>CM044959.1:25051643-26287417 GCA_024516035.1 Bactericera cockerelli | reverse complement strand
GGAAAACACTGACGAGGTTTGCCTAGAAAGCGCAAAAAAATCGTTAGCAAGCTCGTTAAGAATAAAAGGCTGGAAACATGCAAGCTTTCACAGATTAACAAGATCCTTTTATAATTTACCTTTACCAGTCACAATATCATTATTTTACTTTATTGTGCTTTTTAATAAACATTCAAAGTCCCAATAAAATAGCTATGATAAAAGACCATTATAAAAAGACTAATAATAAATATAATTGGTTGTTACTAAAAATAATAATAGAGGAAATAATAGAGACAGAACATGGAAGAAGATGATGGTTATGAAAAGGCTCCCCCCAATGGATAAATATCAGCAAATTTAAAAATGAAAACTGATACATTCCTTGATCATTAGAAGAAATTAGAAGCTGGCAAATTTTAATTTTATTGGACAAAATCGAATAATTGTTTCTGTTTTGAACGGTTTTAAATAAAATTAAATTATTTTTAAATAAAACTTTTCAATTCTGCCCAAACATTCAACACTTTACATGCTAGAGGTATGAAAGATATTCTCGATGAATAGCCAACTATCGCAAGGGATGAACCCTCTTGAACCCCCATTTTAAAGTCAGACGTGACGTCACGTATCTTACCGATGAGGGGTTGGCAGAGGGGGGCAGGGGAGCGGGGCTCTCCCACCACTTCCTACTTTCCCCTCCCCCGCTCGAGGGGGTATCACTGGCGGATCTTCTCATTGGTCCGGAGCCGGGGGAGGGGGAGGGAGAGGGGCCTAGACTAGAGTGCAAGGGCAGGGTGGAGTGGTGGTAGTGGTGGGGGTGGGGGTGAGAGGAACTAAAATAAACAAGAGACAGATTAACTTGGTGGAAAATAGACGAGAGAGAAAGCTGCATGAAAAAAGTGACAAGGAAATAAATAATTTAAATTCAAAGAGCTTTTAACTGTGTGAATTAATGTTGCCACTGAAGATTTTTCTCTGACAACGGTGGAGAAAATATCCCCTTGCTCATGTTCTACTCTCTGAATTGAAATTCAATTGTCATTAGAGTACTAATACTATAGCTGTGGGGATGTTGAAACCCCACCACTGGTGATGAAGACACGGGACCACAGCTTTATCAATTGAAAGACTACGTGTTCATAGTCCAGCTCATGGCAGTTATCCCTGTAGGATGTGTTCTCTGCGGCATTTATGAAGTGACAAGATAAAAAAAAATAGTATTGACAAAAAACTGGCAACCAGACCTGGTCATGTTATCATCAAGAGTACTTCTCTTGTACTTTTTTTATATATGTATTTATTTACATAAGGGTAAATGGGCGACAAAATCGTATAATATAAAGTTTTATTTGTAATGGGTATTCTTTAGAAATATTAATTGCAGAGTGAAAAATTAAAGAACAAAAGTCAATTCGTTACAAAAACTGCTAAATACAAACTCTCTCATACCGAGCTCCGTGGTGTAACGGTTGTGACTATTACCCATGGTTCAGAGATCCAGAGTTCAAATAACCAGAATTTTTCAATAAATCATTCTGTTCCTTCCAAAATATGTAAAGAACTAGCATTTCCCGCCCAACCCAGGCTGGGTGAGGTTAAGTAACTGCTGTGATTACCAGCCATTGGAGGGTAACTTTCTTCCTGACTCACTCAAATCAGAACGTTAAAAACCAAGAAGAATCAATGTACATGAAAGGAGTCCTGAACATTGGATCGAAGCGTCCATATAATTCTCTCACCACCGTGAGGTAGCTATGACTATATTACGGACACGGAATTATTACTACAAGTTACAAAATATCACCCTACCCTTAGTCTCTTTGTTCGAAATAATTTACCTCAAATATGATGAAAACCCGACCCGTCCATCAGTTTAATACTTTTGCAGCTTAGTACGGGCAAGGTTGTATCAAGCAGTTTTTTGTACGAACGGATAGATAGATCAGTATGTATAATTATATATTATTGTAGGATGGTTCCGTTGGTAGTAAATACAGAGGTGATTTCAACAAACTGACTATCCTTTTTCCGCTTCATCAAAGAAAAATAATTGCGATGATTTCAAATATATGTACTATGAATTAATGTTATTCGAGAATTAATTTCCTCTGATTTATCACAACCGAGACAACCTATTAACAGAAGGGTTTTGAATGTAAATTATTATTGACTTGGTTTTTATTATTTTTTCAATGTCAAATCCTTAAAACAGCGTACGTTCCAATAGAAATTTCTGGAGCGCCAGAATAAATGCAATATTATGAATTACGAGTATTTGAGGTTAATCAAAATGCTATTATAAAACTTGTGGACATTTCAGCATGAAGAGTAATTTATTTACTTTTTGTATCATTGTTCGTCATCAATACTTAAATGGCGTCATTGGTCAGAATAATCATTTGCTTTATTAAAAACAATATATCAAACACCTCGGCCGATGTGTGAAAAACGCCCTATATTATGTACAAGTATGAAGCAGAAGAAAGGCTTACTCACTGATTAAATCAATGATTAAAGAGTCATGATTCATGACAATAACCATCAT
Organism: Bactericera cockerelli; assembly: GCA_024516035.1. Lineage (NCBI taxonomy): Eukaryota > Metazoa > Arthropoda > Insecta > Hemiptera > Triozidae > Bactericera > Bactericera cockerelli. The sequence goes on along the minus strand of CM044959.1, from coordinate 26,284,890 downwards.
GAAACAAACAAAGGTCAGTCCTAGGCATCATTATGAAGTCAATGAATTTAAATAAGTAATCATGAAACATTTAAGATTAAGCTTTGGTGGGTGAAAACTAAATAAGTACATACCCTTATATATATGATATTACTTTACCCAACACTCGATATTTTATATCGCATATTTAATGAAACAGTATCTCTTGAATAAGAGAAATAATGTTTGTGGAATACAAAAATAATTATAGTGATCAGGTCAGTTGTCACCTAGCCTAGATAGAGAAAGGTTGTACTTCCTAATTTTCGAAATATTTACGATTATTTTTGAAATAAATGTTTATTCTTAAAAAAATCAGTGCCGGATAGTTAGTAGTGGCCACCATGGCAAGTGTGCAGGCCTCTGGCCAAACAAATCACAGACCCACGTATGCCCAATCAATGGAGAAGTCCATGCAGAAACAAGAAGAAGACGCCATCATCATCCCAGCCGTGCCAGGAGTACCTGACTTCTCATATGCCTCTGCTGTTGCCAAGATTGTGGGACCGGAGAACGTCTTCTTCGTATCTCGGATATCCAACGGTAGAGTAATCATTTTTCTGAAGGATGGAGATATGGCGCGCAATTTTGTAAGTAACCACCCTACAATATATATAGACACTCACCACCTCAGCACTCGACTATATGTGAACCCAGCATTGAAACTTAGAATTGCACATGCATACCCTTTTATCTCAAACTATGAAATCACTCAAAAGCTGGCAGATGTTGTCGAGCTTGTGTCCCCCATTCAGTACCAAAAATCAGGTTTTAAAGAAAAAGACCTCAGTCACATATGCAATCTTGTTCGATATGTTTACATCAAAGAGAAAGAAGGTATACCCATACCAGATGCACTGACAATCTGGCACAATAACCGAGACTATAAATTATTTCTTTCTATAGAAAATAACCAACTCTGTTTTCTTTGTAACAGAAGAGGTCATACCCAACTATCATGCCCTAACCACCAGTCACAGCAACATAGACTCCAACAAGTTCAATTACCTACTAATACCATCTCAGATCAAAATGATGAAACTGCCCTACCAGTACCGAAACCTAATAAAACCGCAGGAGATACTCCATCCATTATTCATAAAGACACTGTGCAAATAACACAAGATGCACAACCAAAAACATCCGATATCACACCCATGAGTGAATCATCTGATGATTCTGCCAGTGACTCTGAAAACCCTCTTCTCAAAACACCAAATAATAAATTACCAAAAAGAAAACTAAGCGCCCTGAGTGTTGAAAAAACTTCCCCTGAAAGCCCTGCCAGAAAATTCAAGAAACTAGCCCTAGATTCTGATGAACTCCAAACCACCATTGTTGATATTTCCACAAAAATGAACTGCCCATTGGAAGAAAAAGATGCCATGCTTCTCACTGAACTTATTCGCTCCAGTAAATGCAACGAGTCCGACCTAAGAACTTTCAACATGAAGCTGAACTTTGTTTTTGACATCCTGCAGGAAGTCCTCAATCTCAAAATATCAAAGTCTCTAAAATATCGAGTGAAGAATATCTCTCAAGTCATGCAACAAATGGACCTTGAATACGACACTGATGCCTCTAAAAGTTCAGAACAAAGTCTCAAATGAAATTACCTGAGCTCTACCTGTTTTACCTATGTATCAATATTTTAATTGATTTTTTCCTCATTGAATACCTAACTTATCTCTTTATATTGTTATCTCACTATGTTATCTTATCTTTATATATTATGTATCTTATGTAATTTTAATGGGCTCTAATACTATCAATATCATTCAATGGAACATACATGGTTTCAAATCACACTATCCATACATCAATTTACTTGTTCGTGATACGAACCCAAGTATACTCTGTCTTCAAGAAACCCTACTTAAAGCAGAGACTGTGGTTACTTTAAAAAATTTCAAAATTTATCGTAAAGACAGGGATTGTGTGGGATCCATGAGAACCGGAGGTGGAGTTGCCACACTAGTTCACAAGGATACACACTCCAAGGAAATCACTATTCTAAATTCTAGACTAGAAATAGTTGCTGTAGAAGTGTACCTTCCTTACAAAATGACTATTTGTAACATTTATATACCACCCTCACAAAACATGGACCATAACGACTTACATAACATTCTCTCACAAATTAGACCACCATATTTCATAATTGGAGACTTTAACGCACATAACTATTTGTGGGGCTCGAATACATTAAATACGAGAGGGAAATTAATAGAAGATTTTCTCAATCACAGTAACACATCACTCTTAAACGATGGATCTCATACACACGAAAACCTATCCTACAAAATTTCTTCTGCCATTGACCTAACGCTTTGCTCCCCAGATCTGCTATCCAAAGTTGAATGGAAAGTTCTTCCGCACCTCTATGACTCCGACCACTACCCTATATTAATTAAGTCAACTGAAAAAGAAAATACCATTACACGTGATAGAAAAAAATTCCATTTTGATCGAGCCGACTGGTTAAACTACAGGTTACTACTTGAGGTAAAACACTTAGACAAAACTTTAGAGGAAGATATAAATATCGCCGCAGAAAATTTCACATCTGACATCTTAGAGGTTAGTGAGCTATCTATTCCATCATCTAACAGCCAAAATTCTAAACCAAGAGTGCCTTGGTGGAACACAAATTGTTATAAAGCAATTAAAAACAAAAATAAAATGTTAAATAAATATAAAAAAATAAAATCAACTGAAAATCTAATAGCCTACAAGAAAGCTCGAGCCATTTGCAGAAAAACTATCTTAGAAGAAAAAAAAATATGCTGGCAAAAATTTGTGTCAACCATAGATATTAAAACAAAATCTAAACAAGTTTGGAAAATGATAAAAAAGTTCAAGAAAGACGTTACTTCGTCATTCAGTATACCAGGTCTTGAAATAGAAAATAATATTGTAACAGACGTCAAAAAAATTACCAACCACCTCAGCAAACATTTCTACACCATGTCATCATCTATGTCATACTCGGAAAACTTTAGACAACTTAAATATTTGGAAGAGTCCACACCCATCACCATCGAACTCTCCGACGCTCCATATAACCTACCTATAACAATGGAGGAGATAGATAAAGTTTTACAAAACAGAAAAGACTCGTCTCCCGGTAAAGACAATGTGTCATACCGCATGCTAAAAAATCTGCCTGAATGTTCTAAAATTTTACTTTTACGCTTATATAATAAAATATGGAACACTGGAAATATTCCTATCAAATGGAAACAGTTTATAATTATACCGCTCCTAAAACCTAATAAAGAACAAACCACAACCAACAGCTACCGCCCTATTACTCTTGCTTCTTGCCTCTTTAAAACACTAGAAAGAATCATAAATAATCGACTGACTTGGACTCTTGAAAAACGAAATTTTTTAACAAACACCAAAATGCTTTTCGAAAATTTCACTCGACTCTTGATGTACTCATTGACATAGAAAATGAAATTCAAGATGCATTTATTAATAATGAACATCTTATAGCCGTAGCTGTGGACATTGAAAAGGCGTACGACATGACCTGGATACACAGAGTGCTCAAGATCCTCGCACATGAAGCTCATATCCAGGGCAGAATGCTACGTTTCCTTGAAAATATGCACAAAGATAGGTCATCCCAAGTCCGCGTACGAAACACTTTATCTGAACCCTTCTCTCAAGAAAATGGTATTAGCCAAGGCCTGGCCACCAGTTGCACTCTTTTCCTAGTAGCAATCAACTCCCTGGCCCACCGTGTTCATCCCCATGTAAAAGCTCTGCTTTTTGCAGATGACTGTACAATGTTAATAAGATCCTCAGACATCTCGATAATACAAGAGCGCCTCCAAACTTCCTTAAACAAACTATCTGACTGGTCAAAGGAAACGGGTTTTAATATATCCCTCACAAAAACTAATGCCATCCATTTTTGCAAAAAAAGAAAACAACATGACAACCCTATCCTTACCTACAATAATATAGAAATTAACTATGTCGAAGAGCTAAAACTTCTAGGTTTGACATTTGACAGAAAACTCACTTGGCGCCCACACATTGCCAAACTTAAAACCTCCTGTCTCAAGGATATGAATATTATTAAAGCTCTAAGCAGCATATCCTATGGATCAAACACAAACACCCTGCTACAACTTTATAAATCCTTCATCCGATCCAAGATCGACTACGCCAGCATTGTATATTCATCCGCCTCCCCAAAAACTCTACAATCACTTGACATGGTACACCACCAAGGCATCCGATTATCCCTAGGGGCTTTCAAGAGCACAAGGATAACAAGTATTCTAGCAGAATCAGGAGAACCTTGCCTTGAAAAGAGGAGACATATACTAGCAATGAATTATGCCATAAACCTTAGAAGGGACCCCAATCATATAAATAATAAAATAATAAACAACCACTACTTTGCTAGAAAATATGAAACAAAACCAAGACTAAGAAAACCCTTTAGAATAAGACTTCTTTCGATTCTAACCAAATATAATATACATCTTGAAGAACACAATATTCTTAAACATGTAAGACATATGTCCCCATACTGGATCTACCCTAAAAAAAAATTGACCTGAGCATCAAACCTACCAATAAAAAGGATATCCCACCAGCAAAACTAAAATCAGACTTCCTTCAACTCGTCCAAGAAAAATACAGTGACTCACTCCTTATTTACACCGACGGTTCAAAAAGTGAGCGTGGAGTTGCAAGTGCCTTTTACAGCGAAGTTGCCCAGTTCCAACAAACCTTAAACAACTGTAACTCCATTTTTACAGCTGAAATGATGGCCATCTACTTTGCCACCTCCTACATAAGAAGAACAGACCTGAACAACATAACAATATGTTCAGACTCTCTCAGCTCTATCCAAGCAATAGAACATGGACAAAATAATCACCCCTTATGTGCACCAATAATTGAAAACGTCCTGCTATCCAGAAAAAACATAGTTTTCCTATGGGTACCATCACATGTTGGTATTCATGGTAATGAGAAAGCAGACGAACTCGCCACACACTCATTCATTTCGAATTCTCCTGTTGACAGTTCCGTAGACTCCAGTGACCTGAAAAATGAACTTCGAAAAACCATATTAACAAAAATGGGGACTAGAATGGCTATCTGAGTTAAATAACAAGCTACTAGCAATAAAGAAAAATATCAAAACCACTGTTCTCCCTGCCAAGCTAACCCGTCACCAACAAGTAGCCATCACACGACTCCGACTTGGCCATACTAACTTGACTCATAGCTACCTCATGAATAAAACAGACCCACCCACCTGTGACACTTGTAACCAACCACTAACTGTACACCATATTCTTGACGAATGCAGAAAATTCCACAACATCAAAACAAAACTACAACTACCCACCACAATTTCACAGCTACTGGTAGACCAACAAGAAAAACTTATACCATTTTTGAAAGAGACAAATTTCATAGATCAAGGGTAGCTTTACAAACAGCTACAGGGGTTGGGAAATTACCATAGATGTTGACAGGGCCCACTATAATCAAAAAAAAATTTTAGATAGATAAAATAGATGGGAAAACCCGGTAAAACTTTGGGTTTTTTTTAACAAAAGTATTCCTGGGTTTTTTATTTTCCCATAAAACAAATGTATTTTAAAGCTAAAACGGGAAAAAAAAGGTAGTTCCCTTTCGTAATGTCTTGTGACTTTTTTATAACTAAAGGGGACGTTAGGTAAAGAAAATTCATTCGAGTTTAAAAAACTTGAAAAACATTTTTTAAATTTTTAAAAATTTCTTAGATACATATGTAAGAAAAATATACATGTGGAGTTTTAAAGGGAAACATTTGCTTTTTTATAACGTTTTTTTTTTTCCCACCCCAATTTTTAATGGGATAAATGCCTTGGTGGAACACAAATTGTTATAAAGCAATTAAAAACAAAAATAAAATGTTAAATAAATATAAAAAAATAAAATCAACTGAAAATCTAATAGCCTACAAGAAAGCTCGAGCCATTTGCAGAAAAACTATCTTAGAAGAAAAAAAAATATGCTGGCAAAAATTTGTGTCAACCATAGATATTAAAACAAAATCTAAACAAGTTTGGAAAATGATAAAAAAGTTCAAGAAAGACGTTACTTCGTCATTCAGTATACCAGGTCTTGAAATAGAAAATAATATTGTAACAGACGTCAAAAAAATTACCAACCACCTCAGCAAACATTTCTACACCATGTCATCATCTATGTCATACTCGGAAAACTTTAGACAACTTAAATATTTGGAAGAGTCCACACCCATCACCATCGAACTCTCCGACGCTCCATATAACCTACCTATAACAATGGAGGAGATAGATAAAGTTTTACAAAACAGAAAAGACTCGTCTCCCGGTAAAGACAATGTGTCATACCGCATGCTAAAAAATCTGCCTGAATGTTCTAAAATTTTACTTTTACGCTTATATAATAAAATATGGAACACTGGAAATATTCCTATCAAATGGAAACAGTTTATAATTATACCGCTCCTAAAACCTAATAAAGAACAAACCACAACCAACAGCTACCGCCCTATTTCTCTTGCTTCTTGCCTCTTTAAAACACTAGAAAGAATCATAAATAATCGACTGACTTGGACTCTTGAAAAACAGAAATTTTTTAACAAACACCAAAATGCTTTTCGAAAATTTCACTCGACTCTTGATGTACTCATTGACATAGAAAATGAAATTCAAGATGCATTTATTAATAATGAACATCTTATAGCCGTAGCTGTGGACATTGAAAAGGCGTACGACATGACCTGGATACACAGAGTGCTCAAGATCCTCGCACATGAAGCTCATATCCAGGGCAGAATGCTACGTTTCCTTGAAAATATGCACAAAGATAGGTCATCCCAAGTCCGCGTACGAAACACTTTATCTGAACCCTTCTCTCAAGAAAATGGTATTAGCCAAGGCCTGGCCACCAGTTGCACTCTTTTCCTAGTAGCAATCAACTCCCTGGCCCACCGTGTTCATCCCCATGTAAAAGCTCTGCTTTTTGCAGATGACTGTACAATGTTAATAAGATCCTCAGACATCTCGATAATACAAGAGCGCCTCCAAACTTCCTTAAACAAACTATCTGACTGGTCAAAGGAAACGGGTTTTAATATATCCCTCACAAAAACTAATGCCATCCATTTTTGCAAAAAAAGAAAACAACATGACAACCCTATCCTTACCTACAATAATATAGAAATTAACTATGTCGAAGAGCTAAAACTTCTAGGTTTGACATTTGACAGAAAACTCACTTGGCGCCCACACATTGCCAAACTTAAAACCTCCTGTCTCAAGGATATGAATATTATTAAAGCTCTAAGCAGCATATCCTATGGATCAAACACAAACACCCTGCTACAACTTTATAAATCCTTCATCCGATCCAAGATCGACTACGCCAGCATTGTATATTCATCCGCCTCCCCAAAAACTCTACAATCACTTGACATGGTACACCACCAAGGCATCCGATTATCCCTAGGGGCTTTCAAGAGCACAAGGATAACAAGTATTCTAGCAGAATCAGGAGAACCTTGCCTTGAAAAGAGGAGACATATACTAGCAATGAATTATGCCATAAACCTTAGAAGGGACCCCAATCATATAAATAATAAAATAATAAACAACCACTACTTTGCTAGAAAATATGAAACAAAACCAAGACTAAGAAAACCCTTTAGAATAAGACTTCTTTCGATTCTAACCAAATATAATATACATCTTGAAGAACACAATATTCTTAAACATGTAAGACATATGTCCCCATACTGGATCTACCCTAAAATAAAAATTGACCTGAGCATCAAACCTACCAATAAAAAGGATATCCCACCAGCAAAACTAAAATCAGACTTCCTTCAACTCGTCCAAGAAAAATACAGTGACTCACTCCTTATTTACACCGACGGTTCAAAAAGTGAGCGTGGAGTTGCAAGTGCCTTTTACAGCGAAGTTGCCCAGTTCCAACAAACCTTAAACAACTGTAACTCCATTTTTACAGCTGAAATGATGGCCATCTACTTTGCCACCTCCTACATAAGAATAACAGACCTGAACAACATAACAATATGTTCAGACTCTCTCAGCTCTATCCAAGCAATAGAACATGGACAAAATAATCACCCCTTATGTGCACCAATAATTGAAAACGTCCTGCTATCCAGAAAAAACATAGTTTTCCTATGGGTACCATCACATGTTGGTATTCATGGTAATGAGAAAGCAGACGAACTCGCCACACACTCATTCATTTCGAATTCTCCTGTTGACAGTTCCGTAGACTCCAGTGACCTGAAAAATGAACTTCGAAAAACCATATTACAAAAATGGGGACTAGAATGGCTATCTGAGTTAAATAACAAGCTACTAGCAATAAAGAAAAATATCAAAACCACTGTTCTCCCTGCCAAGCTAACCCGTCACCAACAAGTAGCCATCACACGACTCCGACTTGGCCATACTAACTTGACTCATAGCTACCTCATGAATAAAACAGACCCACCCACCTGTGACACTTGTAACCAACCACTAACTGTACACCATATTCTTGACGAATGCAGAAAATTCCACAACATCAAAACAAAACTACAACTACCCACCACAATTTCACAGCTACTGGTAGACCAACAAGAAAAACTTATACCATTTTTGAAAGAGACTAATCTCATAGATCTCATGTAGCTTTACTACAGCTACAGTGGTGTGTATGACCATAGATGTTGACATGCACCACTATAATCTAATAAAAGATAGATAGATAGATAGATAGTGATCAGGTAAAACTTTGGGTTAATTTTAACAAAAGTATTCCTCGAGTTCTATGTTACATATAACAAATGTATTGTAAAGCTACAACAGAAAAAGAGGTAGTTACATCGTAATGTCTTGTGACATTTTATAACTAAAGAGACGTTAGGTAAAGTAAAATTCATTCGAGATTTAATCTTGTAATCATATTTGAGTTTTATATATACTTAGATACATATGTAGAGATAAATATACATATGTGGAGTTTTGAAGGACATTTGCTTTTTTATAACGAATTTTTTTTCCACCCCAAGTTTAATAGATAAAATCTGATGGATCACAACCACGGGAATCTTTTCCCTTAAACTAAATTTTAACTTGTTTACAAAATAAAGGTATGTAGGTATTCAATAATTTTGATCAGTGAAGATACAGTTTTACAAAAAAGGGTCAAAATTAAAAGTAAATGCTACTGGTTAATCGCCGGTATTTAATGGAAATTTATATTTTTACAAGACAGAATGAAAGAGTAAATATTCAATAACGACCAAAAACAATCCAAAAAGATAAAAAGCACAAAAGTTTGAAAAATATACGAGGCAAAGTTTTTGCAAAATTATAATTAATACGTCACCTAATTCGACTTGTGGTTGCCTAATGCTCTTCAATTTTAAAACTAAGTAAATTAAAGCATATTACCTTAAACATAATGAAATAAAATAGTTACAAGAGGACATTAAAGGTTTTTCTTGAGTTATTATACGGCTACAATCGACGTATAACTATCACCAAGGTAGATTACGTAGTTGCCAATCATCTTTCATTAAAAAAATGTTGAAGATAACGAAAAGTGTAATTTAGAGAAAAAAGAATTTATGATTTTCTTAATACACTTTTCTAAATTGCACCACTTAAAATACATTTAAATTGCACGCATTGACAGATGACTAGAATATTATTCTCTTTCTCTAACTCTACCTACAATAACAAATAATTTGTGTCGTACATACATAAATATAGTGGTGATTATTGATAGTATCAAAATTGTACATTTTACAAATATTTGGGGCTACCTTCAAGTTCTCAACAAATAATTTCTGCAAAAAAGGCGTAATCAAATTTTACTGACACGCTGAATAAAACTTAATGAAAATCCATTTTCCCTAAAAAAAATTGTTTGAATTTTCGTTTCTTAGGCACAATACTCAATTTAAGTAGCTTACAGAAAAATCACAAACTTTGTAGCTTACAGCAAATACGAAAAGTGGACATAAGATGCAAAACAAAATCAACATAATATCTAAACTTAAAATTAATGCTAATATCACAATATGAAATTTGTCAAAAAATATATAGAACGAATACAAGTAGAACGTCTTTTCATATTCGGAAAAATGCAATCTATTCGTGTTACGGTGCCACATTTTAACTATGTAATTGATAGAAATGCTCATATGTATGTAATATACAATACTTTCCTTATTATAGGATAGGGAAAGTAAAAATTGAATGATAGCGGTGTTATTCACTCTCAGCTATGAGTTACTATAACATCTTACTTCAGGCGGTCTTATACAAATATACAAGCTGTGCCTTAAAAAATGCTCAAATATTATCTGCAGTAAAAATAGTACATCTTTTGAGGAAAAAAAAGTATTCTTACGATGAATAGATTCAGTTTCCAAGTATGTATAAGTATGATTCAGTTTCCAAGTATAATTGAAAAATAAATTTACCGAGTGAAAATGATAAGAAATGCACCACTAACATTACAAGGAAACACTAAACTTGAGGCGGAATGAATGGACGTTTTACAACTTCTCTATGTTTCTTAAGTTTAATAAATAGGATAAGTTCTTACTCCTGTTCAACTCAAGTTTCTGATTTTGTATATTGATTCCACCCATACACAATGGCAAGAGAAGAGCTTGTTTCCTCTGTATTTTTGTTTTCCAAAGTCATATGATTTGAATGCATTAATTTCATATGCTCATTTCAGATGCTACTAGCAGTGAGCTAGGAGGTTATTTATTCGCAGATAGCGCATAGAATAGTCAGAATCTTCAGATGGCGAGACAATAAAAAAGATGGCGAGGCCATAAAAAATCAGTGTGAGGTGGTAGAAAATGCTTTGAGCATTAACCTCGCCTGGTGGTTACCTTCCATTAAGAGTATTATTATTAAAAAGAGCACATTTTTTACTTTAGAAATGCTACCTTACTTCTTCAGACTTCTCTCGGGTGGACTAGATGTCGTCGTGGACAAGCCACTACTTCAATTACTATTACCGCATCGGGTTCCCTAACTAGAAACAATCCCAGAGTTCCCCCATGAATGCCAATTTACCATCAATTACCTCACGATTGCATCAGCTGTAGTTAGAAATATGTATAGTCTCTTTTTTGACAAGAATTAAACATTCTCCTGATTTTCAAGGCCTGCCTGCAAGTCATACTTTAAGAAAATAGCCTGCAAGTTTGTTATGTCTATTCAATTTTGTTTTACCACTTCACTCAACAGAGTGAGACATGGTCGTTCATCTTAGGACTTTACAATTTACAAGTATTTTAATCTCTACACTTGAGGGCCTATCACACATGTAGAACAGGGAAATGTCATTTCTATATGAAACTAAATGTTATCATATTTATACAAGAATATGACTGACAAAATGATGGGAAATATTTGATCACTTGAAGTTAAGTGTGTCTCAAGGGCGTTCTGTGTATTTAGGGCAAAATTAAAAGACCTTTTAATATACATCCGTGGATAGTCTAGATTTTTTGAAGACCTCACTATTGTACCCCATCATTAAATTTTATGTTATACCTCCAAGGCTAGATACAATTTAAGATGTGACGAGTCTTTTCTAAGACCCTACACTATCACTTACTCATATACTATCACTTACTCCTTTCGCTCATATACAATCACTTTCTCATGTCTTTCGATTAATTTTGCCCTAAATCACTTCGATGTGTGAGTCACCTTTTTGACATTTTCATGTCTTTGCTCTGGCACATAACCAAAATTATGTGACGAAATTGTGTAACGAAATTATGTAACGATATTATGTAACGATATTAAGTAACGATATTAAGTAACGATATTATGTAACGAAATATCGAATTGTAAAGGGAGAGAAGTCTTCTAATATCGGATATCGATATTATGGTTTCGATATTATCGATATACCTAATATCGATATTTTCGTTTCGATATTGCAACCCTAAGAGAAGAGGGAAAGTGTGTGTCATGCGCACAATACGAAATTTGGTCAGTTGGGTTTTGGACCTTGAATAGTAAAGATGAAAATGTCGAAATGGTTGCATACTCGTATGCAAGCGTTTCTTTAAACAAAAATTTAACATTTTCATCGGTGTTCACGGCGACACTTACGTATCTTTGGACAGTTCCTTCTGGTAGGCGATGGGGCTCTGAATGGCCTTGAGGAAGTCCCGCTGCGTCTGCAGGATGAGCGCCAGACAGCGGAGCCACTCGGCACGGGCGTCCTCCGTGGGCGCCTGGCACAGGAAGGTCAGGGGCGGCTTCTTCGGGTCCGTGGACTTGAGGATGAAGGGGGTGGAGAGGGAGGCGGAGGCGGGGCACTCCTCCGGCACCTTCTCGTCCACACTCATCTTGTTCACCTGGGAGGGGAGGGTCTTGGTATGAAGCAACTTATTCAATTATTATACATATATTTTGTTGTTTTGTTATCATATTTGTGTTCACCACTTTCGTGATATCACAACTACTCAAACTCGCTTTACTAAATCTACGCTGAAACCGGGACTTGAACCACCGACCTCCAGGTTACTAGTCCACTGCCTTATCGATCAAGCTACTGAGGTCGGTACATATTTGTGTATTATAAGTCACGGAGGCCAAGTGGCTAGACCTTGGTTCGGTCCCCAGCAGGGCAGAATTTTTTCTGCTCTATACTTGGATGTTCGAACACAAATATGGTAACTATTTAATGTACTAACATTACCTGTAAGTGAGCCTTGTCAATATACAGCAGGTTGATTGTGTAGAATGTTTAAATTATTATACAAATAACTTCGCCCCGGATTACAAAACAATTGTAATTAAAAATTAATATTGATTTTTATTTCTTTTTGTACATACTTCTATTTTTTTTTTTTTTTTTTTTTTATGATTGTTTTGTAAAATATACTAAGTATATAAACGATTTGATGTTGCTTGATTATAGTCTAGCTTAAATTTCGGGGCGCGGCACCTGTCGAGACTTATCCGCTTTTAGTTCTAGAACCTACCTGTATATGTGCCTTGTTAATAAACAACAGGTTGATTGGTTAGAATGTTGTTCTAGATCTAGAAACCTACCTGTATATGCGCCTTGTTAATTGGCTAAAATGTTGTTCTAGAACCTACCTGTATGTGCGCCTTGTGAATATACACCGGGTTGGTGAACTGCGTCTTCTTGCCCACAGCCTCGCTGAAGATCATGCTCTGCTCGAAGAGGAACACCTGCAGCTCCTTGCTGCGGCCGCTGCTGGCCGCGCCTGAGCTGCCGGGACTCGTCTCCGTGCAGAACAGAGGCCCGTGCATCAGCAGCTTGCCCTGCGCCGTGATCTTACCCTGCAAGGGGAGACATTCTGTTTTAACACGTTCAGCGCCACGAGGTACACATATGTACCTCAGCTAACTTTTCTTCATGACATGAGGTACGTATGTGTACCTCAAGTATTTTATTATTCACGACATTAAGTATGTATTTGTATCCAACCCTATGTTACTCTTTGGAGATATGAGGTACCTCTATGTGACTCAACACAATGTATTTCTTATGTGGATCTGATAGCTCTGGTCCCACTGAGTTTTTCGGTCCGAGACATTTGAAAATTAGTGCGAGACACTTGAAATGATAAATGAGCTTTAGTCCCTCACAACGAATCTCTAATATAGGCTTGGCGCTAAACGTGTTAAACCCTACAAGGGGAGAGATTCTGTTTTAAACCCTACAAGGGGAGAGATTCTGTTTTAAACCCTACAAGGGGAGAGATTCTGTTTTAAACTCTACAAGGGGAGAGATTCTGTTTTAAACTCTACAAGGGGGGAGATTCTGTTTTAAACCCTACAAGGGGAGAGATTCTGTTTTAAACCCTACAAGGGGAGAGATTATGTTTTAAACTCTACAAGGGGAGAGATTCTGTTTTAAACCCTACAAGGGGAGAGATTCTGTTTTAAACCCTACAAGGGGAGAGATTCTGTTTTAAACCCTACAAGGGGAGAGATAACTTCCGACCGGAAACTTCAAAGTAGGGGGGGAGGGGGTTTCAGGTTTTGATTTCAGTTATGAATTACCCACTAAAATTGTGATATAATAACAAAAGGAAACATATTTATTTTTATGGTAAATAATCTCGATTTTTTTCTCTTTTAGATATTTAACAGCATGTATTCAAAAGAGAATAAAATCGAGATTATTTACCATAAAAATAAAAGTGTTTCCTTGTGTAATTATATCTCAATTTTAGTGGGTAATTCACAAGTGAAATCAAATATTTTTTTTTACCATTCTATATTTTAACAGCCCCTTGATTTATTAAATAATAAACTACAAAAGTCATCTTCAATAATAATAATAATAATAAATGCAGCAGCTGTGATGGGCACAGTGCCTCGTTCCTCAGACTTGGAAAGCATTTTTAATATTTTATAAATAATTTTGTAAATAAATAATTATATATTATAGTTTTTATCATAATAAATAAATAATCTACTCACATCGAAGCCCTGCAACCGGCCCACATCCATCATGTCGTTCGCGTTCTTGGGCACCTCGTGCATGACTTGCATGGCCTGCTTGAGGGACTCCAGGTGAGAGGAGAAGTGGGCTCTCTCCGTGTACTTGTACAGGTCCTTGAGCAGCAGCTGGTACTTCATGATCCTCTGCACGGGCTTGATGAGCAGGTCGTTCAGCTGCAGCTTGTGGCCCAGCTTGATCCGGATGTCCTGAGTGGGGAGAGAGGGTTAAGTTAATAATAATAATAATAATAATAATAATAATACCGCCTTATTTATACTGCCCGATTAAGACTACCAAAGTCCCATTATTCCAGCAGTAAGCCCAAGACATATTATTATGTGGTAAAAATCCCAAATGGGAGGATAACTTGTCATGTCCCGGTTGGGTTTCGAACCCACGACCTCTGGAAACTTTGGATTCACAGAGTGCCGCCTTTACCACTGAGCTACCGGGACAGAATAATAATAATACTAAGTTAATACACGTCATACATTAGAAATAAAAATAATACTCTTTAGTGGAAGTTAACCACCAGGCGAGGTTAATGCTTAAAGCATTAACTTTAAAGGGTTGGGTGGAAGAGATTGCCATAGGCAATAACCCCGCCCTTTAGTTAGGACAAATATATATTTTGTTTTTTTTTCTTGTTTATATTATTAATATTTTCAATTTTTATATTTAATTTTTACTGTAGAGGAACTGGTGGTAATATGGACACTGCAGGTAATATGGCCACCCTCAATATAGCGGCTATAACGTGCTGAAATCTCGCGGAAACGATTGAAACTGATTCTCTACCCTTCTCCGATATTTTGTAAACAAAGAAAATCACATTTTTCGAAGAAGTTTCTCCGCAGCAACAAGTTAAATTTTGAGGGGTCCCTCTAAACTTTTTTCGTTAAGTCGAAAGATTTACTTTTCGTGTGATTTATTAGTGATAATTGTGAGAAATGGGTGTTTAATTACTCTTCATACGGTTTTTTATCAGTGACAACGATGTTTTTCGTTGTCAGATACCCCAATTTTTTTTACAGTGAATATAGTGAAAAAAGTGATTTGAGGGTAATATGGACACTTTTTGTGCATGTAATATGGACCCTTGATTTTTGAACTCTAATATCGAAAAGTGTTACATTTTAGTGTAATAAGCTTATTTTTTTTACTTTCTTTCTTTATACCTGTACATGATAAACTAATTGAAGTAATTTACATTCGATTTAGACAAATGAAACGATATTTTTAGGAGGTTTTGCTGTAGTTTTGCTGTAGGGGGTCCATATTACCAGCAACAGCAACTAAAGTATTCTACAATATAGCAGGTTTACATTTAGATACTGGGTAAGAAATGTGCTAGGTAATGTTTGGTTATTTGGTTCTTCTTCTGGCCTTTTTTACCAGCATTAGCAGCTTTTTAAAAAAAGTTTTTGCTAATTTTTGCTCTTTTTTTTATCAATAAATAGGAGGGGGTCCATATTACCCACAGGTAGTGTCCATAATACCATCGGGTGACCATATTACCCCCACTTTATGTATTTCCGGAAAATTTGAATATCTGGAAAAGCCGTTTAAGATAATTGCTTATTCTTCTAGAATATGTTAGCAAACAATATTTACAACAGTTTGAGTTAAATTATTGCGATAAAAAGAATACAGGCGAAACATGAGTGAGGAAAAACAAAACTAGGGTCCATATTACCACCAGTTCCTCTATATATGTTCTACTAATAAAGAGTTTCTAAATAAATAAATAAAGCATTTTCCACCACCTAACCTAACCCTTTTCAACTGCCTGCCTTTTATGCCTAAAAGAAGAAACTTCAATTGCCTATTATTTCATTAGCAACTGGGGTTTTACGTCCCATTCAATAGCGCACATCTCGAGACAGGCCTATTACCTTCCATTCACAGGAAAATAAAAACCTGCTACACATAGTAAACTTATCGAGGCCGGGATGCCAGCAATACGAAGTTTTCACCTCCCTGGACGTTGCTTAACTACATTGATCCTATGAGATCCGGTACAATTAACGTGTCATCGACGCTGGCTGCCTATTGTTTGAAATGAAGAAAAAAAGGACTGACTGAAACTTTTCAATCCTTGGCTAACAGAATTAATTCGCTCAAGAGCTTTGGAATTGAAATACCCAAAAGTCTTTAAGACTTACCTCGAAGTAGGTATCAATATGTTCGGACACGATGAATTCAGACACTGGTTTGTTCTGGCAGTACACGACATACATAGACAACTTTCTTTCGTATCTCTTGAAGAGCGGGCCTATCTCTTCCGGGTGTTCTAGACAGCGCTCCAGAGCTTTCAGGAAAATGCTGAAATACCGTCAATAATGTCATTAGGAATAGGTACTACATACATATAACAAAACTAGTAAATATACAAACAATAAATTCGAGGAACCGAGTTAAAATGGATTATTTTGATGAGAGAAAATTAAATTCATGCTTCTAGTGATTCCACATTATTTTTATTAGGTACTTCAGAGAAATTTCTAATATTAGAAATCGGAAGTATTTTTCTTTTATGCGCTTTAACTCTGCTGGGGCAGGTCGTTCGCGAATTATGTAGAAAAAAGAAATGTATCAGTGAACTGTCGATGACAGTCTAAACTATTAAAAAAAAGCAGTTGATATTTAATGTATATGAATGAAGAGGTTTTTGTTGTTTTTGATTCCATTACTTGAGTGCAGCTGAATCCATTCCAACATTTTTTTGTTGAAATGAAGGGGAGAAAAAATGGAACTAAAGAAAATTTATCCTCAAGTTCCCAACTAACTATGTAATGCTGAAAAAATAACGGATAACGACCGCCTGGCGACATGCTTAGGTTACACCCTGTTATCAAGGGTGGTGCGGAAGAGAATGCCAAAGGCATTATCACCACCCTTGATCAAACTTTGTTTATATTTGATGAATTATACCTTTTGACTGCACCTGTATATAAAAAATTGTAAATAAAGATTGATCTAAATTGTTGAATAATAATAATAATAACAAGTTACACCAAGTCCTTCGTTGGTTTAGAATCACAGACGGCAGTTTCACTTACTCTCGATGCCACTCGTAGATGGCCTCAATGTTGCCGAACACCATCTTGTGCTTGCCGCACCTCAGATCCTCCGGCATCAGAATGGAGCAGTTGGGATCCCGCATCTCCCCCAGATACCCGTCCACTACCAGCGCTAAGTCTCGTACATAGTCTCTCTCCGTCTCCACCAGCTCCTGAATGATATGACCTGGCGGAGTGAAAGGATTTTTTTTATTTAGAATTTCCACTTCTGTTAAAATAGATCCTGAATGATATGACCTGGCGGAGTGAAAGGACTTGTTTTAGAATTTCCACTTCTGTGAAAAATATATGAGGAACATTTAAAGGCTGATACGATACTTGCATGCTATTACTGCACATAGATTATTCGTGCATTCCATGTTGTAGGTCATATTTGTGCAAGTTTTATACCGTACCTTCTTAAGAAATTTATATAAAGTACGAACTTGAACATTGGATTGACCTGAAACGGCTAATTTTTTGATATGGCTTTATGATTAAATAATTTAATAATACATAATAATAATTTAAAATTATTTTGAAACTAAATATTAAAAAAAAAAGTTGCAAACTCAAGATCTATTGCATGTCAGGCCAGACCCATACCACGGATGGAGCTACCTCTCATACTCACCTCTCCTCTTGATAGCGGACATGACTCTGTCCTCCTTACTCTACACTCTACCATCTGCTACTCACCTCTCCTCTTGATAGCGGACATGACTCTGTCCTCCTTACTCTACACTCTGCCATCTGCTACTCACCTCTCCTCTTGATAGCGGACATGACTCTGTCCTCCTTACTCTACACTCTGTCATCTGCTACTCACCTCTCCTCTTGATAGCGGACATGACTCTGTCCTCCTTACTCTACACTCTGTCATCTGCTACTCACCTCTCCTCTTGATAGCGGACATGACTCTGTCCTCTTTACTCTACACTCTACCATCTGCTACTCACCTCTCCTCTTGATAGCGGACATGACTCTGTCCTCCTTACTCTACAATCTACCATCTGCTACTCACCTCTCCTCTTGATAGCGGACATGACTCTGTCCTCCTCACTCTACACTCTGCCATCTGCTACTCACCTCTCCTCTTGATAGCGGACATGACTCTGTCCTCCTTACTCTACACTCTACCATCTGCTACTCACCTCTCCTCTTGATCGCGGACAAAACTCCGTCCTCCTTACTCTACACTCTGTCATCTGCTACTCACCTCTCCTCTTGATAGCGGACATGACTCTGTCCTCCTTACTCTACAATCTACCATCTGCTACTCACCTCTCCTCTTGATAGCGGACATGACTCTGTCCTCCTCACTCTACACTCTGCCATCTGCTACTCACCTCTCCTCTTGATAGCGGACATGACTCTGTCCTCCTCACTCTACACTCTGCCATCTGCTACTCACCTCTCCTCTTGATAGCGGACATGACTCTGTCCTCCTCACTCTACCATCTGCTACTCACCTCTCCTCTTGATCGCGGACAAAACTCCGTCCTCCTTACTCTACACTCTGTCATCTGCTACTCACCTCTCCTCTTGATAGCGGACATGACTCTGTCCTCCTCACTCTACCATCTGCTACTCACCTCTCCTCTTGATCGCGGACAAAACTCCGTCCTCCTTACTCTACACTCTGTCATCTGCTACTCACCTCTCCTCTTGATAGCGGACATGACTCTGTCCTCCTTACTCTACACTCCACCATCTGCTACTCACCTCTCCTCTTGATAGCGGACATGACTCTGTCCTCCTTACTCTACACTCTGTCATCTGCTACTCACCTCTCCTCTTGATAGCGGACATGACTCTGTCCTCCTTACTCTACACTCTGTCATCTGCTACTCACCTCTCCTCTTGATAGCGGACATGACTCTGTCCTCTTTACTCTACACTCTACCATCTGCTACTCACCTCTCCTCTTGATAGCGGACATGACTCTGTCCTCCTTACTCTACAATCTACCATCTGCTACTCACCTCTCCTCTTGATAGCGGACATGACTCTGTCCTCCTCACTCTACACTCTGCCATCTGCTACTCACCTCTCCTCTTGATAGCGGACATGACTCTGTCCTCCTTACTCTACACTCTACCATCTGCTACTCACCTCTCCTCTTGATCGCGGACAAAACTCCGTCCTCCTTACTCTACACTCTGTCATCTGCTACTCACCTCTCCTCTTGATAGCGGACATGACTCTGTCCTCCTTACTCTACAATCTACCATCTGCTACTCACCTCTCCTCTTGATAGCGGACATGACTCTGTCCTCCTCACTCTACCATCTGCTACTCACCTCTCCTCTTGATAGCGGACATGACTCTGTCCTCCTCACTCTACCATCTGCTACTCACCTCTCCTCTTGATAGCGGACATGACTCTGTCCTCCTCACTCTACCATCTGCTACTCACCTCTCCTCTTGATAGCGGACATGACTCTGTCCTCCTTACTCTACACTCCACCATCTGCTACTCACCTCTCCTCTTGATAGCGGACATGACTCTGTCCCCCTTACTCTACACTCTACCATCTGCTACTCACCTCTCCTCTTGATAGCGGACATGACTCCGTCCTCCTTACTCTACACTCTGCCATCTGCTACTCACCTCTCCTCTTGATAGCAGACATGACTGTCCTCCTCACTCTACCATCTGCTACTCACCTCTCCTCTTGATAGCAGACATGACTCTGTCCTCCTCACTCTCGCACAGGTCGCCACTCAGTCTGGAGTGCCTCTGGTCTGTGGTGTGCTGCTCCATTCTCTCCTTCACTATCTGCTCTATCTCACTCAGGTCTGCAGGCTTGCCGTCCTCTAATGATATGCCGGACGTCTGGTGAAATAATAATAACACCAATACATATTAAGTAGAATAATAAATTAGTAATTAATAAGAAGCCTTATGTTCTCCCCTCGGGATTAAAGGAAATAAGAAATTAAATAGCTGGAGATGGTCTCAGAAATAGAAAGATACTTTATCTTTCTTTTCTTCACCGCTTCACCATAAACACAATGGCTCTGACCTCTTCCAGAACCTGATTCATCCATGTCAGTCGTGGTCTTCCTCGTTTTCTGGTTCCGTACACCAATATTAATTCACATCAAAGATGTCAAGTATAAATGTGAATATTGAAAAAAAAAACTAAAAAGGGGCCCAACATATGCTTTGCACTTTGGGTCCCTTAAACTTGCCATATTTTTAATTTTTATTTGATTAACAAGTTATCTCCTTATAATTAAATTTATTTAAGAAGATCAAACGTATTTGTTTAATAAAGAAAAATCTTTTGAAAGTAAAAAAAAAACTAGAAACTACTCACCCTAGGATTATGTGCTTGTTCGTTAGGAACTAGTATGGACTGAATGTTGAATAAAAACTAGAAACTACTCACCCTAGGATTATGCGCTTGTTCGTTAGGAACTAGTATGGACTCGGAGATGGGCTTCATGGGCGGGGGCAGCTCAAGCTCGTCTTCCCCTTCCTCCCCATTCTCCGAGGTGGTCCTCCCCTCTCCCCCCTCCTCGGGGCATTGACTAGATTCCGCGAGGGACGCCGGGGGACTCTGCGAAAACCAAATTATTTGCTATATCATATGATGGTACAGTTTCATAGGTCGGTGGTTCAAGTCCCGGTTTCAGCGTGGATTTATTAAAGCGAGTTTGAGTAGCTGTGGTATCACCAAAGTGATTAACACAAATATGAGAAATTTTCATATGATGGTTCAGTTTTTAACTATAAACTATTCCGATTTCCGATGCAACTACAATATAATATTGAGACACATTAGAAATTGAAAGAATGCACCATGACGAGCTAGGTTGATTTGGCTGAAGGTAATAACTATGAAAATCCTTCCAATTACTTATTGTTTTTTAAAAAAATATCTTCATATTTTAAAAGATTTAAAGAAAATATTATTTTAGAGTTTTAAGTTACAGACACCAAAAAATTCTGTATCGCTAAGTTAAAGACTATATTATTTTTGCACGTTTTGTCCAAATTTTCGGATTTTATTCAATAGAAACCACAATTTATTCTATAGAAAGCATTAGTATGACTATAAATTTATGGGACTTTCAAAACGTGCCTCCTCAATAAAAAAGATAACACAGTTTCAACCCGGAACAAGTTGCACTCACCTTTATCCTCTTATCAACAGGATGAGATTTCTTACTACTATTGCTATGGTTACTGGAGGTAGACGATGCCTTATCACCGCTGGAATTGCTTTTATCTCCCTTGCTTTGACTGAGCTTGCGCAGCGGTGGAGGCAGCCACATCATTCTGAAATGAAGAAAAGCTCATATTTTCAAATCTTACTAATGAAACTTTTTAAGATAAAATCGTTGGGTCTCGAATCAAAACATCCAGAAAAATACTCTGGGTTGGAATAAGCTGGAAATATAAAAATTGTATTTGAGAGAAAAATATGGACATGACCTCTTTCAAAACTAGGAGGTTCAAATAAAGATTGTAAAACGACTAGGGAGTAATATCCCGAAACTTCCGAATGAGGATTTGATGATCTCTTCTTGACAGTAAAACTAAGAAAAGTACGTCCAAAACGTAATTATCTGTTTCACATTAAGAAACAGGGGTAGAGAACATGATTGATAAGAATAGTATGGCATTTATCTTTTAAATCTTTTAAATGGCTCCAAAGGAACCAATGCTCAGTTTAAGAGACTGGTGATTCACCCCTCGCGGACTTTATTTGAGGCTTTGACCTCGTAGTAATGACAACTGCTAGATTGGAATGGCTAATAGCTTCAAATCCAGGTCCCGAAATGTGTTAAAATCGATCTTCAAAACCGGGATTGTATTCCCCAAAAGTAACAAAAATGTCATGACACACTGAAACTTGTACTCCGCGGTTAGAGAAACACCAAAACAAGACAACTCTAGCTATCTTGAGCCGCTACTATAGATACAACCAAGTTTCCAATGTATTTATCTTTCATCCCGATAATACCAACAACAAAACATTGCAATGACCTAAAATTAAATTGATTTTTATATCCTACACAAAAGTTCCCATCATCAAGTTAAGAAGCATTGTAACCAGGCGCGGCCAGTGCTAGGGAGCACCGAACTGCAGCAACCCCAGACGTAAAAGAAAAAGAAAGGTTTTTCTCAAGTTCTAGCTCGTTCACAATGAAAATCCACACATTTAAAGAATGATCAATGCATAATTGTTATGATTGGCATGGTAAACAAATTTAAAACTCTTTGGATACTGAAAAAGCGACTCAATGAATTCCATTTTTGTCCGGTTTGTGCGGCAGCACCCCCAAAACTTTTTCCCACCGGCCGCGCCTGATTGTAACATAAAGGTAACCGAGCAAAGCTGCAATCAGTGAGACCGACCCTGGTCCGCTCTATTCATAGCTCACATACAAATAAAACGTAATTAACCAATAGAGTCGAGATCAGCAATTTTAGAAGGATATCCATACGTTTATCTCTCGAGAATTGTATTGCCCTCCGTGCGGTGCAAATTATGGTCATGTACTCACCGACCAAACAAGTCGATGCCGCCCCATATAAGGCAACTTGCCCTCAGAGTCCCCCTTGAAGCAAACAACACCTGTCAAACGTGGTTTATGCCTATACATATAAAATCATTATCTAATGCTCATTGGATTTACACTATTCATACTCTATATTCAAGTGCGTGTATTGTATTTTAAACTCTTTAATCGAACATATACGTACATACAATTCATATGTTAATTGTAATACAGTAATACATAGAATAAAACCGTCGGAACACTCGTCTAATGTATTCTGATCACAAGACAAAACACACTTTAATCACCGAAGACTGTGGGTATTGAATATAATTGACCGGTGATTTACATTACAGAGTGTTCAATGTATCTATGCTTATTCAATCATTATTTTTCATGAATCTCATTTGTAACACAATAGGTGCCATTGCCAAGGGTTTAAAAAGTTCCAATTTCACTTTCGAAAACACAACACTTACCCGCTGAATCCTTTCTTCTTAGGAACTAAAGCATCACTGGACCCAGCTTCTGTAACAGAGGAAAGAGAACATTTTTCAATAAATAAAGTGCAATGCCAAAAGACCTATGTTCCGTGAACTCGGTAAAAAAGAACCCGCGTTTATAAATTGTTCCAGCAAAAACTCTTGAAGACAAAACAACACTGAGAAGCTATGATAGGTTAAGTAGGTCACTGAGAAAATCAAGATATATTTTTTTTTTAATTTGTGCAAAGCAATCTATAGAAATGTTCAGTAATTTAAAAATTAGTACACTTCAAATTTTCAACAAAAAACCTCAAGAATTCAAGGTTCTAGTAAATTATTGCAAGGTGTAGTGATTGTTCAATCCTAGACGTGCAAGGCTCATCCATTTTCTTAACAAAGACCAAAACTATATGGGCTACACAATCTGGTGTTATTCATAGGCAAATTATTTCCATCTACTCAATGTTTCTTAGCGGCTAGACTACACATAGTTTACACCTAGAGTTTCTAATAACAATAATATTTAGAACGTGCTTCTGCTCTTACCACATTTCAAGTGGTGTTGTGGAATATTGCACTAAACGGGTCAAAGTACCCAGGGTCAAAATCTAAAAGTACACTAGCACTAGCATATTGATGAAAAAAATTTGTTTTCAAGATTATCACAATAACTCGACTTCGTTTTTGTGGTTTCAATTCACAATTATTTTAGGTGTAATTATAGAATCATTAATTCTGTTATTTAAAAAAAAAAAATAGTTTCAAAACGAACTCTTGATCACTCTGACCTTTCATTAGTTAACTTGGG
The DNA here is from genome assembly GCA_024516035.1 of Bactericera cockerelli. Classification (NCBI taxonomy): domain Eukaryota; kingdom Metazoa; phylum Arthropoda; class Insecta; order Hemiptera; family Triozidae; genus Bactericera; species Bactericera cockerelli. The sequence continues at coordinate 26,260,444 of CM044959.1, read as the reverse complement.
TATTAGGTATGACAGGTAATAATTATCATAATATTAATGAGTTGCAAATGTTTGACCTTTTTTATGGTCTTTAGAGGTTCTCTAAAATCGAATATTTTCTATTTGCAATGTTGCCATTTCTGGAGTTCACCAAAGATTACATCATTTTCATGAAATCATTTCTCCGAAGGGACTTGAAAACTTCGTGAACTTTTTGGATCATCTTTCAATAAATAGTTTTCATAAAATTACAAAACTCAAATTCTCGTTCATGATTTTCACGGAGGAATTAATCCGAAGCTCCTATTATTGTATGGAATTATGAATATAGGTGGAGTATAGATATTATATATTTCCACCCAGCTATATTTCTGGACCTTGGCCAAAAACCTTCCAGCACTGAGATAAATTAACGTCATTTCAGACGCTGTTTAAAAAAGTGGAAAACAAACTAGGGACAATAATTTTTGAGACATCATAATTAGGTGATTCTGAGGTGTTTTAATTAGAGAGGAACTTTAAACTTCAGCAGATTGTCCGGAGAATTGTTTCAGGGGCAATTATAACCTGCTACAAACTAACCCACAGAACAAGAGGACTGTATCCCCTTTGTGTGGCGTAGTAGCATTAAATATGTCTTACCTATTATGTACAATTATTAATGCAAATGAATTACAAAATACTACAGCAGAATTTCTAGTCTTCTTTCAATCAAGTAAGTTCCTGCTCACTACTACCACACATGTATGCTCTCATTTTTATACTTATAAATCCATTAACAACAGGCTCCTAGGGAAAACCACAAAATTACAGTAGAGCATCAGACCGCAAATTGGTGTCTGAGACCCTCCTATGGGCCTAGAGTGCTCCTACTCCCTATGGAAAAGGCTTAAAGTTTTTCTTATAGAGACGCGACAGGAGTGGCGAAAAAAAGTTTGGGGACCACTTGGCGTAAATAATTACAAGTAGGAAACACCGTGAGCTCAATGTGTCGCCATTCCTATCACATGGAATTGAATAAAACGAAAATTTATTAAGAGTTAAATTTAATCACTCTCGGATTTAACAATCATGTGGAGTTTCATACTGGCGAGATGATGATAAAACTAATTTGTAACAATGAATATACTAATCATGATAGTTCTGGACATCACAAGAGTGACATTTCCAGTTCTCTCGGGGCACTTCACAGCGTGGGAGAACGAGGGAAGGTGTTGTTGTATCCATAACATTATAATACAGCACAAGTGACAATCTCATAACTCGAGACAAAAAAAAGCCACTGACGGATTGGACCAAATTAAGAAGTTGATGGATGAGAATAGAACTGAGTTTTTAAGTGCATTTTGCACTCAACTCAACACTGACAGGGCAGTAACACTTGTCGCCCACAATTTTTTTGGAAGGTCGATAAATTCTTCATGTCTAGAAATGATCTTTTTCACTTGACAAGTGCATAAGGCGAGAAGAATAATTATACATTCAGCAAATGTAAGACAATATAGACATAGGAGAAAAGTGGTGGCGACTTCAAAACCATCTTTTTTTCCGTCTTTCGTTAAAATTGATCGAGATTTTTAATCGATTCATTCAGAACAGATCGAATCAGAAACATTTAATTTATAATTAATTCTAAACATTCCTGTTCATGTCCAGACAGATAATATGTTTGTTTGTTTGTTGTCAAAACAATGTTTTTTCTTCTTGTTTTTTACCTTATTTATTACTTGGAAGAATTTAGAATTCAGGCTCGACCTGAAATTGCGCAACATCCTGATCCAAGCAAGTAAAAAGAGAATCAATCTGAAGAACACAGATATAGACCATAGGGCATGTCTCATAAAACTCATAAGAGAGAGAACGACCTGTGTTAGTAACAAAGACTCAAGGGTACACCGTCATTACTAGGGTAATATGTAAAAGTTCCGGGGAAAGGACTAAAAACACTGACTCGCTTAGTATCTAGTAGCACCTACAACTTTTTAGGGTGATTCCTTTACTTTCCTTATTATAGGATTAGGAAAGTAAAAAATCTCCAATTAGCCTACAAAAACTTCATTCCCGGTAGCTTAGTGGTCAAGCGTCAGTCTGGTAATCAAGAGTTCTAAACCCAACCGGGAAATGACAAGTTATCCTGCCATTCGGGATGTTGACCACATAATAATACGTCTTGGGCTTACTGCTGGAATAATGGGAATGGGACTCAATGGTCCTAATCGGGCAGTATAAATAAAGCGATATTATTATTACCGTTCTCGTCTGTGAATGATTTACCAAAATACTTACGTATTGATACGGGGATTAGTGTTTTTACTGTGACCAAAACTACCTGTCTCTCAGTAGCTCTTTGTGCTTTTTGACTTGGCGGGACGGAGCACTACTTGATCTTCATATCACTTCATATTCTCATCAAGAGTAAGCGCCGCCAAGCAAATTGTGATAAATCACATGAGATTAAACTTGAAACAAACGTCCCATTCATTGGGTGTGAAAAATACATCACCACCATCGTCAGCAATAAAATTATAATATTCTAATTGAGTGTTCTTTATTTAAATTGTTTTCATTTTATTTCTATTTTTAGATATAAAATAGAACTGGTATCTCCTTGGACAAGCGCCATGGCAGATACAAGGCAAGGCCTCTCACAACTAAAAGACTTCTACGATAAGACTTCATTCATTATAATAGTACGCAGTTCATTGGATAAAGGATGAAGTCGTGTTCAGCCTTTTTGATTTCAAGAGAAGCACGATTAACAAGTACGAACTCTAGATGATTAACTTCAAGCTGATTTTTCCTTATCATTTTATTAAATTGAAACGAAATTGTTTTAGTTGGTAAAGTCTGATAAATTTTCTTTATGATGATAATACATAAAGTTTACACTATTAGACATGTGTGCTTTCTGGATAATATTTAAGTAGATACGTTCAGAAAATCTCATTTGAAAAGCACGTTTCATTTGTACGATTTTCGTTTCTAAATAAATAAAATGAGACGATAAAAAATAGCTCATGTTCAAGTCGATCTCGCCCATATTAGTGAACGCGTTCTGAAGGTCGTCTGGACATCCATCACTTACGACCACTGCAGAGATTTACAAGCAACCAAGACTGAAACAACATAGGCAGAATCACGCAGTAGCTTCAAAAGTGCATTATACCTATTTTTAAAACTTTAATATCTTCGATTATTGGAAACGACCCACTCATTATGTACTAAGACCCGAATTATGTACAACTATAGTGCGCTGTGATTGGTTGAAAGTGTTAAACAGTTGAACTGGAGGGGTCTGGCTTGGCTTGGCTTATCTTAAATTGGGCAAATGTAATGAGTAGCTGTTTTAGCATTTCAATAATCCCAGTGTAGCCATTCTTGAGAGAGTTGACCACTTGCCTAGCTAAAACCCGCCAATTTATCGTCACTGAGGTTTTTGCCCGAGGTTGGCGATCTATTAGGAATTTTTAAAAATCCTTTCTTAGAGCGCACCTAAACACGTAAAACCAAGAGGAGAATTCATGCCAAATTGGCAGTCATTATGTCCAGCCGTTTTGGAGTTCTGCTGATTGTGAATGAATTAATGTAAATGGATTTTATGTATTAATATTTAAGAATAAATAAGTAAGAATAAGTATATATTTGTATATTTTCATGAATTAGTGTTTGTTTACAATAATTAAACAGTGTACATACATAAATACAATTTGTACTTGTCAGAAGAGTGCTGGGTGATTTTCTAGACATAGCGAATTAAATTCGATTATCTAACGAACATTGTCACTCCTGAATTATCATCCAAACCTAGAACTTGTAGTTAAGTTACGTATGGACGGAAAAAGACCAGATGGAGTTACACTCATTTCATGGTCATATGGTCAAAATTTAGTGTGGGATGTTACTTGTGTGGACACCTTAGCTCCCATGCTCCTAAATACCTCCAACAAACTGTGATCAAAGCAGGATATGCAGCCAACCTGGCAAGTCAAAGGAAACATGAAAACTATTGTAACATCAAAGACCAAAGATACATCTTCAAAGGATTGGGGACATTTTCAGAGGAAACCATTAGATTTATTCAAGAATTGGGAAGCAAATTGGTTGAACAGACTGGAGATGAGAGATCAGCATGCTACCTCACCCAGCGTTTGAGTCTGGCTATTCAGAGTGAAAATGCAGCCAGCATTGCGGGCTCATTACCTCTCACAAATTCTTTGAATGAAGAGTATGTTGTTCCTATAGTTCATGTTGAAAAAAAATCAATAAAAAATCATGTGAATATTTTTTTTTTTTTTTTTACAAAAACGAAATAGTAGATAATAGTAGAAACAATTGGTTTTCTTCTTCTTTTTAAGTTTCCATGTATATATTTTGTACGAATATCGAAAAACTTTCAAAAAAGAAAAGAAGAGAAAATATCAATAGGAAAAAAATCCAGTAGTAAGTTCTAGGTTAGATGTCAGCTAATGCCATTTTTTTCTTCAGACTGATGATAGTAGAATTCATACACTCTATTTTAGTTAATACCTACTGACTGACTGTTGTCTTTCTCACAAAGTGAACCTTGACAGTTGAAGATGTCAAAATTCAGGTGGTCAATAATATTTCAAAGAAAAGATTATGGAGATTGGAAGGTGCAGTCAGTTCAGTATGTATAGATATGTATTTGAGAAACAATCAAAGGAGACACGAACGGTTCCGCGTTGGCAATCAATCATCAAAATTTCGACGTAATGTAGGATTTTTTAAAAAACGAGTAGATACGATTTAAAATTTCATAGAGGTGTGAGCGTTCATTTTCACGGAGCTCATTCCTAAGGTAGCATAAATATTTGTATTGCTTTTCATCCACACGAAACAAATTTTTGTTAAAATAACATCATGAGAACATTTTTATTATTTCCCGTTCATAACTTAGATATCCGTCTAAATTTTATCCAATATCTTCCATCCATTTCAATTGCCAAGTTTTTTGAATTTCCTAATGGATATGAAATACATTTTGCTTGTTCTTATGTTGTGTTACTCTTTGAAACTATGAATAACAGCTCAACCTATGACGGAAGTAAACTCCGCTCATTTATTTAGCAATGGCAAATAGAGCATCACTCTCTTACATGAAAATAACCCACAAAGCACAAAGGGATTGGTAGGTGCCTTATTATCAAAAACAACACTTTTCAACATAACCAACATCTTGCACACAAGATACCTCAGGTGCCATTTCGGAAAATACTGGGGTACAGGACGATATTGGGTAATTGGTAACAAAATTCCAAATGGGCAATGAAAACATAACATACCAAAATATGACTTGAATCGGTTAGTTAGACTGTTGGGGCGGAATAAATTATTAGACGTCTTTGTAAAACCTCTGTGGAGGTGAGGCTAAATTTTGCGTATTGTCTTAGATGGGGAAAACTAATGTTAAGTCATGACTTAAGTTCTTACATGCAAACTTATCGGCGTAGCTACAAGAACATAAAAAAGGCTTTTACAATATATTATTTGACCTCACACAATATATTATTTAAATAATTCAAAATATCATAGCTAGAATCTGCAGATCAAAATGTCACAGACAAACTACTCCTATCAGAAAAATCGTCCTGTTAAAACTACGACACCGAACCAATATTATTTTGTACCTAATGTTTGACGATCGTTTTATGAGTGAATGAACTTTGAAGTTCTAAAAGTCTGAAGTAAACTCGAGGGCCAAAGAATACAGGTGTTATTGTCTATTCCCAATTTAGTTCAGGTAGACCCCTTAGTGCCGTATTTCAGTGTAAATATACCTGGATAGAATATATGCATGATCCCCGCACTGACGGCAATCGACTTGCGCCTGACCTGCCGCATGACAGTATTATCCTTGTCCAGCCCTCGGGTTGGCATCGGAGTGGCATCACTGAGCAACCGTCTGGACCGTCCAGAAGTTGGGAGAGCAGGAACATGGGTCATTTTGAGTCGCGAGGTCTTAAACGGGTTAATATGAAGTACACTTTGAACTTTTTGCTAACCAATATGAATGTGTGACCGCATCCAAATGATTCGTCCTTGCCCACAAATCAACATTCATCAACATTTTAAATGAATGTACATGGTTCACGAAGTGTTTCCCAATTTTCGAGGACCACAATTATTTTTTACTCACAGAAACAACGTTTAATAATTTTCGAATTTTTTAATATAAATTATACATAAAATAAAAATGAAAAGTTCGAGGACGAGTAAATTTTCTGTCTATCAATATCCAAAATTCTTTCTGAGCTGTTAATTCAAGTGTAAAACCAAACTGTACACTAGAAATTTACACAAATTCAAAGAAATTTTATTCAAAATCAACACAAAAAAAAATCGATAAAAAACTCGTCATTGATTTTCAATATTAACTACACAAAACTCTTGCACATGGATTCCACTCCACTACTGAGAATTCCGATACCCATAGCTACTCCGCACAGTTGTGTGTATCACTTGTCTACTTTACTCCATTCAATCTCATTCAACCAGAAATAATTATTTCAAAAAATATACAAAATAAAACAATAAACAGATCAAAGTAAAAGGGTACAGTGAAAGTATGTCAAATGAATGGAATAGATTAGAAGACAATGGGATATCCAATTATACATGGTTAACACCATTGTGTCCAAGCATAGGGCCAAGCCTAACACAGGATATATGTCTGGCTGAGGGCCTGTGGATTAGACCATTAAAATGTCTTGTTGGTAGCGATGTCACCAGTCAGTTGTCAATACCTCGACCACTGAGCGAAATCGCACGCAGCTGATTGAGGAGGGTCAGGAGGGTGCCTAACTTGTTAGTGTGGGCAGGCAAAGGAGAAATAAAGAGAGATCATTATATTAATTAATATGTATAATGGAAGGAAAATGTTTGAATTTTTATAAACGGAACAAGCTATATGTGGAAATCCATTGAAAAATGGGAAGTTTTTAGACATAGGAGTAAACAATACATGGATATCAGAACATACCTGGGCAGCTGTTTTGAGCTCATTGGGCCTCTAAGGCGGGCGGGCAGTCCGAATATCCGTGCCATCCACAGACTAACCCCTCTAAAATACCTTATTAAACACCTCAGGTCTAATTTTCTGCCATAACTTAAACCGTATCGTTATTCGATTAGAGGCGAATAGGCAATCTTGCAAGTTCATTTGCTCGGGTTTCCCTAGTTCTCATTTACCCGTGCAATACATCATGAAAATTATGATACACACTGTATCCCTGCACCCAAGATTCAAGGGGTTCGGGATTGGAGACATCATTTTTCCACCCAACCTGGCATCATCAATTTTTTGGACAAATATCTTAAAGGCACTCCTTGTAGTGATAACAGAATCAAACGAAAGAAAATAAAGCAAGTCAGAAAAATGGATTTGTCAAAGGAAGTTAAAGAACAGTTCAATGTGGCTAAACAGTGTTTATAGTAATAGGATAATAATAATTATATCGCCTTATTTATACTGCCCGATTAGGATTATTTAAGTCCCATTATTCCAGCAGTAAGCCCAAGACATATTATTATGTGGTAAAAATATATTTTTTTACCCAAATGGGAGGATAACTTGTCATGTCCCGGCTGGGTTTCGAACCTACGAACTCTGGAATCTTTGGATTCACAGAGTGCCGCCTTTACCGCTGAGCTACCGGGACATGTGTTACGTGCTATAAAGAGGATTTTTTTTTTAACAAAACCTGACGGAAGATGGCGGTCACCGTTAGAAAAGTGGGTAAAGTCGACGATAAAACAAGAAAAAGAAATGTGAGTACCGGGTCGGGTTGTACAACCTACTACCACTACTATGAATAAAGCATGACTGGAGGAGCAATAATCGAAGGCAATAACATGACAAAATATGAAACTTGCATGATTGATGTTCTTCATAATGATCTAAAAAGAATGTATCGTAATGGCAATGATATAAATGTGAGTTAGACATCGATATTCCTGACGTTGCTAATAGCTTGAGTAAAAATTTGATGGATGGAATAACGAAAGATATGCTGGGTGCAATTTGGAACTTGGGATGGAGTAGACAAGGCCTCTACCTATAAGAGGAGAGATGAAGGACAAGTGTTACCATTATTATTTACGAAGAAAATGTTTACAAAATTGTTTACAAATACAAAAAACTTGTGTCACACGACTTTTTATTTCTATTAAAAACAAAAACTCCCACAGGGACAAAATGATGACAGATTTACAAGTAGAGAATGGCGTTTTTTTTAGAAATCCATTTCTCTATCCATAATAAAAAAGATAAACTTACGTTTAACCGCTTTTCTATATGGGCCTAGCAAGTACTGTTTGAAACAGACAAACATGATGGCTTTGTTTTGTAGGACACAGATAATCTTCTCTTAGCTCGATTTAACTTGATTTTAGGTGTAATAAATCAATACAATCGTGTACAATACCTTAGTCATAATATATTTTTTTTTAAATAAGAGCACATGTTTAAAATATGAAATAATTTTAATGACACAACCACACTTTTAGTATTAAAATTTCGACAGCAGACAATTGTACATATTGAATTTCGATTATGGACTATCTATATTATATTATATGTATTAATAATCATAATTTAACCTTTGATCATGTATTTTAAAACTTAAAATTTACGTTAGGTGTTTTAAATAATTGATTTTGTATTACTGTTTCGCTGGAGGATGAAACAAGTCCTATGCACAACCCAAATCAATTATGTACCTACTTGGAAATATACTGGTATGGCAGAATGAGATCAAACTTGCCGCTTTCGTTTGGCTTAGGTCTATCTAGTATCTATTTAGTAGGTATCATAAAAATATTAATCTGGAGACAAGTATTGTTTACGATGTTCAGGTTGCAAGCCAGGATGTCGTAATTTGCATGATAGTGAAATAGTGTGCCGGATAGGCAATAAAATCAGCAGTAACGTATTATGGATACATTATAGACATATAGAGGTATGCACCAATGTAATCGTACTACTCGTGTGTGGCGTGGGCTTATTCTAAATTATTACAGGCTCTCTACATTTTTCATAAGGATTTTTTTTGCCCAACACTCATTATTATATGACCTTCATTGTATGACAGTGCTATTACGGATGTGTTCAAATACATAATTTAATAATAATAGGTGACGTTATTACTGCGAATCTATCAAGGGCCAAAAATAATATTCAAAATTCAGAGACTAGCTGACGACCATGCAATTTTTTTAAAGTAAATTTTCTCAAATCAAAATTTATTTCCTGTGATCTGGAGGGAGCCCTGCGTTCCTCTCGGGATCACAGGACATAAGTAAGTAAGTAAGATCTACGAAGAGAAGAGTAATAGGTACTTTAAAATCAAACTGATCTAACTTGGCTCTTTCTCAAAAACCACCTTGTCTTCGGCTCTACGTTCGTTAAACACAGTTTAAATCAAGCTAATGAGAGAGTACCTAGATATACCTAGAAATCACGTGTAAACATGACATAGAGATAATGACTAATGTAATCGATAACACATAATGAAAGAAAATCTATGACAACTATTTCCGATATTCTCTCAGTTCACTTTTTAACTTATATTATAAAAGTATTATTATTTTAAGATTTACGTAGCTATTGAAGGGTCAGTTTCTAAACACTTTGTACTGAATCTTTAAAAGAGAATCTTTTAAAAAGGTAGCATATGGCAATGCTTTACAATATGTATTTAAATACTGCAAATACATACTTCGTATTCTAAAGCCCCCTGAAAACATAGTTCTGGGTGCGTCATTCGGGTTGACATAGAAAACAATGCTCATGCAGCAATGGCTGACATTGTCTCTCAGAGAGGCAAATAATAGTTATGTACATTGTACACATATGTATACATAGCAAACATGATTTCAGCGAAACGTAAATGCTATTATTTCCCTCCTCTCCCCATTAGAATATCAACAATATCATTTGCGCCTCACCCTATAAACTACATGACCCCAAAATTTAATCATCCATGTCCGCTTTCTCTTTCCCCATCTTCTTCTCTCTTCATTTTTTGACTCGTTAAACAATCATGCAATGGAGAGCGGAAAGCAGGGAGGGCGGAAAAGACCACCCACCCACTATTCAAATGAACAAGATGTTCATTACATTCTGTCAAGTACCAACAGAAATTTAAAACAAGAATAAAATCCCCAAAAGTCCTTAGTTAAATAACATAACTTAACGAAAGCCCTCAAGAAGGCACCCATTTCAATACAGAGTTTCATTTATAAAAGTCCATGGATGTGCAGTTGTGTATGTACATAAAATTTACCATAAAACATTCAACAGAACACAAACGCGACAGCTTTCCCAGGAAATGCAGACAGCAGTGTAAACAGAACAGGAGTGTCTCAAATGTCAAAGGGTAACGGGTGAATGGCAAAGTATCTAGAGAACTTGTTAATTATGTACTAACACATCAGGTGAAATTCAATCCAAAATTAGATGTTCGAAACGGGGCCAGAGAGGTTGACTGTTTCCCGAGCGTCCTGAACTAAAGGTCAACCCTGAGGGTGGCATGAACAGAAGGGATTGGTTTGAAACAGTGTCAGAATACAGCAGAGTACATGAGGAGATAAAATACATATATTTCAACAAGATTTCATCAAAGAAAATTAATTATCATATAAAATGACACAACAATAAATGTAGCTACGCAGGTACCGAGACTCAAATGTATAATTTAGACTTCAAAATAGTCTTTGTATAAATTTCTTGAATAGATACTTAACTCACTTGTCAAGGGTCACGAAAAAGTTAATGTCTATTATTACTACTGCTAGATCATTATTTTGTCCACAAAATGTCAAACTCATTTTCTTCATTTGTGAACTATGAGTTTAGGGGGGCTAGTGAAGTGTTAACTTCGTTTTTTCTTTTGGATAAACTCCCAATCAATAAACTATTTACTATTTACAACAAAGTAGTTGACGTAGGCTCAGTCCACAAAATATTTCTATCCATTCCGATTATGTATTATAAAAAAATATAGCGTTGTTTCCGCGCATTAATCTTAAAATGTCACAACAATTTTTAATGATTGATGAGTAAATATATAAATAAAAACAAAGTCAGAAATAAGACAATGAAACATACATAAAGCCACCTAACTTCGGTCGTTCCTTGGTAAATGAGCCAGGACAGAGCTTTGTGTGCTGAGGCCCACCTGATTAGCGATACAATGCACCATAGATTAAGTGTAACAAAGACACTCAGGAGTTAAGGAGTGACCTCAAGATAACATGTCGTGAGTGCGTCCTTACTCTGTGAAAGTAGAGCAGACTTGGTTCAAATTGTATGTAAAGACATAATGCGAGCATTAATCATGTAAATCCATGTGGTGCTTAATGCTTCAAGGCATGGAGCTACTACGGCCACAGGGGATTAGTGACAAGGAGAATAATTCATGCTCTTAATCTTGTACAGAGGGTGTGGACAGGAGAGGAATGCAAGTCTATGGGACGTTACAAGATAAGAAGGTTAAGACTTTGGCGACAGGCGAGACACAACTGCACCAAGTGTTGCACTTCAAAATGAACGAGTATGAAATTGCTATGAGCTTTTCATGTAAATTTTTCTAATCTAATGCTAAACATACCCAATAACTTCATGTGGTACTGATTTTGATATATTTAGAAAGTATTGAATTAGATGGTGCCTAAAGAAAATCGCATAAGAAAAAAGTTGAATGGCAACAATTTAGACTTCCAGTAAGGAAAGAGATATTTGATTAAAAAAATAAAAATAAAAAAATAATAATAATAACTTCAGTTATTATTATTATATACGTTCTCCTTGTAGAAATTCTTCTGGCGATTCTGGTTTGCCTCAAAGCATGTTGTTGTCCACTAAAGCACCATTTTTTGCATCCTCATCACCGTCTATTGTTCCAGTGTCCAATGATAACAAATTTAAGCAGAACGACCTACTTTACTATCGAGCCCCGGGGTCATACATATGACACCCAGACCATACATAGGACACTCAGGCGCAGAACTCAGTAGCAGACTTCTCGCAGAACTCAGTAGACTTCTTCTCGCCCATCAGAGGGGAGGCATACTACGGGATGGGCAGGCTACAACACAGACCACAAGCGTCTACAGTGGCTCCTGTTTCATGGCTACGAAATAAAAAAGGCTGTGAAACACTCATCAATTTAAAAAATAATAATAATAAAAAAAAGACACAGGATTCAAATAATAATCAACGATATAAAGGAAAAGGGCAATTTTACAAAGTAAGTGACCTGAACTTGAAGAGACGGAGAGACCTAAGTAATGGTAGTTTTGCTAATGATCTATTTAAAGATAACTAGCGGGTTACACCCGCCGCTTCGCCAGCCATCAAACACACAAAACGCACCAACCCACCCACACCACACACACCACATCCACAACACACACACCACACACCCCACACACACACCACACACACACCACACACACACACCACACACACACACCACACACACACACACACACACACACCACACACACACCACACACACACACACCAACACCACACACACACACACCACACACACACCACACACACACCACCACACACACACACCACACACACACACACACACACACCACACACACACACACACCACACACACCTACACACACCACCACACACACACACACACACACCATACACACACACACACACACACACCACACACACACACACACACCACACACACACAAAATGTCATTTAGGTTTGAAAAAAAACCTGAATATTTTTTGTCGCCCATATATTTTCTGGCCTTCCCCGGCGTAGCTCAAGAATGGCTCATCAGAATTTCGCGATTAATATGTCAAATGAAAGCCTAAACCCTTGCCTAAAACTTTCTCGCTCTGAGTTGATAGGTCGTCACTTCAAATTTCGAGAAAAAATGTCATTTAGGTCAAAAAACGTGAATATTTTACATGTTACCCATCCATTTTTTTACCCTACCCGGCGTAGCTCAAGAACGGCTCATCAGAAATTCGCGATCGATATGTCAATTGAAAGCTCAAGCCCTTGCCTAAAACTTTCTCGCTTTGAGTTGATAGGTCGTCGCGACAAATTTCGAGAAAAAATGTCATTTATGTCAAAAAACGTGCATTTTTTTTTGCGTCACCCATCCATTTTTATCCTTACTCATTGTAGCTTAACCTCAGGAAGATATAATCTAGCCTAGAAGAATTTCCTGATCCAAGCGGACCTATGTGCAAAATTTCAGGTTTCTCGGTCAAACGGTGTGGATTTGTATAAAGAACATACATACACACATACACACACACATACATACATACACACATACAGACAGCTTTCTTTTATAGATATAGATTGTGTTCTTTTACGATCGAGCTACTGAACTACCGAAGTCGTTAAGTGAGAAAGATGGAATTAAGTTCACCCCTGAAGTCTATAAGAACATGACTATGTTATATGGTGAGTGGGTGACAGTAGGGAATCGGGATGACCTCAGGCTATAATATCGTGCGGCGTGATTGATTCGTCAGGTAGCTAAGTGACACACGACACAACAGGGGGGAAGGGGGTCTAAATGAAATTGACCTCCAGCGACACACATAGCACGGGTGGACAGGCCCTGCTTTTGCAGTGAGGTTCTTTGAATGATAGAACAGGATTATGTATATGGGTTGGGTGGAAGAGATTGCCATAGGCAATAACCCCGCCCTTTAGTTAGGACATATGTTTTCAAATATTTTCTATTCATTTTCATTTTTATTGTATATATTGTTTTTTTCATTTTTTCACTGTTAAAATTATTATTTGTATGTACATAATGTCCTTTTGTATCTAATAAAGAGTTGTATAATAATAATAATAATGTATGTTCTAAGTGGACACTATCCCTAACTCGTACTATGCTAACCCAAGACATTATAATATGTCTTGGGCTTACTGCTGGAATAATGGGACTTAATAGTCCTAATCGGGTAGTAGAAATAAGACAATATTATTATTATGCTTTGTGATTGATTGAGAATGATTGAGACTCCCACAAGAGCTTCAGGGCGTCTCTGGCTTAGCTTAATAATAATAACTTTAATCCTTTATCATATTATTTAACGTACCTAACACAATAGACATATACTTATGCAATACACGCAAACAAACAAGCACCTAAATGGACAAGAACACTAACAATAACACGACAGACAGGACTTATTAAAACCGAGAAAGTTTGCAAGTCTCTATACAAGAGACACTTTACTTTTATTGGTAAGAAACTATACAACATTTTACCAGAAGAAATAAAAAACGAAGAAAACAATATTAGAAAGAAAAATTTAATAAAAAAGTGGATTAAGGAATCTAAAGAGAGTAGCATAAAATTGTTTATAAAAACATATTTAAAATAAAAAACAGGAATAATATACATATTTGTCTTCATCATAAAATTTAGTATTACCTACCTATGTAAATATAGATTCATAAAATTAAGGTATTATTATTATCATTTTAGTTACAAATACCTATGTAAAAATATGACTATTATACATAATATGTAGATACTTTTACAATTCATTTCTGTGACAGAATACTGAGAATGGAGCTAGTGTAGTTCAAGTAAAGAATGTATAATATAATTATATACTCGTATTTTTTTAACTCTTAAATTTCTATTGTATTTTATAAATGAGGTACAACACAACCCATAACAAATAGGGTAATAGTACCTCATAAACTCACAATATTTAATGTATATTATGTAAAATTAAAATAAATAAAGAGTATTTTGTTGGAAAAAAAAAAAAAAAAAATGAGACGCTTAAACTACGACCAATCAGATCGTTTACAACTTCACACCTATGATCTCGTGTTTGAGGCAAAACTTTTTTTTTAATACAAAATTTGAGTTTTTTTTTGGCATTTTGCGGATTTTTTTGTAAAATATGACGTTTATCCGAAAAAGTTCAAAATATGACGTTTTAGCATGATATCATGACATTATGACGTTTGGCAAGCTCTGTTAATAACTTTAATCCTTTATCATAATGAGACACTTAAACTACGACCAATAAACAGATCGTTTACAACTTCACACCTATGATCTCGTGTTTTCACCGTCGGAAAATATTGAAACGGATAATTTGAGACACTATTAGGAACGGTTTAGACTTTAATAATATCTTGTAATAGCACACGCCAGAAATCTCGGGAATTTTTTTCGTGAACCAATTATGTGACCTTTTTAAGCCGGAAACCAATTCACCTTGATTATTTTCTGGGGAACTAATTCACCTTTTGTGTTTAAATGATGACAAGCTATTTGGTGTCACAACGTTAGGACGAAACATCCTGTAGATATACAGAGGGGACTAGCAACGATTTCTATTCAATCGAATAAACAGTCTTTTGTGAGTCCGAATTAATTGACAAGTAGTACTTTTAGAGGAGTAGTAAAAATAGCTCTACACTAGACCATAGATTCTTCCCAAGTTGTCGGGTCGTCTCATGTCCAAGGCTAGTCTCTGTACAGTTGTTTAGTAAAAAGTGGGATGTTTGCAAGAAAATTTAGACACCACGAACTCCAATGTTATATCATGTACATAACATATACCATACATAGATAATTAAATACATACCTATATTTAGACTTTCTTTTTACGGAAATAATTATTCTACTTTTCGTTCTTCAAAATAAGAATGCACAAGTTGATTTGAAAGAAAGCACTTGAAAGAACACTGTACAAGTCTGTGTAGGTCTATTACTGCAGCATTGCATTGACAAACGAACGCCTCAGAACTGCAAGTGAGTATGCAAGATGCACCGACAATTGAAGGAGTGCATTATTTTTATTATCATTTGCCTTCAGTACTCGTATACTATTTTCTTAAAGATATAATAATGTAATAATAATAATGATAATGCTTTTTCTTTGTGTTATTATGTCACAATTTTAGTGGGTAGCGCGTAATCATAGGACTTTACCACTTTAATTTACAATATCTTGTATTATTTTTTTGCCTAAGATTCTGCCACTGGTCGCTGCTTCACATTAAAGCAGCTACTCATTTTTCCTCACGAGGTGTAGATATATGTATACATTAGTATTATTGTCTGGTTTCCTGGAGGTACATAAGGTATATCTACATAGGCTGATGGTTTTCTAGTCAAAGAATGATGCCTGATCTCTTTATCAATACATTCCCGAGACACTGCCAGCCTACTCCCCAGATTCAGTCCCCGGACCAGGCGGAATAATAATAAATTCTGATTGTTTATTCAAGGGAGTGAGGCATATTAAGGGGATATCAACGAAACGTGAGACGGAGTAGACGAACGCCCGATGAGCAGCAAATGAATTGAGGTGGTTTAATAATGAATGAAAGGCAATATCCTGTGAGTGGTGAGTGAGTGAGACCACTTTGGGATTCTGATCTCGTCTTGGAGAGTTTCGGACATGTCCATCCGGTTCAAATTCATCATGACCTGACCAGAGAAAAGAGTTAGGTGGCACGAGTACTTTTCAAGTATTGAGGTAGTCACCATGGCCGAGTGATGGTATAGCGCACTGGTCTAGCACGCACGGCGAGCTAGGTTCGACTTCCAGCAAGACAGAAATTTTTCTGCTCTGTACTGTGATGTCCAATTGTCCAAGGTTCACTCATACGTTAAGAGGAAAAATGATTAGTTACTTGTATGAGTAACGACAGATGGCGGCATTACCAAAGAATAAAGAAAATCATATAATTGGTTTAGAAAAGTGATGGAGACTCTTAGTAATGCTGCACCACTCACAAATAATGTGAAGAGGCATTGAGCTTCACCATAAAGAAATCATACTTTAAATTTAACTGAACTTTACTGTTCACGTAGTGAGTAATAATTTTATCAGTTCATATTATGATGTTTCCAATCTTTAAACTAACAAAATTCAACGTGAAACTAGTGGTTCTACTTCTGGATTTGCCTTATTCGTCCGGATCAGATTAGGCGCTGGGACCATGAGACACTTCGGACACTTGGACAGTGATGAATTATGTCTTGGGGAAAACATGTGGAGTAAACTGATGCAGAAATAATTTGTTGAGCTCGTGATAATGTACGCTCAAAGTACTGAAGCAATTGAAGCATAAATAAACATTATTTTTTGTTCTCACACATTCTTTTTCATTAAAATGGGTAGGTGCCAACTTTTAAGTACTAATATTTATTAGCTATTAGCAATACAACCTCTGTTTTCTTTCTTTAGTGCCTATACCTACAAAGTAATGCACAGGGCAAAAATTACCACATTTTTTCATTCATATTCGTACATACATATGTATTATGTATGCCATAGATATACAATTATACATACATAAAGGTATTATGTATACTATGAATATATACCATACATATACCTACATAGGTATTATGTATATCATAGAATTCATAGATATACAATAAACAAACATATGGGACATAGATTTTTTTAGAAAATCCTACAGGTTTTCAAGGGGCGCCTACAAGTGTACTTAATCATAATCACTATACTTGGAATATTTTAAACTAATTGTTTCTTCGTACTTAGCCACGAAACTAATAGATAGTAGATACAGATGAGCTGGAATTTTATCTTCAAACTTAGGAAAAACCTATTCGGGTTGTATACCACAGTGTAAAGGACATGGTGTTGAAGTTACATATAGACAGCACAGCATATGGTCTGTTACCTTATAACCTTTTCAAAAAATCACAGCGCAGTGTAGCCCGAGTTGAGGGACAGTCTGGTTCGTCTTAACTCTTAACCTTCATCCTATTTTATAATTCAGCCCTTAATCAGGGACCGCAATCCTGAGAATTTCTATTCAAATCATTAGGATGAAACATACATGAACCGTTCCAGTGTGTTCTCTACTGTCGGTGCGTACGTTCCAGTGTGTTCCCCTCGTGCGTACGTTACAGTGTGTTCCCTACTGTCGGTACGTACGTTCCAGTATGTTCCTTACTGTCGGTGCGTACGTTCCAGTGTGTTCCCTACTGTCGGTGCGTACGTTCCAGTGTGTTCCCTACTGTCGGTGCGTACCTTCCAGTGTGTTCCCTACTGTCGGAACGTACGTTCCAGTGTGTTCCCTACTGTCGGTACGTACGTTACAATGTGTTCCCTACTGTCGGTGCGTACCTTCCAGTGTGTTCCCTACTGTCGGTGCGTACCTTCCAGTGTGTTCCCTACTGTCGGTACGTACGTTACAATGTGTTCCCTACTGTCGGTGCGTACCTTCCAGTGTGTTCCCTACTGTCGGAACGTACGTTCCAGTGTGTTCCCTACTGTCGGTACGTACGTTACAGTGTGTTCCCCACTGTCGGTACGTACGTTGCAGTGTGTTCCCTACTGCTGGTACGTACGTTCCAGTGTGTTCCCTACTGCTGGTGCGTACGTTCCAGTGTGTACCCTAATGTCGGTACGTACGTTACAGTGTGTTCCCTACTGCTGGTACGTGCGATCCAGTGTGTTCCCTACTGTATGTACGTACGTTCCAGTGTGTTCCCTACTGCTAGTACGTACATTCCAGTATGTTTCCTACTGTCGGTGCGTACGTTACAGTGTGTTCCCTAGTGTCGGTGCGTACGTTCCAGTGTGTTCCCTACTGTTGGTGCGTACGTTCCAGTGTGTTCCCTACTGTCGGTGCGTACGTTCCAGTGTGTTCCCTACTGTCGATGCGTACGTTCCAGTGTGTTCCCTACTGTCGGTGCGTACGTTCCACTGTGTTCCCTACTGTCGGTGCGTACGTTCCAGTGTGTTCCCTACTGTCGGTGCGTACGTTCCAGTGTGTTCCCTACTGTCGGTGCGTACGTTCCAGTGTGTTCCCTACTGTCGGTGCGTACATTACAGTGTGTTCCCTACTTTCGGTGCGTACGTTACAGTGTGTTCCCTACTGTCGGTGCGTACGTTACAGTGTGTTCCCTACTGCTGGTACGTAAGAGTTGGGTATTTTGGTGGAAGAGATTGCCAAAGGTAATATCCTCGCCCATTAGTTAAGACATCTGTATAATATAGGTATTTTATCCTGGTATTTTCTGTTTTTTATGATGTTTTCCAATTTTGTATTTTAATTTGTCGTAGTTTGTGTGTATAATCTGTACGTGTGTCCTTATTAATAAAGAGTTAATAAAAGGTTCCAGTATGTTTCCTACTGCTAGTACGTACATTCCAGTGTGTTCCCTACTGCTAGTACGTACGTTCCAGTGTGTTCCCTACTGCTAGTACGTACGTTCCAGTGTGTTCCCTACTGCTAGTATACGTACGTTCCAGTGTGTTCCCTACTGCTAGTACGTACGTTCCAGTGTGTTCCCTACTGCTAGTGCGTACGTTCCAGTGTGTTCCCTACAGCTAGTACGTACGTTCCAGTGTGTTCCCTACTGTCGGTGCGTACGTTCCACTGTGTTTCCCACTGTCGGTACGTACGTTCCACTGTGTTCCCCAATGTCGGTGCCTACGTTACAGTGTGTTTCCTACAGCTAGTACGTACGTTCCAGTGTGTTCCCTACTGCTAGTACGTACGTTCCGTGCTGGACTCCTCGTCTGTTGACAGGCTGATGGACCGGGAGAGGTCCCGAGCTTTGCTCTTGGAGAACCGGAAGGAGCTGCGAGCCATAGACGCTGTGTGGGACAGCATCACCACTGAGCACCACTTTCTCAAATATAATTTGCAAGTCAAGATCCGCTCTTGAAACTCGATCTTAATCACACCACTTAATGTTTAAAAAGATATGTATACGTCTAATAAACGAGAAAAATGCAAACAATCACATATCTTGGATTTTAAATTAACACTCGAGTAATACATACATTTATGTATTATCAAAGTAATTGCAATTTTTTTTTGGAAAATTTATTTTTCATGTCTTAGTTTTAGTAGTAGGTACACTTTTTTTAATTTGAAAAACTTGTGTCTTAATATCAGTTAAATGTATTATTAAACAATTTAAATTGATAAAAAAATTAAATACTTTTTAAGTTTGAACAATATCAAGATCTGAATACTGTAAATTCTTTTTACAATCTGAAATTCATCAGTATATTATCAAAATCGATAAAACAATAAATAACACATATTTAAGAAAATAATATGTCTTGGTGTTGTGAAATTATGAAAATGGAATTCTGGTCGCCTCGTTAGAATACAATCGATTGATTGATGGATTCGTTGCATAATATGCACAAGGAACAAATATTTGCCATTAATTACCGATATAATTACCATCAGTAAAAGAAATCCATTAAAGATGATAAAATTAAAATATAAATCGTTCTTCATTCATCAAAATGAAATTACGTTATCGCGCACGATTATTATTATTATTGAAGACGAACATTTAAAAAATGATTTACAACAACAAGAAAGTTACAACATACTAAAAATTTCGACAGTAAAATTTTAAATGTCGCGATTTTTATTCTCTCACATAATGGTCGGATGTTTCGATATTTCGTTCAAAGGATCACGAAGAAGAGAGAGGCAGCGGGGAGATACTTAGCTATGGCATGGCAGAAATTAACGATACAGAGCACTAAGGTTGAAGTGTGAGGTTTTCAATGGGAGACAGTTAGACATTCTGTTTTTTGCGACAGTCAGGGCCGACCTTGGAGAGCTGTTTTATCTATCTGGCTCCTTCTTCAAGGTGCTCGAAACTATCTTCACAGGAAGAAGGACATACATAGGACGGCGGAATAAAGAGTTTATATCTTCACTAAACAGTGCGAGTTTTTCTGTGTGAAGGTGAGCCGTACGGATGTGTTAAGAGAATTTTAGCAGTTAGGCACACGAATCAGTACATGATTTACCATTCATTGTATTCGCTTGAGGGTGAGAGTTCAAAATGTTCAAGGAATAAATTTCAGGAAAAGGAAAAGTGTGCCATAACAGTTCAACTACATAACAAAACTAGGTACAATAGAAAACTCTTTATAATAGAGAAAATCTCTCTATAATAGAGAAAATGTGTAATAGAATAGAGAACTGACTATATTAGAAACCTCTTCATAATTGATTCTTTGGTCTGTCCCTTTGATTTTAATACATTATTATATGCAGGTTCGACTATATCAGTGCACCCCAGTTAAGGCCCGAAGCATGGCCCTATGCTTATTTTTCTTAACACTACTCTACATAATAAGGCATTGCCGTACATCGTTTGGGGACTGAAATCGGCGCCACCGGACTGTACAGGCAAGAGATTAGAGAAGGAAGGTAGTAACAAGCTCCATAGAAGTATTCCTCAGGGAGAGAGCCACAAAAATTGTAAAAAAAGAACTAAAATAAATATACATTTTTAATTTAAAAAGCTCGGACAAGGAAAAAGTCTCATTTCACAGGTTTTTGTGCTGGATAATTTCTAAAACTAGTCATGACCGAGTCTAGCATTGACCCAGCCTGGCTGGACCCTGCTGTCTCCCTGGCACGCGGGCCCTGGGTTCTGCAGGGCGCTGGATTGATGGACATAACCATGTCATGTCAGCACAAACTTGAGCCCCTGCCAACCATAACAACAACAACACACAGAGTGTGAAGCCTCGTGGGATCAGTGGCGAAGAAAGAATCACTTTCTAAAGGTGAAGAAAGAGTCACTTTCTAAAGGTGAAGAAAGAGTCACTTTCTAAAGGTCAACGATGCTGGTTGTGACAAATTGGACACAAAAGCATTTGGAAACAGGAACTTGAGACTTGTCGTATTTTGCTGTTTGGTAACAGTAGGATTTTTGACTTGAAAACAGATTAGTCCAAATCTTCTACATACATAGATACTGTACAGTGTACACTAACGGCCTTTTACAAATATCTATGATTTTCAAGCCACTATCACTTAACAGCTGATATGAATTCGCTGTGATTGGTTTAAAGGTTTAATTTCCACTAGAGGGCATGTTAAGGTCAAAATATGATTGGATTAATCCTGTTTTGGATTAGATTGATCCTATTTTGGATTGGTTTAATCCTGTTTTGGATTGAATTAATCCTGTTTGAATTAGATTGATCCTATTTTGAATTAGATTGATCCTGTTTTGAATTAGATTAATCCTATTTTGGATTAGATTGATCTAATCTTGTTTCATAACTCTCATTCAAAGTTACTCGTGTCCTCACTCATTAGATCAGTAATACTTGGCTTGAAAAACTCGAGTTTCCTTTTAACATTGAAACTTTGATCGAAAGACACTTCACAAGAGGTTTATTCAAATATTCATATGTACTTCCTGAAGATTCATTAAAAAATTATCTGACGTTTCCAATTTTGAATTTTAAGTTTTAGAGATTTTTTTTTATATTTCAAACAAGTTTTTTTACATTTATTTATGTAATAACAATTTCACAAGCTTGTTCCTTACAACTAAGTATTTTACCAAGCATAACAAAATATTTTTATTCTTTAACATGTCTATTGGTTACAATATTTATTTTATCTTATTTTAGTTCTTAGAGGGTAAAAAGATCTAGCTATATAAAAAAAAAACCTCTTAAAAATTATAATCTAAATTTCTGATGATGACTTACATTCAAGTAAGTTTTAGAGATGGTGAATGAGAAAAGCAGGCAGAAAGTTTCACTTGACATAAGGACTTAACTCTTTCATCACGGCGTTGTCCGTCGCGACGCCACTGTATGACTTGGTAGAAAACACACATCGTTGAGCTAACATAAACACACTTCACTGTGTACTCAAGATAATTATTATTTAATTATCCACTATCCACTTCTAGGTATAGAAATGCTTCAATACATACAGCCGACTGCCGGGTGTAACAGAAAAATATATGTACATCTATTTAAAATATCGTCATCTTCTGCTTGAAGAGAAGTCAACCATGGGATGGAATCCAATTTGGATAGGAACCCTTGGACCACACAATTCTGGATCTTCAATGCAAATCAAATTTGGAAAAGAAAATTAGTTAGGTACATACAAGTATCGATCCATTGTTAGTCGAGTTTTCTCAGCACTAGTCTGGTAGTCCAGGTAGCGCTGGAGTCGTAAGTTCAGATCCAGCCTAATTCACTGATTTTTCTTCATTTATTGAAGAAGTTGACCACATAGTAATGCCACTCGAAATAACTGCTGGAACGAAGGAACTAATAAGTAGTCACCAGTTTCTCTATCTTTCTCGTAGACTGGATGAAGTCTTTGATATTTTTTTGTTTGATTTTTGGTTTTATCTAGCTTTCCTATTTTTTTTTTTTTAAATATAAATTCAATTTGGGTCTAACGTCGCTTTCAACTGCATGGTCATATCATGATAGCTTACCTATATAATCTACTATGTAATATTATTTATTCTCTAAACATAATTATCCATGGTGGTTAACTGGTGCAAAATATAATATGATAAATTAAAAAACCTGTCCTATCATACAACACACAAAATACCCATGTTAAAAAAACATTATATTTCAAAGGTGGTGGTGCTGGCGAAATGGACCCACAAAAAACGCCATTTTTTCTGATTTCTTTCCCTCTTCTCTTTTGCTACTTGCTCATATCTCTCCTGGATCTTCTTCTACTTGTTCTCTCCCCTTCATTTTCTCTCTCCTCTCCTTCTTGTTCCACTTTCCAGAAGGGAGTGGGACAGGAAAAGACTGAATGCTAAGCATTTCATCCCGTAAGGAAAAGGAAGAAAGTCGAATGAAAGAATGCAACCCACACACAGGTATTTCAAAAGTTTAAATAAAAACTAGTCGACAATGGAGAGTAAGCTCCTTTTCTCCAAATGTCAGAAGTCCACGCAGAGTTCACACGTCGCACAGTATGGGATCTACAGGGCTCTTCCTTATACAGGGTGTAGAGATAACACATCAAGCAGTATGGGATCTACAGGGCTCTCCCTTATACAGGGTGTAGAGATAACACATCAAGCAGTATGGGATCTACAGGGCTCTTCCTTATACAAGGTGTAGAGATAACACATCAAGCCGTATGGGATCTACAGGGCTCTTCCTTATAGAGGGTGTAGAGATAACACATCAAGGAGAATGGGATCTACAGGGCTCTTCCTTATACGGGTGTAGAGATAACACATCAAGCAGTATGGGATCTACAGGGCTCTTCCTTATACAGGGTGTAGAGATAACACATCAAGCAGTATGGGATCTACAGGGCTCTTCCTTATACAGGGTGTAGAGATAACACATCAAGCAGTATGGGATCTACAGGGCTTTTCCTTATACAGGGTGTAGAGATAACACATCAAGCAGTATGGGATCTACAGGGCTCTTCCTTATACAAGGGTGTAGACGATAACACATCAAGCAGTATGGGATCTACAGGGCTCTTCCTTATACAGGGTAAGAGATAACACTTCAAGCAGAATGGAATCTACAGGGCTCTTCCTTATACAGGGTGTAGAATAAAACATTAGCATGGGTTAAGAGCTCTCTTATAATAAAAAAACTAATGAAGAATACAGCGTTCATCCAATACATGTAAATAAATATGTTTTAGAACGGAATCAAACAAACTAAGAAAAGTTGCACCAATCAATCAAATGTTGCCCCTAGAGGGAATGTCAAACCCTCAACAGCTTGCACCTCCCATCCCCCTCCCCGCTCCAGCATGAATGTCACAGATGCTGCACTCCCTCCCTCCCCACTCTCCATATACTCCTACTTTCTCACTCCTCAAGCATTTCCCCTCTCTCCGTCTCTCTCCTTCTTCTACCGCATAATTTCTTATCACATTGTATTACCAAGGAGTGATAATATCTTCTATCTTTTCATCTCTCATTTGCTCACACCATGAGATCATTGAAAGCCATTACGCTATTTAGGAGAAAGAGAGAGAGCGAGGCGGGGAGAGGAAAAAAACGAAAGGATGATATTTATATTATGGGCTTGTAGGATCTGGATCATACATGAGGCTAGTAGGATCTCTCGTCTATACCTCCCTTTTCTTAATGAAAATATTAGGTTCTCTCTATTCATTAACCTTTTACGGTCCATGCATGTACCACATGCAACCAGAGAAACGCTGCTAAACTCCAGAATAAAATTCACTAGAACAGTCCATAAGGTCCAGTGCATGTACACATGCATTGTTTTGTTTGCTAATCATGGAAGTAAATATGGTCTTCAATTGGTGTGTTTGATGGAAAGTACAATCACACACATTTCTGTTAGGTATGGTCGAATTTTAATGCTACTTTTAAAGTTAGTAAATGTGATGAAAATCTAAGTGGCGAGGAAAATAGTACCAAAATTCAACTAACCAAGTTAATTGTATTTTGGTAGGTACTATTTTTCGTGTCATTTAGAATTTCTTCACTAACATATTCCAATACATATAAAATCCATGTACTCATACATATGAATTATTATTTATTTTTCAGTTTGGTTTCATGTCAATCTTTTATGAACTAATCAATGGACTTTAAGTGGGTAGAGGAAGAACCCAAGTAATGAACTCTCCTCTGGACTTGACTTAGACCAGATAAAGTCAACAATCTTTGTATTATTGACATATAAAGTCTTTTTTAGGACAAGAGCCACGGCAAAAACCACAACAACGACAAAGTCCGGTTTAAGTTAGTTGAAAGTAAAATTCGTCCCTACCCTAACAGAAGTGTGATTGCACTTTTCATCAAACATGTCAACTGAACATAACAATGTAATACAGTATTTTTTGAAAATAGAAACAGTTTGGTGTTTGTGATTGTGCATTGTGGAAGTGTTGCCTTTTTTAAGGATATACGTAGGTGCGTACTAAGTTGGAGATTTTAAAAAATCCAAATAGGCCGCTTGCCACGGGATAAAACCTTAAGCCCGACAAAGTGCCAGATTTCAGCTAGTTTTTTATACAATACATATTACAATAAATAATAAACAAAGCCTGTTCAAGGGTGGTGATAATCCCTTTAACATTCTCTTCAATACCACCCTTTCGGATACACAATGTCATAGAAATATGTGGTTCAGGACGAGCCAACTTTGAAATAAAGTTAGCTGGAGACCATCACTCCCCCCTCCAGCTGTAGCCAAGCTGGCTACAACGACAACAACAACAATGTCAATCTGTGTAATTGTGTATCCGAAAGACATTGGCAGGTAGCTACTCAATATTAATAATAATGAAAATCCTGATCCAATTAGAATTTCTATAGAAAGCGCTTACTAAAAGATTGAAAACAATATTACTATCGACAGTGTGAATGTCGTGAGTGTTGTACAGAACTGTCACTTTGACCCAGACAACCCATGTCCAGGATAAACACCCGACTGTTTACATTCCTCCCCTCTTCTCCCTCCTACACCAAACAATAACAAGACTTGGAGTGCTCCGAGTTTGACAAATAAAAACAGCAAATTCTGCCCTTGTCAGCAAGAGAGCTTGGAAATCTACCCACTAAACGCACAAATAAATGTTAGAACATTAAACTCATTTATGATGAGCTACAACATTATGTCTCCAGAAAGAAAATAGATTTATTTGAGTTAAGATTTAGCTCGTATTTGTGAAGTAGAGCTTTAACTAAAAATGGTAGTGTTTAATAAAGATCAATAAGAGATTAAATTTAATAAGATAGTGTATATTTTGCCATTCCTAAAGTAAACAATTCGGACACACAAACAAACAAAAGTTCGTCCATATTTTTCCCTCAAGACACAAATAGTATGTATTTGTTAGTAATATGCTGAATTACTGTCTCCTCGCACCACCAAGAGATAAGGTACAAGTATTGCAAGAGATAAGTAGTTGATGATGAAAAGCACAAAACAATCACATTAAAAATAATTCTTACAATACTTATAATTAAAAGCGTTTGTTTGCTTCTACAAAAATAATAATAAAGAAAGAAGTGCAATGACTTACCTAAGTCTTGTTCAATGGGCAAAGGTACGGATCGTTTGGACGGGGAGGTAGCGGTTCTCAAAACGCTGGGCGGGGGCTGCTTGAGAACACACGTGGGCACCAGGCCCTCGGAACTCTCTTCCCCGAGCGAGAGTCGAACCAGTGCCCAGTCGGCTGGGGCGCTGCTGTTGTGCACCACCTCGACCTGCTGCCCCTTGTGTACTGACAGCTCGGAGGAGGTGGTCGCCGTGTAGTCTGCCAAGACCCAGGTCATCTCCGGTCCCGCGCCCTGCAACAAGACATCATTGCAACACTTAACACCTCAAACACAAAATGCCCTAATATGTAAGTGTAAAAAACAGCAGGATTAGAAATAGTTGTATGCTATTTTTCGGGGTAAAGTTTTGTAAAAAAAAAATGGACCTAATAAGATTCTTAGACTTGACACTAGGAAATTGGAAGACAAAAGTAAGACCTAGAAGGAATTTATTGACTTAATAAACCACGCCACAGAATAGCGTGAGGGTCTCGCACCTGTAGCCGCTGCGCCGAGGACACCTGCTTGCGTAGGAACCTGGCGTGGAAGTTGCCTGGCGAGTCTATGGTGTGCTGCCGGGTGAGCTTGGACTTGGCCCCTGCCGAGGAGGTCTGCCGGAACCAGGACGGCAGGGATATCTTCCGCCGCCCCCCGCTGCTCTGGGTCCCGGCAGACCCACTCTTGTGAGCGCCCCCACTGGTGTTGTTGTTCGCGTCACAACCGCCCGCGGGGGATGACGTCACGGAGACTACCGGGTCACGTGATACCGAAAGCGTCTCACTGGGGGTCGCGGCATTGCTAGTCGCCCCCGAAGGCGCTACTAGTCGCTTAACAGGCGAAATAGAGCTGGCAGCCATAGCCACCGCTCTAAGTAGAGTACCACGACTGAACTGAAGACTTCTCTTACAAATGTTTTTTTACCAAGGAGAATTTTCACCCTCCCATTTCCCAGAGAGGTAGGTTAGGAGAGAGCCTCGGAGGGAGGGGGGAGGAGGGGGTGCCCGGGTCATACGAACACATGCGCAGTCACTGCATGGAATTCGTCGCAAACATCACAACATCGTGGCAGAGGGAAATTCCTCCCCTGCTCCTGCCTCATTCCTTCGCGTCCTTTCCTCCCGACCCCTTTTCCTTTTTCACGTTTCGAAAAGGTTTTCTCTTTCGTTTTCTACTCGTTCGTTTGCCGTTTTCCCTCACGAGAAACATTTTTTTATATTTCTTTATTTTTTCTCTTCTTTTTTTGTTGGCACACTAATTTTGTTATTTTTTCTCCTTCCCTACCCCAACACCTCTTTTTTCTCTTCGTGTATAGTTTCGTTCCCTTATCAAGATGATTACTTTGTATTCACGCTCTTTTTCTCTAATGCTTGCTGTTTCAAGTATAAGAGTAAGTGAGTGAGGGAGAGAGGAAGAGTGAGAAAGAGATGACTCTTGCAGATTTGGTTTATTATCCGTATATTTATTCAAGCCTAGATTTTATCGTCATTGCTCTTTTGTTGTTTGCGTAAATTATTCCCTTCACAGTTACTATTATATTCATTCATAAATTGTTCAATCTGATATCAGCATAGATTTTCTCTCTTTTATTTATTTACCCTGTCCTATTTAATTTCTTTAAACCTTTGAACATAAACATTGTAATTATCAGATATCTCTGTCTAAGAGCTTAAGGATTTTTTTCTGTATGTAGTAATCGTAGAATCGAGGTACTTTGAGCGAAATTAGCTTTATTATGTAATTTGTAAGTAGCGTTTTGTATCTAAACATAAAATGTCACATAGTAGTTAAATAAATAAAACAAATATCGTGTATCACATATAAATAGTTTGTCTTTGGATAGCTTCCATTGAGCCATCCAATTACTTTTGAAGGATTTTGATAAAAGAGTTTTTTAGTTTGGATTTTTTTCTGAGATTCTCATTGTTGGCTCAAAACAAATACGATGTTAAAACATCAAACCACAAACAATATTATAGTAATAAATCAGACTTTGTTTAGACTGTGAGAGAAGAAGGGACTGATAATCTCATTCTTGTAGGATAAGCATAGTATTGTACTGTTGTGTCTTTTATTGTTACAATTTTTTTAAACCGCTTTAACTATTAAGTCATTCGCGTATTTTTGCATATTATTATATTTTGTGGTATGTGTTGGGTATATGTGGTATTTGGGTATATGTGGTACATAATGGGACTACCTGTCATGCGCTGGCAGTCTAAATAAAGCACTACTTATAAATGTTCAATCAAATATGTTTAGGTTTTTGATGTATTTTTTTTTTTTTTTTTTTTTTTTTTTTTTTGTGTTATTATGTCACAATTTTAGTGGGTAGCGCAGAATCATAGGACTTTACCACTTTAATTTACAATATCTTGTATTATTTTTTTGCCTATGATTCTGCCACTGGTCGCTGCTTCACATCAAAGCAGCTACTCATTTTTCCTCACGAGGTATGAGTGGACCCCGAACAGCCAAGTACAGAGCGGAAAAAATCCTACCCCGCTGGGAATCGAACCCAGGTCACCATGTGTGCAATGCCTAGCGCGCTAACTCACTCTGCCACGGTGACTACTTTTTTGATGTATTTAAAAGTAGAATTTATTGAATCTTGGTCATCCCTTAGGGAGGGAAAAGGGTCAAAGCCTCTAAGCTGTTTCTGATTGATGAATGCAGTGGGCATACAAAGATGTGGGCCTCACTCAGATTGACACCACACTGACACAGTACAATTTTATTACTTTCGATGTATAGTTTGCTTTTTGGGCTTTTTCTACAGAAATTTCTTTCCGCAAAACTACACAAGTTTTTTATTTATTTATTTCGAGCGCTTTGGATTTGACTAGCTTCAGTTGAACCACTCTGCATTCACATCCGATGGAGTGAAGCAGTTCTGACTTCCTTGACGGATGACCACGAGAATAATTTTGGCCTATTTGATCCTTCTTTGGGTGTTGAAAGTTCACTACTATTAATTATTGTGAAGGTTTTAAAAAATAATAATAACAAAAGAACGGAAAGTCAAGTATTGTGATGTCCACACCCGTCTTCATGTTGTTTAGAAATCTGGTCCAAAAAAAGCAGCTGAAATTTAAAAAATGTGACCGATAGTCATAAATATGCCTGTAGTCGAAAGCTATGTAAAATTTCTTAGCGGGGCTTTTGTCTTATAATACCAGCGAACAGTTGCTATGTTCATAGCTCTAATGAGACTTTATATAATGCTCGTTAAGCCTACTTCACAAATTGACTGACTTCACAGTGTCTGTCTCGCATTGGTTGCGTTTCCAAACCACAAAAAGGAGGATCCAAAAATATTTCTAAATAAGTTTTTATTCTGACTTTAATTTTGAATCGACCATAATTATGGTGAATTAGTTTAATGCCCAATTAGCCACTAATGCATGCGGAATACAACAAT
Organism: Bactericera cockerelli; assembly: GCA_024516035.1. NCBI lineage: Eukaryota > Metazoa > Arthropoda > Insecta > Hemiptera > Triozidae > Bactericera > Bactericera cockerelli. The sequence continues at coordinate 26,230,191 of CM044959.1, read as the reverse complement.
GCAACAATAATAATAACACTCTTTAGTGGAAGGAAAGCACCAGACGAGATTAATGCTCAAAGCATTTTCTAGCACCTAACCCTAACAGAGCACAGACTATACTAGGGAATAAGTTACCTCCTTGGCGTAACGGTTGTGACTACTGCCCGTAGTCCACAGATCCTGAGTTCGATTCCCGGTTGGAGCAGACTTTTCGCACAGAAAATTCTGTTCCCTCCGAAAATGTGAGGCTGGGAATTTCGGCCCTACCCAGGCTGGGTGAGGTTAATGTGGGTAGCTGGTACGATTCCTAGCGAATGGAGGGTAAAACCCCCGTCCTGTCTACCTCAAGTCAGGACGTTTAAACCAAATAGAATCAATGGACATGAAAGGAGCCTAGACATTGGATCTGGGCGTCCAAATAATCCTCTCACCATAGTGATTTAGGTATCAATACACGGAATTATTATTATTAGTTACTTTTTATAAGTAACTTCCACCCAACCCTTATTATAAGGGTTGGGTGGAAGAGATTGCCATAGGCAATAACCCCGCCCTTTAGTTAGGACATACGTAGGTAGATCAATAAGTACCCGTGTTTAGGGACATGTTACATCATTGGTGAAACTTGTTGATACTTGTTGATGGAACGACATCTCAAATGACCACATCCAAAGTTTGAAACTGATTACTCTCTTAGTTTTCATTTATCGGTCACTTGAAGTTGTTGTGTTGCGTATAGTTGAGTGATATGGAAAAAGAACAGTACCGAGCAGTTATTCGATTCCTTTTTTTGGACGGGAAAAAATGTGATGCGATAAAATTAAAGTTAGATGCTGTGTACGGGAGCTCTTCACCTTCTATGACCACTGTTCGCTTTTGGTTTAATGATTTTAAACGAGGGCGCACAAGCATTTTTGACGAGGACCGCCCAGGACGCCCAGAAGACGTGTGTACCGAGGAAGTCGTGGAAAAAGTGCATGATATGATTCTCAAAGATCGCCGAACAAAAGTGCGTGAAGTAGCTGAGAGTGTGGGCATTTCATATGGAACTGTTTTTAAAATCCTTCATGATAAGCTGGGCATGAGAAAACTATCGGCGCGATGTGGGTCGCGATTGCTCACAATTGACAACAAACGAATTCGGCTGAATTGTTCAAAGGCTAGTTTAGAACTCTTCAATCGCAATCCAGATGATTTTTTGCGTCGAGTTGTGACCGTTGATGAAACCTGGATACATCACTATACCCCAGAAACCAAACAGCAGTCAAAAGAATGGACTTTGGTTGGAGAATCTGCTCCAAAGAAGGCGAAATCGGTCCAATCGGCCGGAAAAGTCATGGCTACCGTTTTTTGGGATGCAAAGGGAATTATTCTTATTGACTTCTTGGAAAAAGGAAAAACAATAACTGCTGCATATTATAGTGAGTTATTGACACGATTTGATGCAAAATTGAAGGAGACACGCCCCCATTTGGCGAGAAAGAAAGTCTTGTTTCACCATGACAATGCACCAGCTCACTCATCTGGAATTGTTACTGTTAAAATCCATCAACTTGGATACGAATTATTGCCACACCCACCTTACTCACCTGACCTAGCCCCCTGCGATTATTTTTTGTTTCCTAACTTGAAAGTTTGGCTCGGTGGAAAGAGGTTCAGCTCAAATGATGACGTCATAAGCCAGACAAAGGGCTATTTTGAGGAGTTCGAAGGGAGCTACTTTTTGGAAGGGCTAAAAAAGTGGCAGGATCGCTGGAAGAAGTGTGTAGCCTTGAAAGGAGACTACGTCGAAAAATAGAACCCAAAAATGTAAGTATCTCGCACTCTTTTTTCAAACACGGGTACTTCTTGATCCGCCCTCGTATGTATATATTTTGTTTCTTTTCCTTGTTTATGTTATTAATATTGTCTATTTTTATATTTACCATTATTTGTCTGTATATATATGTTCTTCCTACTAATAAAGAGTTTCTAAATAAATAAAAATAAATAAATAAATAAAAGTTACCTTCTCCGAGTCAGTGGTGTGGCCCGAGCCGTAGGAAGCCAGGGAGCCCCTGTCGTCGTCCTCCTCCATGGCCTGCTGACTGGCCCTGGACTTGAGCTTGGCGGGGGACTTGGGCGGGGCCAGAGGCAGGGCCGAGCTGAAGTAGGTCTCCTGGATGACTTCCCGGAGCCGCTTCACCCACAGCTGCTTGGCGTCCAGGGAAGAGGCCTGCAGACACAGATTTTTTTTATTTATATTTTAGCATTTATTATACATGCTAGGTACAAGGTACATGATATATCAAGGAAGAGTTAAAAGATGTAAAAATTACATTGATAAAATCAGGTCGTAGATAAAGGTAAAGGTAACTGATACATTTTCAGGACTAGTGGATAAAAAAATATAAAAAATAAAAAGTAAAATAAAAATGGTATAGAAAAACTTGTTACTAGATTGGATAAAATAGGAACACTTAGATATGATTAGATGTTTATACTGGGACTGTGATTCTCCAGGTTATCCTGGAATTCATTTTGACTGTAGGGAACGAGGTTCAGTAGTTTATCTTTTAAAGTGTTTTTGAATAATTCTTCCTTCATTTCCCTGATTGCTGGAGGCAATTGACTGTTAATAGTAGTAATAATAATAATAATATCGTCTTATTTATACTGCCCGATTAGGACTATTTAAGTCCCATTATTCCAGCAGTAAGCCCAAGACATATTATTATGTGGTAAAAATCCCAAATGGGAGGATAACTTTTCATCTCCCGTCTGGGTTTCGAACCCACGACCTTTGGAATCTCTGGATTCACAGAGTGCCACCTTCACCACTGAGCTGCCGGGACAGAGCTATAGTAAATCCATTTAAATCTCTAAGAGGTCCAAGATCATGGGTTTGATGGTAGAGATTGCCTTAGGCAATAATCTCTTTGTATTTTATGTAAATAAATTTCATCAAAGAGTGTCTATTGCTAATACAAACTGCACTTTGAAAGAAGAAATATATTTATGGAGGAGATTGTAAAGTTCTTTAGAAATACAATTTTTTCTTCATAAAACAGAAGATTTTGAAAGGAGGATGATTCGAATTATTTCGCGCGTTCATCCAGTGAATTGAATATTCAGACTCACGTTTGCAACAGGTTTGCCTTGGTACGGAATATTTTTTTTTTTTTTAGAAACCATACACATCTGTGGTTATCATTTCATAAGCCTTCTAAGCTTTGTGTCGCCCACATCCTCATTACTTAGGATTCTTTATATCATTTCAAGTCCTAGATCAAGAAGAGGTTCCCAAAAGGAAAACAGTCCTTAAAATTGGAGATCATTTTAGCGTTCCTCTAATTTTGACGCTCAGTGCATTAAGAATAATACATTCACATACTAAAATAAAATAATTAGTAGCTTTTTATTAAAAGTTACAGATAGAACATTGAAGTCAATTCTTCTGATGGCAATACTCCCAACACGCTGGCAGCATTACCTCTCTGGATTATCATGCTTATTTTTGCTACTAGGTGACTCATTGATTATAGTCATTTAGCTGATAGAATCTAGGACTCATTGAGACCTAGATTCTATCAGCTATCTAAACTTATAAGGGACAGCTGGTCTACTTGCTGTTCAACATCCCTCGGACACACGGACGGTTCGGCTTCATACAGGAGATGACTCACCTTGAGAAGAATCCTGCAGTCCGATATAGGAGCCCGGCCTGTCCACACGGCAAACTTGCACTCGTCTCCCTCTATGTGCTCCGTGACCCCCAGCTCTGACGTCATCAGGCGCCCCTTCATCACATACTTGACGCAACCCGCAGCATCCTTCACCTCCTTGCTGAACACGAGATACAGCTCGAACAGGAAGCAGTGGCGATCTCGACCTGAGGAAATTCAAGTGGTGAACAGGACATTACTTTTTGGCAAACACCTATGAACCCATTCCCTACCAAGCCATTTTTATAAAACTTGCCCTGGGGACCAAGGGTATTTTCCTCAAAATCACCTGTCTAGCATATGTGCAACACGCGGTCCCCCAGACATAATACCCATATTTCCTTGTCACTACGGACCGTGTATAGCATATGTGCTAGACAAATTGTCTTGCATATATGCTATACATGGTACCCAAGAAGGTTCAAACGTGTCTAGCATCATATACAACCCCGGTACCCCAGGCAATACCAGTGTTTTGCAAATGTGCTACCCATGGTAGACAATGGGTTAAATAAACTAGAGTGAACCTCATACGACTTTCGAATACAATGAAGGGAGGAAGTTTTTTGTACATTTGTCTTATCAGAAATTTCCTACACTTAATTCAATTTTATTTATATGTAATGAACTTTTAGGGCCACTTTATGAAACAGGATTGAAGTTAAGCTAAGCCAGACACGCAGTCAAGTCAGAGTTTCAACCAATCACAGCTCACTATAGCCCGAGTTAAGGGATAGTGTCTAGTGTCCACTTGGACTAAATCTAATCCTGTTTAACAATTCGGCACTAGGAGCTCATTGACAAAACTCTAAAGAGTCTAAAGTATAAGCTAAAGTATTAATTTAGTCACCTTTCCGAATCAGCTGCTTAGGGTCCCACACTTGCAGTGCATCCTGTAGCACCACCTCCCCCATTGCGTCGATGTTAACATCAGCTGGGCCCTCCAGGAGTGATAGGTGCAGAGCATCGTTGGCTTTCCTCGGCACACTCAGCATGACTTCCAATCCGTCCTGGGAGCGAAAGGGTAGGGTAGATATTATGCGGGTCCACACTAAGCGAACATTGTTAGCTAACAATGTTGGCAGTGTGGACCCGGCATTAGAAAATGTTTTTACGACTTGTTTGAAATAACATTGTTCGGGAACATTATTAGCTAACAATGTTCGCTTAGTGTGGACCCGGCATTAGGATTTTGGAATGAGTCTCCATCGGGCAATGTAAACATTAACACATTGCGTCCGGCGTGCATCTCTAGAGCTGCACGGCAACATTTCCCTGGGGCCGGCGTGCATCTCTAGAGTGTGACAGCAAGTTTATCGTAAATTCACTGTCAGTCTCTCACAATGCACACTACTATGTATTTTCCTATGTCATTTGAAAGAGCAGGCTCTGCTGAACATTCAGTATTTACAGGACTTGAATATCTTGAAGTATAAGACTTGAATATCGGCCCAGGAGAACCAATTTTTCAACACAGTAGTTTCCGCAGGGCCGGCGTGCATCGCTAGAGAGTGACCAAAGTGTTCCATGCAAATCTCAGCCGGCCCAAGCGTAAATCGACGAAAACTGCTCCCGTACGCAATGTGTTAAATAATATTTTTCATAAAGGTAATTATAAAGTTAATTCTGGCTGGGGTACTATAAACAGGGAGTAGACCAGCAGTCTGGCTGGGGGACTATAAACAGATAAACAGGGAGTAGACCAGCATTGGCTTGGTTCTGGGGGCCCTTGTCAATTATTAGCCTCCTTGTAAAGACAGTGGTAGAACTGCATAGCGGCTACCCTTTTTCTCTTTATAATAACTCTTTTTAGTGGAAGGTAACCACTAGGCGAGGTTATTGTTCAAACCATTTTCTACCACCTAACCCTGAGAGACTTATAATTGTGTAGTCATATACTCAAATTAATGAGGAAAATTCATGCATTGGGTTAGTGGTATCCGGGGTTAAGTGGCAGAGAATGCCTAAGGCATTAACTTCGCCCCGGATTACAAAACAATTGTAATTAAATATTAATATTGATCTTTATTTTATTTTTTGTACATACTTCTCTAAGTTTTTTTTTTAATTTATTGTTATTAATTTTTTGTTGATGATTGTTTTTTAAAAATAATTAAGTGTAAATAAATAAATAAAAAATGGGATTCAAACCAACGGATACCTACGCTACCTGAATTACATGACTAGCGCCTTAACCACTGCACTACCACTGCATGGTACCTCACTCACCTTGATCTCGCCCTGTCCCTAGTACTTCTCTCTATCTCTAGCCAAAAAATTGCATGTTAACATTGATTTGTTTTCTACAAATCTGTCAATTTTTTCTAAAATCTTAGGTACTACAGATATATAATAATCTCTTACTCATTAAAGAAATTTAGAATTCTTTTCAATTCCATCATTCCCAATGTCTACTATTGTAACTTTTACAGACATGCATGTTTTTCTTTTTCTTGTAACAAACTATTGAATAGTTTATTCTTTAAATAGGTAGGGTATATTGTAATAGAGGCTTTAACCTTGTAATGTATGTACCTACCTATATATCTCCCTTGCCTTTATCCCATATTAGCTTATGTTGCTTTTGGGGTCGGCATTGTTCAACCTCATGGTTGAGGTTGGTAGGGTGGAGCACGTTTTTTTTTATGGCTGGATGCCCTTCCTAACGCCAACGATTCTATTAGGTTTTAACGTCCTGATCTGGACGGGGGTGTTACCCTCCATTCGCTGGGAATCGTACCAGCTACCCACATTAACCTCACCCAGCCTGGGTAGGGCCGGAAATGCCAGCCTCACGTGTTTGGATGGAACAGAATTTTCTTCGAAAAGTCTGCCCCAGCCGGGAGTTGAACTCGGGAACTCTGGACTACGGGCAGTAGTCACAACCGTTACCTGTTGAAAATAAAACAAATAAATACAAATACAACTCACCTTGATCTCGCCCTGTCCCTTGATCTCGTTCTGCAGGTCCTTGAGCAGGAGCTGGTACTTGGTGATCCTCTGCACGGGCTTGATGAGGTAGGCGGAGATGGGATGGTCCACGCGGTGCTTCTTCTGCAGCTCCTCGAACAGGGGTCCCCCGTGCTGGACGAGCAGAGCGTTCGAGTCTGGCTTGTTGCGGCAGTACTGCACGTACATGTTGAACTTCTGGGCCTGGGGGTGAGGAATTGGTTATTCTTATTATAGTTTTTTTTAGTTATCAGTCTGGCTGGGGGACTATAAACAGGGAGTAGACCAGCAGTCTGGCTGGGGGACTATAAACAGTGAGTAGACCAGCAGTCTGGCTGGGGGACTATAAACAGGGACAGACCAGCATTGGCTTGGTTCTGGGGGCCCTTGTCAATTATTAGCCTCCTCGTAAAGGCAGTGGTAGAAGTGCTGAGTCATTCCTCCACTGTCTGGCTACCATCGTACACGATGACGCCACCCTATGATGATGATGATTTGTGTTAATCACTTTCGTGGTGTCACAACTACTCAAACTCGCTTTACGCAATTTACACCGTAACCGGGACTTGAACCACCGACCTCCAGGTTACAAGTTTCTCCGCCTTATCCATCTAGCTACAGAGGTCGGTGGTTATTCTTATTATAATGAGTAGAGTAGTATTACAAGAGGAGCGGATCTATGATCAAGTCTCCTGGTGTTGAACTTTTATTTTATTTTTCATACATCTTTTTTTTTCTTTATCATTTTAAATAATTATTTCATTCATCTTAAATAAATCTGCATACAACCCAACACCAGCACTATGCTGAATGCTTACACTTTTTTCTTTTCTTTTTTACATTTTTCAATTAATTTCTACTTTAGTTTTTTCTTATTCTTCAGTATTCTTACTTACCATGTATTGTTATTCTTACAACATCCTATGTATTGTATTATAAAAACTAATTAGCCGACCTCCGTGGCTCAGTGGTTAAGAGCATTGATTACTGACCCGGAGGTTCGAATCCCGGCCGGAGCGGAAAATTGTAACCCAGTTTTCCGTTTCCGGAATGGCATGGATGTAAAGGTAAAGTGCCCTGAAGTAATGCGAAAGCGGTTCCGGGGTACAATTACCTTAAATAAAAAAAAGTATTGAAAAAAAAAATATTGGTTGGTAGACTTGATATTGAATAAGTAACCTTTTCAGCATAATGCTTGAGTGGGTTGTTTGACTCCCAGTCATGCCAAAAAGAGTTAGTAGATATTCGAGCCAGACAAGTGCCAGCAGACCTCCTCTAATTTCCCCGTCTTCTTCACAGTTTTTAACTTTGAAGACGGGTATACCTTTCTATTATTTTTTATTGTAATAATTTATCTTTGTCAAATAAATGGAAATGTTGTGTAAAAAAAAAAATTGCCTTGACAATGACCACTCACCCAGGTAACAAAGCAGTGGCCCAAATCCTCCGGCATGTTCTCGTACTTCTCCAGCTCCTTGAGGAAGATGTCCCGGTGGAAGTCTCGGATATCCTCGATGTTGCCGAAGATAATGTCGTGCTTTCCGACCAGAGCCGAGGGCAGATTCGGGTGAGATCGTGACTCCTGTAGGAACACCTTGATACACGTGTCCAGGTCTTTCACGTAGGTACGTTCTGTCTGAAGTAGCTCGGCCATAATAAATCTGGAGATAATTCAACAAAATGTTAGTAATTTCCAAATTGTTTTAAGAACTGGAAATGTTTAACGAACATAAAAGCATGAGATCGAAATCAGAGAATTCGTCACTAAGGCCAGGACTTGTAACTTGGAGGTTGGTCGTTCAAGTCCTCAGCATAGTAAGGTGGGTTTCACTAATATGTGACATCACTCTAGTAATTAATACAAATCTACACGATACCGCGATGGTGCATGGTTAGTCCTTCGAGTAGGTAGGTGGCTTCTGTGGCCTTAACCTCTTCGCGCACAACACCATGATTTGTTTTGTAGTACAAAGTGACCGATGTCCTCGCCCGAGGACAAACATTTTATACTACTTGATAGTATTTTTTTTTTTTGCTTGGGTACTTAGTAGGACTATAAAATAAATGTCTTCTTAAGAGGACATTGGGCGTGAAGAGGTTAAGAAGCAATAGTTAACCCGGAGAGAGCATCTGCTGAAACTACTTACTCTTTCTTGCGGGCAGACTTCCTCTTCTCCTCGTTGGTTTCCTTGCTGCTGTTGAGGGGCAGGGGTAGGGCAGGAACTTTCATGTCGATACTAGGGTCGGAGTTTCTATCTAGTGAGAGGTCGGCTTCACTTTTAATACCGAGCCTGTGTTCTAGTTGAGATCTGTGAACAAAAAGACAGATAATTAAAAACATAAATCATTTTTGGTTAACTTCTTTGTCACTTATGTTCAACTAGAATTTTGGTTTTTAGAAGGGGAAAAAATGACATTATGTGTACTAAATACCATTTAATTTGTGGTCCTTAATTCGCCAAGTGAAAAAGAATAATGAACGAACCGACCTCAGTAAGCTACTGATAAGAGATCGATAAGACGATGGACCTGGAGGTTGGTGGTTCAAGTCCCCAAATAAGCAACAATTTAGTAAAGCGAGTTTGAGTTGAATGATAGTGAATAAAACAAGAAACGAAAAGGAATGACACAGGATGTTTCAAGAGCATCTTTCAAAGCTCGTGTTAACCCAGCACCTAAATGGGAAGTATTGTGTCACTTCTCGCCCATCAGAGGGGAGGCATACTACGGGATGGGCAGGCTGCAACATAGACCACAAGCGTCTACAGTGGCTCCTGTTTCATGGCTACGAAATAAAAAAGGCTGTGAAACACTCATCTTTAAATAATAAAAAAAAATCGACTGACCTGTACTTGTCCATACGAACACTGAAGTCCTTGTATCCCTTGTCCACTGCGGACACCCAGTGGCGGATCGTGGAGGCGTGAGTGTGTCCCTTCTCCACTATGGTATCTGCCAGCTGGATGAGCAGCTTCACCCGCTCCCTGGTTTCCTTGGCAACGGATTTGAACTCGTTGTGTTCACTGAGAAGCCGCTCTGTCTCTTCCTGTGGACATGAGAGGAAGAAGATGGGTTCAGAATTAATTAGAAAATCAAAAACGACCAATTTTCCCAAGACTCTGTACGTAATGCTTGAATGCTCAGGGGATAAAAGTTAGTACATACCAAAGGTAACATTATTAAAAGTAAATATGACAGATTGAGTAGTGATAGGCTTATTCAAGTAATATTAAAAATGACGTCGGAAGAATTATTAAAAACCGCCCCCCATTTTTTATCCTTTATACTATAGGAAATGAGAATCCAAGAAGACCATGGTCCAATAGTGGCTAAATGAAATTATTGCAATTGACAGATTAGACAAGTTGTTTCCATAAAATAGCTGTTGCTGAAAAATGTAGCTCAAGGCGAAGGGATTCGTTTCTCGCCTGCATGATTGATCGCACAAAACCCCGGCACGTCCTGGCGTAGGATCATATTATTATTTATTTAGCTTCTTTTTTATATCATTATTGAAATATCTAGATAGGGTACTCCACTACTCCAAGGGTTGGGTGGAAGAGATTGTCATAGGCAATAACCCCGCCCTTTAGTTAGGACTTATGTTTTTATATATCTTCTATTCTTTTTCATTTTTATTGTATATATTGTTTCCATTTTTTTCATTGTTAAAATAATTATTTGTATGTACATAATTCCATTTATGCTAAAAAAGTGTTGTATAATAATAATAATAACCAAAGAGTCTTACCTGGTTGGCGCCCAGGTGAGTATGCGTGGCCAGGTAATGTTCGCCGGTCTCATGGATCCACTCGATAGCCTGCTGGGCACTGCGCTCGAACAGCACGAACTGCTGACACTGGTCCAGACGCTTCTTGCGGTGACTCCAGCACTCCAGGACTCTGTTCTCCTGCGACAGCAGCTTGTCCAGGATGCCCTTCACTCGGGTCTCGGGGCCCACCTCGCCTGTGTACCTGTGCCACCCAAACACACAATCATAATGAAATTAGAAAATATGAATAAGAGCGGATCTAATTCAATACTCAACAATTTCAATATTAATCGGCTGGCTGGGGGACGTTAAACAGGGAGTAGACCAGTGTCCCGCTAGAGGACTATAAACAGAGAACAGACTAGCCAACCCTTACATGCTAGCTTGTAGTTTCCTAAGGGTTTAATGGCTTATAAAGAAAAGTCCAAGTCCACATGAAGGTTGATCGCACATAGAAATATGTGGTTCAGGACGAGCCAACTTTGAAATAAAGTTGGCTAGAGACCATCACTCGCCCCTCCAGCTGTAGCCAAACTGGCTACAACAACAAAATATGAATAAGAGCGGATCTAATTCAATACTCAACAATTTTAATATTAATCGGAGAAACACAACGGCTTGTTATGTATGAGCCCTGAACCAACTTTAAAATATCTCAAAAAATTTCATGTCATTACACTTCTTTTGCTATTTTGTTTAATGATTTGTCTCTTACCCGTAGTATTGCAAACTCCGCGCCGTATACTTGAGAAAGGTCTCGGCAGTTCGCCGGGCCAAGGTGCACGCCTTGAGGAACGCCTCCTTCTGCTCCTGGTGCTTAGCAATGTGGAGGGGCATCTTGTCCCCCCCTGCACCCCCCACACACCAGTCCTCGTCTCTCTTGTACTCCTTCTCCAGGCTGTCCAGCACTGAACAAACCTGGAAATACAACAAATAAATCAACAAACATGTTTTACAAAAATCTGTGAAATTTAGGTCTAAATTAATGAAAGTTTTGAATTTTCAAAACAATTAGAGACGAATTCGAGTCTCTATTTTCATAAAATTTATGTTGACAATTATTGTTGCCATTCTAATAAAGAAAAAAAGTAATTGTTCAGAGTTATTTCAAAAACAGACTGTGAGGCTACAGCGATTAGGCTAAATCTGCTGATGATTCGAAGGCAATTCTATTGGAACAATCTCTGATTGAAATCATCCACTATCTCTTATGGGTACTGAAGCTGTCTATTCCACGGGTGATTAATAATAATAATAATAAATCATTTGTTTTATTTTCCATATTTTTTATACAGAGGACCCATCCTAAGCCATTTTTATTTGGCTTCTAAGATGAGTGTTGTTTTTACGTATTAAGGGAAAAACATTCAGAATTGTATTTTATATTATGTTTTGAAGAAAATTACCTGCTCGGCAGTCTTGTAGAAGTTGAGCGACGCAGTGACCAGCTTGTGCCTCTCCTCAGCGCAAGTGACCAGCTGCTGCCACCTCTGAGTCACCTCATCCGCTATCTCCCTCACCCGACCCGCCTCCTGGTGGCTGCTGTTGATGAGCGCTTCCGCCCGGTGCTTCACTTGCACGCCGGACGTGTGGGTTTTCTGAGGGAAAACAAAACCAATACATGTGTTAATGCTTCTTGCATCCTCGGTTCCCTTCCGGAAGGATTGTCCCTGGGACAAGTTTTTTATATTTGATAAAAATAAATAAAACATTTCTTATTTAAAAATAAATAAATATAATTATATACTTTATACAAGCGGGCTGTCGCCCGCTTTGCGGGCCGAGGCATGGCCGTGAAAGCAAAAAATCCTTTTTCGCCAATGGCAGGTGTTGTAGTGGGAGTTTCGAAAAATCCCGTCTTATTGCACATCTAGACTATAAGACAAAGCTACCTACCAAATTTCAGCTTCCTAGGACTTACGGTTTGGGCTGTAGAGCGATGATCAGTCAGTGGTCAGTGGTCAGTGGTCAGTGAGTGTCTTTGACATTTATATATTAAGATTATCATGCTGTTGTTGTTGTTGTAGCCAGCTTAGCTACAGCTGGAGGGGTGAGTGATGGTCTCCAGCCAACTTTATTATTATTATTATTATTTTTTGGCTTTCTTTAAAGTGGCAAGGTTCTCACATGTGAGCTCTTCCACTCAACCACTATAGAGAAAAGGAAAGAAAGAAGAATAAAAATAAAAATAAATAAAAAAGAAAAATATTTCAAGTTGGCTCGTCCCGAACCATCATTAGGACTTGGACTTTTCTTTATAAGCCAATAAACCTCTATGGGTTCAATACCTTAACCACTTGACCACCTCACCTCTATGGGTTCAATACCCTAACTACTTGACCACCTCACCTCTATGGGTTCAATACCCTAACTACTTGACCACCTCACCTCTATGGGTTCAATACCCTAACCACTTGACCACCTCACCTCTATGGGTTCAATACTCTAACCACTTGACCACCTCACCTCTATGGGTTCAATACCTTAACCACTTGACCACCTCACCTCTATGGCCACCTGGATACTAGACTAGCACCTTAACCACTTGACCACCTCACCTCTATGGGTTCAATACCCTAACCACTTGACCACCTCACCTCTATGGCCACCTGGATACTAGACTAGCGCCTTAACCACTTGACCACCTCACCTCTATGGGATCAATACCCTAACCACTTGACCACCTCACCTCTATAGCCACCTGGAACTGCTCGTGCTCCTTCTTGAGCTGCTCCGCCTCCCCCAGACACCCCGGCACTATGAAGCTGGCCTTCAGCATCGCCTCGCCATTCCGAACCCAGCTGATCACTTGACTAGCATCGCCTGGAACACAACACATTCAGTCAATTTTATTCTGGCAGAAGGTATTTTGCAATTTTTTGTGAGCTTGAAGATGTTGTAGTTCTAATGTAATGTTCGAGAGTGTCGAGAGTTCGAGACATTACATTACCTTGTGCTAGGAATACACTATACACTACCTTATTCTACGTGGTACCGGTGCTACCCCAGGGCCTACGGCTCCGCTATGTTCTCGCAAAAAAAAGGATTTGAAATCGAATGAGGAAAAATTCATGCATAGTCTGTCCCGGTAGCTCAGTGCTAAAGGCGGCACTCTGTGAATCCGGTGGTTCCAGAGGTCGTGGGTTCGAAACCCAGCTGGGACATGACAAGTTTTCCTCCCATTTGGGATTTTTACCACATAATAATACGTCTTGGGCTTACTGCTGGAATAATAGGACTTGATAGTCCTAATCGGGCAGTATAAATAAGACGATATTATTATTATTATGTTAGGTACACCAAAAGTACCTAAACCTGACGTGCTGCAGCAATCTTATCCTAGTTCTACCATACCTCTAAGCTGCAGTAGTTGTATCTCATCCTAGTTCTACCATACCTCTGAGCTGAAGTAGTTGTATCTCATCCTAGTTCTACCATACCTCTGAGCTGCAGTAGTTGTATCTCATCCTAGTTCTACCATACCTCTAAGCTGCAGTAGTTCTGTCTCATCCTAATTCTACCATACCTGGATTGTATCTCATCCTAGTTCTACCATACCTGGTTATTGCCTATGGCAATCTCTTCCACCTAACCATAAGGGTTGGGTGGAAGAGATTGCCATAGGCAATAACCCCGCCCTTTAGGTAGGACATTAGCTTTATTTTCTTTTCTGTTCTTGTTTCTTTGTTCAATCTATTTATTTTGTTATTTATAATTTCATTTTATTGTACTGTAAATATTGTACTTTGTCTTTACATAAAAAGGAGTAATATAATAATACCTCTAAGCTGCAGTAGTTGTATCTCATCCTAGTTCTACTATACCTGCATTGTTTCTCAACCTAGTTCTATCATACCTGCATTGTTTCTCATCCTAGTTCTACCATACCTGCATTGTATCTCATCCTAGTTCTACCATACCTCTAAGCTGCAGTAGTTGCACATGCTGCTCCAGTCTCATGCGCGTGATCTCCGCCCTGTCCTCCAGGTCCAGTTCTCTCTCGTGCAGGAACTCGGAGAGGGCTTGAACCCGGGTCTGTGCACTGTGCTGCGAGTCTGACATGAGCGTGATGCCCGAGGACTCGAACAGCTGGAGGAGAATGGAGGAAAATTATTATTATTTTTTGAAAACTGGATAGACAACATCTTGGAATGGATGAACACACCAAATTTTGAAGAATGTATGAGAATGGCAGAAGATAGAATCCATTGGAGACAGAATGTTTGGAGAATAATATAGCAACCTTCTGAATTAGAAGAAGCTACCTATAATGTATAATGTATCAAATACTGTGATATATTTAATTTAATTGACATATTTTTTTTACCTTTATTGTTGTGTTTATATGTTGACATTTGTAAATAGGACTAGCTCCGTTAATAAACACCCGTTTACCGGGCTTATTATTATTATTATTAAAAAATATCCAATATCGTCTTATCAAAAATGTTTAAAATATTAATGTCACGAAGTTTCTGCTCATGTATAAATATATATGAGCAGTTGAGCACTGAGCAGGGACCTGATAGGCCCATCTCAACCCGGCCATTATATTTTTTGGTATTACCTATACTATACTTAGGTACCTATTTTGTTTCTACAGGGTAGTTTCTTCTTCTTTTATACACATTTTTTAACGTGAACCAAACCATTTGAGAATATTACTAACATATTTTTTGTTGCTGTAATTAATACATATTAGTCTGGCTGGGGGGCTATAAACAGGGAGTAGACCAGCAGTCGGGCTGGGGGACTATAAACAGGGAGTAGACCAGCATTGGCTTGGTTCCGGGGGCCCTCGTCAAGTATTAGCTTCCTTGTAAAGACAGTGGTAGAAGTGCTGAGTCATTCCTCCACTGTCTGGCTACCATCGTTCACGATGACGCCACCCTATGATGATGATGAATACATATTAACCTCTTCGCGCAAAATGTCCTCGTGATTTATTTTATAGTACTAAGTGCCCAAGCTAAAAATTTATACTACCAAGTTGCATAAAATGTTTGTCCTCGGGCGAGGCCACCGGTCACTTTGTACTACAAAACAAAAATTGGTGTTGGGCGCGAAGAGGTTAACCAAAGTGACACTACTTCGATCCTCAGTAGCTCCTGTATGTACTCACCTGGGCTAACTCCTGTCCCTGCTGCAGCACCTGGAAGACGCTGTCCTGGATCCGACTGAACTGCTCATTGTGAGAACACAGCGCGTGCTCCGCCTCGCTCATCTCTCCCGCCAGCTGAGTAGCCTCCAGCTCACACGAGCACAGTTCTGGGGAAGCAACAAAGCAAGTTATCAAATGCCTAGCACTAGCAGGTTCCGTAAGGAAAAGTAACATTAACATCATAATAATAATAATAATATCGTCTTATTTATACTGCCCGATTAGGACTATTAAAATCCATTATTCCAGCAGTAAGCCCAAGACGTATTATTATGTGGTAAAAATCCCCCAAATGGGAGGAAAACTTGTCATGTCCCGGCTGGGTTTCGAATCCACGACCTCTGGAACCTCTGGATTTCTCAGAGTGCAGCCTTTACCACTGAGCTACGGGGACATTCAGTAAGGAAAAGTAACATTAACATAAGAGAAACATCAAGAGGTTTCGGTGTATAAATACCATGAACATTGTACCTATGAGGTACGTAATACGTGGATAAAGGAAACATGATAATTTACCCGACTAGAACTAATGAGTCCCATTATTACACCAGTAAGCCCAAAACTTATTATTGTGTGGTCGAATTCACAAATGTGAGAGGACAACTGTTCGTGTAACGGCTAGGTTTCGAACCCGCGACCTCTAGATTACCAGACCGAGCTCGGCCACAGCGCCAGGTGCAGAATATACTCAAATCCCCTATAACATCATGCATGAAAAAATTCAACAATATGCCCCAACAACCCGATCTCGTAAATGAATACATGTGTGAATGAATGAGTGAATAAATGAGCATACCAGTTATTGCTTGATTGTTATAATATATAACTTTCAAGTGATTGTTATAATATATAACTTTCTGTGTCTGAAACACAGGTCTCAGACACAGATCCAGGTGTAGAACTTACGCAGTTGTGAGATCATCTCTAGAGCATCCCGCTCAAACAGCCTGAGTCTCAGACACAGATCCAGGTGTAGAACTTACGCAGTTGTGAGATCATCTCTAGAGCATCCCGCTCAAACAGCCTGAGTCTCAGACACAGATCCAGGTGTAGAACTTACGCAGTTGTGAGATCATCTCTAGAGCATCCCGCTCAAACAGCCTGAGTCTCAGACACAGATTCAGGTGTAGAACTTACGCAGTTGTGAGATCATCTCTAGAGCATCCCGCTCAAACAGCCTGAGTCTCAGACACAGATCCAGGTGTAGAACTTACGCAGTTGTGAGATCATCTCTAGAGCATCCCGCTCAAACAGCCTGAGTCTCAGACACAGATCCAGGTGTAGAACTTACGCAGTTGTGAGATCATCTCTAGAGCATCCCGCTCATACAGCCTGAGTCTCAGACACAGATCCAGGTGTAGAACTTACGCAGTTGTGAGATCATCTCTAGAGCATCCCGCTCAAACAGCCTGAGCCTCAGACACAGATCTAGCCGCAGCTTCCGCGAGGCCCACAGCTGCTCCAGCGTCTCCCTCTGCTTGTTCAGCCTCTCCAGGGCGGACTCCACAGCCGCCACTGAGCCCGTCGAGTCCATGTCTGTGTTCACGCCTACGCTTCTGTAAGACACAAAAACACAAGCATTTTTTTTTTTTTTTTTTTTTTAAAGCTTTATTAGGAGGACAAAGTAAATTTCGAGAAAAAATGTCAAAAAACGTATAAATTGTGTGGCCCATCCAATTTCTAGGACTCGCTCTTTTGCCCCCGCAGCTGGCACTCCAGTTGGAATAGAATAAAATCCTTTCTTATTGCACATCTACTATATAAAATCAATCTGTACATATATTTTTAGCCACTAGATATTTATCGGTACGTAGAAACAGTGATGAAAAGGTGAAAATGTGCATTTTTTTTCATGTAAATGCGCCCCTTTTCCCCCGCGGCTGGCGCCCCAGTTGATACCTACGTAAGTAGTTATGTAGTTTAAAAAAAAGTAGTTCGAACGCGAAAAAACACATTACTTAGAGTGAACAAGGAAATTTTCAGTAAAAGATGAGACAAAATTGGATTAGAGATTGTTTACAAAAAGACTTTGTTGGTAGATTTCGTAATGCAATCTAGATATTCACTACGTTTGTGCAACCTCTTTTCTTCACTGTAGCGACAATTTTGAAGGAATTTTCATAGAACTGAAAGCTATACGAAATATAAACAATAAGACGGTGGAAAATTATTGATTTTGCTTGGAATCGAATTCATCGATATATGGTGATCAACGAGTTACAGAGTTATAGCTTATGTATTCATATTCTTAACATAATGATGTGATATTGCATGGTGACTGGTCCAGTGAGATGCTGCTCAATATTGTGAACATGGAATATTATCAACACAAGACGTGATTGTATGCTGTCGTGAGTCGAGATGACCCACATAATGTATAGAAATTTATGCTTGCATTGTAACATTGTTCCTCTCACATGGGATATCACTCATATTCAATGAGCACAGTGGGATGATATCTATGTGGTAAGTTTCCAAGGTCAGAACTAGATTCTGAAGAGGTGAGTCTTGCAGCTCATTGGTTGCTATCTAGAAACTGACAGCAATATCTATGACCAAAAATTGGTTACTTCGTCAAACGTAGCAAAAGTGCTCTTTTTTTTATAAAATTATTAGATTTTGTACCTAAGAGCTTCTGTGACTAAACTTTGTTTCAAATGTAGACTATTAAAGTTATATGGACAAACACACTCAGGGCCGAACTAAGAAACATGTTTAAATTTAAACCAGACCCTCCCTTAAGTCGGAGTTTGAACCAGTCACAGCGCACTATGCCCCGACTTAAGGGACAGTCTGGCTTATCTTAATGCTTAAGGGTTGAGTGGAAGAGATGGACATAGGCAATAACCCAGCCCTTTAGTTAAGACATATGTGTGTATTGTATATATTTAACTCTTTTTTTCAATTTTTATTGTTTATATTGTATCCATTTTTTAATTTTTGCAATAATTATTTGTACTGTAAATATGTCTTTTTATATTTAATACAGAATTTAATATATAATAATAATGCTGTTTTATATTTCGGCCCTCAAACTCACAGCAGCTCACGACGCGACACCTTGTTCTCAGTGTCCAACTGTCCACAGGAGGTGTATTCGAAGCTCTTGTAAGTTTTAGATCTACGGTTTATAATCAACTTCAAATACAACAAATTTAAGACTGTTAAATCTTGGGTCACAATAAAATCCACGAGAGTTAGAAGTAGTTCAAGAGTAAATCAATCAACGAAGAGAAGAGTACTTTGATGTGAGTGTTGAGCAAATCAATACTGTTCAATAAAACGGTTATTGGCAATAATCAGTTTGTATTGGTGTGGTGAAATTAACTGAGCATGCTCTTGTTCTCAATATTTTAATTATGCTATTAAGAGGTGACAAAACGGTTATTAATGAGTTCATTCAGATAATGATTTCAATCTGGCTGAGAAACTATCAAAAAGGAGTAGACAAGTTGTGTGTTCATAAACAGGGAGTGGATCGGCAGTTTTGCTGGGAGTTAAAACAGTCAATAAACCAGCAAAATCCTAAACTGCGTTGGCTTTAGAAAAAACATAATTATATTATTCAGTATAATGAAAATCTGAGCCACACATGACGAAGGATTCTATCTATAATGATCACAAAGTCTGAGCCACGTATAAAGAGCGACAAAGGAATGGCTCCGACTCAAAGGTCGAGCGTCGGAACCGACATTAATGATTACTTTAACATTCCTGATAATACTGTTGACCTGACAGTCGCAACTGACAGCAGACCTTTACTTCAAGGTCGCTTTTACAAATAGCTTACATTTCTTATCAATCCTTATCACTTGAGAAACAGCTGTTAGTTTTATAAAACTAGATCAAATATTGATAAACTGTTCATGGGCAATGTTGGTTATTTTACACTACTGGATCTATCCTAACATGAACTATCCCACTAGTAAATCTTCAGGATAGATGTAAGATAAGTGGTCTCAATCTGATTGGGAAAAGAAAATGCTTTTGGGAGTGTTAACATCACAATACTACAGTAAAACCTTCAGCTCTGGGTCAATAAACCGTTAGTTGAGTACTCTCACCTTGGAGTAATACCTCCTCAGGCCTCTAGGTCTAGACTCTAGAGTCTAGACCTACCAGAGGCCTGAGGAGGACTCTAGAGTCTAGACCTACCAGAGGCCTGAGGAGGACTCTAGAGTCTAGACCTACCAGAGTGGCGTCAAATCGAGTTTCCAGTAATGACCCTTTGTGTTAATGACAAATACACATGGGCCCATGGTTTTTTCCTACTACCCGAAATCGGATCTTCGGGTTATATTATAGTATTTTTAGTTCCTAATGGAAATGAAGGGTATGTCTATAAAAGCATCCCTTTCACAAGACATAAATTTCACCTTCATGCGAATTTTTCAAACAAACGCAAATTTAACAACTCTTGTAAATTGATTTCAACTGTCCCGCCTTTTTTTTAATCTCATTGAGTAGTCTCCAATATTTAATCTACAATCAAATTTATGGATTAAATTAAATGAACGTTACGAAACGTCATGTGAATAAAATGAGAGTGCATCATGAGCATATTCAATGTTCATTTAGAATTGTCAGAATGTCTATGAGAAGATTGACAGTTTGTCAGATAGTGGTGGTTTGTAACTTACTGGAGAAACATGAGAAATAACTTCTGGAGGAGCTGAAAGTTGAACTTGTGTCCCAGATATCGGACTTTGTAGAAGCCCCACCACGAGATGCCGGCATAACGCTTGGGGCGATCAATACGACGGTAACGCATGGCTATGGAAAGCTCCTCTGGATACACGGGCACAAGTTGTGTCTACATTACATGCATAACACTCGGTCAATCCCGGATTCACGGCATAACAGTTGTTGGTAAATGGAGAAGAAATGTTTCACAATTTCCAAAGGGTCCAACTGTTATCCTAGGATCTTGTTGTTGCTCTTATTGGTATGGTTTCCAGTTGTTCAGGATATTCAATTTTTAAACAATTTCGAATTTAGTTTTCTTTCACTTTAATTTAAATAAAGTAACATTCGGAAATGACGTTTCTTTTAGAAAAATCTTAGAAATTTTAGAAAAATCTAGTTATTGAGGTGGAGACTCGGAGCACCTATATTAAAAAGCCATTTTCAATGCTTATTACTCGCGGCCACAATAGCAGCAGTTCACATCTCGTGAAGTATACATAGGACTCCTGACTCATCTCTGTTATTAATTTAAATTAATCGCGACTCTTACCTCATGGGCCTAAAGAATCAAGCCAGACAAATTCATTAAGAACATAACAACTAGTTGTTTGAGAACCATTGCAGAAAATGAGTTTAATCAATTCTTCACTGCTAAATCAGCTGTGGCGTAGCCCAACCCCTCTAGAGTATTTATTTCTTAATAGTTTTATAACCTCTGCAAAAAAATACAATACTTTCCTTATTATAAGGAAAAGGAAAGTAAAAATGATTCCCAATTTAACTCTAATCCGCAGATTTCTAAGAAAAGAGGTTTTGTGACCACAGCCCCGCGGCTCGTCTAAGATAATACTTGAGGAGTTCGTGGTTTTGTTTTGTTTTTTTTTTTTTTTTTCTTTTCTTGGTGGTTGGCAGAACTCGACTGAGCTGACGGCCGCACCGCCGGGCGAACACAAAAAGACAGTTAAGTCTTAACTGTTAAGATTCTTTAGATTAACGTTTTACTGGAATCGATACCTAAAATTAAATTGACACCACTTCGTTATGAATGCCATGAAACTCATGAAAAAAAGCATTATACTTGAAACTGAAATCTTGATTTAATTTAATACTGCAGAAGGCATTTAACTGTTAAGATGTTATCATACCGTTGTTAATTATTTTAATTACAAAATGAAATAATAAAAACACCTGGTAATTAAATTACGAAAACACAAAATGAAATATGTTAACAAGCAAAAAAAAAAATCAAAACCAGCCGTGCTGTCAGACAGAAAATAAAACAAAATATCAAACAGTTAATGTAACACGGTGGCCTACTTTTTTAGGAAAAAATCGTCAACACATAAAATCATAATAAAAATTCACAAGTTCAAATCTGGCGCACTGAACAGCGAACGAACAACACAAACACTTCAACACAAATAAAGAGCGCGGTGGAATAGAAATATGGAATCGCAATCGAATGTTCTAAACAAGACGGAGACCACAAAAACCAAGGTATTGTTTTAATAGTAAACAAACAGAAGGGGAGGATAAAGGTTCAAGAATATAAAACATTAGAGTAAGCATTTACCGGACGCGACGCCATAAAATTTGAAGGACCAATAATTGAGAAAAAATCAACAATATACTCGATGTTTTTAAAAGTTATCAAGATGAATTACAAGGGGCAGGAAACACGATGTCAAGAGCGAGCGAGGGCATGCACAAATGAGAAGAAATCGAAGACTAAATATCGCGAGGAAGATCAGTGTGAAGGAAATTAGAGCTCTGATTAAACTGGACAAGGCAGTTACTACTGTTTGACCGATTCTATTAAGGAGTTGAACTCTTAACCATGATAGTACAGATTTAACTTATCAATACATACAGGATGGAGTGAGTAGACATAAGAACTCATCTTTTTCATTGACTAATTCTGGAGAGTACTATACTGGGTGAACAATCAACACAAACGGGATTCACATTCCGTGCCCGAAGGCACGGCATATAATAGGCTTTAATTATTATTATTATTATTATTATTATACTACCCAAATAGGACTTGTTTTTATACCATTAGGTATAATTAAAAATAAATTCATTTACGCTGTGAAATGTCTAACATCGATTTTTTTTTTAAAGAAAAGATCAGGTGAAATTTTCAGCCTAATAAACAATATGCGTAATGTAAAAAACTATTAAAATTCATTAACGGGTTATTTTTTATGATAATTTCAAAAAAAATAGCAGCCCTTAGCTTTGATAAGACAAAAAAGGGACGAAAATATGTAAATACTCGTATAAGAGAACGAAAACCAAAAGAACAAACTTGAAAGAAAAAACTGTTGAATCACCCTGTATAAAAAAAACTGCAACTCAAATAATCGAATGATTCAGAGAGAAAGAGTCGAATCCTAATTAATTTATCCTCACTAGTGGAACTTCTCTTTCTTAATCTACAGTTCAATTCCAGATTATGTGCTTCATTACTTGGCTCAGCCCACACCATTTTCTTGTTTACTCATGCGAGATGGATAAGAAACAAAACGTCGACAAAATAAATAATCTTTAAACATAATAATAAATTATTTCACATATTATTATACTCGTATAACTCGTGTATTTCAAGCATGGGTAAGGAGACACTGTGTCAGATTGGAAGTCACTTGGTCCAGCCGTTTCGGAGTTCTGATGATAATGAATTAATGTAAATGGATTTTATATACTAAGATTAAGATAAATGTGAGATACCTTATTTCAATATGTTGAGGTTTTGGGTTTTCATGTTACTGGTTTATTTTGTAAGCACAATTCACAAAAAAAGCTTGCCAGGGAAGCTAAATGGACCTTGTATTATGTTAGCACCAGTATAAGATAGATATCAGTGTTATATTTTTTAGGTATACCTTCTTTTCGAAAGATCCTGATTTTTCGAAGGTACAAATTATTATCAAGCATAACTTTTTGAGGAAGCAAAGAGTCTCATCCGACCTAACAAGCACTTCCAAAACAATCACATGTAGTTCAAAACAAGAAGGAAGAACGTAAATTCGACTAACTGTGATCTGAAATAAATTAAATGACTTGGAACCACCCGCCTGCCGGGTCTTAATCAAATTACACGCAACACTAAACCCGGTAGCTCGCAGGAGTTACGACCTAACGACCTCTGCATTCTGAGTCTTCAAGTCCGGATGCTTTAGACCTCATTAGAATAGTATGCGGGCTAGGGATTCAATTACAGAGCACGCATATTCCGATTAGGATCAACACCTTCTAGTACAGGGGGTTTCATAAAATAGACGCATTTGATTTCTTTTTTGAGATTGAGATTTTCAACTCTTGATATCGCAATATTCCGAAAAGGAAATTAATACAGGCGATAGAATATGTTATTAATATTAGTTCTCATACTTGTGTTAGTAACGGTCGAGAATGTGGTGATGTCACAAATACTCGAACTCGCCTTGCTTAGTATTTACCAAAGTTGGGACTCGAACCACCGACCTCCAGGTTACGAGTCTGCCGCCTTATCGATCAAGCTACTAAGGTTGATTTATGTAAAGTCGCAGTTCACATCACGATAAAACCAACTCGGTTTTAGTTTTTGAATATTTTTAGTATCACATACATGAGCATGACCAATTGACCATATATGATAGACATTGAGAATTTTTTACTACCTATAGCTAACGAACTGTCCAAAATTGTTATTCAGACCACAGGTGAAACACTATACAAAATTGCCCCCCTGATATATATGTTATGGTTTACATAAAACACAAATTAATCGATTAATGGGTTAGTGCTTAATTAAACGCCAATCGGAGGGTTAACTAGAGATCCTTTAAGCCTAATGGTGAAATAACAGATTTGTCCAGCTAATTTCACACTAGGGAAATGTTGTTTGCTTCAATATTACGAGCTCTCTGATAGGTTGATTAAAAAATTGGACACAAAAATGATAGCTGCGAACGAGACTCTAGAATCAGCTGTTTGAATTTTAATTTTGACTTTAATGTTTATTCGACCAACATTAAAGGACAAATAAAATTGTTTCAACTATGCAAATGCCAGTTCAAATTTTATCGCTTAAGTGGAAGCTAAATCGGTCAATTAATATTTGTGAGACTATTAAGTCTGACTCAGCACAGGGTATTTCTTCAGTCACTACAAAGTACTTACAGCTAGTTCAGCCTGAGTTCAGCCAGCATGGATGGTACTATGGCAAGGTTTAGCTTTTTTTTTTTAAATAAACATGGTTTTTTTTCTATGTTATTAATAAGTAAAATACTTATCTCATAAAATATATAAGACCAGTTTGACTGCTGGAGTAAAGAAACTTTTCAGTCTTATGCCGGGTCCACACTGAGCGAACATTGTTAGCTAACAATGTTCGCAGTGTGGACCCGGCATTAGAAAATCTTTTTACGACTTGTTTGAAATAACATTGTTAGCGAACATTGTTATCTAACAATGTTCGCTTAGTGTGGACCGGCATTACTCGGCAGTATAAACAAGGTATATTCTATTCTATTCTATTCTATTGTATTCTACTTACTTGAGTTCGGCCAGCAAGGCCTCGCCCTGGGCGATGGTGCTGTGGCACGCGTCTAGGGAGGCGTCCCTCTGCTGCGACCACTGGTCCAGCAGCCTCTGCGTCGCCTCCAAGCTCTCCGGCGCCTCCTCGCTCTGCTCCTTCTCCACCTGCAGCTCGTCCAGCCAGCTCTCCAGCTGCAACCACACACATCCAGCCAGGTCAATATCAACACAAAATAAGGATAATAATCCAGCCAGCTCTCCAGCTGCAACCACACACATCCAGCCAGGTCAATATCAACACAAAATAAGGATAATAATCCAGCCAGCTCTCCAGCTGCAACCACACACATCCAGCCAGGTCAATATCAACACAAAATAAGGATAAGAGGGCAAAGCATCTAATTCCATCCAAGTCAATATCAACACAAAATAAGGATAATAATTGTCAACGTCTGGCTGGGGGACGTTAAACAGGGAGAAGACCAGTGTCTCGCTAGAGGACTATGAGAACAGACTAGCCAACCCTTACAAGCCAGGCTAGCTTGCAGTTTCCTAAGGGTTTAATGGCCTATAAAGAAAAGTCTATGTCCTCATGATGGTTGATCGCACATAGAAATATGTGGTTCAGGACGAGCCAACTTTGAAATAAAGTTGGCTGGAGACCATCACTAAACCCTCCAGCTGTAGCCAAGCTGGCTACAACAACAACAACAACATAATAATTGTCAAACACAACCCTGTCTTTCCCTAGGAATATCCTGGCTAGGCAGTAGTAAATACTGTTTAGGTGTAGAAATACCTAAGTTAATACGTGAATAAAAAAACGATATGTATTCCACCTGGTTTGATTTTTTTTTTTTTTTTTTTTTTTTTACTATTTTACAGTTATATTCCTGATTAGAATAGATGATCGCATCAACCGTACAAATACATCACGGACGCTTGATACAGAAAAAGATACTTCCGATATCTAATATTAAATATTTTCGGAGGTAAAAAGACAGAAAAGGAACACAGCAACTCACCTCTTTCTCATGCGTGTAGAAGTGCACCGCCAAGTCGAGTCGTCGGCGCCTCTGTTCGACGCGCGCCGCGAATGACGTCACATGCGTCTCTAGCTCGTGCGCCACCACGTAGATCTCGTCAGCGTTGCACTCGCCTGTCTGCGCCAACTCCTCCGCCGCCGTCAGCAGCTTCTCCGAGTTGGTGTACGTGTTCTGGGGACAGGGGAGAAAGCAAGGAGCTGTCAGTGTCAGAAGTGTGTATCCGAAATATGCACGTTTTTTATTGCCATAGGCAGTAACTCTGTCCTTTTTTTTATTTTTTTATGCTTCAATAAAAGGACAGAGTACAATGATAACAGTATAATATTAGGAAAAAACAAACAAATGACAAAATAAATAAGTAAAAAAGAAAATAACAATAATGTCCTACCTAAAAGGCGGGGTTATTGCCTGTGGCAATCTCTTCCACCCAACCCTTTAGGCAATCTCTTCCACCCAATTCTTTGGTTAGGATAAGTACCGTTTATGGCTATATAGACAGTAATCTCGTCCTTCAGTTAGGATAAGTACCTTTAGTTTATTAAACCGCAGAAACAAGTAACTGCGCGCGTTGAACTTGGGGAGATGTAGGGAAAAGGCTTTCATTTTTTACTAGGAATGTATAAATGGATGGGTTTGATGGCAGAGATTGCCACAGGCAATAATAACGCCCTTTGTCAATATCTTCTCAAAAGTTATTATGTAATGAAATTTTCATTGTTATAAACTTCAAACAATCATAAATTAAAATCATCATTCCACTAATTTTCAAATTCTATTCCCAGTACGATCTTCACACTCTCTGATCCTCCGTCTCATCTCGCTCCTCTCACTCTCATGGACATGGCTTTCGGACTTTTACTATTCATATCTCAGATACCTGAACTATTGGCTTTCATGCAATTCTAGACAAGTACAAAAAATATCACAACAAACTTAGCAATGCACTGATTCGACAGCAAACGGCATTTGTAAATCTGTCTAATAATACTGAAAAAATAACACACGACAATCTGCCCGATCCATTACATGGTAAGTATGTTATGAATGAATAATTAATTGTGTATTTGGAACTACATAGTAAGGAGGGGGGGTTAATTAACGTAAATGAGAACGAGAAAGCAAGTGAAGAGACATATTTCATTGTTTTCCGACCCAAGTGTCACCTAGAAATTGACATGTTAAGTAGTTGTGTTCCTGTTTCATTCTGACAAAAGACCCCTCTTATATGCTTCACCTAATAGGAGAGGAAAAGACATAATATATATGAAGCGTTTTAATTTATTCGAGTAACACGAGACATATGCTCCATTATCAGAGTATTTATAGTATTTAATTTAATTATGAAATAACGTATTATTGTTTCCATGGAAACTGAGTGACAGATCAAGAAATGGAAGTACAGGGTAAGATATTAAAGAAAGGAGATCTATGGTGCCTTCACACAAGGAATTGCAACTTCTAATTGAAGAAGCTGAAAAAGTGGCAACTATGGATCAATAATTTTTATCAAAGAGTAAACAGGTAATATGCATACCCAAACAGGATACCAAAACCGCATTGCATGATAGAGTAAATATAGCGAAATGACATGATATTAAATTAACTGAATCAAATAAATTTGATATCATATTTCCTAATCTTTGATATCATATTTCCTAATCTTGAATGTGGACAATCCCAACCCAACATTACGGATGAAGACTCTCATGAATTAAGACTTCTGTATTAGAAAGTTTTCTCAGGAAGTACTCGTGGTGATTAAGTCTTCCAAGTTTGCAACAAAGACCACTCCTAATCTTGTAATTTACGCAAGAAATGTGTCCCCAGACCAAGAGAACAACCGAAGCAATGTCTACATTTGCATAGAATTAGTTAAAATATGGTGGATGTGCCACATAGCTCACTCTAATAATTGAGATTTTGTCAGAGTTTCTAAACATGCTGGGAATTAAAAATCTTAAAGTTATGTATTCAAAAAGCGATTCGGCTTAGCAGAAAGGGAGTGTTTGCCAAAATATTTTCAATAGACAATCTATGTTTACACAAAACCGAGTTTGTTTCGGGCTTTTTTTAAAATGTAAGCATTATAATTTGCAATTGAAAGTCCAATAGCGACATCTCTAACTAACGCTTCACAAGCGATAAAACTACTAGTCTTTCTAACTTTCGCTACATCAGAGCTTTAAAGTGTCTGATTTGGTTCATCGGAATAATCTTTGGCAAGGAAGATCAAATTTGGAGTGTTTTGTACAGTTAAGGTGTACAAAACCGAGTTTGTTTCAGGCTTTTTTTAAACTTTAAGCATTATAATTTGCAATCCCAAGTCCAATAGCGACATCTCTAACTAACCCACAAGCGATAAACTACTAGTCTTTCTAACTTTCGCTACATCAGAGCTTTAAAATGTCTGATTTGGTTCATTGGAATAATCTTTGTCAAGGAAGATAAAAATTTTGTACACTTAAGGTGTCCTCTCAATGCCAAATGGAACAACATATTTTTATAAGAAACAGTGGTAGTGAACTAGTTTTCATCAAAATAATTTGAAGATAGAAAACACTTGGCTTTTTTTGTTTTACGTATTTGTTTATTTTCGCCATTTCGCCAGTTACGGCATCGTCAGTGAACTCTAGTTTTTTCAGTGAACTCTAGTTTTTTTTAAGTTTTTCTGAGAACTTATAAATTTCGACTAATTTTCATCTTATCTGGGTATGTTTCCACCACATGACTTCGGAAGCAAGGTGGTCGTGAGTTGATGAAGTCCTCTGCTGGAAGACGTAGAAAGTGCCAGCACCTGGGCTGCAGGACACTTGACTCAGACCTTCATACTATACAGGGTGTTCCACTCTACACTTGAGTCTGGTTCACACATACATGGATGAAGTCCTCTGGTGGAAGACGACAATGTACAATTGTACATATTATACAATGGTGGTCTGGGAGCTAGCCAGGTAACTCAGGTTGTGAGGAGAATCACGAGTTCGGTTCCCACCATTATTCAGTTATTTTACCACATAGTAAAAACAACTAAAAAAACTGACTGGAGAGACAATTGAGTTCTCTTCAAGTGGTATAAATATAAATAAAGTCTACTCTAATGATGAGCTACCCTGTATGGTAAACGTCACGTGTGTCTCCACAGTTATCCTGTTCCTAAATAATAAACCCAATATTATCCGTTATCAATAGGAAACCTACTTGTTGTACTCAAGAACACAGTCTGGGTGCATAACATGTCGAGTTCATGAGGTGGCACATCATAATTCATTATTTCTTTTCCAACACTTCAACAGTAGGTACCACTACCAAGTAACAATTTTATTACAGAAGGTGTTAAAGATAAAATCAGACTGTTTCATTAGTTCCACTGTTTGTACTACTGGTATATAAATACAACATGTATGTTTGTGTAGCTTTCAAGGTAACACGCACACACACAGAAAAAAATGTTGAAGGTCTGTCGACGGCTGCAAAAAAGGTCTGGAATTCCTGGAAACTGTGGAAGTTGGTTTGGAACTCGTCATCTAGGGCCCCTTCAATAACTTCTCAATACATGGGGGTGTAGACAAAGACTATGAAATAATTTTATCGCAAGCGGACGAGGAGCTTGACATATAGAACGTGATAAACCTGATGAATACGAAGTTTGCACATTACACTGGTTTAGTCATGTGAAACACAAACCAAAGCGCGGGTTCCGCCGCGCCTGGAGGTTCAAAAGAAAGCAACTCCTACTCGACGATGATGAAATGTCTCACAAGAAGTAAGACCAATCCGTCTGGTCAGCAAATTCATATCTCCAAGCCCCTGGTGTAGTCAGTTCCTGTATCCTCAGTCAATAGATTAGACAGCAAAAGTGCAGAGGCTATACGAGGTTTTTATTGCTGTCTACATGCCGATATCACCATCTCATATTGTGAAAACGTGACAAAAACCAATTCTACTATCAGGGCATTCTAATTTTTATTGATACGAGATGTTCAGGATTCAGGATGTAGAATTTATTTAAACGCTTTTAGTCTGCGGATTGAATTCGTTTCAAGAAAATCAAAGGAGAAGTTTACCCGACTGCCGAAGTGGCAAGGAACAGATAGTGTCCGAGGCAATTGTTTTTGAGAAAACTGGCCGATTCAATACTTCCTTAACTTCCTTAAAAACGGAATCTTTCCATCTTTCTTGGAAGCATTTTTTTTTTTTGGCTTGGAAAAATAATTCGTAAAACTGTCATCATCATAGGGTGGCGTCATCGTGAACGATGGTAGCAAGACAGTGGAGGAATGACTCAGCACTTCTACCACTGTCTTTACAAGGAGGCTAATAATTGACAAGGGCCCCCAGAACCAAGCCAATGCTGGTCTACTCCCTGTTTATAGTCCCCCAGCCAGACTGCTGGTCTACTCCCTGTTTATAGTCCCCCAGCCAGACAAAACTATAAAAACAAAAAATCATATCAGTGAAGAGAAATAACCCGACTCTGACCTTGTCTCAATGCTGCTCCTCATTACCATACCTTGAGGAGAGAACTCTACACCTGAAATACCTGTGCCCAGTGTCTATTGTTATCACTGCAAGTCCAATATTTCATAACATCCCAAGTGTTCAGTCCATTGTATTCAGTAGGTAGCCATGTGTTTCCGTCCAAACCATTTTGGAGATGGGCTAGATCTTTGTCTAATTGATACCAGTGGTAGCCAAATAAAATAATGAGCATATTATTCAAAGTAATTTTTACCACCGTATGACAATCATAGAACCAGAAGATCATAAATGAAATTCGACTGTCGCGCTGACGAATTTGTAATTTCGATTTGTTTTGGTGATTCATTTACTTTCCTTTCTATAGGACAAGGAAGGTAAAAAGGAAATCAAGTAATTTACTGGTGAATTTGCTAGGGCCGTATTCACACAGACATATTTACACAAGTGTAGAGGTATATTTTTTGGGGGTAATACAATGAATTGGAATCATCGCGGGAGATTTGAAGGATTATCGTCAAAAATACAATGCGTTCTTTTTCTCCTCAAACATCCAAAAACTCTTTCTTCAAGTCCAAATAGAAAAACAACACCCTAAGAGTGAAGGCTTGAATTTACCTTGTTAATATTAAAGAACCTACTGGTTTGAATGAATAGAACCTATACTTGAATCCAAACTATCGGACAGGTTGTTTCTGTGTCCACTGGGAGCATAGTGGCATGGCTGGCAAGAGGTTTGGGAAAAGCTTTGGTTCTTGTATTTATGAGCCATATCGATGTCCGTTCAACCGTCTGTAATATTTGTCCTACATTTTATTTTTCATTGGCAGTCAAACCGTTATGCATGCTGGTGTTATTATCTTCAACTCATCTTAGCACATTCTTCAAAAATACCTAATGTGTTTTCCACTTTTCTCTCTTAGCATCGATGCTACTGGTTTCACCTGAAGAATGTAATAATAATAATATAATAATAATGCTTTTTCTTTGTGTTATTATGTCACAATTTTAGTGGGTAGCGCAGAATCATAGGACTTTACCACGCTAATTTACAATATCTTGTATTATTATTTTTTTGCCTAAGATTCTGCCACTGGTCGCTGCTTCACATTAAAGCAGCTACTCATTTTTCCTCACGAGGTATGAGTGGACCCCGAACATCCAAGTACAGAGCAGAAAAAATCCTCCCCCGCTGGGAATCGAACCCAGGTCACCATGTGTGCAATGCCTAGCGCGCTAACTCGCTCTGCCACAGTGACTACCACCTGAAGAATGTACCAACAAGGTAGAACAGTAGGGAAACATGTTTTTCTGCAAGTAAATATTTATTTTGTTTTAAAGTACATATTACTACTTGGTTGTAAAATAATTGAAAAAGTCCTACAACTTAGTACTATACTATACGATGCTACTCACTAAATTTTGCGCAAACACTAAATAATAACATAAACAGTTTTTGATTTTTGACCAAGTCAATATTGGGTCAAAAATTACTTAACCCTCACTCACTCATTCATGTCTGTTTCCCTGTAGATACTCGTGCTTCCCCTAGGTCCTAGAAGTCTGAAATTTGGTGTACAGGTGCCTTTTATGCCTTGGAGGTAGACTAAAAAAGGATTTTTCAATGTTCTAATGAGGGCGTCAGCCGGAGGGAATAAATCCAATAACCATCAAAAAACCTTTTTAACAATGTTTCTGCGTACCAGTACTTTTCTGGTGGCTGAAATTATGTATGTTATAAAACACCTAAAAGAGAAATACGTACATGAAAACATAAAATAGGAAAAAGATGTTTGGTGTTTTTCTCCTAATGAGTCGGGCGGGTGTTTTCAATAAAACACGTCATTGAGAAAAACACATTATTTGAATTTTAATTACCACTCAAAGCTTAAATATTTGAACTAGCGCTTTCAAGGTCAAATGCTTTTGGCTAGTCACGGCTAGTGTATTTGAATTTTCATTGGCTAGTTACATTTGTAAATCATCGACATACCCAGTATAAAATCTGGTAACGCTGACTGATTCTGAAAATTCATATTTTAAATTAAATTCAAAATTATGTTCTGTAGGAAGACAGAATCGTAATTTTGAATCTGTGAGCATTTAGTCACTTATGTATATATTCTGTACTTATGTATATATAACATCCGTCACGCATCCCTGACGTCTGGAACAATTTAACATCCAACTCAAGGTGTTGGCAGGAAGAGCACTTCATCAGATTGAACGAGAAGAAACATGAAGTCAGGATACCTACTTATCGTGGATAGAATATTCAAGAGAATGTGAAAAACTCAAGAAAAGCAATGAAATGTAGGTAAGTAACATGAACAGTTAACCATGAATAAAGATAGTTTATCTATGCAGACAGCTCGCTATACCAATGCTGTGGTTAGACAAGGTCTTACAAAGTAAGGTTCGGTGAGTTGAGGCCAAGTTATTAACGAGCCATATAATAATAATTGTTTGATTTATCGGTCTATCATTACCATATTTTTTATTTTTTACAAAAAAGCTTTTATTCCATCGATCTAGTGTCATATACCTACTATAGAGGTTGAGATGTTTGTACTTGTACTATTAAGACATTCATGTACAACATAAATTTGGTCCTATATAATTGTTCTTGTCGGATATTTCATTTATGCGATATTCCTATTTGTGAAGTCGATTATGTTATTAAAGGCTATCGAAGTGTAGGAAAGTTATTTTTTGGCATCAAATATAAAGGCCATCTCTTGCTCAGTAAAATCGAGCCCAAATTCCACGGGGACAATGAACCAGCAAACTTGCCCCTACCCCTATTCTCTCTCTCTCTTTCTTCAGATTTTTAACAAAGAAAACCGCAGAGAAAGAGCCGAGTATGGTAATGTGTCATCGTTACAGTGTATGGTAATGAGGGCTCATCTCTTTGTCTTTCCGTCATCTTGTTACACCAAACCACAATACTGCTGTACACCTTATTGTTGTGCTAGACTTCCTACATCACTTGAGTCTAGCAGGGAGGGACAAAGACAGAGGGGATCTGGTTTGCTTTGTTTTCGTTACTCCGAGATGGAACTATGTCACCAGACTTCTCATTCTTGTATCAAATCACAGGATTTATTCCTATTTGTGTGTGGTATATCCTAAGTAAACAATCCAATATAGATAAGACTATGTTCATGTGGAAAGGTACCTTTATTGGGCTATCACAGATGGGGAGATGGGAGATGAGTACCTCAGGACTACCTCCACTTCTATTCAATACAGATAAATTTTAATCCGCTTGTGGGAAATGACCAGATGATCTATTCTTCAGGAGTCTGATGCAGAGCAGGGATATTGGATTGAGAAGCACTGAAGTAGATCACGTCATGTCAGCATTTACCTTCTCCATAACTCTGGTACTGTGGGTAAGTGAACTGCTTGCTGTGTTTACACCGGACATGGTGTTTGTTTACATTGTGATAAGCTGATAAGTCTGTTGTCATTCGAGTTATCTAATAATCACACTTCCAATACGTATAACTAGGGACTTCTGTCTTCAGATCTGAGTATGTCTGTTTCTCCACATAAAACCGTAGGTACAACAACTAACATCTTATTGGAAATGCGTAATGTATTTCATAGGAATTCAGGAAAAGGTGAGTCCTATGAAACTAATAATTGGAAACTAATAAAATTGCATTTTATGTATTATTTTTCTTGTTTATTTGCAACTAGCTTGTTACACCCACCGCTTCGCCTTCCAATTAAACACACATACACAGTTACACACACAATACACACAAATGTCATTTAAGTCGAAAAACGTGAATATTTTTTGTGTCACCCATCCATTTTTTTTCCTTACTCAGCGTGGCTTAAGAACGGCTCATCAGAATTTCGCAATCGATATGTCCTGAGTGGGGTGGTATAGCAGCAAAAATAGATGGATTCTTGGCAGGGCGGGCACAAATCCATGTGTTTCTTTTCGTCGTGCTCGACGTTGCTTAACTTAAGCTTTGAGTGATTCACCCAGAACTGGTGTACTCAAAGTGCATGGTGAGTTGGTGAGCCATCTCTGCTTGTAATTGCGACCATAATATCTTCTGGAATTTTGGTATTTCACTATAGCGTACGCATACCATGCATCTTGGATTCTTAGGACAAACCTCTGTGCTAGGTGCTCCGTTAGAGATGATCCAATATTAATATGGAGCATGTAAATATGAAGATTAGTAGACATTCCTCCGGTATTGAGATCAGATGGACATGGACTGAAGGATAGACAGATAGATAGCCTCATTTCTGGAGTGCGTGCCATCCATCGCCTCATTTACTTACCTTATGTGAATAACTTACTGTTCATAACACTTTAGCCAAACACCTAGTACCAAGTAGCTATCTAGCATTATGAATTAATTATTAAAGATAATATTACACTTGGTTATTAGCTAACACAACAATTAGTTATAAGCTAACATCCCATGGATGATATAATACGTCCTTAGCTTCCCTTATACTCTGATAATTATAGTATGCCTTGTCTGTAGAGTAGTAGACCATCGAGAAATCGACATGCTCTACATTCCACATGTCTCCATTGTTAGATAAATGCATGAGAGTTCACAGCAAAATGTAAAGGTGCCACTTATACATAGATTTAAAGTTACCTCGCACGGTAGAGGGATATGCATCACTTGGCCGTATGTTCATCAAGATATGCAGCTTTTTAGGGTAAGTATAGCCCCAAGCTCTAATAAACCAAATGGACATAATTATAGTATGTATACGTAATATATGTATTCTCTCAACTGTGTCATTGAGATGATACCATCACATGGAATTATTTTAGACACTCATCTACAGAAGTAAACAATGTAAACATGGCCATGTTTCCTTTTGATAAGATTTTTTTCCCAATACGTGAACTACGTGAGTGCATGATTTCCATTGCTTAATGTAATACATAATTATATTTATACATGTCCAGACTATCCAGTTATGTAACTTTTCTTTCTTCTTTGCAGTTTATTTTTATTCTTAGACCATCCCTAGAAGAAAGTCATTCGGTGGAAATAACAAAATTGTCTTTTAAGGTTCAGTGAGGTTTCCATGAGCCCGAAAGTTCAGAGGATGTCCAGTTTGTTCATCTCCCCAAGGACAAAAGATTTTTTAAACTTTAATAACAAGCAGACCCTAACTTTTTAATAACAAGCAGACCCTAACTTTTCCGGAACAATGAGGAGGGAGTCACTTGGGACCTTTGAGCTGTAAGTACGACTTACAGAAGACAAACAGGTTTGTTATGAGGGGAACACATGAAAGGTTCCTAGGGAGGAAATGTTTCTGGACATCTCCGGGGACAAGGAAATTTGTTTATAATATTTCTCACTGGGTACCTAATAGCTATAGGACAGGTACTCACTCAATTTGAACATTTGTATTGAACACAAAACAGAGTACAGAAAAACAGAGTATTTCCAAGAGAAAACTCATGCATAAAGGTAGTAAGCTCGGCTAGTTTTAACCATCTACATTATATCATTGAATTGTGTATGTACAATTACATTTATGTCTAAGAAATGCAGTAGTCAGTCAGTACTGTCGATGCTGCAAAAGGAAGAATGCTTTGTCATATTTGTTTATGTTATGTCATACCAAGATAAAACAAAGACAGTAGATTCTCGATATTGATCTTCGATTTTTTTTTTTCATGAGACTTGTAACTAATATGAGGTATGATCGTACATAATTATTAGGTACATATTTCAAAACGGAAGAAAGGTAGGCAAGTAAAAGTAAGCAAGCCGTCCAACTATTTACTCTAGCCAGGAATCAAACTCTAATTGTGAGGTTCAAAGGCAAGGACACTGTCATCTCAGCCAACTTAGTGCACTGGTAGTCAAGAGGTTAACGCGCTAGTCTGGTAATCCAGGTAGTGTAGGGATCCGTTGGTTCGAACCCCACCCAGTGCATGAATTTTTCCTCATTAATTTGAGTTCTTGAGCACATAACAATAAGACTCTGAGGGTTAGGTGGTAGAAAATGCTTTGAGCATTAACCTCGTCTGGTGGTTACCTTCCACTAAAGAGTATTATTATTATAACTAGCTAAGAGCAAATGTCCCTTCTCAATTAGACAAAAGAAAAGTTTTGATATCGGACAGAAAAAACTCAGGGAAACTCCCTTGACACAGCAAGCTTTCTTCTGTTGCAAGAGTTGTGTTTATTTTTCATTAAGACTTGAGACTGGTAGGACGAAGACTTCCTGTGCCCCAGAATAAACAAAGTAACACATCTTATACACGGCGGAGCTTATTCACCTCATTGTGTAGAGAAGAGAAATGCAATATGTATGTATGAACCAGCCTACCCTTTATACCTCTTCATAATATCTCGTAGCCAGGTCGTGGGAGGTTGCTACATTTTTCATCATTTTAAAATGGGTTTTTTTTCATATAAATTATGAAAGTCGTTACATCAGGCTGAAAGTTATCATTGTGAATTTTCATCGCCGTCGGTTGTTGACCTGGTTACAGCTATTCCTCTCCGACAGACGAGATACAGTGACGTCATCCGTCTTACAAGCGGCTCTATAGGACTGTCCTAGGAGAAGATCTCCTGTCTTAATGTCCATATAGCTTGAAGTTCAAAGCGGGGCTTATCCTGTTTCACACCACAATAACAATAACCCTATTTGAAATACCTATATAACGTTGAATATTATACTAGCGGCTGTCGCCGCTTTGGGGCGGGCATGGCGTAAAGCAAAAATCCTTTTGCATGCAGTGTGTAGTGGAGTCGAAAATCGTCTTATGCACATCTAGACTATAGACAAAGCTACCTACCAAATTTCAGCTCCTAGACTACGGTTTGGGCTGAGAGCGATGATCAGTCAGTGTCAGTGGTCAGTGAGTGACTTTGACATTTTATATAAGAAATTCTATATTTTAGTTTCAGGGCGTTTAATTGCCCTGTCTGTCAAATTTGAATATGCACATACCACGACTTGCCATAAATACTTATCGGTTATCGTAAGTTACCATAGGCATATATATATAAATTATATATCGAAGTGCCAACCAATCAACCTCAACATGTTGACAATCGACCTGCTTGAGCATGGATAAGACAAGTAAAGATATCGAATGCTTTTATTCGCGAGATAGAACTTATAACTTCTTTATTCACTTCAAAATTACCTCTTTCCACTGCCTCGTATTATCCAGCTCGCACGACCTTACTCAGTAAATTAATTATAAGCTTGACATGACCTTCCACTAAATTAGACGGTAGTACGCATGTTGTAAAAAAATACAGATACTTATTTAGTCTTGCCCACACGACAAAATTTGATATTACACATCTTGACATCACAATCCATAACAGGACTATTTTTTATCGTTCAAGTCTCTCAACTTTTAATATTCCTGTCATAAATAATGATATTACTTACAAAGAAGCTGTATTAACGGTTCCTCACTGATGCTGAGTGTAAAGCAGCTGGCGATCCCTCAATCCTATCAGTATGTTGGTACAACTAGTACCTTTCCTCGGACATGGCTATAAAATCTGTAATCACGACAGCCAGTTGTAATGCTAAGTCATACTCCAATATGATCCTGATCTCTTGATTTCCTTTCATCATTGTTAAATCCTCAAGTCTGGATACAAATGACGCATTATCAGCAAGTATACAGTGTAGAATGTACACCCTGTAGAACCGGGGAAATTTTCAGGACTGTTCGTTTCTCTGTTCTAAAGGAACAAACACCAGGCCAGCCGAATAGCTACCGATTTCCTGAAGTAAGGGTTTAGAAGCATTGGGAAAAAATCAAATATTCTGAAAAATACTGTTTGTCGAAGAATTCCAAAAAATTCTTTCTTTCTTTTTTAATGTAATACATTTGGTTTAAATTTTATTGATAACTGACCGATTTTCAAATTTTAAACTTCAGAACGCTTAAAATTTAACATTTAAATACCTATACAATTTTAATTATACTTATACGTGAACAATAATTCAATTAATATGCCGTGTAACTTTTATTTCTTAATTCAGACCAGAAACACTAATTTGTTTCTCAAGATAATACTGCATCACACGTAAGTACGTAGGATCATGAGCTTACCAAGAATGTTGTACATTGTACAAGTTTGAATACATATGTATTATTGTAGAACAAGATGAGCACACTTTCTGTTTTAATGACGATGTAGGTAAGGTATCTAGTTTATATAAGACCAGCATAATTATGTATGGTATTACCAATAACGTTTGTCAATGGGAGAAGCATAAACCATAGTGTAATCTATCATTCAAAACCGATACAGCCTTTCATCCTGTGTGCAATTCTCATTATAATATGGCTCAATTATGTCAAATGAGATCACTATTTGTTGGATGCATATTGCATGTAATTGATAACTTTCATGAAGCAACATTATATTGACAGAATTAATAACACATGAAAGTCAGATTGAAAGCGTCACTATTTGTTATTAACGTAGACTTGACCACAAAATAGAGCCGCTCAAAAGTCTTAAACCATAGCTTCTCCCATTTAACTCTACTATATCTACGCATTTCCTTGAAAAATTATGGTTTCAGTTCCCAGAGCTCCGGCAAAGAGATAAGAAATGCCATTTCAACTCTGAAAAGTAGGAAAACCAAATCTAAAAATCTCTGAAGTGAAACAACTTCCAGCGAGGTAAAGATTTGTTGGGTTGCAGGCTATTCCCGCCCAAACCCAAGCTGGGTGAGAATCATGTGGGAGGCAGGTGTAAAAGTTTCATACAAGTTGCAACGTCCGTCCCAAATGAACCTAATGTTATAGAGACGTTAAGCAGAACCCAAAATCAA
This sequence comes from Bactericera cockerelli, assembly GCA_024516035.1. Lineage (NCBI taxonomy): Eukaryota > Metazoa > Arthropoda > Insecta > Hemiptera > Triozidae > Bactericera > Bactericera cockerelli. The sequence goes on along the minus strand of CM044959.1, from coordinate 26,191,062 downwards.
TAGAAATAGCACTTGATGGTGTAGGTACGTAGAAAAAGCCTCACTTTAAATTGATCAAAAATCTCTGCAAGGGAAATGAGATAGTGTTGATAGGGCTGCAAAGAACCCGACTTGTCAAGTGGGAAGTGACTCCCTCATAGCATTCCTCAAAGCCACCAACATATTCCCCAAAATATAACTCGAGGATCCGGCGTGAACGACAAGCTTACCGCCTTGTTAAAGCGCCGTTAAACCGGAAAAAAAATCTCTGCAAATACTCTAAAATTACTTGAAAGAGCATAAACGCTCTGTTTGAATCATTCGACGTGGTGCTTCAGAAAGTTACTGCGAGTCCATGAGTCATACATCAAACTGTTCATATTATCAAGGTGGATGTTGTTGCTGATGTCTGTGCACTTCATGTACCTCTAAGTATCAGAATAGAGATTCTAGGAACCAATACAGGTGTGTGATTCTAAGAACTGAAATCTATTTTCATCGAAATTTGGAAAAACCATGCAGCTGGAAAATCGCATCCCAACATTGATCACTGATCACATGAATATTGAATACCCATTGTGAAGAGAACATGCGAGACATGAATACCTAATATCTAGTAATATTGAGAAGAAAATGATATCGGCGTGGATCGCACATTGAATACAGTTTCGTTAAGCAACGTCTAGAATGGACATAGAATGGTACATGTGGATTCGTATCCAACCGTGGTAAAAATGGCAATACACGCGTCTACTGATGTGAATAATGAGAGTAAGTTTGTCTATTGTCTATGTGTGTATTGTGAGCCCGCAGAGAATGCTGTAGGGTCAAACCCCCGTCGCCATATCCATTTGTTCATGGTGTTTTTTTTACAAATCGACGGGTTCAACCCATGTTTGTGTGACAAGGCTGTGGCGATGCGACGTGCTACATGTGCTAAGTCTGAAGAATTTGGTGGTCCAGATATGGAAAGTAAAATTAGTAAGTTTATTATTCTAAATTTATTCATTGAAATCAGCTCATTTTTACTTTGGTTTAGTAACTCATTATGTTACTCCAAAAATTGTCCCTTTTATGGAATATTTCTGGGCCCTCAAATATTCTAAAAATCACAAATTTGGATGATTTCTCAGTATTTGGTTAAAGTAAGGAATAACAATCGGAATATAGAAAACTCTGAGTATCAGAGATATCCTACTTTTTGAAACTTCATTATCATTATTACTTTTTTTTATTATATTTTTTCTTTTTTTCTTATACCTCTACATATCTCGAGCAAATGGATGAGATGCCAAAATCACTGTCATCACCTGACCAGACCTGTTGTTATTAGCGACTCCCTCAATTATAACTGCTATCAATTAGCCCACGGGGCAGAACTCTGCGACTTTTACTTTCTTTCAGCGAGGGAGAAAAGAATCTGCTTGACAACCAGTCGTCCATTTAATAATCACTCTTCAAATCGATTCCGACGAAACCGGTTGGTGAGCTTTGGTTTATGACATCAGATACTTTAATGTTATGATAATTCTAGGCTATGCATCAGCATTGATTGATTTTCTAACAGTTTTATTGATTTAGAATAATTTAGATGATTGCTCGAAGAAAGGATAGCAGTTAGATGAGTATAAGTTTCTCCGATGTGCCTTAATAGAGCAACTTGTTATCTAAACTATGTTGATGAGTAGTGTAGCAGTAGGTACATGCAAACATAAAAGGAACTAATTTCATTTATTTACTTTTACATATTTAAAACCATTTTCTTAATTATTGACACTTCAAACTACATATTTTGTAACTGACTACTCTGATTAATCTATCTAGAGGCCAAATCTGAAATAAGCATTTTTAAGATTTTCTTCAAATGGAAAGCAAATTTTTATTTTAGAAGCTATGTTTAAGTATGTCATTAAAATAATAAATATGTGTTGTGTGAAGTATATCACAATTTTGTTGGGTAGAGCAGAATTATAGAAATTTTCCGTATTTTTTATAAAAGGTATACACTATACATAGAATTATAGATCATCATTGCCGATAATTCCGTCACTATTCGCTGCTCACATCAAAGCAGCTGCTCTTTTTTCCTAACGAGGTATGAGTGAACCTCGCAACATCAAAAGTACAAAGACAAAAAAAATCCGTATTCGCTAGGATTCGAATGACTCAAATCATTCATACAATGAAAAGATAAAAAAATACCAACATATTTGTTGTTTTTCAACTTTTCCTGATTTTTTTCTTTCAAATTTTAACAAAAAAGAAAAAAAAGCATTACATACGATTATGTAAGAAACATCAAAGTACCACCTCTAGTTAAAATTACGTAAAACAAATCGTCTCGAGGGTGTCGCCAAAAAATTGTGAGAGATAAGTCTAGTGACCACAAATGTTTCCCAATAAACAAAAATTGATAAGACACTGATAAAAGACATGGAATTCATTCCAATCTACTAGGATGAATCATGTTTTCATAACAAGAAGACGAAAGAGCAACAAAAACCACGGCTTGAAAAGATAACTACCACACACACTGTTCTTTGTATTGGGACAATTGACATTGAGTTGATTGAAAAAAACCTACCGCTATGGAAATATATTGGAATTTTTACTCACGCTATAAAATTCCGTGCTGGAATCATCAGATAGAGTTTAAGACAAGATATTTAGAATTAAACTGACAACAGCCTGGACTATCGTAAGTGCAGTTTTCTTTTAATAGTATTAGTCTTGATACTTAGTAGTCACACCTCGTGTAAGAAATAGCTTTGAGAATACATTTAGGTGTTACTTTACCGAGAGAACATTCTACCACATAGAGTAAAATATATTACTCAGTGTCATAGCTACTATATCTGTGCAACAATTTTTCATTTTTTTTTTTTTTTTTTTTTTTTTGGTTTAACGTCACTTTTAACTGCATGGTCATATCACGACGGGGGTGTTATTAACCTCACCCAGCCTGGGTTGGCCGGAATGCCAGCATCACGAAGTCTTCTCCTGGCTGGACGTTGCTTGACTTCGGTGATCCTACGAGCACTGGTGCATTCAACCCGCCATCGACGCTGGCGTACAATTTTTCAAAAGGTAATATTTTGGAAGTATAACAGAACACACAAGTAACATACGAAGAAGAAGTTCAAGAAAAGTAAAAAAAGAAAGTCCATTTCTTGAGACCTATTTCTAAAAATGTCCCTAGTCATTTCTTCGCGGTCCATCGAACAGAACTGACGACACAAAAACTATGTCACCAAACTGGAAAATGGTTTTCTAAACAATCCCGAGCAACCATTAGCGATCCGTCACGGAGACAGAGGCATATAAAGATTCCCTGGTCCGATCATCGTGGAGAAATTAGAGCTATGCACAACTCACCCGAACAAATTGGTCACACTATAGTGTAATATAATAAATAGTGATACGTACTTTGGATAGAAAAAAATATATCCATCAGAAAAGAAAATCTAACTTAAAGGAAAAAGATGTTTTTCATAATATTACCGGATAATAACTGTGCGTGTTACGTGATAAAAACTACTCACTATTGATAAAAATGTCTCACTAAGAACTACTTTGTTTTTTCAAGAAGCTTTTTATTTATTAGTCCAGTAAGATAACAGGATATTGCAAGCAACTGTCTAAGATAATCAATCATTGAGATCCAATCTGATCACCAGAAGAAACGAAATTAAAGTTAGATAGAAATCACACTTGATAAGAAATTCGGCTTACACTATAGCTCTTGTTTAGTCTGCTTGGATAATGAGACCTCTCAATCCTAACTGGATGACAAAACTGAGACCTCTCAATCCTAACTGGGTGACAAAAACAAGTCATTAAATTCTCTTTCATTGAGAGTACCTACAATAGTTTCAATTATCTCCACAATCCATAGGATAGCAGCGCAATGGGACAAACACATTCCTGAGTGAGACACTTTCCACGCCAGTACAATGGACAGCGGGGGTCCCCTACACCCGTGGAAATCTTTTCCAAGGCTGACAAACAGTTGCGGTTATTTCAACATTCCCTTGAAAACCCTTCTGTACAAACCACCAAAAATAGCTGCATTCCTACGCCATGGCTGCATGTCTATTCTATGGCTTATCTAATCTAGGGGCCATAAAGCTGGTGTTGTGAGCTATTTGTGCCTGTTTGAAATAACAAAGATCCAAGATGAAGATATTAGAGGTACTATTGCTTGTTTGGAGGGATTGTGTATCGATCACGGGACGATGTTCTATCATAGCACAGGTAGTGGGTGCGACAAATTCCTGACGTAGGTCGTACAAAACAAACATTTTCCTTAAAATAAACTGGTATGCCCATCACACGACATTTCTACTTATTACAAGGGAATTTCTTGTTAATACAAAATGACATGTATATTGTATACTTGTATAGTATACAAGAGAATTTCTTTTAAGTTAATACTAAACGAAATGTATACTTGAATAGTATTCCTCAAATAGCACTCACGAGCCCATTCATATTAAGTTACGAGATACTCGTATTAAGTATTTTGAAATTAATGAGGCTAGTAGAAGTCCATGCTAACTATTCTTAGCCTAGGGCCCTAAAGTATATATGTATATATTTTTATTTTTTAACGAGAATTGACGTGATGTATTCCCATTTATTACAATACATATTAAAATAAATAAAAAAATCATATGGATAATTAATTTTGACAACAACCAAAATATATCTACTTTGTCAACTATATTGTTCCCTAATTTGCGTCAATGATCAATCACCCTGTACATATTTTTGAATAACGAAATAAAACTATCTAATGAATTCTGTCATGTTTATTCACATCTCTTCCTAGTGTAATCACTAGTATTTTCTTTGTTAGTGGAAAATTGAACCATCGCGAAACGCTCACGAGTGGATCATCATTTGTTACGGTTCGTATGGCTAAGATAATTCTGAGCACATGATTGTAATAATTAAACACTTTATTGTTGCCAAAAACGTAATTATGCAAGAGAAACATATTTCAATACAAACAGAGAACGGTTATTTGTACATTCTTCCAGTTTATTTTCCCCCTTCATATTCGAACCCTTATGATGATGACGACTATTTCCGACCCCACTGAGGCTGGGTGAGGTTCATTTGAGTAGCTGGTTTGTGAGTTTCCAGCAAATGGAGGGTTAAAACCCCGTCGTGATATAACCATAAAATTGAAAGCGATGTTAAACCCTAATTAAAAAAAAAGGAATCATAGATAATTCAAGGTGACATACAACCAGAGGAAGTTCTCAAGGGGGCCATGGTGCTTTGACTTGAGCTCTTATCATTGCAGCAAACTGAGCAGTGAGCATAGCAAGTACATATTGCTCAGTATAGTTCCGGCAGTGGTCGTTTATAACACCACTGCCTAGCACCACCCTTGGTTAAATTTGTTTTTATTAAATTCAATTTCAATGTGAAAGAAAATGTCTAATTACAAATAAAAGTTGGTCCAAAATCTTTAATGATGATAACAATAATAATAATATCATTCACCTTCCTCACGTAGCACGAAAAATAAAATCATAACTTAGTGCTAGGAATCGAATGACTTCATTTTGGAGACCACTTGTTGGCGGAAATTTAAAACATAAAATTTCAGCTCCCAATAAGACTTTTTTTTTTTTTGGTTTAACGTCGCTTTCAACTGATCATTTCGAAATGCTGATGTGGTCAGAGTGAATAAAGTTAGGAAAGGGTAGAGAAAACACTGGTAGAATGCATCAAGTCAAGAAGAAAAGAAACTAAAATTAAACTGCATGCAGATCAAAAATCAACCACTAACAGTACCTGAGAATTCAATAGCTTCGAAATCGTGAGGTGACTTGTTGAGGATCAGTAGATTTAAAAAAAATATATTAAAGCTTATTGAAAAGAAAATTTTAGGGATTAAAAACTAATATTTAAATTTTTAAATCATAAGTCTATAAAAAAAGCACTTATCTTATGGGAAAAATCCTTTTGATAGCAAGCACTACTTAAAACTGAAATTACAGTCGTAAAAAAAATCGAACGAAATATTTTTTATACGCCACCAAGACAAGTTCTCACGCGCCAAAGTGAGGTGATAACGACAACTGATAACAGAAGACTGAAGATTTCAAACAAGGTGAAAGAAGACACAGAACCGCTAAACTTCCTCCCATATGAAAAATATCATAACTCATTATCTTGAGAGAGAGAGAGAGGTAGAAGATACTCGTATTGTTTATTCTTAGGTATCATAGGGTGTGTGCTAAGCAAAACACTGAAAGAAGGAATAAATGAATCAGAAAAGGATAAGACTGAATTTTCAGTCATGAAGAACAGGTGTAGAAAAAAATATTTTTTTGAATGTTGGTTGGTATTTTCAATAAAAGTGATCTACTTTCTACACATCTTACCTAATGACATCTTTCTTAACATTTTCTTTTCATAATACATATTTAGACATTTTTTTCTAATATCATTCGGAAAAAATGTTGCCTGCGGCGCTATAAAAGTGGTTTTGGATCGATGTTCAGGGCACTTGGCTTCAATTTCAAGGTTCTAAAAATGATTAGTACAATTTTGGGGCCCCGAGCCTCGAAATGCCAAGGGCCCCGCGTAGCCTTAATCCGGCATTGCACATATGAATGTATGTACGTATGACGAACAATGAATTTAATTGATAAATATTTCATCATGCAGTAATATAATGCTGGAATAAATATCTTACCTGGGCCACGTTTTCAAAGTGCTCATGGCTCTTCTGGTAGACCTTGGCTTTCTGCAGCGTCCTCCCTACTCCTATGTTCTTCCTCAGGAATACTTCGCCGTGATTGGCTAGCCAGTCCAGCACCTGCGAACAGTTTGAAATTTCAACATTTTTATTTGACGAAATAGCGGGAAGCGTACAATGGACGCCGATGGACGCGCGACCAAAAAGATAGTAACTCCAGAGAAATGTCGGGACTTAACTATCCTCATCTTTAGGGGTACAATGAGTGAAGATGCTCCACTACATGAGAACCACTCATACATGAAAATTTACAAACCAAATTTCTTTATGTACGAGAAGATATTATCGTTTCGTTGTTATTCAAAATCGTGAACTAACGTATGTTTTCCTTTGTTTGTTTTTTTTTTTTGCTGGGCCAAAGTTTTGATTTATAGATCCCGGTATATTTTCAGGGTATGTTTAATACATCCTTGGAATTTTCTGCAAACTAATTGGGTCATATCAATGGCCTTTTTTGTGGATCGCATTATTCCAGCAGTAAGCCCAAGACGTATTACTGTGGTAAAAATCCCAACTGAAAGGATAACGAGTCGTGTCCTGCTGAGTTTCAAACCCGCGACCTCTGGAATATCTGGATTTACAGAGTCTCACGTTTACCATTGAGCTACAGGGACAGACTAGGAACACCTAGAGTATATCCAATATAAGGCAAATAAAATTATAACCCTAGACTACTTGGTTCAAATAGTATAATATGTGTTATGTTATAGGTACAAGTGAGTAATTAATTTGTAACATGTATATAATATATATTGAAAATAAACAAGGCATCTTATAAACAATTTATATATACATATTTGAATGTTCACTAGGAACACCCCTCTCCCTCACCTGCTTAACATCCTCCTGGAAGAGTCTCAGGGCCAGGCGCTGGTGCAGCTTGATCTTCTTGGTGTGCCAGCAGTGCTCCAGCGTCCTGTGGTGTCCCAGGATCTGGTGGATCACCGTCAGCACGTGGGAGGCGCCCTCCGAGTAGTCCGCCGCTGGGTTCACGGTGCGCCCGTTCGTACTGGATGTGTCGGACTGCCCGTCCACCTGTGCGGCACATTGCATGTTATGGATAGTAAATAAATAAACCTTTATTTGGAACAGAAATATTACATACATAAAATAAAAATAAATTAATTTATTTTTATTTACATTTATAATGTTTTAAAATACATCAAAATTAATACATATATTAGAATATCAAAATTAATACATACATATATTAGAACAACTGGTTCCAATTCAACTTATTTGCTGAGGTACTATGTATAATTGTATACTTATACATATATTCATACTTATACACATTCCATAAGAGAACTCAAAAGACGGGAATTTTCTTCTTTCATATCCAAGGTTTCTCTTATAAAGACGTTATTTTCCCTTATGGGTAAAGAGGATCTGGAAATTACACTTATTAAATAAATTTATTTTTCAAACTTATTGAGTCAATAGTCCTCACAATGGTTTGTTTTGAATCAAATTCAGGAAAAAGGCTGTGGGTCAAGATAAGAAAAGGACCAATTTATTAACAATAATGAAATGAATTCATGGTGAATTTAGTTTAAAAAGTAGAGTCAACATGAAAACTTGATACTCACTAAGATACTTTTCTTTTCTTCATTATTTAAAAATAGTGTTTATTTCATTAAAATTAATAATTCTAGAATTATTATTATTTTTATTAAAATGAATTAAAAACTCACCTGAATTCTGACTTGCTTTCTGTTGTCAGACGGCTCGTTGCACACCTGCACCAAATGGTCCAGTTGATACAGGAGCTTCTTGGACGTGCTATGCACCTAACATCACATGCAGCCCAGAACATAGGAAGGGAGAACCGTCAACCAAAAATTACCCGGGGTTAATGAATGAGCCTTGGGTTCATTCGTTCCGATTAAAGCTGATCAAAGACACTTGAAGAGAGTACTAAATAGTTTTTTTTTTTTTTTTTGCGATTCACAGATTTCTCTCATAATTTTTGAAGAATTTATTCTCTGAGTAACACTTGGTATAATCAAGCGAACCACAAAACAAGTACTCTTATAGAGAAGATCATCAATCCGCTTATATAATAAAAAAAAGAAATGAACAAAATAATAGATTTAATCGGAACTTGAGAAAAGTATGTTACATCATAGGGATACATGCAGAGTAAGATTATATTGATAACAGTAGTTATGTATTATAGTTAGTTGACATAAAATATATATACAGGGTGCGGCACGGTAATGTCCCATTTTGAATCGCCCAGTGTGAAGCCGCACTTCTAATTAGCCAAGTTCAAACAAAGTTAGAAGATGCACAAACTACTAATTTTTTCGATTCAATTTAGCTCTATTGTCAAAATGATTTTATCAAAGCAACACAAAGCTTATTGCGTGGAGAGTTATTTTTCGAAAAATAACTGTATCGTAGCAGTACAGCGGGAGTTTGACATTCCACACCAAACTGTAACTCGATCTGCATGGAGGGGGTTTTCATGAAGTTCCCTAGGGTTGTTGTCACTCCAATAACACATATTTTGTTTATTAACACAGCCTGAAATGTGAAAATGGGCTTCATCACTAAAGAAAACTATAGCATCTGGCAGTAAGGAGTCAATCAGAGTTTCACATGCATTTTGTCGTTGAATAAAGTCTCGCTCGAACAATTCCTGCACCACTACCATTTTGTAGGGATGAAAATGCAGTTCTTTATGAAGTATCCTCCGCAATGAACGGTCTGATATGCCAAGAGCAGCAGCATGTTTGCGAGCTGAGCGCCTAGGTCACTGCATTATCGCCTCACGTACTCGTTCAACGTTTTGGGGGGTTGACACAGGCTGTGTTAATAAACAAAATATGCGTTATTGGAGTGACAACAACCCTAGGGAACTTCATGAAAACCCCCTCCATGCAGATCGAGTTACAGTTTGGTGTGCAAACTCCCGCTGTACTGCTACGATACACTTATTTTTCGAAAAATAACTCTCCACGCAAAAAGCTTTCTGTTGCTTTGATAAAATTATTTTGACAACTGAGTAAATTGAATCGAAAAAATTAGTAGTTTGTGCATCTTCTAACTTTGTTCGAACTTGTCTAATTAGAAGTGCGGCTTCACACTGGGCGATTCAAAATGGGACATTACCGCGCCGCACCCTGTACTTCAATGGTTTGAGTACACCATTGGGCCCTCCTGAAAAGTTCAACTAAAAGCGGAAAAATTAGAACATTCCATAAAAAAAGTTAAACAGAGCTAAAATGAAAGTTGTTATTAACATGATTTACATTGTTTGACACGTTCTTCAAAGAAATTGAACATAAAATGTAATTTGTAAAATTTAAACTTGGTTATTTTACAAGACATGAAGCAATCTGAGCCTCGAGATTTTCAAGGTATGTTTACTTAATAACAGGATTTTTATCAGCATAAAATAAAAATAATAACACTCTAATGGAAGGTAACCACCAGGCGAGGTTAATGCTCAAAGCATTTTCTACCAACTAACCCTCAGAGTTTTATTATTATGTGGACAGTTGTCACAAGCTCAAATTAATGCATGCACTGGGTGGGATTCGAACCAACGAATCCCTACGCTACCTGGCTTACCAGACTAGAGGGTTAACCACTTGACTACCAGATACTGAATTTGTGACTGTTATGTCGGTAGCTTATAACGTCGACTGCATGAAAATCCTGACGTTAAAAAAAACATTTGACTGTTAAAAAAAACTGTTCAAATGTGTTTTTCTTAACCTTTGAAGAGCATCCATCAGGTAATGCTAGCAACATTGTTCTGAGTCATTAGTAGTCACCGTGGCAGAGTGAGTTAGCGCGCTAGGCATTGCACTCATGGTGACCTGGGTTCGATTCCCAGCTGTGCAGGAATTTTTCTGCTCTGTACTTGGATGTTCGGGGTCCACTCATACCTCGTGAGGAAAAATGAGTAGTTACTTGTATGAGTAACGACCAGTGGCGGCATTACCAGAGTAAAAAGAAATTAATGTAATAGAATTCGCAGCATTACTAAGGAGGCTCTTAGTAATGCTGCGCTACCCACAAAAAATGTGAAGAGGCCTTGTGCTTCACCACAAATAAAATCATACCTACATACATTGTTCTGATTCATTTATTTTTGGCCCTAAAGAAAAAATAGTTAACCCATGCAGTCTCATGACGGCCGTAAATATCAACAATGGTTCAGTTGTTGAAAACACAATGCGTTCTGAACATGTGTTAGTGGGAAAGTCAAATGTTCATCATGCTTCGAATGTTTCGGATCATTCATATTCGGTAGAAAAGGTTGAATCAAACATCTAGTTTTTATAGTTTTTAGCAGATCAACTCCATGTAAGAAATTTAGACTGGATCCTCAAGCTCTTTTCTGTCCGCGTGTATGCTTGCTGCGGTCACGTATTATTGACACGAATACAAGGCACAGATACTAGAAAATGAATGGCGCTTTAAGTGGAGCAGCACTCTAGTAAATCATGCTGGCATTTCATCACCGTCCCGTATGTTACTATACACATATTTACATTGTCAGCTGTGAAAGAAGGGCCATGAAAATCAAGAGCTATGGTAGTCACTAGTCAGTCATTCCATCAAGATGAGCAGGCGGGCTTTTCTTGCTCAAAACATAAATTCCTGATGGCAAGCACATACCTCTTGATTCCAATGAATAAGAGGCATTTTGTGACAGATAGATTTTCATGTATGTACAAAACAGATAAAAAGAAACGTTAACTTGGAAAAATAACATTCATTGAGATAAAGTATCAAGAAATCTTGAAATGTCATCCGTCACCAAGTAAACATAAGCATTAGGTATTATTGACAAGAGTCCTGAAATATATCCCAACAGGATCAAACGGGGAACCTATTACCCAAAAATTAGAAAAGAGGAGACTTGATGCCATCACCATAAGAACATAGAAAGCATTAGAACCAGAATCAGGCACGGTCACCCATAGCTTGAGTTTCGTCTCGACGTTATTCAACATACGTTTTTATGAAGATTCATAATGGATTTGGTGGCGTTGAATCGAATGAAAGGGGGTCGACTGGGGGGTGGCGGGAAATGTAGGCACCCCTGAACTAACAGGTCTAGTCCGTTCAGAAGACTTTGGTAAGCGTTGTACACCTGGAAATTGTTAGGGAGACCAGGTTGGGTCATTCGTTACTCTCGTACCGATGGATAATGAAAAACTACTAAATGGTCAACAACAGTAAACATGGGAATTATTTCGATTAAAATTAAACGTGATATTCAACATGTTGAACTTTTTCAAATTTATTTGATTTTTTTTTTTTCATTTATGATTTTTAACTGAGATTTCATAAGTCTTTTTCATGGCAAGAGGGTAGGGCAGGTTATGCCAATACTTGAAGTTAGACAAGTGAACATACCTCCGTGTAAGCGAGACACATGGACTCGTACAGCGCCTGGTGCTGATGTATGTTAGCCTCCAGACTTAGGATCTCATTTGGTATGGTAAGATCTTCACAAGCCTCTCTCCATTCAGTCACATTCTCTACATACTGGGGGGCACATGGAAAAGAAATTAATAAACATTAGTATTAACTAAAGACTATTCACTTTTTCATTGTCTTTATGAAATCCTTATGTCGACAATTCTTCCCGACTTGGACCTAATGGGAGCACTGTTTCTCTAAATCCACCTTGCCTAAATTTATAATTATAATAATATTAATACTCTGGTTGGTTACCTTCCCCTGCTCAATAAACAAATATTCAAAAAAATGTGGAGAAATCCAAGCATGGGGTAGGATTCGATCAATGTGCTAGATTGTTTAAATTACAAGTACAAGAAATAAATATGCATTTTATGTTGTTGCTGTTGTAGCCAGCTTGGCTACAGCTGGAGGGGTGAGTGATGGTCTCCAGGCAACTTTATTTCAAAGTTGGCTCGTCCTGAAACACATATTTCTATGTGCGATCAACCGTCATGAGGACTTGGACTTTTCTTTGTAAGCCATTAAACTCTTAGGAAAATGCAAGCTAGCCTGGCTTGTAAGGGTTGGCTTATCAATTCTCTGTTTATAGTCCTCTAGCGAGATACTGGTCTTCTCCTGTTTAAAATCCCCCTACCAGACTTGTCTGGCTGGGGACTATGCATTTTATACTTGTAATTGTAATGTAAACAATCTAGCACATGGATCCTAACTAACACATATAAATGTTATATTGAGATTATTTCATAAAAATACTCTTTACAATCATATCTCGGCCACGTCAAACACTCCCGCCCCATCTTCAGAACCAACACCACGAATTCTTCTCTGAGTTTCTCTGATCCTCATACTCGTAGCACTAATAACTGAAATTTCTATTTTAACTCTGAGCCATTCAAGAATTCTTCCATATGTTCTGTTCCACTTGTGGCTTAATTCTGATCCTAACTAATGCTTAGAAGGTTTCAACTATAAGTCCACCTCACCTGCTCAGCCTTGTGGTGGAAGAGGACTGACAAGGCGAGGACCGCAGTTCTCTCATCGAGGCCCGCGGCGAACTCCTTCCACCCCCTGTCCAGCCTGCTGGCTACGGCTCTGATGTGAGCCGTGGCGTAGTGGCCTGTCTCCATCATGCGCCCCGCCACTGCTAGGATTCGGTTGATGTTCACGTACACATTCTGGGAAACATTCAACAAGAAGACATTAATAATCATCTGTAGAGAGAGACACAATTAAAATTTATTATTTTAACGGACTGCTACAAAATTGTAGTTGCCTTTCGGACACAGCATTACAATCAATCGAGGACATTGTATTCATAGATTTTTTTTCTTTCTTCTTTCTGGTGAGGTTCATTCTTTCTGGTAAACTTCTTTCGAGTTCAACTTTGGTTTGAATATAGATGTTTTTGTATGATATGAAGGGTATCTTTCATAACTGTTAGACCAAGCGAGGTTAATGCTTAAACCATTTTCTTCCACCTAACTCTACGAGTCTCATTATTATGTGGTCAGATACTGAAATAAATGAGTAAAAATCCAAGCATGGGGTGGGATCCCATCCACAGATCACGGCTCCATGCGCTAATTGTTTACATTGTAACCACTTCGACTACCAATGCTTGGTGAATTTGAGACAAAATGAGATTTAAAATACTAAAATTGAATTAAATAGAATGCTGAGGTAAAAATGACAAGAGACTATCAAATCAGAAGATCCAAGGTACATATTTTGTTGAAACTGCTGGATAAAAGTTTCTTTTTCACCAAAAGAACATCTTTAACACGACCATTTCTAATGATTTTATATTTTTGTCTTCATTGATAGAAAATGGAACAAATCTATAAGTCTTTAAATAATAATACAATGAGCGTTAGCCACAACTTACCATAGAACTCATGGTGAAATCATTGTGCTCATCTTGCAGGGTCTTGGCCACTTGGTAACAGTGTCCTATTTCTACGTAGCTAGTCAGGAATATATCTCGGTTGTGACAGATCCAGTCAAACATCTGAAAACAATCAAAACCCATTTTAGACGATATGGTAATAAAAAAATTAGATATATCCAAGACACCCAAATGGTTCGAACTGAGAAAACAACCCTCTCAAGCAAAATCATACAAACAAACCCAGGTTATTATTAAACATATTAGATCAAGTTTTATTTACATAGAATATATTACATACATAGAAATTAGCATGAACAAAACAAAACTTGATCAAGGGTGGTGCTAATGCCAACGGCATTCTCTTCCGGTTCATCAACTACCTAATTAACATTTATATAGGTTCAATATCTCGAGAGTTGCTGAAATTCACTGCCCCAAAACAGCTGATTACAAAATTTATTTCAAGGCCTATACATTAATTTGAACACTTTAGAGAAAGCTATTTTCAACTGACATCGATGTAGTACCTACTAGTCTCCAATGTGATTAGTAATTTCTATTTTATGTAGATTTTTACATGTGATAATTGTGCTTGACATAATAACCCACTACATAACTATGTTATTAAAAAAAAACCCCCGTTTGAACCACTTCATTAAAATATACCTCTATTTATTTGTTTCCCGAAAAAACATTACAAACAAAATCATGTAAAAATCTATATCTATAAAAGAAAGCTGTCTGTATGTATGTGTGTGTGTGTGTATGTATGTATGTTCTTTATACAAATCCACACCGTTTGACCGAGAAACCTGAAATTTTGCACATAGGTCCGCTTGGATCAGGAAATTCTTCTAGGCTAGATTATATCTCCCTGAGGTTAAGCTACAATGAGTAAGGATAAAAAATAGATGGGTGACGCAAAAAAAATGCACGTTTTTTGACATAAATGACATTTTTTCTCGAAATTTGTCGCGACGACCTATCAACTCAAAGCGAGAAAGTTTTAGGCAAGGGCTTGAGTTTTCAATTGACATATCGATCGCGAATTTCTGATGAGCCGTTCTTGAGCTACGCCGGGTAAGGTAAAAAAATGGATGGGTAACATGTAAAATATTCACGTTTTTTGACCTAAATGACATTTTTTCTCGAAATTTGAAGTGACGACCTATCAACTCAGAGCGAGAAAGTTTTAGGCAAGGGTTTAGGCTTTCATTTGACATATTGATCGCGAAATTCTGATGAGCCATTCTTGAGCTACGCCGGGGAAGGCCAGAAAATAGATGGGCGACAAAAAATATTCAGGTTTTTTTTCAAACCTAAATGACATTTTGTGTGTGTGTGTGTGGTGTGTGTGGGGTGTGGTGTGTGGTGTGTGTGTGTGTGGTGTGTGGTGTGTATGGTGGTGTGTGTGGTGTGTGTGTGTGTGTGTGTGGTGTGGTGGTGTGTGGTTGGTGTGTGTGTGTGTGTGTGTGGTGTGTGTGTGTGGTGTGTGTGTGTGTGTGTGTGTGTGTGTGGTGTGTGTGTGTGGTGTGTGGTGTGTGTGTGTGTGTGTGTGTGTGTGGTGTGTGTGTGTGTTGTGTGTGTGTGTGTGTGTGTGGTGTGTGTGTGTGGTGTGGATGTGTGTGTGTGTGGTGTGTGCGTGTGTGCGTGTGTGTGCGTGTGTGTGGGTGTGTGTGATGTGTGTTGTGATGTGGGTGGGGTGGGTGTGTGTGTGCGTTGTGTGTGTTTGATGGGCTTGGCGAAGCGGCGGGTTTTAACCCCCTAGTTTACAATAAATAAAGAGGTGCTATATTAAACTGTTAACGTAATGGACTTCTTGTCTCGAGCGACTGTCTAAAAAAAGCACTACTATACTATACTAATCTATACTATACTTACCTTCTCGCAGTCCTGCTCAAACAGCCTGAGCTGGAAGCAGTGGTCAGCTTCACTTCTTGTGCTGCCACTGCTGCAGGAGATGAGCCTTCATGGTCCTCAGGGACTCCAGGTGGTGCAGCAGCTGGGCAGGCAGCCTGGAGGTCCGGGTTCGATACCCCGCTGCTGGCCTCCGAATCCCGGCCGAGTACCCGAGTCGTAGCCCGAACTACTGTCACCCCACACCTGGTGGACGGTTTGGAACGATCATGATAACGTAACTTTACATTCAGATAACCAAATCTTCAACTTATCAAACGCTTGGAAAGTTATCTAAATTAAATTTGGTATCGTGGCGAAGCACGGGAATGCCCCTTTTCTGTACTTCGAGTTCCCGGCCTTATCACAGAATTTTCAATATGAAATTCGGCAACCAGAGACTTCTCAATCTCTTGAGAGAACAAATATTTGTATAATAATTTACAAATACTTTATGTATAATGCCGCCATGCGCCATGCCGGCGAGACGGCGGCTCGGCGTAGGACAAGCAGTTCAAACAAAGTTTCATAATTAAAAAATATAAATATAAATAAATAAAAAAGTCTCATAATTAAAAATATGTAATGGATTTTACATATGAAAACATGGCACTTTACAAGTGAATAAAGACATGATGTGATAAGAAGCATTGGGTAATCAATTGCTTTGAGAAATAACAATACTTTTAATGTCCTAATAAATCCATACGATAAATGTCCTAATATCCAAGAGAGACTGAAACAAAGGTCCTCTGTCAGCCTATAGTTTTTGGGCGGACATAAAAGATAAAACCCCGTCAAACCCTCCACATGTATAGAGATTAGATATGGACACAAACGCTGAGATGATGGCATAGATTTCTCAATTCAATTTAACTGGCTATTGAAATGTTGATAACTAACTTTCACATTTGTTTATCATTTGATACATTTTGTACAATAACTTTTTTTACAATAACACACTTTTATTTACTTTTCTATATCCTGTAAGTGTAAACAAATCGAATGTATTACAATTGGTCATTTATCATAAAAACTAGCTTATTGGCAATTCGTCCAACGCAGTTTTTTTTTTTTTTTTTTTTTTTTTTTTTTAAGCTCTATTAGGTAGAACAAAAAATATATACAGTAGAACACAATGAAATATAAAGAAAAACAAAAAGATTAAACAAATATACAAGAAGGAAAAAAAGAGAGAAATGTCCTACCTAAAGGGCGGGGTTATTGCCTGTGGCAATCTCTTCTACCCCACAGTTGGTAGGGACCATCAACACTTTCAGAGGTACGCACGCGCAACAATAACTAGCATACCTTTGCAGCAGTCTCTGTCCGGTGAGGTCTATTTCCTCCACGGGGGCCTTGAGTATCTTCTTCTTCATGTCGGTGTGGACGTCCAGAGCGTGCTTGGCGGACACTGCATCCTCCCCCAGGTCATTCCTCCCTGCAGACAGACAGACAGACCAACAATCATTTAGTTCTTAGCGGAAAAAGAACAACCATTTAAGAATATTAAATGTATGTACAAAAATTCTATTTAAATTTGAAAATAAACAAGAGACCTTGTTTAGACTGCTGGAATAAAGGGACTTTTTCGTCTCACCTCGGCAGTATAAACAGGGTAATTTCTATTCTATTCTAACCATAGTATGGTTTGTTGGGCTAAATCTTTCATTTTTTAAGAGCTGCTTTCAAGATTTTTTTTTTTTTTTTAAGATGAGTGTTTCACGGCATTTTTTAATTCAGAGCCATGAAACAGCAGCTCCTGTAGGTGCTTGTGGTTTGTGTTGTAACTACATCCCGTAGTATGCCTTCCCTCTGATGGGCGAAAAGGAATTCAGTACTTCTCATTTAGGTGCTGGGTCAACGCGAGCGCACCGGAAGGTATCCTTTACAACAACTGTAACCAAATTTTCAATACAATTTTTTTGTCCTCTCTGTTTTTTGTTTACTTTTCATTTCTGAGCTATACCTTCCTGTATTTCTCATCTCTTACCTATGTCTTCCTGTATTTCTCATCTCTTACCTATGTCTTCCTGTAGATCGTCCAGGCGGTCCAGCACATCCCCTGCTTGCCACAGGAAGTCCTCCACAGCCAGTCTGAGTTCTATCCAGGGCGAGTGGTCATAGGCCAAAGTTCCGTCCAGATCTGAGGTGAGCTGAGTCGGGTCCACTAGCTTGTTGAGGGACTCCATACTGATGAGATTCGTCTGATGGAAGGAAACAAGGCTTTAGAGTTATAGTATGTACATTGTACATATATCCTTTGTATTTATAAAACAATCATAGGGGGGATTTTTACACAAAATATGGGCCGGAGGTAGGCGCGGGAAGGCTTTACGTATGATTCCACCAACTTGAACTAAAATAAAACAATGTCCAGACAGCACAAGGATGAAGGATAACTTTTTGAACCCTATAGGAACCCAGGTCACCTGGAGTGTAAGTCGAACCCTGTTCTTTGGATTACCTGTGACAAGTCAAAATTCTAGAACGGTTTAAGATAGTGCTGAAATGTTGATATGACTGTAAATACGTTAAGAAAAATGAAACTCATCGGGTCATCAAAGGACACATTAGGGCCGAAGTTCTGATTCTTTATAGTCAAGTGGTTAAGGCTGGTAATCCAGGTAGCGTAGGTATTCGTTGGTTCGAATCCCACCCCAATACATGAATCTTTCCTCATTTATTTGTGTGTGACCACATAATAATACGAGGGTTAGGTGGTAGAAAATGCTTGGAGCATGAACCTCATCTGTTCGTTACCTTCCACTAAAGAGTATTATTATTACTTTCTATTGAGATTTCATTCATTTCTATCATCATAGGGTGGCGTCATCGTGAACGATGGTAGCCAGACAGTGGAGGAATGACTCAGCACTTCTACCACTGTCTTTACAAGGAGGCTAATAATTAACAAGGGCCCGCAGAACCAAGCCAATGAATGCTGGTCTACTCCCTGTTTATAGTCCCCCAGCCAGACTTTCTATACCAAAATTTTATAATCACTCAGCTCACCTCGAACTTGTACTTGTGGCTGGCCAGGGAGGTGCGCTGCTTCTGCCAGAAGTTGTCCGGCTTGATGATGAGGGCGGTGTTCACACGAGCCGTCCCCTGCTCCTGCAGCACTTTCAGGATGGGCTTCACCCCGGACCACGTGCCGCCTCGCATGTCTATGATCACGGTGAACCCGATCTCCCGAGCCTCCTCTCTGGTGAACAAACATCATCCATTTCGATTAGTTTAATAGAGTCCAATAAAGAAATAATTACGCGTCACAGATGAAAACTTGAACAAGTGACACAAATAACAATAAAAACAGCAATAAAGTGTGTAAAATAAATAATAATAATAATATCGCCTTATTTATACTGCCCGATTAGGACTCTTAAAGTCCCCTTATTCCAGCAGTAAGCCCAAGACATATTATTATGTGGTAAAAAACCCAAAACTTTTTTTAATAGAATCCAATAAAGAAATAATTACGCGTCACAGATGAAAACTTGAACAAGTGACCCAAATAACAATAAAAACAGCGATAAAGTATGTACGAATAAACTAGAATATTGAAACAATCAAATAATATTAAAGGAACCACAAGCACAGACCTAGGTACAAGAATTTTGATTAAAAACTAATGAGTGACGAAAATTGGATAGAAATTGTGTTTTCTGTTGATGTGTTCATTTGAAGGTTTATGATGAGATACTGTTTGTGAATTTATAAACTGATAATAGTTTTGTTATGGTTAAAAGTTAAAACAAAGAGTTAAAGCATCTTATTTGGTTACTGGATACTCTCAGGTCTCTACAGCCTTCGCCTTCTTGATACATTTGGTTTTTATGTATTGAGCCTTCCTTATAAATTTGATTCTTATGTATTGAGCCTACTTGATACATTTGGTTCTCATGTATTGAGCCTTCTTGATATATTTGATTCTTATGTATTGATACATTTCTCTTCAGAGAAGTAATTTATGTATTTGGCAGGTGAAATATACGACGACGACGGCTGACATGTTTCCTCATGCTAATAAATAATTAATACCAACAATGCACAATAAATTACCATTTACATGGAATGTATTTAATTAAAGCACAAACATACGTACCTAATAGCACAGATAGCAAACGCATATGATTTTAAGGGTATGTGATACTTCTTTGTTGACCCAGTTCCAGTGTTTTCATATGATCAAATATTTGCTAAGGAAGTGTTTCTTAAAATTATATTTGTTGTATGATCGTACATTAAATTATTTGATAAGATCTTGTGATGAATATCGTAATGTGACACAAAGGTCAACCGAAGGCTTTTACTATCTTGCCTCATTATTTTTTATTTCTAAAGATATTAAACAGATTTAGTTCCATGGTATATTTTGATTTAGTTTAAAGTAATCTGCTCGTATTTTATTTAGTTTTAAAGATGAGTGTTTCACGGCCTTTTTTATTTCGTAGCCATGAAACAGGAGCTACTGTAGACACTTGTGGTCTGTGTTGTAGCCTGCCCATCCCGTAGTATGCCTCCCCTCTGATGGGCGAGAAGTCACACAATACTTCCCATTTAGGTGCTGGGTCAACACGAGCGCACCGGAAGGTATCCCTTACAAACAATTGTAACCAAATAAAGAATACAAATGTTTGTCGGCACGGGGGATCGAACCCGGGATCTTCCGCATGGCAAGCGAGTGTTTACCACTGAGCTAATCGCGCGCTCTCATATTTTTTAAAATCAGATTTCGCATCTTCTATGGCGTAAGCTGGTAACTATTTTATTTCTTAACTTTTTAGACTTAACATTTCGATAAAAAAAATCTAATAATCAAACGCTGGAAACCATGGGACAAGTGCGGTTGGAAAGATAACATTCTCATTTTAAAGAGATCTTTAGAATCTAAATGCAGTGGAATATCCGGAACTGTTATGCAAGGCACGCATTACCGCATAACAGATAACACACTGATAGGGCCACATCGTATCGGCTACGGCTCTAAAATATTAATACTTACATTAAGTAACCCCAAATTAACATATTCAAAAAGATTTGTTAGCAATTTTATTACGAGTATGTTAAACATGCATGTAAATGTCCTCTACAAGAATTTTTACGTGAATAAATTAACAGGTAGCTAAGATACGTAAGTAATGAAGTTGATCTAAAGTTTCTGGACTAATAGTTAAACATGAGATATTATAGGTAGCTGCAGATACAGCGATAATTTATGACTTAAAACAACTATTTTAGGCTAAACATACAGCACACTACGGGAAAATACATAGATACAAGTAGTGGACTAATCTACCTGGCTGAAACTTGCACAGTATTCTTTAAGTTTTAGGAATTATGATTTCACGATGTAGTCTTACCGACCTGTGACCCAGGACAAAGACCAGCACCTTTGGTGTTCTCGACTATAGAACTTCAACAACAATATGTTTTTCTTCTCTGAGGTCATATCTAAAATATCAGGATCCAATCCAAAGACTTAGAAGTCTTAGAACCCATCACCTGCACCCACGACATTAAGTACACAGCTACTCCTACAACAAACATAATATCCATTCTAGAGTCCTGACTCCTGATATCAGGTTGTGAACACAGCACGCAGTATCCATTACACCAAACTAATTAATTAAAGCAATCATCATCACTTTCAACTTTGACACAGCGCTCCATCAGACGGGGGACATAACGTTATGTGACATGTCTGCACTGCAGGACATAGCTTGACTAGAAGCTGATGTTGAATGCAATTAAGTGACAACCAGACACTCGGACTACAGTGAGACCGGAGTCATCAGTAGTAGTAGTATCTATGAATTTATGATTGGGCACCAAGTTCTTCGAGTTCTTTTAAGTGAAGATAGCTATTTAAGCCTTAATCTTGGTATTATTTGCCCTCTCATTCGCAGGGAACTTACAAACCTGCTACCCACATTTACCTCACCCAGCCTGGGTTGGGACGGAATGCCAGCATCACGAAGTCTTCACCTCGCTGGACGTTGCTTAACTTCGGTGATCCTACGAAAACCGGTGCATTCAACGCGCCATCGACGCTGGCGGGGAGTCATCAGTATTCAGTAGGAACCATGTCAACATTCGTTTAGGCAGAGGTAAAACTGGACCTGGAAATTGTTCTCTTATATTTACATCCAGGTTCGACAGTACTTGCAAGGAATCACTTACGAAGGGATGGCCATCAGATACTGCAGCAGGCGCTTGTAGTCATCGGGTTTGGCGCGCTCCCTCTTGGGTGTCATGGGGAAGCTCAGGATAGGACCACCTCTTCTGTCCCGACCTCCAGTGAGGTAGCAGAGACGATCCTGCAGCAGGGACATCACGTCCAAGGCTCGTAGCCCGTCCATTCTGCTCTGAGTGGGGTGACGCTTTGGGATCACAGGGGGCAATGCTCTGCAAGAACAGAAGAGAACAGATTGAGGTCGCCAGTAGAGTTTAGAGCAAAACTCTATTGGCGCCTTCTCACGAATCCTTTGGAACTAACGTTTTTCGTGTTTTTCAGGTGTTTTTTAAGTTAGGTGTTTTTCGTAGAACCCGACCTAAATCAATGAGTCCCTATGAATGCAAAATCTATGAATGAATGCAAAATTAATTTACTGAAAATGAATCTTGACAAGAGAATGATCATTACTAAAAATGGTAAAGTTCTCACGAAATATAGAACAGACGAATAAAATGGGCTATTAAATCTGTTGGTTTTCTCGTGGTTGAGTTTCAAATATTGTTGTAACAACTAAAAGAGGTGGGTGTTTGAAAACACCTAAATTAAAAATAGGTGTTATGTGTTTTTCTCAATCACGTGTTTCATCAAAAACACCTATCTGATTGAGAGAATAAACACCAAACACTTGTTTCTGATTTAAGTGTTTTTCAAACACCCACCTTTTTTTAGGTGTTTCAACCGTTTTCTGATAATCAGATAGATGTAGTTCATGAAAAACGTTAACTGAGAAAAACATATTATTTGATTGGAAGAAAAACACTAAACATTTATTTCCAATTTATGTGTTTTCAAACAGCTAAAACACCCTCCCACTTTGGCGGATTCTTACCAAAATGTACATTGTACATGAAATTTCCTCATAAAAAATCATATTTTTAAATTATTTGATATAGAGCACACTAGAAGTATAATGTAAAACTAAATATGTACCTACCCTATGATTTTGAAAAACAAGATATCGGCGCGAACGACCTGCCCCAGCAGAGTTAAAGCGCCTAAAAGAAGAAAAAAAAATATAATGTATCTAAATTTCAGATAAAACGAGCGAGGGTGGTTTAATGTAACTTTTCGTGAATGAACGTTAATTAATGGACAATACATAGAAAGTATGGACAAGGCAGTTAGGCACACGTAAATGGGGCATAGCGGTTTGTTTAAAAGCGTACAGAATTGTAAGCTATTTAGTTGGCAAACATGGCGAAACGGGCGTAGGGTGGATGGATGTGGTTTTACGCCTACAATTAACCCTTCTGATGTCTGCCTCACTTCTTGATGGGTGAGTAGTTGACACTTGAAACCATTATTTATTACAGGCCCCTCTTCTTTGTGGCAACTATTGAAACGTTTCATTTCCTCATGAGGTCAAAGTCAAGCAGCAATATTTTGTGGAATAGTAACGACAGCAACTCCAGAGTTTTGATCGTCTCTAACCGAGAAGTTAAATAATAATATTTATTATTCCCGTGTGCAATACTGTTGTCTCATTTGAGCCCTTTACCATTTTAGCATTTTGTAGAGTAAATTGCAAGCTTTTAGAAATATGACCTGGCTAAACAGATTAGGTTAAGCAGGTCTAGTCCGTGCAATCAACGTCTTAAATCCAGACGATATTTGGCCTTTCGAAGTTTGTGTTTACAATTCACAAGACCCAAAAAAGTTGTACATATAAATTTAATCTGCACTTTGACAATTTCAATGTTATTCGCATTGAAAAGTACGGGGAAACAGACAGTTAAATCTAAAACTCAACACTATTAATCGCATCGCTCATGTCTAGCATGAAAACCCATCTTATCTCTTGCGTCATTAATCAACTGTTTACCAGACATCTGGTTACTGACCTATATGCGATCTCTGCGGTCACTGGACTAGAAGTGGGATTGAAAACCGCAGACTCTCAAGACCAATGCAATCACGTATTACGAGATGCCATTGCGATGATCTGGTGATCCAGGGGTGCACAGACCAACTGGACGCTACAGTGAATCATAAAACTCATCATCAACAATCAAACTGAGGATCACTATTCATTTCCTGTCATTCTTCTTATAAACAATGTTTTTTTTAATTTTATTTTAGCCTTATTCAGCCCTATAAATTATCTAAGCAAGATAGCGTACTAACTTGGGTAAAGAGGAAAACAAGAGTAGGCATCTCTTGTACCTATAGAAATGGATACTTTAGTATATGAAGGAGTATAACAATTAACATCATATGACGTAGAGATGAGAACAAAATTCTCTCAACTCCTACATAGCATCAAGATCCAAAGTGAAATAAATCTATGGGCATATAAACAAGATACTTTTATTTTGAGGTGATACAAAAGAGGCTACAATAGGAATAGTTGAGAACCTCTGTACGAATATAATAAAAATCATAGAACAAGATGCAACTGAGCAATGTGAATGAAAAGTGTGATGATAATATCCAACATTGATGTAATAAATGAACAGTTCCATGAGAAATATAATAACAAGTATTTAATGCAAATGCAACAAAGTGCAACAAATCCAAACAACCCACATGACGTCATTATATCTTGTGGAAACATCATTTTAGTTCACACTTTGGTTATGAATGAATAGTGAACAAACAATACAACCACGCAATGAGTATATTATATTGTTTATAAAGTATAAATATAGGGTACCTAGATTCAATGCTAATAATGACCAATTCAAACTATTTAGATGAGAAAAAAATGCAAATTTTACAAGTTTTATCAACACTTCGTCTGATTGACTTTCTTAAATTGTTCATCCAACTTGTGATTTCTAACGACCACATGTAAAAAAAAATCGGTGAAAAAACTACAAATCTCAGTTTACATGAATCAGTCCTTTACATACATTGTACGAAAGAACCAGATTGCATACTCATGACACTTGGGCTACAGGAAATCATGTTTTTGTGATCACAAGAAAACTCAACACCGCCAAGAGACAGGAGGTGGTTAAAATTTTCATGTTTTGTTTTCGTGCGATGAAAAATAACAAAATTAATTTCAATTTTTGGAGACAAGATGTATTATACGTGATGAAGGTAGGGGTACAGTATTCCAAACAAACATATGTACCTACAAACATGAACATTGTACAGGGTGACAAATGGCAAAGATTTTCCATTGACTTCAGTAGCTAAGCGTAAAATATGACTCGAATACCTTACACTAGTCGTCAGGATGGCGATGTCACATTGGAACACCCACAGTATTTCTCAATCTAAAAATTTCAGGGTGTTTGAAGGTTTTAAAATCTGGAAGAAAAGTTTAGGAACACAGTAAAAATGATGAAAAAGATCAGCACAAGTAGTATAAGTTATAAATCTACAACACTTGATTGATTTTTTTTTTTTTTTATTTTCAACCTTCAGAAATTGTTGAAATTTGGTTTAAAAAAAAAAACACGACAAAACTGTCTGTAATATTGGAAGAATTTTACCCTCCATAATCGCAGGTAAATACTAAACTGCTACCAACTGAACACTACCCACCATAGATGGGGCGGGAAAAGCGCGAGCGTTAAGAGAATTTAGAATTTAAGAAATGGTGCCTCATGCAACATACAAACCATCCGCTGGATAGTCGCTGTAACTCCTGCTTACGTTCCATGAAGGTCGATAAATAATATGATATCATCAACAACAACAAAAAATCCTCCTCTTAAAATATAGTTACCCTAACGTCACACCCACATGCACTCAACTCTTCCAGTGCACCCGGTATAGTGGTGCTGTGTACAGAATCTTCATGGTGTTTTGGATTGCCAATTAAGGACAAGTGGTGGCAGAAAGACAAGGAGGATGTGAGAGGTAAAGAAAGGAGAGGGAGAGAAGGTAGGAGAGAGAGAGAGTAGAGAAGAGACGTGGCGTTGTCTAGGCCATGCTAAGTCGCTATGAAATGAAATGGCGAGACAGCAAACTTCATGTATGTTATGCTAATGCTAGAGTGAATCCCGCGCCAGAGAAGTGGAAGGCCAAGTTTAGTCGCTTGAAAGGGATAAAGCGTTCATTAGCAGTCTAAAAGATTTAGGTGGTGGAAGTTCAAGGTCGTCAACAGCAAAACAGTACTTGGTTCAAATCTCAGTCCACCAATAAAGGGAGATATAAGGGTAATATTACCCAAAATAACTACTGAAAAAGGCTTAGGGCCGAATTATAAAATTGGATCACAACAAAGTTAAGCCAAACCATCCGCTCAACTCGGATAAGTCATATAAATTTAGATCTTTTCCTACTATACAAGTAAACTTGAATGACCATCATATTTTTGTAGATTCTTGTAGAGCGCTGTACTTGGTTGAAACTTCGACTTGAGGGACAGCCCAGCTTCGGCTTTTGGGTACAAATGTAATGTCGATATTATTTATTATTACCGACCTCAATATTGTTTGATTGATAAGGTGGCGGACTTATAACCTGGAGGTCGGTGGTTCAAGTCCCGGTTTCAGTGTGGTTTTAGTAGAGCGAGTTTGAGTAGTTGTGATATCACGAAAGTGATCTAACACAAATATGATAACTTTAATGTCGATATTATTATTGTTTTGTCTTCTAAATAACCCATGTGAGTATCTGCTTAGCATCCGAGTATGTGGCACAACCTCCGTGCTTGGCGGATGAGAATTCAAATTCCTCAGAGCTATGCAAAGTGTACTTGACGTGCCACACGACCCGTGCCTCTATTATACTTAAAATACTATACATATTATGTAGAGTGTTCACCGCTACCACAACAAACACGGTGCGGTGGTATGCTTTTACTTTCTATTTGTTTATTCTGTTTGATATTCAGTGTGATGATCATAATGGCTAAAGTTAACATAGATCTCTTCCTGAGGTGGATATGTGTGCCTGTGCTATTGTTTCTACTGGGTGACCACATCACAAGTGACTAAGATCATTACTTGATAGCTTTCAGACAGGAATTATGCCCAGCGTATGAGTCATAGGTAAAAAGGTCTTGATGCTAGGCACGATAGTGCTTTTTTTACTTTCCTTATCCTATAATAAGGAAAGTATTGTTGTATTCTTCGAAAATTTGATCTACTCAGTTTTCACATTTCTGGACGAATCTTAGCCAGGATACCTAAGAAAAATATTCTATCTGAAAGAACTTTTCTACCTTCAGAGTTTCTAAGCTGGTACCATAAAATGCATAGATAAAGGTACCAAAACCAATCCTAGAAGAACCAAGCTCTGCTGAATAATTTTCCTAGCTGATGTGAGCGAAGTGACGGTGGTTTAGGGGGGGTCAACTCTCATGAAAATTCCAATATGTATAAAATATGTTACCGTTTGGGCTGTGGTATAGTAAACAGATAACCCCTAAGAAGACATAGTCAGGCAGTCAAGACGCGCACATACTTGAGTTTTATAAAGATAATTAATTGCATTATATCTTGAATGGCATAAGGCAAACATTTTATTGGGTTTTGTTTTGATTTATTTTGACCAAAGACTTTTCCCGCATTCAAGTGCGCGGTATACAGTAATACAACAGTTACAACAGTCCATCAGTAACCATCACCCTGTATACATGTGTAAAAGAGATATAAGATGTAAACAGTGAGCTTGGATTAATATGCTACTATCAGATCTATTGTAAGGTGTAAGCCTGTAGGCATTGGTAAGTAATCCTCAGCTGAAATTTCTTCGTGAGTTTCAGAAGACTAATTAGAAGGAATAGCAAAATTTAAATACGAATGTATGCACTTCACCAATTTCGTACCTCATAATTGTATAGCAAATCAGCAACTATATACCGAAGAAAGTGATTCCATGATAAACGCCTATTAGGTAGCACTATACGGAACAAACTGTAGTAGAAAACTAACATGTAACATATATAGCTATGTAGCTGATGCGGCTACACCTACATCTCACTGGAGACTATGGAATTGGGAGTCCTGATTTTACATAAGTATAAGGTCGGAAAGGAAGGCCGTTCCTTCAAGTCAGCTAAATATTTAGAATTTTCTCTTGTTTTGTTGCCATTGTTTCGGAGAAATAATGAAGAAGAAATACGTATGTAGTAGTACATTACATTATATGTACCTATAATAATATTTATAAGTATAGATGCACAAGGTTCAGTAAGGTTTACTTCCGGCGAATTTTGTTGAAGTCCTAGCAGTATTAGTTTCTGAAATTTGTCCGTCGTTGCCTTGCAAATTAATAACAGCTACCGACCTCAGTAGCAAGATCGATAAGGCGGAGGACATGTAACCTGAAGGTCCGTGGTTCAAGTCCCGGTTTCACCGTAGATTTTGTAAAGCGAGTTTGAGTAGTTGTGATATCACGAAAGTCATTAAAACAAGATGATAATTGATAACTTTTTTTTTTAAGAAAAAAAAAACAGATCACATAAAAAACAATTTTTTCAGTTTGTCTAGATTTTTTTAAATTGGAGCATAAAAATATTTTTTTTTTTTACAAAACGAAGACAATACTTCCTTCCGATTTCTAGGATTACATATTCTAGGAAATAATTCTTTAAAATTTGTCACAAATATTTGTAAAGGATATCTTTTGCTGCTCATGTCCTGACCCAGTAGCTGAGTGTACTTGGTAGATACAGAACTAATTTAGGTTGGCGTTGAAATTAATTGTAGCACTAAAAAACAAGGTTTCTAGTCATTAATTAAAAATAAAGTAAAAGTAACTCACTTCACATAATGTTGAGGAGAATGAGGGTGATGTGCGAAGTGTGTGGAGTGCAGAGGTATGGCAGCTAAGTAGGGATCATTGAGCGAGAGGATTAATTTAACTAGAGAGTTGCGTGGAGATCAGCAGGCAGAGAGCAAGGCGTCCTCATGAGGGTCCATGGTGCTGATGGCAAGCTCTTCGGAACAATGGACAAGGGTGATGAATGAAAATATTGCAGTCTCTGAAAGCAGAAGAAATTACAAATTACTAGAATTGCTCTATTTCAGGCAGGTTTCAACTTTATACAAATACTTCGATGTACAACACAACTTCATGAGGATAATTGATTCGTTCCATAGTTTTTGTAAACGTATAAGTGATGATAAATGGCAAATGGCGGCAAAACAATTTGAAAGCCGATCTCCGTGGCTCAGCGGTTAAGAGCATTGGTTACTGACTTGTAGGTTCCGGGTTCGAAACCCGGCCGGAGAGGAAAATTCTGACCTAATTTTTCCGCTTGCGTAATGCCATGGATGTAAAGGTAAAGTGCCCTGAAGTAAAAAAAAAATGCAAGGCAAACTGGTTCAATTACTTTCCGGGGCATATTTTTCTATAAAAAAATAATATTCATCCAATCTATTGAAGGGATATGAAAACTTATTAGAAGTTATTTTTTTTATTTTATTTTTTTATTATTTTAAAAGATGAGTGTTTCACAGCCTTTTTTATTTCGTAGCCATGAAACAGGAGCTACTGTAGACGCTTGTGGTCTGTGTTGTAGCCTGCCCATCCCGTAGTATGCCTCCCCTCTGATGGGCGAGAAGTGACACAATACTTCCCATTTAGGTGCTGGGTCAACACGAGCGCACCGGAAGGTATCCCTTACAAACAATTGTAACCAAATTAAGAATACAAATTTTTGTCGGCGCGGGGGTTCGAACCCGGGACCTTCCGCATGGCAAGCGAGTGCTTAACCACTGAGCTAATCGCGCGCTCATTTTCGATGAACTATTCTTCTTTAAAATTTAAAGCACAATTTTCAAGATGAAAAACCTTTCTTCAAAAATTGATTTTGAAAAATTCATAAAAACAAAACAGTTTTAATTGGAAAGAAGCTTTAGATTGCAAGTAGAACAGGTGAATAATTATGGAATAATTAGTAATTCGTTTCCTGCCCAAGTTTTGGAGCTCGGAAAGCTTTGGAATTAAGATGCGGAAATAGAATCCTGCACAATATGCTTTCTCCATTACCGGAAAGTTTGAACTCTCAGAGGGAATTAAACACAAGTTAAAGAGAAGGATAAGTTTCAAGAGATTTTTTTTCTTTTAAGGGACTTTTTCTCAATCGTAGATAATGGATGCCTGAAACCAAACAAGAAGAGAACCTATACAGTTCTGCGTCAGACGAAATTTACAAAGGCCTTTGTTGGCAATGCTTCTATTGCTTGTTTATGTTAAAATATAACGACAACAATAAAAAGAAAAACTTTTGTTTGTGGGTAACTAAATACATGTTTTTGCGAGAGAATAAATTGGTACAAAGAGACTTTTTTTCTTCAAAAAAAGTTTCTAATTTTTTTTTTTTTTAAAAACAAAATGTATGTGAAAACGGACAAAATAATAAAGGGAAAAGTCATTTAATGAAACAAAAGTAAAAAAAAATCAAGTCATGACACAATAAAAGACAAACATTATGCAATATCTTTTTATAAACAAGACATTTTAATATAGTTTTATTGTCTTCTTACAAGGTGTGTGTTGTTAGTCTGTTATACAATTTCTAAGCGATGAGGAAACTGCCACATTAGGGGAGGATCATTGAATTCTCAGTATTAAGTTGCTTGATCGATAAGGCGGCGGAGTTGAAACCTGGAGGTCGGTGGTTCAAGTCCCGGTTTTAGTGTAGATTTGGTAAAGCGAGTTTTGGTAGTTGTGATATCGCGAAAGTGATTAACACAAAATATTTGTTTAATCTTTTTGTTTTTCTTTATATTTCATTGTGTTCTACTGTATATATTTTTTTTTTTCTACTTAATAAAGCTTAAAAAAAAACAAACATAATTTTCAAATGTAATTAGATCGCAGTAATATTAAAATGGGTAATACAAGAAAAGAATTTTTTATCGTGTTTGTGATGATAATAATAATAAATGAGAAAAGGAGAACGGAGGACTAACTGAAGGGATTACGAACTACTGAAAAACAAGTTAGGTATATTTTCATTATTATTTAATAATAATCTTCAGTCTACTTACCTCCTCCTAAATACTACTTCCATCTTGTCCCTGTTTTAATGTCTTTCTCTATTTTCAAGAGCACAAACTTGCCAAAATACCCCAGAAAAAATAAGACTTTGCGAGGGAACTGTTCAAAGAAATCTTCTTTGTTTCACCATTTGAGAAGAGGAAAATGAGGATTTTCTTTTCGAATTTTCTAAATTTTCATTATCTTCTACTGGATTAGGGTCAGGAAGTAAGGAGGGAAGAAGAGAAAAGTAAAATTGAAATAAGAGAAGAGAAGAGACTTAAAGAAGACAGACTCGTAAAGAAAAACAATAAACTGAAGCTTGTATTGCTCGAGAACCCATCAAACTTCATCAAGTTGACCTGATACGAGTGGCAGAACAATAGAAAGCAGATAGCTCCGCGTAAATCCGTTGTTAAAGACAAGAAGATACGTTCAAGTGAACGAGAAGATATGCCAGGAGGAAGATTATGGAAGGAAAACGAGGAAAATGTTATGAACATAACAAGACAAAGCTGAGCAGACATAGCGATTCCTGGCATAGGATCCCTCAATAAATCAGGGAAACTACTATCTACATAATTATTACGGACAGGGCGGAACAGCATGTAAAAGTAAATAAGTATATTCTCACTGAACAATCTGAACATAATATAAAAGTCAAGAAAAAGGAGTCTCAGCAGCTAGGAGAAACAAGAACAGGAGTCTCATTTCAATGGCATAAGACTAAAACCCCATCTTATAAAACCTTTTTTCCAACATCACGTAATGTATAAAATCCACGTAAATATTCTGCACTATATCGTCGCGCACATTTAAGCTAATGGAAAAAAGAGTGGGAGCTACATATCTATTGTGGACGAGAACCAAAGAAGTAGAACGAAAGAGGGATGGAATTGAGGATTGACGGAAGCCCCATGATGGGACAAGGAGAGAATGAAGCCATGTATGCAAGGAAGACAATAGATGTATTGAAGAGTGACATAGGAGTGAAGGGAGGGAGAGTGAGTGGGAGGTATTGGAGAACAATCAACGAAATATTAATGCCACAAGTCTTATGTTCCCCGCATAACCCCTAACGATCCCTCTCGAATAAAGAGTGGTATTCCAGGCCATTGTAATATGTAGGTAACGGGAAAACTTCTTCATCGCCCACCCCACCCAAACTATTGTAAAGCAGACGTACTCAAGGCACTCATCGCATCGTTGGCCCACATATTTGAAGATATAAATTGCTAGGTTTAGTAAGATGAGTAAGATTTGGAGGTCTAATTGACCTCTCGATAATGGGAAATAACCTCTTTATAATAGAAACTTGAATATAAGAGAAAAAAATTCCGGTTCCTGGAGTTCTCTTATATCGAGGTTCGCCTGTATTTGTTTAGGAGCCGGGTTCTCATTCTCCCTCTTGTGCACATGAGTACATGACCAAATGTCGATAACATTCCTCTATGTTCATTGCAGGTCCGAAGAAAAATGAGGTCCAATCAAATATTCCACTCTTCTACAGTATGTTTCAGAAAAGGTGGCCACCCCCTCGTAACTTTTGAACGCGATGGAATTTTTCAATTCTGTAAAGTCCTAGGTATAGGAAGTGCCCTATGGCCCATCCTGTGGTCATATTTATTTTTGGCCCCGGTTGGCCCTTCCGGCTTTTAGGCCATATTTTTTCATTTTTCTCGCGAATTTTAAATGGAATGCTATATTTTTTATTCCTGTTAATTAAAGTCCAAGTTAGGCTGAGTATAATGAGCTTTTAAAATTTTCAAAAACCTTATCAGGGGCGGAGCTAGTAGGGTGCAAGTTTCAAAACTGTTACACCCTGTATTTCAGCGTAAGTTAGATTTTTTAGTACTTTTTTTATGTTCATAGGTTCAAAATATTGTTTTACACCATATGAAATCAAAAAAATATTCTTGTTTACTTCTAATCAGGGTTATAGTAAGGTTTTTGTAAAAGTACTTTTTTTCTCACGTCTATTTTTCCGTAAATTAATGGTGTTCTCGAAATTGGCATTTTTAGAGGTGAAAGTCTGCAGTGACATATGTTTTTGATGCTTTAAATCGAAAGAAAACTTAACGGAGAAGCGATTAAGATCATAAAAAAAGCCATTTAACCTGCTAGTTTTTTCACGACAGTGTCCGGTAAAGTGGGTGAATTTCGAATTGGATTTTTTTGTTGTTGAGGAAACACAATTGGCATAGAAAATAAATAATACCTAATAAGGGAATAATACTTCAATTCACATAACTAAATGCGAAATTAAATGAAGATTATTTCTTCTAAATCAGTGCCGGATAATTTTTTTTTCTCTCTCTCTTTTTCTCTCTCTCTTCTCCTCTTTAAAATAATTGAATTGGTTTAATTTTCACCCTCAAGAGTTTGGTACTTGACCTGGTATTTTTTTCTCTTAAATTTCGAGATAATTAGATTTTTATTTAGAGACCTGGTATTCATTACTAGCAACACCAGTATGATTTTTTTTTTTTTTTAATTTGGGTTTAATATTGCGTTTCAACTGCATGGTCATATCATAATGGGGGTGTTACCCTCCATTCGCAAGAAACTCACCAACCTCCTAAACACATTTATCTCACCCAGCCTGGGTTAGGCCGGAATACCAGCATCACGAAGTCTTCTCCTCGCTAGACGTTGCTTAACTTCGGTGATCCTACAAGAATCGTTGCATTCAAAGCGCCATAGGACTGACTCCAGAATTATTGACAATGTGTTTTCTACAGATTTTACCAACTTACCAACTAAAATTGTCTCAAGAGGGGACCCCTAGGCCGACTTTAGAAGCAGCATTATCCGATAATTATTTTTGATACAACTTGAACTTTGAAAAGTGAAAAAAGAGAGAGAGAAAAAAAAAAAAAAAAAAAAAAAAAAAAATATCCGGCACTGATTTAGAATAAATAATTTTCATTTAATTTCGCATTTAGTTATGTTTATTGAAGTATTATTCCCTTATTTGATATTATTTATTTTCTATGCCAATTGTGTTTCCTCAACAAAAAAAAAATCCAATACGAAATTCACCCACTTTACCGGACACTGTTGTGAAAAAACTAGCAGGTTAAATGGCTTTTTTTATGATCTTAATCGCTTCTCCGTTAAGTTTTCTTTCGCTTTAAAGCATCAAAAACATATGTCACTGCAGACTTTCACCTCTAAAAATGCCAATTTCGAGAACACCATTAATTTACGGATAATATGACGTGAGAAAAAAAGTACTTTTACAAAAACCTTACTATGACCCTGATTAGAACTAAATAAGAATATTTTTTTGATTTCATATGGTGTAAAACAATATTTTGAACCTATGAGCATACAAAAAGTACTAAAAAATCTAACTAACGCTGAAATACAGGGTGTAACAGTTTTGAAACTTGCACCCTACTAGCTCCGCCCCTGATAAGGTTTTTGAAAAATTTAAAAGCTCATTATACTCAGCCTAACTTAGACTTTAATTAACAGGAATAAAAAATATAGCATTCCATTTAAAATTCGCGAGAAAAATGAAAAAATATGGCCTAAAAGCCGGAAGGGCCGACCGGGGCCAAAAATAAATATGACCACAGGATGGGCCATAGGGCCCTTCCTATACCTAGGACTTTACAGAATTGAAAAATTCCTTCGCGTTCAAAAGTTACGAGGGGGTGGCCACCTTTTCTGAAACATACTGTATATCCTTCTCTCTAATGGTTTCTAATATTCTTAGGAGCGGACGTCAGAAACTTTAGCAACTCAATAAATTGTAACCATTTTTACTCGAGAAAAAAAAACTCGCACTTCAAAAGCACTTAAGGAATTCTGAAAATTTATTTTGCAACATGTATACTTTTTCTATTTTGCTGAATTTTTCGAAGACAATTGCCACATAAAATGCGAAGTTATCCGAAAAATATTACAAATTATTGGCAAACTATTATACCAGAGTAAGGCGAACATAAAAGTCTTGTGTGTAAATAAAGTATATAGTTCATGCAAGATTATATTTTAAAGGTAGACTAAATCCTTATTGCAATACCTACCCTTGAGAAAATGAGCGAGACTCATCGGAAAATTGAAATGAACTGGAACAAGAACTGATAAGAAGACAAAAGAAGAGATAACAAATGGGTGGGGAGGGAGGGAGGGAGTGCGAGAGAGAGAGAGAGAAAGAGAGAGAAAGAGAGAAAAAGGGAAAGAGAAACAGAAAGAGGGAGAGAGAGAAGAGATATACAATTATACATATTGTTCCCGGAGAAAACCATATCATAGGATTCGCAGGGAACGAGAGAATAATAAGATGAAGAGGGGAATACAGTAATACCTGCATATAAGAGAAGAGAGAGAAAATCTGTTCCGTTGAGTTCTCTTATATCCAAGTTCGACCATATAATGATGAAGGTGAAATAAATAAAAACACGAAAAGAAAAGAGATAAGAAAAACTAACAGCAGAGGTGGAAGAGGCTGTCTTGAAAACTGGCAGAAATATAAGAGGAAGGACAATCATTAAATTAATATTAAATGATGTTTGAAAAGAGCCTAGCTTCCAGATTATAGAAGGAAAGTTTTTGAACGGATGTAATAAATTATTTTCAAACAGAACTTCAAAAGCTATCAAACTAGTTTCAGACAAACATTTAATCTCTTTTGAAACCTAGAAATACATACATAAATACAAAACATATAAAAATTCTGTAACGTCATCATAAAATATCGAGAGGAAAATTATTTTTCGTGTCAGTGGAAATTTCGCTCAATGGTTGGAGAAGTCAGAGGACTCGGAGGGATATCCGCCTCGCCCACCGCCCAAGGGCTATAAGCAGTGCCTAAGGGCACAGGGTTGGGTGGAAGAGATTGCCATAGGCAATAACCCCGCCCTTTAGTTAGGACATATGTTTTTATATATTTTCTATTCTTTTTCATTTTTAATGTATATATTTTTTCCATTTTTTTTTTTTTTTTCAATGTTAAAATAATTATTTCTATGTACATAATGTCCATTATATATCTAATAAAGCGTTGTATAATAATAATAATAATGTTCTACACAGAATGAGATATAGCGACAAGTCCACCTCTCCTCTTTAGGCATTTTCTCATCATCCATCACTCCTCGTCAAGCAATGACGCAAATGTTGTGGGAGGAAATCCAATTTTAAGAGGCGTAATAATTGGACATTTTCTATAGGGAAACTTGAATTCATGAGGGACCAATACACCATAGCAAACTAGACATCGTAAAGGTGGTGGTTGAAACGATCTGGGTAGAATAAATTTGAATGAAGTTACTCGTAGAGACGTTAATGAAGATCGAATAGTCCCTTTTCAAGGAAGGGACCTTTTCACTACATTAATGCACTTCAACTAAATCTACACATATCCAGCCAAAAGTTGCAATCACTAATGTTTTTCAATTGTCCTAATCTCTTTTCATATGTTTATGATGAGGTCTGCCAGTACTCCAGGGAATAATTGATAAACAAGGGGAGAAGATGGAGGAATATAAGGAATAAATCCTCTTATGAAAACTTTCTTCTATTCCTTTTTAAATATTGAACTCTTGTTGTAGAAAGATCAATCGAAGGGGATGCGTCAGTCATGTGGAAGCGAAAACTCTCTGTCTTTTTCTTGTCTTATGGCTATCTAATTTCATCATTAACCACTTTTTCTGTTTATTATGTATTTATTTACTTGACAACGACATATGAAAAAGTAAAAACTACAAATATAAGAGCATGCTTAAAATCATACAAGCTCAGAAGATATAGTAACAGTTCTTCTGGGAAAAAGGCAAGGAGTATAATAATCCCTTTTTAGCAGAAAGAATAACCAGAAATGTTCTAGATTGTTCAAAAATTAAATCTGAGGAAGGTAAATAGCTCAAAGCATTGCAAATAAAACCACATGACCTGTTTAGAATTAGGTTACCCAGCAGAATTCTACAGCGTGAAATAAAAAGGATTAAAGGAAATGAAAAGTATAAAACAGAACACACTTCTATGCACATCACACGTGTTGCAGCTAGGGGGGAGATTATTAGAACGAAGTTATTGCAACATAAAGGTCATCTCTGCAGTGCCCTGGCTTGATCCATTATGTATCAAAAGGCTGCAGGTGCAGCAAACATTCAAAGGTGCCTCAGGGTAACCAGGGAACACCCCGGCAACCCATAGCTCTGTCGATTTCAAATATGTATGATTTCGGTACGCTCTACGGGTATCACAAAGGTTACCAAGATTTATACGAGAGACATTGAGTAAGAGATAATGAAGCTCTGTTTTAGATTTATTAGTGACATTGTTTTGGGGTTACAATCTAAAACCAGAGG
The DNA here is from genome assembly GCA_024516035.1 of Bactericera cockerelli. Lineage (NCBI taxonomy): Eukaryota > Metazoa > Arthropoda > Insecta > Hemiptera > Triozidae > Bactericera > Bactericera cockerelli. Next base: position 26,153,620 of record CM044959.1, on the reverse strand, counting down.
TAGGGGGATATCCGGGTGGTCTATGGTTCCTTTCTAATTTCTTTACGTCTTATCACGATCTTCCAGAGCAAGTGATTTTCAACCCTTCACCTTATTATGCTATTGTGTTCTGAAAGGACTTGAGGATTTTGGAAATGAAAGAGTTTCCTCTGATGGGTATTTCTGCTATCATAAAATATTATCATTGACGTATAACCAGTAAATAATCTAGTAGATTATAAGATTACGGGCATGATTTTTCTTCAGTTTTTTCTTTACTGTCCAATTAAAAATACATCCTGATAAAATAAATAATTGAAGTGCGAGGTGGCTTTTTTTCTAGTTTATTGGATTATTTCATTGAATACAGGCATAGGTATAATACATTAGATAGCAGGATAAAAATAGAGGAGGGCATCAGCCACCTGGTCAACTGTGTGTCAAGCTTCAGAGGTTTCTCAAAATATCAACTTTCACATCACCGGGCATTGTAACTTTTGCAAGATATATTTTCTACCCCTTTTTGATATCTATTATTATTATTATTATTATTATTATAGTATGCTTTATTAGGTGAGACAAAAATATATACAGTAAAATACAATGAAATTATAAAGAAAAAATAAATAGATTGAACAAAGAAACAAGAACAAAAAAGAGAATGAAGCTAATGCCCTACCTAAAGGACGGGGTTATTGCCTGTGACAATCTCTTCCACCCAACCCCTATCTAGTGCCACCAATGGCATCAATTACACATAAATACAAAAAACACAGATCATATAGCACTCCCTTCTCTCAAGCATAATACAGGTAATATTCAAATGCATACATATAAACTCAACACATCTAATAGCAAAATATCTCACCAATGTAGTAGGCCCAAGTAGGCAAACAAAGACCCCCTCGAAAGTGTTATATCCGTTAATGAGACAAAAAGTTAGGACCAACTGTTTCAACAGACAGTTCCCTTACAGCCAGTACCTATTAGCATTACTACAATTAATTCCTATGTAAATGATATACGACACCTCTAGCAGAATATATCAGAGGGGGAATAACGTTGGTATTAGGGGAGGAAGGGTCCCACACTAAACCAAGTAGTGAATGCGTTTCAGAATACTCCACCATTCCTATGGATACCTGGGAGAGTTATAGCAGGAGACTTATGCATGTAAATATATTAGATTAGATAGATAGTAGAGGGTATGATCAGATCTCTCATGGTCCATAATATTGATCCTGGGGGTATCAGAGATCCTTGCTTTACACCTCACCCCCTCCTCTCTATCTGCCAGAGTACAATTTCCTACACCTCTCAGTCCCTGAATCTCCTTTCTCTTTCAGGAGACCCAACTGTGGGCGGACACACAGAGCGGACCAAAACCAGCGGTGCTCAACTATGGTCACATCACTTAGCATCCTTCAGGAACTACCCATTGGGTGAACTGGGGACACACCCTAGGTTGAAAACAACTAGGATGAGACGTCGCACCAGGTCATTCATCATGTTATCAATGAGAGCATATACTGTGGGATAGCTCGGGTTTGTTCCTCTATCATAGGATTAGAGCTATCGGTGAGATTTTGATCTCTGTGTTGTCCATTTTAATCCTCTCATTCCTGTAGCGATGAATGGAAAATGGAACATTTGAGCCCTCATTATTTCTTCGTCTCCATCTCCTCTAGGAATATTTTATTGAAGGAGAAGATTCTTATTACTGATTGACCCAGCATTAAAATCAAACACCTTGAATGTTATCAGTTATTTTATTTCCTGAAAAGTACATACTGTATTTATACATCAGGAACAAAAGAAAGGATTGATATATTATTTTCATTCGAAACTAACATTATTTTCATAGATATCACCTAGAGTTAGCCACCCGTTCTTTCAAAATCTTTCAACAGAATTATCAAAGAAATGTGTCTTCATAATTTGCCGTTGGAAAAACTTCCATCATGAACATATCCAAAACTATCTTCATTGACTTGTTCAGAAATCAAAACACATGTAAATATAAAATAAACTCATGCATCTCAAAGGCACACCTGGGTATTGGTACAGGAAACCCTCAAACAAATGTTTCCTCCTCTATCTATTCAAATTAGAAAACGGTTATGCATCAATTCTCGCTAAAATTTAAATCGACTTCAAAGGATTTTATCGCAAAAGGGCAACCTTTCTCTCCCTGAACTGAACTCTACTGGAAAAGCTTCGGTATAAGCAGCTTAGCAGCTTGTGTTATGGCTGGCAAGTGTTTTAACGACTTTTGAATTCAACCTTCATAGAAACAACAACGGATTTTACAGCCTCTTGCTCTCCTATCTACAGCGCTACATGACACTACATTGGGCTCACTAGGGTTTCAAAAACATACTATGCATTTAGCTGCACTGCTGACTTTTCTTTGCTTTCATAATAGGAGGATATTTTCAACAATTGCGACTTCTGTATCTTTAGAAATTTTAGGGAGAGAGATTATGAAAATTGCCAACAAGATCTAGGAGGAGCAAACCCATTCTTTGATTGATTTATTTTGTTATGGATAGAAATTCAGAGATGGAAGCCAGCGGACTATTCGTCAGCACACTTACATAATTAAGTATGTTTGTACTTTTTTCTCAATTTCCTGAAGTTAAGCGATCTCCAGCGTGTTAAGGGTGAGCCTTTGAGTTTGTCCTGACTCAGCAATTCAGCATGTTTACTGTGACCATTTTGATAAGTATTAGTTTGTTTACGACATGTCAAAGAACTTCTGGATGGTGCTCTTAAAGTCCCTCTTATCGAATCTATAGCCTAGAGTCTCTACACTGTAAGAACTAACATAAGGAAAAGACAGGGACGAGGCTGAGAAGAAGGGAAGGAAGGAGCGAGGGAAATAGAGGGAACAAATGTTGATTATACATCACCAATCCAATACAATACCACGTTAAAATGATGGCAATCATTTTGAAACTTTGTAACTCAATAATTCATTAGGGCAACAAAAACATACAGGGGATGCCAAGAGTCGTGAATGCACAATATTCTTTCTTGCTCTGCATGGAAAATTATCACAAGATGTTGATGAGGCACCCGGTATATTACGACAACACACCCAACAGCAATTGTGGCGTACTCGACATTTCAAGTTCATGCAAGAAGAGTGGAAGGGAAGGGAGGGACAGGGTGAAGGAGGGGGTAAGTGCTGGGAGGAGCGAGGCAAATTTATGGCTGGGAAAATTTAGGCCAGGAGTGTATGAAGTGGCAAAAAACAATCTTTCCTCATCCCAAGCACAATCCAGACGGGCCCTTCAGGCCATTCTCTCTCCCTCTTCTCTCTCTTTCTCTCGAGCTTTTCACATTACACTCAGTCCTTTGTATATCCCCGCATCCCTTTCAGCAGTTCATCTCTATCCCTATTGGCCATTCAGCTACTCTCTTTCTCTGTGTCTGGTTTTTAACCCCCGCGTATACCTCTTTTCCTCTTAATATCTGTAATTCCTCCATTCCATCCTCTTCTCTCTCCACTCCCCAGTCAGGCGATTCTCCTCCCAATTTTCTGTACATGTATACATGCTCTCATTGCCAACATGATGGAATGCTGTTTCTCCTCTCTGTTAATTCTCTCAACATCGTAGGACATTACTTGTTTTTCCTTTTCTCGCAATTTCTGTTCCTCTTTGGCTCAGGCAAAATAATGTGCTCCAGTACCTCGATATTTTTCTTGCCTTCTCACTTCATCTCTCAAATCCCTCTATTCATTGAGTTTTACAACGTGGCAGATGACTGACGGAGAGACGGGAAAATAAAAATCCTATCCGAAGAGAAGAGAAAGAGGAATGGACAAATCCTTCCCCCTCCCTCCCGTGTGAATTTCCAAAGTTCAAAGGTTGCCTTACGACTCTAGCGAAGTGGAAAAATATAATCCGCTTTTCCGACGTGCTTATGGTTTTCTGCAATGTCATTGAGATGGAGACAAGGTGTAAACATGCTGTCTAATGCGACGGACGTCATTACCTGCTTCGTCATGAAAGCTTACTCGCAATTAGTTTAATGTGTTTGTAGGGATTTAATAGAATTCTTAATTCAAGATTAAATTTGAATAGTTTTTTCTGTGGCATAACAAAAGAGACAAGAGTTTTCTTTTCATGTCTCTAGTTTACTGAAGTCTATTTTCTATTTATTTTTGGCCTTTACAAAGTCTTTTCAAGAGATATGGACACAGAGCAATCAGATGTATGTAGAAATGATGCTGTCTTTAGACCAGATGACCTTGATCAAGGGTCACTTTTCCACTTTTCGAAAGCTCATTGACATCGCTGACGAGTCATCTCCATGACAAATTATATCTTACGAAGGGAGCAGGTGAATGCGCAAATGAGACCTGTTATTCAAAGAAGAAAAAACAGAGAGATCGTCAATTTGTACAAAATTTTATCACACAGTCAATATGTGATGGCCGGAAATTAGGGCATGGTCTATTTTTACGAGCCTCTGAGGTTTAGTCCACTAAAGAGGACATTTATTTGAAAAACGAACTAAACTCTACACTGAGGTTGAGATCAACAGGAAACCCATCTCTCCTATGAAATTGTATCTACAATACGCAGTTTTAGAGTAATTGAAACACAGAAAACTTAAATTTATTCCGTCCTATTCTTTTGCGTGTGAATTTTTTTCAGCAAGAGTAGATTCAACAGTTAGCCCAAGATTCTGAAGACTGTTGACTTTACGTAGCGGTAGAACATATTATTTCCAAATAGACTATGTATGTATGTACCACTACTCGTATGTATGTACCATCCTACGAAACAGAATTCGTTGAACCTGCTCTATTGAACTAGGAGAAAAGTGAATAACTACGATGTTCCTATTGCGTCCGTATTATTATTGTATAATTATCCCGAGGGAATAGAAAACTTGTATAACTAATCAATAATGACATACAGGGTACCTCATTAGCATTAAATCTTACACCTCGTGTTATTAATTATACAAGTGATAAAGTACTGAAGCATGATATGTTTGTTATTCATGATGCACTTAAAAAAAGGCAGTTGATTTTGCGAAATAATAAAGTACCGAAGATTATTGTCCCGGCCGGGTTTCGAACCCACGGCCTCTGGATTTCTTTCACATAAACATTCTATACATAACAATTACATTAACTAGGCAAGCAACCATGTGTTCACAGTTCACATCAACAATCGTGCCCAGTGCCCACTATCTATGAACATGGATACTTGTACAATGTAAAGCTTTTTCTTCAGCCAGCGTCGATGGCGCGTTGAATGCACCCGTTCCCGTACGATCACCGAAGTAAGCAACGTCCAGCAAGGTGAAAACTTCGTGATGCTGGCATTCCGGCCCCACCTGGGTGAGGTTAATGTCGGTTGCAGGTTTGAGAATTTCCTGCGAATGGAGGGTAACACCCCTGTCGTGAAAGCGACCATGTAGTTGAAAGCGACGTCAAACCCAAAATAAAAAAAGAAGCTCTCCCGCCATTACTCTCTCAGGAGTTTAGGATCACCCTGTAGTGGCTCACTTAGCCGCAAGGCACCCGGTACCATTGTAGAGCACACTACTCTGGTCCAAATCCTAAACCATCTCCCCATTGTCTTCCAGCTTCCAGTTTCATAATAATCACCTTTGTGGCTTTGTCTCGTACAAGTAGCTATTCTACTTTTCATTGGACTGGGCTGGCTAGAATTCGGTACTAGTTAATCAATTGAACTTTGTGGTCTTTGAACTCTGATTAGGTGATTTCAAATCAAGAAAGAACAAATGAGACTTGCATGTTTAGATGTTCACAGAACCCTTCATGTCTTTACGATATCACACATAGTTCCACTGGTTCAGGATACAGGGGGCCCCAGGTTCAATTCCTGGTGGAGACAAATTATTTATTTCGCCTTCCTTTGATAAAAAGTGGCTCCTGAGGACATTATAATTTGTAATCTTCATTAATAACAAGTGAGTAACGACTTGAAAATTCATCATAACAGAAGGATTTGATCACAGTTTTCTGGCAATTTTCGGACGAATCTCCTTTTAATTTTACTCATCTCTTCGAATTCTCGAATTACATCATGAGATATATGAGATAATATACAGTTTCATAACGCAGGAAAGATGTTAAGAAAAAAACTGGAATGCTAAGTTGCGAGAATAGGTTCTTTTGAAGTCTCGGGTCTGGACATGAAATGAAAACAGTCAGACATTTCAGGGTGGATGAGAAAAGGGAGAGGGAGAAGAAGGAGGAGGATGGAGAGGAGGAGAGGTGAGGAAGAATAAAGAGACAAAATAGCCAGAAAGGACGAAACTCCGTTCCAAGTCTTGCGGAATGAGACTCAGGATACTGCTATTACTAGAACATACATACAGTAAATAAAGGGACACAATGAGAGAGAGAGAGAAATAAAAAGCAATAATAATCAAGGATCCAACAGAGATAAAGATAACTGCCAGCAACATAGAATAATCCTCCGTATTTTTTTTATCTGTTATCAGATAAGAACGACAGAGTAGCATGGAAAGCAAATAATAAAATCAGCGCCGGAGAGATAATATTGGTATTCCTGAACAAACATGATTGTTGCACTAGTTTGCTCATCAATCTAATGGACATTTTCATTACGAGGCTGGGTGTTTGGACATTGAATTTTCTATGAGATACGAAGAGCATGGTGCACAGGGTGTCCATAACTTGATGGCTCTACTGAAAGCGTTTGGAGATAAACTTTTTTTCTTTCAATTAAGGTCTTTAACTTGTTTTTTGCAAGTCGTTCGCGCCGCGCGCCGGTAGAGATAAACTTTCAAGCTCGAATTAATAGAAGACGCTATTACCGTTGTAACAGCCAATCGCATGGCTGAAATCAGGTACTATAGTGTAACAGTGTCCACCACAGCAGAGTTCATTAATTTGGGCCTTAATGTATGAACAGAATGCCGGAAATTATCCCGTGAGCTACGATACCGTCCGGCGGGATGGGGACTAGGCAGACCATTCAAATTTAAACCACTACCCGGCCAAAGCACTCTGGGTGAGGTTGTGATGTCGTACAACCGTTGTCTCGAATACGAAAAAGAGAAGCCAAGCAAAAAAAATAAATAACACCACATCCATCATATTTTATCAGTTGGTTTTAGCGCTATTTTGCTATTATTTTAATGACATGTCACGTTCTCATGCATTTGCGAAAATTGGGAGGTTTTCAAGGTGTTCTTCTATAAAAGACTGTGGATCACAACGAAAATAAATCTCGCTTGGTAGTTACTCAACAATAAATGCATATACTGGTAGTAGGTATGTAAATGAAACCACGCCACTGGTTCACAATAATGAAATCTAACTGTTATTAACCAGAATATAGGAATTGTGCTGCTACTCATAGTAACAACGGCAGCACATTCTACACAGTACATAAAGCAAGGAATGTGGCTGTTTTTCTCATACGCTAAGGAGAGTGCGTTACATATACATTACACTGGACTTACTTTTATAAGCGACTCTAAAATCTAGATTCACATAGTGATTCATGCACGAGAGAGATAGAGATAGAATTTTGCAAAACATACACGATGGCAGAAACTTTGAGGCCCATGGTGCACTCGAAATTGTTAACAGAGGATTTAAAAATAAAATAAAATAATACCTACATTTTTTTTAATATGAGTGTTTCACAGCCGTTTTTATTTCGTAGCCATGAAACAGGAGCTACTGTAGACGCTTATGGTCTGTGTTGTAGCCTACCCATCCCGTAGTATGCCTCCCCTCTGATGGGCGAAAAGTGACACAATACCTCCCAATTAGGTGCTGGGTCAACACGAGCGCACCGGAAGGTATCCCTTACAAACATTGTATATATGTTGCAGGCCAAACTGTTTTTCAGGATAAACTAGTATATCCTAGGACAAACTAGTTTGTCCTAAGGGCGTCCGGATAAACTAGTTTATCCTAGGCCAAACTAGTTTATCCTAACGCACTTAGGATAAACTAGATTTTCCGGATTGAAATGTTTATATTTCAGTCCAAACTAGTTCGTCCTAGGACAAACTAGTTTATCCTAGGCACAACTGATTTTCAAATAATAAAAGAAGAAAATGAATTAAAATAAAGGTAAATGCAAAAGATAAGTAAGTCTTGTGTTATTTATCCTGGGCAAAACTGAATAAAAGAATGAATTGAATTAATGTTAAGTGCACGTAAAAGAAGTCTATTTGTTGTTACAATATGTATTGTGCTCTAATGACATTTTGAGTTGCACAAGATCTTCTTTTTCTTACATAGGCATCTATCAGTTGAACAACTTTTTGCACAACTGCACCTGACAAATTCTTGTCCTCTCCCCCACAGAATGTTTAATTGCTGCCGATCGTAATGGATTTTCTTTCTCATTGTCCACATCTTCTTGGAGGAGACCATGTTTCGTGCCTATTTTGTAAAGCCCATCATCAGTTACTTGAAGAACAATACCAATGATGTTTCTGAGCTCTCCTCTTCCTTTATCTACTTCGGGTATAGGCACAGTAACATTATCTCCTACTTTGGCTAGTTGGTGTAACTTATCAGAGGACGACTTCATCCTTTTAGCTTGTTTCTCCAAATTCTCTTGAGCTCTTTTGCGGGCGTTTTCAATACGCTCTGATGCAAGCTTCTCAGTGTCATGATGTTCGTCAAATACGTCTAATGTGTCTCCTTCTTAGAATCTTCTAATCTCAATACTTCTTCCAAAAAATTCTGTCTCCACTGCTTTTGATCCATAACACTTTGAATAGGAAGGTGGTTAAAAAAAGGCGAAATAGGGAATTTCACAAATTTATAGAACAAAATATTTTTATAAATAGGTATAAAAAGGAAAAGAAACACTTGTCGATGCAGGCACAAGACTCACGAAAAACAAATTGTAACTGAATAAAAGTTCATCGAAATCACATGTGCGGTGTGCATGACTAGTTGAGACAGGTTCCTTTGTCAGCATCATGAAATTTACTGTAAAATCAGTTGTGCCTAGGATAAACTAGTTTGTCCTAGGGCGAACTAGTTTGGACTGAAATATAAACATTTCAATCCAGAAAATCTAGTTTATCCTAAGTGCGTTAGGATAAACTAGTTTGGCCTAGGATAAACTAGTTTATCCGGGCGCCCTTAGGATAAACTAGTTTGTCCTAGGATATACTAGTTTATCCTAAAAAACAGTTTGGCCTGTAACATATATAAACAGATTTTTCCCTTAGTTAAAACACCATGGACTATGACTATTATCTCTTTCAAATTTGCTTGAAAACCTGGTACAACATGTGCCGACTGCAAGGCACTAGCGCTGGTTCAAACCCTGGCCAGAACATCGAGATCTGATCCATTTTTTTTATTTTTTTATTAATAATAATAGTTTATTTATTTATTTTTTCATAAAGAAACATTTATACAAAGGTACTTCTCCTAAGTTTTGAAGGGCTTCTAAGGGCTTCAATAACTTCGAATTATTCGACGTTCTCTAGCAAAAGAAAAGAGAAACAAATTGTGCTTGAATATCAGTGCAAGATGTTATGTTGCACCTATTTCATTTGAACACCCTGTATATTCCATTCATTCAGAGCGCCGGCGCTGAGAAGGTATTTCATATTTATGGCAGGTTTGAAGATGTCTTGAAGATTGGTCAAATTGGGTACATAGAACCTAAATACTGGGCCGTAATTTATGATGTAGAACAGCGGTTCCCAACCTTTTTAACTTGGGGGCCCAATAATATTTTTAAAACAATTTTGCGGCCCACCCCTCTTTTAATTTGCACTAAAATATTATTTATTGAGTTTCGGCCAGCATCCGCGGCCCAGGAGCGAGCTGCCCACGGCCCACAAGTGGGCCGCGGCCCACCGGTTGGGAACCGCTGATGCAGAATGTAGAAGGGAAATGATAAACTCTCGTTGAGTCTGAGCTGACTGAGTATACCCTTGGCTAGATATGGGATAATTTTAATTAAACAAAACACACTAGATCGGATTAGAACGAACATCTTGATCTGATTTGAGAAGAAAGGTTGAATAGGTGGTGGTTATGGCTACAGGTATAGTAACCATATAATAATGGACCTTAAAATATAATCTGGCTGGGGGACTATAAACAGGGAGTAGACCAGCATTGGCTTGGTTCTGGGGGCCCTTGTCAATTTATTAGCCTCCTTGTAAAGACAGTGATAGAAGTGTTGAGTCATTCCTTCACTGTCTGGCTACCATCTTTCACGATGACGCCACCCTATGATGAAAATATAATGTCCAAATAGGAAAAAGATCCTATTACTGGCAGGGAGAAATTCTTGTATGCTGAATTCATCAGCATATAATTGTTCACGAGTTCAAGATTCGAGACCATATCCTACTGTCTAGCTGTCTACATAGCAGTCTGTATCCAAAGACATTAATAATACACCACCGGAAGTTTGGTATTGAAATTTCTTCAGAATTGTGAATTTGAAAGTAAGGAAACCTGAAGGAACTATTAGGGGAAGCAAAGATACGAAGTTACCATCAAACACAAAGCACAATGAAAAGGAAAGACGAAAGACCTAATATCCTGAGGTCAATCAAAAAGCTTTCGAAGCCGAGGGAAGATGATTATTGTCGTTAGATGGAGGAGACACCCGACACTATAGTTAAAGTGGAAGGGTGTCTCGTGGCACAAGTAGATTACCTCTTTCTCACTCTGTATGTCTGGCTCTGGGCGCAGGAGAGTAATCATTTTTTCCAACCAGTATGCTACCTAAATACCTGAATAATGTTAATTTATTTCCTCGCAGGACTAAAAGGTCGGAATTATATAAACATTAAGAATCAGGTTTCAAAATATGGAGCAGAAAGCAGAAAGCATTATTTAATACATATACAAATAGCGCCAAAACCGCGAGCTGGAGCAAACAAGCAAATTCATCACTTTGAAAAATGTGCTAGATGGGTCATTTTCATTTATCTTGGGCAATTGGATTTTTTCAAGTCATGAACGTTACCTTTTTCCTAAACATTTTTTATGCTCAGAAGACTAAGACAAATACCTTTGAGCAAAAGCTTTCATTTAGAATATTTCTAGCAGCTACCTCTTCACACAAAATTACAAAAACTTAACGTACCAGGTAACGTTCATGACCACGGGTAACGTTCATGACGGTAACGTTCATGAGTAACACGCCACTAAAACAATATTTTCTCAATAAAAGAATATTCACTTTACAAAAAAAATATTTGATTGGAAAGAGGACATGCAGAAGACTTAAAGAGATACATTATATATTAAAGAATCATTACAATTTATTTAAAAAACCGCGTAACGTTCTTGTCAAAAAAAATTAGACCCACCATTGTCCCTCACTGTACTGCATCCAACATCCAACTGACAGGAAAATTCAAAACAAAAACAATGTCATCTGTAATAAGCAAAATGGCGGCAGCTGCTAGCTTCTCATTATAAGGGTTTTTCAAAATGGTTTACATTTTTTTGGGGGTAACATTCATGACGGAGATTTTTTTTTCTTCGTAGGGACACAACTTTACACGTCTGTAGAATGAGGTTAACATTATTATTTTTATGAAAACTAATGGTCACATCCTAAATAAACTGTATTTTTCTCATTTATATTGGATTTTGGTGAAAATAATGGGGAGAAATGCATTTTTTTCTATCAGACACATTAAAATCTTAGACTAAGGGACACCTAAAATATCATGAACGTTACTTACATAACTGGCAATTTTGAGTCTCCACATTAGTTTAAAAGACAATTTATTATTGTAAATTATAAAAAAAATTGTTTCTTATGTGATCAAATAGATTTTAGTCATATATCCCTATTATTTTCACATTTATTAAAGGAGAAAGGTTGCGGACTTGATATGCCCAAGATAAATGAAAATGACCCAGATAGTAACACCTCTCCCACTGTATTTTGAAAGATGCTCATGAATTTTCACGCCATATTAACATTCCTAGATAACAGCGCAGTAATGTTGAAGTTTGTTGAGTATACAATATGTATATTATTTTACCTTTGATAAATTTTGTCGGGGTGAAGTAAGTTTAACAGGGATGGTATAGATTGAACTAGAGGATGCGTTGATGTTTCTGAGCTTTCTAAGAAAAACACGTTGAACTTGCAGACAAGTGTATGGAGAAACTTTTGTTTCTCTTTGCCCCGGGCGTGAAATAGGGACATCGAAACCACGATCCAGAGGATCCGACAAAGGCAATAACCCCGTCCTTTAGTTAGGACATATGTATATATTTATTTATTTTTTCTTCATTTTTTTTCTACTTTTATTTCTTCTTGTATTGTATATTAATTTGTAATTATTTGTGTTGTATATGTATTATGTCCTTATAAAGTGTAAAATAATAATAATAATATCCTCTCAGCTGACTAGGCGAGATTGCTTCACAATTGACGTTTCTTACATCTCATTATTAAATCATTACAGGATGTAGTGTATGCTAAACTCAAGTTTCTCCAAGTTGTCAAGAGATAGATGTTCATTACACACCTAGGTACTTGGGGGAGGCATACTTATCCAGTCAAGTCTGTCGGAACAAATTACTGTTTTAATTAACAGTCTATGCAGAAATGTTGTTAAAGTGCGAAATCATTTAACCGCAATTATTGATACCCTACGCATCAATACTTCTCATCATCTGATATCTTCTTATTACCCTTGTAATATAAAACAACTTACCGATAAACCCAATCATACCAATAAATCAATTATTTATTACGTGCTGTAATTCTCATTATATTGTTATAATTACTCTAGCTAACAGGTTAAGCAAAATTGTTTCAGCAAATTCGTCCGGGGCAGGAATTCTACACACGATATGGAGGTATAGACTATCCGACTACCTCTAATACAAGTTGAAAGGCAGGAGCTCTAGCAAAAACGTCTCCTCTAGGTTGGTAATGTTAAAATAATAGCTTGACCTGATTAGGGGGAAAATCTTCATCTTAATAAGTACCTACTATAAAATTGAGATTTTTAACACAACAGAGCGGGTACATTGAACATCTAACCAAGTTCATTAAGAAATGAAAAGCTATTCACTAACAATTTAAAACCCTCGATAAAATATACAAACAACAAATACCGATAAAATTAATATGAATTTTACAAGATATACAGCGTTGAAAACTACACAAGCTGCATTTTCCCCTTTTTTTACAAACAAGAGCTAATTTTGAAAAACATTTTTTCCTAACCAAAAGCTTGTTTGGCCAACCTACGTGGCGTGACGGTTGAGACTACAGCCCGTAATCCAGAGATCCCGAGTTCGATCCCCGGTTGGATCAGACCTTTCGAAGGAAATTCTGTTCCCTCTAAACACGTGAGGCTGGCATTTCCGGCCGTACCCAGGCTGGGTGAGGTTATTGTGGGTAGCTAGTACGATTCTTGGAGGGTGTAAACCTCCGTCCTGACTATATATCTATATCAGGACGTTAAAACAAAATAGAATCAACTATGGTCACAATAGATCTAATTAGGTTAATTTTAAGGGTTTCACTGAAAACCCTGAAACCAGGTCAGATAATAATAAAAGCAAAAGCTTTAATTTAATTAAACAATTTATTACTTCTAGGAATCTAGGACATAAAAAAAATAACAACTTCCACCTATTTGCTAAAGTTAATTTATTTCAAGCAACAAATTAATATAAACTGCATTTTCAAACATTAAAATTTTATTGAGTAACTACTTATTATTTCTATTTCCTGTTTGTTTATTTGGTTTTAACTTCGGAATAACTTATTATAAAGGTTACTAGAGGCCACTGCAGCTATAATGAGGTTACATTGAAGTATTAGCGCACATTTCATAAATGAAGAATACTTTGAAGAGATAAATTAAATGTTTGCTAACGTTAAAAAACATTTTATATGTTACCCACTCTTTATGCTCAAAATTTCTCAGTTGTCTGTTCTACCTCGAATACACCATCAGAAGAAATCTTCTGGTGTGAATTCCTATTTTAATGTAATGGAGAGTATTAAATTTCAATTATTTTTTTTTAATTGGGGTTTAACGTCGCTTTCAACTGCATGGTCATATCACGACAGGGGTGTTACCCTCCATTCGCAGGAAACTCACAAACCTGCTACCCACATTAACCTCACCCAGCCTGGGTTGGGCCGGAATGCCAGCATCACGAAATCTGCACCTCGCTAGACGTTGAATTTCAAAATTAGATGGAATGAAAATGAAACGTTTCTCTTGCAGGCGACGAATTTCGCCATTAAATTTCCTTTCCTCGAAGAATAGCCAGTAAAATTAGGAAAGTGAAGGAAGGTTAGTAGAACAAAAAAGGGAGTGTGCAAGTTTCATACGGAAGAGAGCAAATTTTGTAGTCTTAAATGAAAAAAAATCCTTAGTCTTCTTCTATTTTTCATTAAAAACTTTTTCAATTTATTATTCTGCTTGTTGTTTTCCTTACTATACTGCTTTCTCATTATTTACATTCATGTTCATGCTAAACGTCGCGCCAGGGATTGCCTACGGTCAGAAACATGGCAAGAATGGAACGCGAGTTTCCATGTCATTTTCTAGAAAACTAACTATCAACCTATGTAGTAAAATGAGAGTTTTTACGTACTACTTCCGATAAAAAAAAAATTTAGAAATCAGAAGTATTGTGTTCCTTTTTCTAATAAAAATATTTTTTTATTCCGATTCATATTTCTGGACGTTTCATAATTTTCTGAGCAACTTTGGTTTTTAAAAAAAATATTTTTCATGGAAAATACATTACCTACGAATATCACTGTACGTCCACATCAAACTGAAGTTAAAAAGAGAAGAAGATTAAATAATTTATGACGATCAATCCAGAACTTTCTGGTTGGGCAGGTGTCTTCACTAAGCCCAACAGGTGGACAATGATAATAATCTATTCTGAACGCTTTTCAGAAACAATTGAATTTTTTGCTTTGATTTACGAGATGCTATAAAACGACTAACAAATTAAATTGTGTATGGGCCAATGACAATAAAACATTCAAGTTATCAATGACATTTAAAAATTAAATTCAACATTTCTCTAAAAAAATTCTCCATTTTCCAAGTTCTATTTCAGCTAGGTTTCTACTTTATACAAATACTTTTTTTTAATTTGGTTTTTAACGTCGCTTTCAACTACATGGTCATATCGGATGCAAAAATCACAACTTTATAAGAAAAATTGATTCTTTCCATCGTTTTTTAAATGTAAGCGATGATCAATGGCGACAAAACAATTTGAATGAAGAAAGTGCCAGGTACAAAATTCGTCTCAAAATGCTTCTAATAAGCCCAAATAATAAGTGATATACAATAAACATATACCTACGGTATACGAAAAGACATTCTTCAAAACCTGTCATCGGTGGGAATACGTGCTATGAACTGTTCTTCGTTAAGAACGCGTGCTGTGTATCCTTGATGAGGACAGGTGGTCAGACAATATTACACCATCCTGATTTTAGTTCCTAACAGATCGTTCTTAAGGTACAATGGTAGATAGGTAATTATTATATAACGTCATTAGTGTCATTGCTTTACTGCAATGACATTTTTTTCTTTCTTAGTGATACTACTTCCTTAGTGATTCCAAATCGAATGAAAAACGGAATTTGAACATCCCACTGTCGAGGGATGTTTTAATTTACTTTGAAAGAAATTTGAAAAACCACTAAAATTTCCCCCATTAATTTTTGTATTAATTCATGTGTCACACTTCCACCCTGTAAACTTTGTCTCTATTATAAATATTAGTCTATTTTTAAGTTGGTCTTGTCTGTCCCATATTTCTCGTTTATAACGAACGTACTTGGGAAAAGCCTTGCAAAATGTGTCGTGGTCGTGGGAAGTAAGATTAGAAGAATAATATTACGAGGAAAACAATTATTATTTCCATGGAAAAATGTGTGGCTGTCACGTTTTAATAATGTGGACAATGTCACTGTTTAAATTTTGTTGAGAATGCTCAACATTCACAACCACATTCGATTTATATTTTACATATTTTGTACATGTACCAACTATTGGACAGTGAAAAAAAAAAAAACAACCATAATTTTCAACTGTTTTTTTTTTTTTTTCACACCTCATAAAATTTTAAACTAAAAAAATACGTCGACAGTAAGGTAGTATTCCTTTGTACCTTTCTTCAGATTAACAATCATTCGAAAATGTCTCCATGTGAAATTTTACGAAAGTTGAAGAAAAGGTGTCGAATATGATGGTCGCTTTTTTTTCTGTGTCGAATAATAAATTGGTACATGTACCCGTATCATCAGTTTTTAAGCCGAACTATGTGTATCTGAGCACACGGCAGTGCCCCAGGCCAAGTTCCAACGAGCACAGCAGTGTATCCTTACAGTCTTAACAGAAACCGATCTTCTGTTCCATTGATCATGGAGCTATGAAATTTGACAAAATATGTTTTCTTAATGTCACTTAAAACATGAAAATGTGAATAGTCTATGCAAAAAAATGGAGATATAATTTTAAATTTTGCCATTTTGTATCTGACTGACTCACTCACTCATAGTTCATCAAAATTATGACGCTCATTCCGATTACCAAGAAAGATGAAATTTCGCATGATTATGTAGGGAAAAGTCTGAATACTGGAACTTTTACACTTCAACTGATATAAAACGGTTTCGCTTTAGGTAGCATAAATGCTCGAATATGGACAATTTTGAAATTAAAATCCTGACAACCTAGAACGCGAAATTTCCTATATTGATGTGAAGTAATGTAAAATTAATTTAAAAAATCTAAACAACCAAAACTTTTACTCTACATCTGTCATAAAGTAGTGTCGTTTTAGGGAGCATAAGTACTTGAAAATGTACAGGATTTTTTCTGGTCTGTACTTAGATGTGCGGGGTCTATTCATACTTCGTGAGGGAAAATGAGTAGCTGCTTTAATGTGAGCAGTGACCAGTGGCAGAATTATAGACAAAAATAAGATATTAGAATATTAAAGATATGGAAAAGTCCTATAATTCTGCACTATGCACTTCCCACTAAAATTGTGATATAATAACAAAAAGAAACATATTTATTTATTTATTAGTACTCCTGTAAACAACCTCATACAATTATGGACAATACTGATGTACCTAAACACTCTCAACCTCATCATTGTTGTAAACGCAAATCTACAACATCATGTATTAGTTGTATTACTTCTGCTCCTAATAATCATCCTCATCATCAAACCTAGATACACATATACATTTAAAAAGTATTAATAATTCCCAAAAAACTAACATTGAAAGAGGGTCAAGTTTGAGAGGTCCTATCCAAAATGTTGGTGGCAAATGAAGGTAGTGATGTCTTGTTTGCAGCCAAGTTACTTTTTTGATGTCAGTTACCATTTAGAATGGAAGATAATTGACACTCAAGGTTCTGAGGGACCAGAAAAGTGAACATAAAACTACCTAGAAAATGTACTTTTATGTGTACTTTTACATTTTACAGACCTTAATCAGTCTCCTAAACAAATTTGAAAGAAAAATTTCAGTATCTCTACTTGGGCAAAAAATGCAGTATACTAAACTTCTGATGTAAACTAGACAGTCACCAATTCAACTACATATTACAAGAAATAAATAAAAACAGACAAGAAAAAAAAAAAAATAATAAACATGAAGGTTTCAACTAGAAATTCCTGACTTCTTCTATGTTTAGAATTGGAAAATTCTGGAGCTGAGGTTGAACAGGGGAAAATTTACCAGATAGCCACTTACATTACTTATTTATTAAAATTACTGTAATGTCTTCATATATGTTACCTATTCCTACTGATCCTAGCTTAAGTCATAACCAAAGAAGTATATTTTGTAACTTTGACTAGAGTGATCTGATAACACATCTCAGTACGTAGGTACCTACTCAGGGTTTAGATAAGTATCTTGCAAGATCAGTTAGTACCACACATGACTTGTTAGTTAAATTGGACTTGCACCAGATAAGCTTTGATACCTAATCTTAGTCTATTGGATCTAAAATTAACTTTTTACTAACCAAAATCTAAATTCAAATCTGCCCATTTTTAAACAGAAATTTACTAACTAACACTCACAAAGAAAGGTTTCAACCCAAAAAAATTTTAAGCCCACTTAGTTAATGGGGTTTATGCAGCTTACCAAACAAACCTAGGTAAAAGAGTGGACAGAATCAGTGATAACTCTTTGATATATATGTGCCGATGATGAATAATATTTAAATAAATGTGTAAGAATACATACTTAAATATTGTAACATTGACTCTAGTGAAGTTAAGAAAAGCATTATTGAAAATTTGACTGAAATTTGTAAATCAATACCATAGATAGGTAAACTAGGTATTTGAAAGGACTTCATTAAGATTTCAATAACAAAAAGCCCCTGTTGCTTTTATAAAAGGCAGTAAGATCCATTGATAAGACAATGATGAAAAATAATGGCCAGCCAGCTTTCAATCACCATCAAAGAAGGGAATGAGGGTGAGCTTTTAGGCTACAAGAACAGAAGTTTTATGAAAGTTTCCAGGTGGAACTAGGTGACAGTGATTTGAATAACTGAGAGTTGAAACTTTGAAAAAACAATCATAATAATATTTTACATAGTGTATTTTACAAATTGGATTTAGGGTAGATGGTAGGTAGGTAAATACTGAATGAAAGTTTGGCAGGCCTTAAATTTTAATGATTTTACACACTCACCAGAAATTCTGTTTGAGTAAATTATTGTCAAACACACGATAATATTGTACAATTAAGTTCTAAGACACATCACGCGAATAACTGAACATTGATGGATTAATCAATGAATGTCACTGAAATATATAAAATCCATGTTAAAAGTTTTAACTGGTGCAAATTACTTTCAACTCTTTGAAAAAACACTCATCGTAATTTTTGCTTTTGACAGAAACACGAAATAATCAAAACTAGGAACTTCAGACACTGGCGCTTGATACGGAAAATTTCTCAAATAAAAATTCAGTACACAGTTTTGGTACATCAAAAAGCTCAGGAGAGTGCAGCACCATACAAATCCTAACCGGTCTGCCGGTCTATCCCAACATCACACGACTTTCTATTACAATGTACATATTTTCGATTCGACAATCGACTCAGGAGCATAATTATGAACTGCAGGACTCAACGGTTGATCAGTTCAGATAATCACTGCTATACTGATTCTCATTGATCTCTGTTCCTCTATTTATTTTCCAAATATGTAGTCTGAATTTATTCCATTTATGTATTTTTCTTTTTGTCATTGCCTTCAACTTTGTCCTTTCCACCTTCATTTTATATTCCGTACCACACAATTTTTTAATCAAAGCTCGACTTACCTTCATATATTAGGAATACATAATATATGCAATATATTATTCTCTTCTACTTTATGTAGGTATCCCGCGATAGCTCAGATAGTCAAAAGGCATCGGTCTTGTAATCGAAAAGTCACGGGCGACTGTTTCGAAACTCGAATCAGCCGGGAGCTTTACTGCTGGAAAAAAAGTTATCATCTAAGTTTTAATGACTTTCGTGATGTCACAATAACTACTCAAATTCACGCTGCTGGGACTCGAACCACGGTACCGACCTTCAGGTTTCAAGTTCCTCGAATTATCGATCAAGCTACTTCGGTCGGTTACTTATTTGGAATTTTTAAAAATTTATTCTTAGTACGCTCCTAAATACCAAAAGAAGACAATAGGTGCCAAATTGGGAGTCATTTGAATGAATCAATAGTAAGATTTCGCAAAGTTATCGGGACCCGATAACCTATCCCCATAACGATAAAGTCTCGAATTTGCGTCTCTGCGCATGACAAAAATTATCGGAGTTTGGTTATGGTTATCGGGATCCCCATAATTCGAGTGGATTATGGGGTTCTCTCTTCGTGAACGATAAAGAAATTTTTGACTCAAAATACCGCGTGATTTCAAAAAATATATAAATATAGGTAATACTAAACGGTGCGGCGTCATACAACACAAGTTCGCACAGCATAATGGTCTTTCAGCATAAAATATCGATAATCGAATTCAAATTTGAAAAATCGTGTTCGTACAACACAATCACATTCAACACAACGGTTACACAGCACAATTTCGTACAACATAATGAACGCACAGCATAACCGATTAATCGAAAAAAACTTCATTGTATAGACTATGGATGTAGGGGAAGTAGGCACACGGGATTTTTCCCAAATCTCTAGTAAAATATCCCACGATATTTTTAAAAAATCCTTTAAAAGTAAATATCGCAAAAGCTTAATAAGACCTGGAACATGTTTATTTTATTAATTATTTAACTAATTTTAAGGGTAATTTAAAAGACAAAATCGAGATGGATACATTAGTCACCGTGGCCGAGTGGGTAACGCACTAGACTTGCACGTACGTTGACCTGAGTTCGATCACCGCAGGACAGGATTTTTTCCACTCATACAGTCATACCTCGTAAGGAAAAATGAGTAGCTTTTTTAATGTGAGAAACGACCTTAAAGATATGGAACCCCAAAATTATAGACATTAAACCCCAGTAAAAATAAATAAAATTAATATTATTCATTTCTGTTGCGTGCGGCACTTATAAAGGGGTATTCACAAACATCTATTCAAATAAACCTCACACAGCCTGAGTGGGGCGGGAATAATAATAATGTGTTTCTTTGTGTTATTATATCACAATTTTAGTGGGTAGCTCAGAATTATAGGACTTTTCCATATCTTTAATAACCCAATATCTTATTTTTGCCTATAATCCCGCCACTGGTCGCTGCTAACATTAAAGCAGCTAAAATCCTGCTCCGCTGGGGATTGAACCCAGATCACCGTGCGTGCAATGACTAGCGCGCTAACTCACTCGGCCACGGTGACTACTGTGGGGCGGGAATAGTCAGGAACACGAGCATTTGAATTCGAATGGTGACTTATCCGAGTTTTATTTTTTAACTTCATTGCTTAATTTCAGGATCTTTTTTTTTTTTTTTTTTAATTGAGTTTAATATGGCTTTCAGCTGCATGGTCATATCACACGGGGGTTCACCCTCCATTCGCTCGAAATTCACAAACCAGCAATGCAAATTAACTTCACCCAGCTTCAGTGAGGTCGGGAATAGCCAATATCAGGAGGGTTCTAAATTGAATGGTCACTCACCCATGTCCTAACCTCGCTGCACGTTGCTTAACTTTAGAGACAAAACGAGAACTGGTTTATTCAACGTACCCTCGACGCTAGGGCTACTGGACATCCTCTTCCTAGTCTTCCTAAAAGAAGTCTATCCTATACCTACCGTTTTTGAGATATTTTATTCAGACGGATCGATAGATACACGTCTGAAACCTTGGATTTTGTCTCTGAGGGCACTAAAAAGTATTTTGGCACTTAAAACTGACTACCTATCGAAAATTTTGGGTGATTCCCTTACTTTCCTTTCTATAAGATAAGGGTAGTCACGGTTGCCCAGTGGGTTACCGCTCTTGGCTTGCTTGCAGCGTGCACGGTGACCTGGGTTCGATCCCCAGCACGGCAGGATTTTTTCGGGTATGTACTTGCATGTCCGGGGTCCACTCATACCTCGTGAGGAAACATGAGTAGCTACTATGAGCAGCGTAGAGTGGCGAAATTATAAGCAGATAAGGATTATACCGGATACGGAAAAGTCCTTTAATTCTGCTCTTTTATTACACATTTATTTAAATTATTATTATAAGATAAGGAAAGTAAAAAAATGACAGAGGTTACCTTCAAGCATTTTATAAATAGATATTATGTATATGAAAAGTGTCCCACCAAAGTTGGACACCTCAAATTACTCGGCTCCTGAAAGATTTTTTGTAAAATAAAAAAATCAAAGGTACGTGCATGTCCTAATTATGCGGTTTCAGTCATGAATTTTTTTATACAGGGAGGTTCAAAAGTCAGAAATTGAGGTGTCAACTTTCGATTTTTAAATGAATCGACATGAATTTTATTTGATAATTTATCTTCTAAATGGTTTCTGAGTACTTTTTCAAACTAAAATATTACATACAGGGTGGGTTTTTTTGACCAATTTTTTCTTCTTCTAAATCTCGAAAAATTCGATTTCGTTTAATTTTTTCGATAACAAGAATAGAAAGTGTTTGTGTAATGAAAACACGCACCTTCAATTGGTAGCAATTTTTTTATACAGGGTGGTTCATAAGTGAAATAATGACTTGATTTTTTTTAAAACCGAGTTATTTTTAAAACCGAGTTTTTTTTAAAAAAAATTGCGGATTAAGAATCTTCGCCTAATTTTACACAATTTTGGTTGATCATATCGAAAAACAAAACTAAAGTGTTGTACAGGGTGAGACATAATTTTTTTGCAACACCCTTTCTATGGGTAGTCAAAGAGACGTAAAATTAAAAATCCATTTTCAATTTTGTGCTTACACCTACCTATTTTTCATTTCAAGTTTTAAAATCATTCAGTGTGGACACCAAATTGAAAATGGCTTAAAAAAAATGGCGTTTTTTACTTGTTTTTTCCCCCGATTCAAAGTCTTCGTTGAATTCTATACAACTTCGAGTACTCACAAGATAGTTTAAGAGAATATCTACAGGTTGGTCCATGCGACAATATTAGTTTAAACACCATAACTTTTTAATTTAAAAAAACCGAAGTTTTGCTTGCATTTTAAGTATTTCTGTTCAATTCTACGACTCTTTTACTGATGCCCACAAACAGTGTGTTGCAAAAAAATTATGTCTCACCCTGTAGGTTTGTTTTTTGATATGACTAACGAAAAATTGGGCGGAGATTCTTAATTCGTAATAAAAAATTAAGAAAAAACAAGTAATTATTTTACTTATGAACCACCCTGTATGAAAATTCTTGCTGCAAATTGAAAATGCGTGTTTTCATTACACAAACAAAATTCAGGTCGATTCATTAAATCGAAAGTTGACACCTCAATTTCTGACTTATGAACCTCCCTGTATAAAAAAATTCATGACTGAAACCGCATGATTAAAACATGTACCCTTGAATTTTTTATTTTTCAAAAACTCTTTCATGGGCCGGGTAATTTGAGGTGTCTGTATATCTCGAACTTTTTAGAACCCGTCCCTAATTTACAAGTAAGTAATGTCAACTCGAGTGACATTTGCCCGTATTTCGGGTGAGAGTCGAAGGTTCAGGCGTAAAATGTTTCTACAGCCGAAACGGTAACAGATGGGCAAAATCTGACTCTTGTCGACCCCCCTCCCCTCAACCGATCACACTATTGCAAAAAGTCATCAAAGGCATAGCCGAAGTTGTGGACTGCCGTCCAGACTTAAGGCTTTCTGGTGTGACGAATGGAAGTATAGTGATGGATAATTGAGGTTCCCGTCTAGAGTCGTCTTTAGCTTGCCCAGTATCGAGGTATTCTACCAAGCAGGATAGACTTATTCTGGTTGAGTTGAGGTCTGCCTCTACTAGGTAGGAGCCTGCGCTGCGGTCGAGTGTTCTTTCCTAGCCGGCCTAAAAACAATAGGTAAAATTCTAAGACCCCAATGAACATGTAACATACTAATAACAATTTTGAAGAATCCGGTCGGGTGCTATCGCTTAACAGACAAACAAACGAAAGCCAAATCGTCCAGTACCCAAGTTAAAACAGAACCTCGTCTCTAGTGAGGTCGCTTATTCCTCATGAGGTATGAGGGGACCCCAGACATCCAAGCAGAAAATTTCTGCGCTGCCGGGAATCGAACCCAGGTCACCCTGCTTGCTAGCCTACTCCACTCGGTCACAGTGACTACTTAATAAAGTATTAAGCAGTGATTCCCATCCTATAATGCTGATGTGCTATAAAATTTCTGAAGATAAGAAAAAGCCCTCATTATTAGTTGGGTTCAATACAAAATCTCTTTTTTTTTATAGACATCTTCAAAATTTTGTCTGCGGCTAAGTCCAATATCTTTGATTTATTCATGCTAAGTGTGCCGCGATGCTAAAAATGTTAAGAACCACTGCTTGGCCATTTTATCTTTCTGGCTGCTCTGGTAACTGTAAAATTGACATTAACAGTGACAGACGAATGAAGTGTCACTGATAATGTCAATTTTACAGTCTAATTAATTGGGAACCAGGTTATTTTCTCCACCTATGAAACGTTGAATACAAAAATGCAACTGTATTTTTACAAGCTATAGGTGGTGGCTGTTTGTTTTGTCTGGGAAATAGAGAACATCAGAATTTCAATTTTTTTTTTTTTTCTTTTATTGTAATAATTAAGTTTACATTGTTTAGAAGTGGGTTAACATGAAACATGGTTGCCTAGACAATCTTAATCAGGGTGTAAATGAATAAATGAATAATAATACAGGTAGGCAGCAGAAGAGCCAGATAGCCGGAGGCAACAGAAGAGCTGGATGGCCGGAGGCAGCAGAAAAGCCAGATGTCCTGAGGCAGCGGGAGTCACTTAAAGATTTGCACAGCAAGTCTCTGAAAGCAAAAAGATAGATAATTATTATTATTAAACACTTAATTGGATATACATAGACATAATTATGTACAGTACAAATAATTATTATAAGAATTAAATAATGGAAACAATAATGGAAAGGAAAAAAATAATGTATACAATAGAGTGGTTTTTTAGGGTCCTTTCAATTATCCAGACTTTTATATAGGACCTTGATTATCCAGCATATGGGCATACCCCTAGTAGACATTAATCCAGATAATGAAGGTTCTACTGTATTGTGAGGTGGAATAGAGAGATAAGTGAAGCGAGTATTATGACTGTGGAATGAAGAGTGTATGAAATGATGAGTGAAGATATGGAGGTGAAGTCTCATTCAAAATTCTCCACAGTAAGCCCAATCTCAGATGTTCTAATCTCTTATCAATTCGTAACCATTGAAGATTTTTTCATTTAGCTGAAACATGATCAAATGACTGAAACACAACACAAGCATTCTGAAATGTTTGAAGTAAATTCCCTTTGATGTTTGACATAGCAGCTCCAGTATTGAATCAAAGGAAATATAAGAGAAGTACATAGGAGCTGTTTTGTCTTGCAGGGCTAAAACCTTTGCAAATGTTTCAGGGAATGAAACTTTTGATACACTTCCTTACCAATTTGAACAGCCTGAGAGTTCCATTGAAGATCTGGATCTAAAAGTATTCCAAGATTTTTCACACAAGAAGACAAAGGAATAGGCTCAGAATTGAAAATGATAGATGGAACTGAGAAACCCAAAGTAAAATCTATAATTCAATTGAATTATAGATTCAATTGAAGTACAATATAACACAAAAAATAAGGGCAAGGACAGGGAATCCTTCTTATACTAAAAAAAATATAGTTATGTAGTGAAAATTAAATGAAAAGAAAAGAAGCAAAGTTTAGATTTGATTATAAGGGAATGGTTTCACTTGTAAAAATCAGGTACATAGTTTATTAATTTTAAACATGAGAGGACATAATACCGTTTTTGTATCAGATTATACTTTGTAGATAGAATTTGACTGGTAGCCAATGCAAACTTTAATTTGGTGTAGCATGGAAATCATGGAAACATAAGGTATAGCTTGACAATTGACAGACCATTTTGATTAATGTTGAATTGGGGTAATGGTGGTTAGAAGTTGAGGGACGGTGAAGAAAAACTAGATGCACGTGGGCTCTTATGGAGGCTGGGCATGAATTCAGGAAGGTTATTCAGACTTGGGACAGTTCATTATGGGGAGATGATAGTCACCAGTGTTTGGGGCATACTAAGAGATGGTGATGATAGGGAAAACAGAAATAACTTGTTGCTTTGGTCTACATAATTTAGGACTCATGGTAATGGAGCTTTGCTGGTGTTTTGATAGTTAGTGGGGGGATGATATCACACTTCAGCATGTTATGATCTGACACACCAGAAAGAGGATACCTGGGTTGGCCTCAGCCATCCTCTAGTTGTGTCAACTATTCCATTATTGATTAATAGACTTGATGTTTATAAAAATAGATATTTTTACAAGGGTTTTAGATTTATAATTCCAGATTCTTGAATTCCTTATTGATGATGAAAGAAGAAACAATATTGAGAATCTCAGAGGAGAAAAAAATCAATGCAACATGTATTGCAGTGGATTTGAGAATATGGAAATAATGTTAAGTCCCAAGTCCCAGATATCTGGAGGCTCTCCAGAGAAAAGATGAGGGTCAGATGACACAAGCCTTGTTTTTTCATTGGGATTTAGTGATACAGGCACAAATAGCACAATGATATGGTAGTGGCAAAGAAGGGAACTGAAATTTTTTGGGATAAACAAGCTTTTAACTAGACAGGCTTGCTGTCTCACAATAGTGATGATCATAAAACCATTCATGCTTATTACATTACTTACTTTACTTTTCATGTCCGGGACAACATATCTTTCATATCTTAGATTGGCCAGGGTAACCAGGGTTAGATCTTGTTGGGTACAGGGTTCATCCAATTGATTACAGACAAGGAGAAGTTCATTTGTCTGCACCTGTCCACAGTGGCAGTCATTATTCTCTTCATATCCCCATTTCTATAGATTACAATAGATTCAATCAAAGGCTGGTGACACTCTAGTTTCCATAGTTCAACCTTGTGGACTTCAGTAATGTGAGTACAGCTGTCGATGCTTGTTGTCGTTCAAATAAAACTTTTCTTATTACATTGATATTATTTTTTTTTTTAAATAAATTTCCAATCCTTTGATTGTTAGTTCACTGTATTTTAATAATACACTACTCTTAACTACAAAAAATCTGGTGTAAACATCACACGACTTTCCTTATCATATTAGGAATGGAAACGGGACCAAAAGCCACTGGTGACTCAAAGGTAACATTTAGCTAAAAATAAACATCAAATTCGTAATCAGCGCCTTAAAATCATTGGATTTGATATGTCACAACTCCCATCTAGGATGAATAATAAAAAAGTTAGTCCAAGCGGGTCCCCCCCAAAATACCGGTAAATTGGGGCCGAGTTCAAAAAAGTTCAAGATATCAAAAAAATGATCAGAATAGACTCCTATTATTTTTTAATCTAAGAAAATGTTGTTCTCTAACTTTTTTTGTATCTTTAACCAATTCATAGCAACGGCGCTTGCGGCCAATATTTGCGGCCCTGCGGCCGCATTCTGCGGCCGATTGCAACCAAAAGTTTCGTGGTTCGTCTGGTGTATAAAATTGATTTCCATACCAAATTTCAAGTCTCTAGCTCTTACCGCTCTTGAGATATCCTGTTCACACACAGACACACAGACACACACACACACACACACACAGACAGACGCACGGACCAATGGCTGAAAACAACTTTTTTGGTATCCTGAGGCTATGATTCGTCCAGAAATGTGAAAAACTGGGTAGGTCAAATTTTCGACGAATACAATACTTTCCTTATTATAGGATAAGGAAAGTAAAAAAGAAAGTTAGAAATTAAAAAAATAAAAATTGAGTTAAGGTTTTTCCATTATTCCACCCTGCAAAATTCCCTATTTCATAGATAAAATTTCTCTATTCTCTTCTGAAGGGAAACTTTTGAGCTCTGGGTGGGGAAATGGAAAGAGTTTCATGGATTTTAACCATTTCAAACGTTCGTACAACACAATTTCGCAGGACATAATGTTCTTTCAACACAAATTCACCCAGCATAACGGTCGCACAGCACAATCGATTTCGATTATTATGCTGTATGAACTTGTGTTGAACGAACGCACACCTACTAAACCTCCGTGCTCAGTTTTTTACATACAGTAGAATTAATTTTTACATTTTAATTCTGATAAATTTAAGATTTTTTTGGCAAGTAGGTATTATTTTTTCTCTTTTATCTGCATTTTTTTTGTTTTATCTGTGTTAACAGTTTTTTATATTCTGTGTAATTATGTCAATTGAAGAAGCACTTTTTTTCTGAATAAGATAGGTGAAATAAATGATGATGAATTGGACTTTGCCATAATGGATCATTTGGAAGATGCACAGTTAGAGTGGTTTTAAAAAATCAATGTCAGAATGTTTTATCTACCAACCCTACAAAGTGTGCAGTCTATCCAGATATTAAAATAAATTGCCGCTAGGCGCTCAAAGTTTGGAAAAATCGCGATTTTTGGCTGGTGAGCGAGGCTTCGGAGCCGTAACTCCGGAACGGCTCAGTATTTTGTCTTTAAGTTTATCTTAAATGAAAGCTTACATTGTTTTGATTATTTTATATTCTGGACACTTTTAAACTTCTTTTCTAAAAATAATTATGGTCAAAAACTTTTACTCTTTAGAAACTTTTAGTCCGAGCGAGCAAAATGGCACCTTTTCCCTCAAAAACGAGAGTAGGTATCATTTTTATATAATGCAACCCATGGCTAATACATGCCATTCTATTCTAACTGTTATTAAATGTTTTTGACCATAATTATTTTTAGAAAAGAAGTTTTATTTTTCTTTTAAGACTCTGGGGGCTGAGACTCCAAACAGGTAGACATGTAATGTAAATGGTCATTTTCACTTCTCAAGATAGCGAAGAACTTCCTGGACCTTCTGGTTGCAAAAAAATGCGAGGCACCAGGGAATTTCTAACCATGAAGCTATCTCTGATTTTGGATCGGTGTGGGATGACTGACAGAAATGCCACTCGAGTACTAAAAGCAACGATGGAAGCGCTTGGACATAATCCTGACGATTCCTAGGGTATATTGCAAAGCGTGGTTTAATGCCCCTAAGGCCCAGCTGGCACCTATGCAAGACTTCAAAATACTGCAGAGTCTCTTAAGGTGTAATTCCGATCCTAGCGACCGCGGCCATTTTGCTGCTTAAATCGCTCCTACCAGTCGCGCGACCCGGTCGCGTGCTTTGGTAAGTACTAGAGTACGAGACTATTGATGAAGAAATAGCAGACAGAAGTTTGACCAAATTTTCAAACCACCTCTGCAATTTAAATGCAGAGACGGTTGGCCTGGCCTTCTTTGACGCCACGATTCCTGACGAAGAAAAATCCAGAATGGCAGAGAAGATACGCGCAGGCTCAGAAACAGAGAGTTCAGAGAATTCTAGGATCATAAATCCTAAACTGCAAAAACGTCAGCTGAAGGAGCTGGTTCAGGAAAGGCTCTCTGTTTTAATAAGCAAGGAGATACTGCATTTCTTTGAGCGTCTTCAAATCAACCCCGCTTTCCTTAAAGAACCCTCCATCAGCTGGCTAGATAATAGTAATTACAGAGAAGGTTTGGCAATAGTAAAATAATTAAAAGACACACACAACACACAGACACCAGACAAACACACACACCACACACTTTCTAGGACTCTCTTTTTCCCCCGCGGCTGGCGCCTCAGTTAGAATATAATAAAATCCTTTCGTATTGCCCATCTACAATATAAAATCAATACCAGTGCTGAGAAATCGAGATGAATGAGTGATTGACTGTTAACTTTGGCATTTATATATAGGTATAGATTTAAAGCAGAACATAGTTACCTACAAAAGTCGAAAAGAGAATGAATTGATTTTTTTTTTTTTTTTTCATAAATTATTTTAAAAGGGGCGCAACTTTAGGTTGAGTTATATGCCCCTTTCAAAATGGTATCATTTATTTACAAGTATAGGGAAATACAGAATAAGGAAAAGGGGTATAAATAAAAAATTACAAGAAAGGATAAATATAAGGATATAACAAAAAAGGAAAAAGGGTATAAATAAAAATAAAATTATACAAGAAATATAAATATAACAAGTTAAAATAATAGGTAGAGGGGAAAAGATATCAGATTACAATAGAATACAAATAATAAGGAGGAGTTGGTTTCGGGTCTAATAATTATTAATAATAGGAGAATGGAAGTATTCAGGTTAGATTTTTTTATATACATGTATTTCTTTAAGGAACATCATTAATTTGTCCATTTTAAACGAAGAGTCTCCTAAAATATTCATTAATTCTTTATTAGTATAATTATATTTGATTCGGATATTTTTGTATTTTGGACAATGTCTAAGAATATGATCAATTGATAATATAATGTCAGGGCAGTAAGTACATCTTGGAGGGTCGGTTTTCTCCATAAGAAATTGATGTGTTATTAATGTATGTCCTATTCTTATTCTAGTTATTATTTTTTCTTCAAGACGATTATTTCTATTTGAACTTTCCCAAGGAGAAACATCTTTTTTAATTATTTTAATTTTGTTAGGAGTATCTGTATTATCCCACCATTTTTGCCATTCTTTTTTAACTTTATCTTTTAGATAAATTTTTAAATCAGACATGGTAATAATGTCTATAGTAGAATTATGGTTGTTAGATTTAGCTGCTTGATCAACTATTTCATTGCCCGAAATTCCACAATGGGAAGGAATCCAGATAATAGATATTTTAATTCCCATGGAAATTAAAAAATGGCAGAGTTCTTGAATTTTTTCAATAATTGAATTTTTGGGGCATATTTTGTTCATTGACAATGTTAAGCTTTGAGAATCGGTAAAAATAATAATTTCTTTGGGTTTAGAGGAAAAATCATATTCTAAGGCATGCTTTAGGCACATTTCCATAGCGATAGCTTCAGCAGTAAAGCTAGAAGATATGTTATTAAGTTTAGCACTATTCACAATATCTAAAAATTTAAAGGCCGATCCAACCCCAGATTCACTTTTTGAGCCATCAGTATAACAAATAATAGCATTTTTAGATATTTTTGATAAAAATTCGTTATATTTATGTTTGAATTCTATTGCGTAGGCAGTATTTTTTTGTTGATTTGAAATTTTATGGAAAGAAGGGAGGTTATTTTTCCAAAAAGGAAGTAAATTATTATATGTATGTAAAAGAGGGAAAAAAGTTTTGAAATTATGATTATTTTCATAAAATCTTAAGCTTAAAGGCTTAGTTTTACCAAAGAAAATATGTATTATGTCATATTCACTAATACCCATTACTATGTCCTTCATTGGGTTTATGGGTTGGAATAAAGTTTTAGCAACATAATTATTTATAAGGTACATGCGTCGAAATAGTAAGGGAGGTTCACCAGCATCAACAAGCAGATTTTCAATTCTGCTTGATTTAAATGCACCCGTAGCTATTCTAATAGCATTATTTTGGATTGGTTCGAGTCGATTGAGTTGGAATTTACTAGCAGACCCATAAATTGGGGCACCGTATTCAATAATTGGTCTAACATAACTTTTGTAAAGTCTTAATAAATTTTTCCTATTAAGTCCGTGGTTTTTGTTATTTAAAATTTGTAAAATATTAGATGCTTTAATGGCTCTGGCTCTAGTGTAATCTATATGAAATTTCCATGTGAGGCGGGAATCAAATATCATACCTAATACTTTAATTTGGTTAAATTTTTGAATTATGGTATTGTTGAATACAAGATCAAAAGAAGGACTCGGTCTTCTTCTAGAAAAAAATATCATTTTTGTTTTTTCTTCGGAAAATTTTGGACCATTAGATTTAGCCCAACGAGTCAAGGAATTTAATGTTTTTTGTAAAGTTAATTGGATGGAATTGGGATTTTTATGGGTCATATAGAAAATAATATCGTCAACATATATGCTGTATCTCACAGGATTATTGAAACATTTGGAGATATCGGATATTACAATGTTCCATAGTGTTGCGCTTAGAGATGAACCTTGCAAGATTCCGTTCTCTAGATTATATGGAGAGGAAAGGGAGTTATTTACTTTTACTTGGATGCTTCGGTTATTTAGGAATTTTTCGAGGTAAGTAAAAATTCTGCCATTGATATTCCATTTATTTAATTTTTGTAGTATTTTGTGTTTCCAAGTGAGATCAAAGGCTTTCTCTATGTCTAAGCTCACCATAACAGTATGTTCTTTACATGCAAATCCTTTTAATATATGATGTTCTAATAGTGCTAAACTATCAATAGTTGATTTACCCTTAATACAGCCATTTTGGTATTTATCAAGGAGGTTTTTTGATTCTAAGATCCATCTTAATCTGTTATTAACCATTTTCTCCATTATTTTACTGACACAACTTATTAAAGATATGGGTCTATAATTTTTAGCAATTTTTGAATCTTTACCAGGTTTACAAATAGGAATAATAATGGACTTCTTCCAATTTTCTGGAAACAAACCGCTGGTCCAAACGTGGTTATAAAGAGAAAGTAATACTTTCTGTGAGTTTTGTGATAAATTTTGTAACATAGGGTATGAAATTTCATCTAAGCCAGTTGCAGAAGATCTGCAATTTTTAAGGGCCTCTTGTAATTCCTTATAGCTGAATTTTTCATTATAACACTCAAGATTATCAGATATGTTGATTATATTTGCTTTTTCAGCATTATTTTTAAAAATTTGAAATTCTTTATCATATTGTAAAGATTTGGAAACATTGGAAAAATGTTTTGCAAAAATTTCTGATTGTTTGCAAGGATCACTTATTATATCATTATCATCTTTAATTAAAGTTATTGGGTTATAAGGATATTTACCTTTTAATCTTTTTAGTTGTTTCCACATGGTTTTTTGGTCTAATGGTTTGTTGATTGAGGAGAGGAATTTAAGCCATGAATCACATTTTTTTGTTTGAACTATTTGTCTTGTTTGAGCTCTACATTTTTTAAAGTAGATAAAATTATCAATGGTAGGATTTTTTCGATATTTTTTTAATGCTCTTTTCCTAATGCGAATGGATTCAGCAATTTCTTCACTCCACCATGGGACACATTTAGTTTTAATTTTGCATTTTGGGATGGAGTGAATACTAGCACTTAAAATAATTTCATTGAATTTTGATACTCCTAAGTTGATATTGTTATCATTTATTTGTATATCAACAAGTGATTTGGTTAATTCTTGGAATTTGACCCAATCAGCCTTTCCATAAGACCAAGGTCTTTGGGGACTGTTGTATGAGAAATTTAGAGAAGGATGTAAAGAAATAATAATTGGGAAATGGTCAGAGAAATAAATGTCATCATGGGTGGACCATTCAAGGAGGGGAAGGAGTGAATCAGAAGCTAATGATAAGTCAATATGGGTGAAAATCTTGTGAGTTAGGTTGAAATGGGTAGGGGATCCATTATTAAGAATTCCTAGATCAATGTTATTGAAAAGGAAATTTTCCAAAACTAAACCTCTGGGATTATTGGAAGGACTTCCCCATAAAATGTGGTGGGCATTAAAATCCCCAACTAGTAGACATGGTTTAGGTAATTGGTTGTATAAGGAATTCAACTGATTATAATTAAGAGTAATGTTATGGGATATGTATATATTACATATACAAACATAATTAATAGATGGGTGGTATATTTTCACAGCAACAGCTTGAATTTCACTGTTGATGTGTATCATTTCAGAAAAAATAGATTTATGTACTAAAGTTAATACACCATTACATGCATGGAGAGAATTAGATATATGGTCATGTCTATAAGAGTTAAAAGTGTTTAAATTAATTTTGTTTCTGAAAGTTAAGTGGCTTTCTTGTAAGCATATAATTAAAGGGCAAAATTGTTGGATTAAAAGTTTAAGGTCATTTAGCTTACTAAAAAAACCATTACAATTCCATTGAAGAATTAAATTGTGACCAGTCTTATTTTGTGTTGTCATAAATTGATAAAAATAGGTATAAAAAAATCAAGATATTAAAATATAAGAGAGACCTTAAAAGAATATAAAAAATGGTATTAAAAAATGAAATATAAAATAAAATAAAAATAATGCAAAAAAAAAAAAATAATAATAAATAAATAAAATAAAACTACTCCTGGGGGGGAGAGCCTTCTTCAAATAAAGGAGGCTCATCATCACCAGTAGCTGTTTTATCCTTTGCTTCCTCTTCAATTATGGTTTCAGTGGTATCCATTGGGGAATGGATATTAGGTACAGGACTATTTAGAATTGGACTATCAGTATTTTCATGAGTATTATTTTGAGGAACAGATTTTGGGGATTGAGAAAAATCAATTTTAGAAGAGTATATCTTCTTTAATTTATTGATTATTGGATTCTTAGGTGGGGAAGATTGTGCATAGCTATGTTCAGAAAGTTTATTGTCAATAGATGAAATGATATTTTTTTTAAGACAAACACCATTGGGGCCTTTGTATTGGTCTACATTGATAAGTTGTTCTTTTATAATATCTGATTGAAAATTTGGAAGATGGTTTTGAGGAGGAAAGGATTTCTTCTTAGGGATCCGGTTGCTGCCGGGAGGAGCTCTCCTCTTGTGGGTTTCATAAGTATTTGGTCTGAAGTCATAGATATTCATGGAGCAGGAAGGAAGGGAAGGAGAATTTACAGCAGAGGTTAAAGGAACTACTAGGCTTGGGATAGTAGATGATTTGGATTGGTTGGACTGGAAATTATTGTGAAGAGCAGGAAAGTCTTGTTGATCAAGCCTTGATTGTAGTTTAGAAGAAAAGGATTTGGTATTTTTTCTAGGGAATAAGATGGCAGCTTCTTGAAAGCAAAGAGGTTGTACCATCATTATCTTTTTGATGTCACATTGTCTGATGTATTCTGGGCAATCTTTCTTGGAAATAGAAGAATGATTACCACGGCAATGTAGACATGAAGGAGTTGAGTTTTGGCAGTTGTGGGAGGAGGAGAGAGACAAGGTTTCAGAGCAATTTTTGCATTTTTGTTCACTATTGCATTTTTTGTTAGAGTGACCAAATTGAAGGCAGTTAAAACATTGCATTACATTTTGTATGTATGGTTCAATTTCGCCTCTTACATGAAATAAATAAATATAAGAAGGGAGGGATTGACCTTCGATCATCAGTTTTACTGTATTGCTTGGGACATATTTGGTTTCTCCAACTTCATTGGGTACTCGGCGATTAAGCCTTTGCACTCCAACTACATTGAAGTTGCGAGCATCAATATTTGCTAGGATTTCATCATCAGTGAAGTCAGGATCAATATCTTTTAAAATTGCAAATTTGTAGAGGTAATTGGCAGGAATATAAACATTGTATGTCTTTAGGATTTCAGGATTGGAAGCCAATGTATTGGCATCAGCACAAGAATTACAGCTTACCACAATTTTTGATCTAGTTATCCGATTAAAGTGAGGTATATTTGATGAAGGAAGGACAGTGGTTACCATTTGTCCAACTTTGAACTTGCATAAGTAGGGGTATTTCACATTTGGTTGTTTCTTGGTTTCAAAAATAACTTTATATTGTTCATATTTGACATCTTTGTTGTATAAAGAAATAGGCTTAGGCACTTCTTTGTCATTGGTCTGGGGGCCTGTGCCCCAGAGTTGTCACCCATTTTGGGTTGTCTTAAAAGTTCTTAAATTATAAATCACATTTCAGTTGAAAAATGGCTCGCACAGGAAAAGAAAGAACTGTTTTATTATACACAGGAACACAATTCGAAGCGGTAAAGGTTCTAACAAGTTTTGGAAAGACTCGAAATTTTAGGCTTTCTATGGAAAATTGGAAAAGGCCTATAAATTTACGGAGATAACAAGAAAAGGTCTTCACTCAACGAGTTTTCAAACGAGAATAGAATGAATTGAAAATTTAGATTTCAAAAATATTTGTTTTGTTTGGATGAAAAGCTTTCTTAGAATATCCGGTAGAGGCGCTAGAGTTTTCGTTATCGGGTATCGTGATGATGCGAAATGTAAAAAAATCTTCTTCCTACGAGACACGAAACCGATAAACTTATCGTTATGGGGATTGATTATCGGGACCCGATAAGTAAATGCGAAATGTCTCTAATGTAAATGGATTTTACATTCAGTCGAATCGGATATAAAATAGAACTGGATGTAAGTGGAACCTCGATATAAGAGAACAATTTCCAGGTCCAATTTACCTCTCTAGGTACAAGGAAAAATATTCCTTCTATGTTTTAACATCTTAGTCGTGGATAAATAGATTCAATTAGGTAAATTTTAATTTTCTAAAATTCGTATGAGAACACCCTGTATTTATGAAGTTTAGTGATGGACTGAAAAGAAACGTTCACAATTACATAATATTTACAGCAGTGTCTAAAATCGAGTCGATTTGAAAAATCGAAAATATCATATATATTTTAATCACCAGAAATATAGAACATAATTTTTACATATAACTGGGTCTTATTTCCCAAAATAAAACAGAATGAATATAATTAAAACTAATTTTTTAAAAGAAAGGATTATCTTTGATCGTTGCTGGAAACGCAATGGTAAGTTCATCTGTACGTACCCTACGTCTATCGGTATCTTTAGTAACTGAGGGGAATAGAGGAAGAGTGAACAGAAAGTAAACATATAGTTTCATTGGCTGAAACAGTTGGTATCTCTTTATTGTGACTTATTGGCCAATCAAAATAGGTTTTACAAATGAGGAGAAGTTTTTCGTAGGTATCTAATAAATTTATATACACCTTATACCTATAGTATAGTTTATACAATACCTATCATGAAAATGTATATGTCACTTTCACATTTCCCTTCC
The DNA here is from genome assembly GCA_024516035.1 of Bactericera cockerelli. Classification (NCBI taxonomy): domain Eukaryota; kingdom Metazoa; phylum Arthropoda; class Insecta; order Hemiptera; family Triozidae; genus Bactericera; species Bactericera cockerelli. The sequence continues at coordinate 26,117,202 of CM044959.1, read as the reverse complement.
TCCCCATCGCTTTTACGGCCTCTACCTACCTCTTTTACATCATAGATCACAATAATTATGTAGTTTACATACGTAGACATCTTATTATCCCAATATCCCTGTTATTTTTCCTTTGAACATACTGAGATTAGCCATAATCATTGAAGGTAATAATCTCATCGATCAAACCTTTATCAGAGGAATGTGTTATGTAATCAGAGTTGACACCCAATGAAAATACTGTAAATCAGGTTCTATCAGGTTAAGAACCAAAATGGTAAGTGGCCCCGCTTCTGATCTTAAGCCCAAGCTGAGACACTTTTTTTCTCAACTGCTGGTGTTTTTCTGTTATGTAATCACAATCCCTAATCAATTTATTTATTTATCTTGAGAATGACTTCTTCTACCCTTTTGTTTTCATGAGTATTTAATTAACTATTAATTAATTTTATATATGAAATCCTCCATGGTTGTGATATTGTGATTTTTAATTGGTTTAATCTGTTTATTATTCAATTTTCAATGAGTGTAGCTTTTATACCAACTTATAAGAAACACGACTATCATAATAGTTGGTTGAACTTCTTCCACAACAAAATACCACTAAATAACTACAATTTCTTTGAAGAAGGTAACATTTCAATTTAAATAATTGTAACATAGGTATTACGATCTCTACTGAGGTCTCAAGTGTTTGGGTATTACTTGCTAGCTGGTCACTAAAGAATTGGTTCTTATAATATAAAAATTAATTAAGCTCTGATGCTCACCTAGGTATGTACTTTATTTTATAAGGAATGTAATCCTGGAATGTATGGCATAGCTGGCAGGGTTTGTTGCCCATGACTGCCAAATTCTAGCATGAGAAGTATTTCAGCCCGAGTGCTGACACATCAAATCGTTCTTCTTCTTTCACTTTTCCTGAGGGTTGCCATACATGCCACTTAGGTTTATTCATTATTTTCTTCAATTAAATTAAGTATACCCACATTGTAAATGTTTCTATAATTTCACTCTTTTGAATCATACAGGTATAGAGACCTATATCATTATATGTTGATGTTGATATTCTTGAATTTGGTGAAGGAAATCCATTTTCTTTTCTTCTATTGCACTAATTTTTGTTTGTGATTTATATGTTTTAAATGCACCTCTTTGCTTATTGTTCTTTGGCTTTCAGATGAGATTTCTAGAATGGAGAGAGCTCCTCTAAAAATTTCAAAGAATGGTCAACCACACTCTCCAGGCTCTGTCTCATACCAAGCTACGAGTGACAAGGTAATACATCAACTTCAAACAGAGACCTGTAGCATGTTTTTTTTTATTTATTACTGATAATATATTACCAAGCACTCTTAGTATTAGGTTATAAGTTTAAAGTGGTTACAATATTGGTACTTTTTAGTGTCAACCAAAGGTTATTTCAGTATTACATTCATGGTAAGTTAGTCCTGACAACTGCATTACTTCAGTGCATTTTACCTTTACATCCATAACATTCCAGAAACGGAAAATTTTGTTCAGAATTTTCCCCTCAGGCTGGGATTCAAACTTGCAACTTCTGGGTCAGTAACCAATGCTCTTAACCACTGAGCAATGGAGGCTGGCTAAAACAAGTACCTACTTATGTTAAAGGTACTTAAAAACCCACAGAGTTTTTTACTCCACTATTGGGAAAATATAATTGATTTCTTCTAACTGTTTATAATACTACTTTTATGTAAAAAAAAATAATTTCATCTCAGTGTACCTTGACTCACCAGTGATTTCCTCCCTTTTAACTTACAATGCACATTCCTCTATTTAAATGGTTATAGCATAAATTTTATCCCATATGAGTTGTGTAAAAGGGCTTTATCCTTGCCCCTTTAATAATTTTTAAGATTTACCTATCTTATAAATCTGTTTAAGTAATTGCATGTAAATAGAGAGATAAAAAAAAAACATTACTCACAAAATCTTGAGTAAAAGAGAAAGAAAACTTTTACAATGTATTTTTTTTTGTAAAACACATTTTTAAAAGCACAATTGATACAGTTAACAACTCTATTCATATGATGTGAGCACAAGCACTGAACATAATTTCTTATCAATACCTGAGTACAAAGATGATAAAGTATTTGATTAGTCATGATCTAGCCATTTTTACCTGACCCTGTACATCTGCACTTTAAACAACTAAACAACTATGTGTATATATTTAATATTGTGTTGAGTTACAGTAGGTAACTGTAACTATAAATGATCAAAACATGCTGAGACTATCAAGACTCACACAATAGACTGAGATGTGAGTAATGAATTGCACATAATATGACAGATTAGTTTTTAAGACATCAGGGGGAGGATATATAAAAACATAATTATTGTTGTAGTTCTTATGTACTTTTAAATAGTGCTGTAGGCTGTAAGTATAGAATGTTTTTAAACAAAGTGGTAGGTATTATCTCTTTTGGAAAGAAAGAGGGAAAATTGTTTCTACATGTGTAACTAGTTTGCTCACTTTATTAACTTGTGTTGTGCAAAGTGTTTAAATATGGTTTGGATTTGATTTATATCAAAAGTATCCTTTAATTGTTAAAAAATGTCCTTCAACTTGAACAGTTTTGTTCATAAGTATGTAAGTAACTTTATATGGTTATTGCTCAACTGTGGGGCTGAGGGTATAGACTACTCAATAAGAAAAATCCATCAGGGGTTTGTGGTGGGGTAACCAGATTGTAAGCATTGTATTATTAATAGATAAATGTCTCAACATTTTTAACTGTAAATATTTTATGTTGTGGTTAACATTACTACCTCAATTATGGGCTTATGCAGAAATAAAAGCCAAAAGTCCTCACACTGGTTGGTTCTGCAAATAATTCACTTATAATATGTGGGCTAGGACAACCTGGGAATAGCTGGACAATGCTCCAAAAATGCTTAAATCAATTGCAAAGAAACCATACTCCATCTGATCTATTATTTACTAACCCAGTTAGAGACCACACCCCCCTCAGCATAGCTTTTGCTACTACAACAACCACCTAAATTATTTTACACAGTTCACAAAATGATAGCTTTTTTTAACAGGTTGGGAATGGTCAGTCCTTATCTCTAAGTGAAGACGAAGGCATCATAGACATCACTACCTCAGGCACAATGAATGAAAGACATCTAGATGAACAAATCAATATCTCTCATGGTAAGTAAAACTGACAAGATTTTTGGAATCAATAGAGCCTAGTTTGTTCAAAAATGTCATCAGCTCGATTAAAAAACTGACTGATAATAATAACTTTTATTGGTTTCTAATAAGGTAGTAGAAAGTAAAAAACATATACACATTACCAAGTAGTTCTTGGTGTCAATTTTATATTTATATCTTCTCATCAATATTCATTAAAGATCATAATGAATTTTTTGAACTATTCACTAACACATATTATCTTTATTTGTCCCTCAGGATCTGGGTTCTTTGATTCAGATGAGATACCTGGGATTGGTCAGTATGAAGATTTCCATACTATTGACTGGCAAAGAGATCTGGCCAGGGACCGAATGCGACATCGTTATATTGTCAAACGGAAACAGAACTCTGTGTTTGACTTGATCAAGGGTGCTCATGATGCATGGTCGGGGTGGTTGTGTGTTCTCCTGGTGGGCTTGGTCACTGGTAAGAGAAATACATTTCTTTTGTAATGCCTCACTTCTTCTTCTTCTTTCACTTTGCCTTTTCTCAAATCTACTTAGGTTCAGTATTATTAAACCTTATGGTTGAGGTCGGTTGGTTGGTTAGTTGTGGCACATTGTTATGGCTGGATACCCTCCCAAACACCAATAATTCTATTTAATTGAAAAGTCTGATTAGGACGGGGGTTTTACCCTCCATTTGCTGGGAATATTACCAGGTACCCACATTAATCTCACCCAGCCTAGGTAGGAACAGTATTTCCAGCCTCACATGTACGGAGGGAACAGAATTTTCTTCAAAAAGTCTGCTCCAACTGGGGATCAAACTTGGGATCTCTGATTTAAGGGCAGTAGTAACAACCATTACGTCATGGAGGCTGGCTTTACAATGCCTCACTGAAAATATTGAAAATAAATACATCTTCAACAAGAAGTAGGGAAGTCTAAGTCTCTTTCTATGCATGTGCAATTTCAGGACCTTTACTAGTATACATAAAAGTACAGTAGAAATCGTTTATAACGACACCGTTTATAACGAACAACCGGCTATAGCAAACAAAATCTCCGGTCCCTTGGAGACTTATGGAAAATTAACATTGGTATCGTTTATAACAAACATCGGCTATTAGGAACAATATTGGCTTTAGCGAACAAATTCTCAAGTCCCGTGGCTACTTTCTATCGGTTATAACGTACAAAATTCATTTTGATGCTCTGTGAGTAAAACAGAAAACATGTTTAGTTATGCAGATTTTTGTCAAGGAGTAGATGAGTGACCTGTCTAATATAGATCATTTTTTTAGGAACTTTGAAGTTAGTATTGTTTCAGATTTTGAATTAGTGGATTATGAATGTACCTACATTCATACATAATTGTACATTTTTCATGTCTTACGAAGTTCCCTTATAACGTACATTGTTCTCTATAAGCGATACATATCGGATATAGTGAACTTGTTCCTTATAGCCGATATATCGGTTATAGTGAAAATCGGCTATAAGGAACAAATCTGTCCGGTCCCTTGAAGTTCGTTATAAACGATTTCTACTGTAGTTTAAAAAATTAAAATTAGTATCTAAAATGATAGGAAACCCACTGAATAACACTGAATCATTCTAGTTTTTAATCATTTGATTTTTCTCTAGTAAATCATTTTATGATGTGTATGAATTTAGTGGATCTTAACTTTTACACACTTACATATTTGCAGGTGGTGTAGCAGGTATCATAGACATAGGCAGCTCATGGATGTCAGATCTCAAGTTTGGTTTGTGTCCAGAGGCTTTTTGGTTAAACAAAGAACAATGCTGTTGGAGTTCCAATGAGACATCCTTTGAAGACAATGGAAACTGTTCTCAGGTTAGTGTAATAAGCTAGTAAGTAAAATACACTCACCTAAAGTCATTTGAACTGTGACAATGGTCTATTTCATGAGTGGATTGGCTGGCATTTCCAGCCCTACCCAGGCTGGGTGAGGTTAATATGGGTACCTGGTACTTGGCGTTGGCGTTAGGAATGGCATACAGCCGTAAAAAATGTGCCAAAACCAAGCAACCTCAACCATAAGGTTGAACAACATTGACCCTGCTCAAGCAGGAGCAGACAGAGTAAAAGAAGAAGAAGAAGATGATATTAGGATAGATTTTTTGTGCTTGTTATAAGTAAATATAGATTAAATTATGTTTGCTATGTTTACAGTGGATGACATGGTCAGAAGTGATGGGCAGTAACAAGGAAGGTTTCATGGCATACACCTTGGGCTATGTATTCTACATTGCATGGGCATTGCTCTTTGCTTCCCTAGCCGCATTCCTTGTGAGAATGTTTGCCCCATATGCTTGTGGTTCCGGTATACCTGAGGTGAGAGTTGAAGATTATATTTCTGTCCATAACAAGAGTGATGCCTCAGTTACTCAAACTGGTAGTGATAAATTTTGTCTGCTCAGTAATAAAATTGTTGAGTTCCCAGGCTAAAAATCTTTCTTGAGTTGAAGATATTCTTGGCTTAAAATAACTATGGTATTGCATAATTATTTCTATCTTAAGAAATATTTCTGCTTGAATATTACCTTTTCGAATTATTATACATTATTTTCTTTATAATGGCACCTCATTTTTCCTCACGCTCATAAAATTAACCACTCATTTTTCCTCACGAGGTATGAGTAGATTCCAGATATCCGAAGTACAAAGTAGAATATTTTCTTTCCAGCTGGGATTCGAACCCAGGGCCTCATTCCAGGAAGCTTTCTCAATCTCATGATCGTCAAATCTCCATTTGCACTGCTAAGTAACACTCTGATTGGTTTACTTGTTGAAAGGGAGATATTTCGATAGTATTAGTGCTCTTTGGCATGAGACCCTGGTCACCATATGAGCAAGCCTCGTGCGCCTACACCACTCGGCCACGGTGACTACCTAACAACCTAAAGTATCTTTCATACTGAGTAGTATAAAAATTATATTAGCTGCACTGTATATTCTGCGTATTTATATTATTATTATTATTATTAAACATATTTGATCAAGTTTTATTTACAAATAACATAGAATATATACATACATAGGAATTAAAATTAACAAAACTAAACTTGATCAAGGGCGGTGCTAATGCCAACGCCATTCTCTTCCGCACCACCCTTGGCATTTATACACTTTTTCTGCTTGGTTTTATTGAAATAAATAAGTAGTAAAACCTTTTCTTAGCAAAATTAATAAAAAATTAATGTTGTTTTTGCTTTGCAGATTAAAACAATTCTCAGTGGTTTCATCATCCGCGGATACCTGGGGAAATGGACCCTCATCATCAAGTCCGTGGGAATCATGCTGTCAGTATCTGCAGGACTTAGTTTGGGTAAAGAAGGACCTATGGTGCACATTGCGTCCTGTATTGGTAAGTTTTTCTTTTCATGTACCTTCCTATGTTTTTTTCTTTTTTGATTTTAAATAAATTTTAGTGTTGAATTATTCGAATATTAAAAGAGAGTTTTAGTGCTTTAATACAATTCAAAATTCAATGCAACACAATAATTCTAGCCAGGTACCAGCCAAGTCAGACCAAAAGACAATAACACAAATCTTTGGCGCACCAGGATCAGTGTTAGGAAGGGCATCCAGACCTAAAATGGGGAAGAAGAATTGCTAGAACTATAACCTGAACCATTAAGAAGATGTTCATGAACAATTGAACAATGCCGACCACAAGTAGGTTCGGGGAAAGGCAAAGTGAAATTATAAGAAGAGTGAGATAATAAAATCAATGTTTTTACACCCTCTTTCAAGCAAAATCACCTACAGCAACTTCATTAATGTCAATAATTGCCTGTTGTGTTGATCTTACAACCTAAAATACTTCTTTTTTTTTCAGGTAACATTCTTGCTTATCTGTTTCCAAAGTATGGACGCAACGAGGCTAAGAAAAGAGAGATTCTGTCTGCAGCCGCGGCAGCAGGAGTTTCAGTAGCTTTTGGTGCCCCTATAGGAGGTGTGCTCTTCAGTCTGGAAGAGGTAAAGAATTTATCTGTGTGTACATTACCAGTGGCTACCCTTTCAAGTCAGGCCAATATTTTTTTATTTATTGAGAAGTAATCTCATATAAAAAATGGGTTACATTATTTATTTATTTTTATAATGTCACCATTTATTTGTAGTACCTACAATATTTTTTCATATGACTTAAAGTGGAATTTCCCCCCTAGTATTTGTGGATTATTTTAGTAATTTCTTTGTTGTGTCAAGGGAATGCCAATGTCATTTCAGATAAAATAAGATTATTTTTGTTTGATATTATCAATGATAGCACTCAGGCTGGGTGAAGTTATTGTGGTCAGCTGGTTTGTGATTTTCCAGCGAATGCATGATAAAACCCTCGTCTCTGATAATATTATCATTTGAAAGAGGATTTTATTTTCTTGTCCAGGTGAGCTACTACTTCCCCCTCAAGACTCTGTGGCGCTCTTTCTTCTGTGCTCTGGTCGCAGCCTTTGTTCTGCGCTCCATCAACCCCTTTGGCAATGAACACTCAGTCCTCTTCTACGTCGAGTACAACAAACCTTGGATCTTCTTCGAGCTGATCCCTTTCGTCGGGCTGGGTGTCATTGGGGTAAGTTTGCTGGTTCTAAATAGCTTTATTGAGATCTGAGCGCACGGCAGTGCGCCAGGCCAAGTTCCAGCAAGTACTGCAGTGTATCTTTACACGAACCGATTCACCCGGTTTTTTCACATATTTTTTACATTTTGTGATTGGCAGAAGTCTCGGACTTCAGAGTCTTGTTCCGGATGTGAAGAAGTCTAGAATAAGATTCTGTATTAGAAACAATCGATTTTAAGCTGACACAACCAAGTTCTGAACCACTTCTATAGACTCAATTACTACTGCTTTCCAGGCAAGTGGACTCAGTGCAAAGTTAGTCATTTTATTTTTTTAATAGCCATTTGAAATGTTCACTGTCCATTTGTATACAATCGGGTACCTTTGATTTGTCTTCTTCAAATGTCGATAGCTTGAACATTAGACGATTCTCAGTCTAATGTTCAAGACGATTGGGCGATTCAGAATATTAAATGTATGTACAAAATGTCTATTTAAATTTGAAAATAAACAAGAGAACTTGTTTAGACTGCTGGAAATAAAGGGACTTTTCAGTCTCACCTCGGCAGTATAAACAAGGTAATTTCTATTATATTCTCACTCAAATGATGATTCCACAGGGTATCATCGCGTACATCTTCATCCGTCTGAACTTGAAATGGTGCCGCTACCGTAAGATGTCCCGACTGGGACAGCTGCCCGTGACTGAAGTATTGGCCGTCACTGCTATCACCACCATGATCTCCTACCCTAATCCATTCACGAGGATGAGCACCAGTCAGCTTATCTATCTGCTCTTCAGTCAGTGTGGGGGTGTGTCCTATGATAATGGATTGTGGTAAGTGAAACTCAATGGTTGCTTGGCTTTAGGTATTCTAGCACTTTGAGCCCCAGATCTGGGATCGGCGAGTGAGCTCGAGGGACCACAAATTTCAGAACCCAACACTCATACATTGTTCCCAAGGACCACTAGAACCTATTCCCTATGAGAAACACATAGAAACGAATACCATAGGGAGTGCTCATGTCTTCAAAGTAAAGGAAGGTCGTAAATACCATAAAGAGTACTCATGTCTACAGTCCAATTTCGGGTGAGGGTCATATATGGTACTCTTGTCCTTTGTGAAATGTCAGCTGAGAGTCATATATGGTATTCATGGGCTCAAAGTGCTAGGGATCTGTATTCTGTTGGTTCATATACCAACCAAAACATGAAATTTATTACAAAGAACTTCTGAGAAAAAGGGATTCCCGTGGTATGAATGAAATATTTTTATGTTTGCATCATCAATGAAAGTGATTCTTCTCTTTATGGGTAAGGTATAAGTAGTAAAACGAGAATGACATTTCAATGTTAGATAAATTTGGGCCGAAATCAGTAGAATAATGTGGTATTTCTCATTAACTATTATTGGTGTCTCTTTTTTTGTCAATATTTTAGTGTGAATCAATGTATCACTAGGTCCAACCCAGGCAAGGTGAAGTTGATAAGGGTTGCTGGATTGTGAGTTTCCAAAGTATGGATGATTAAACGCGTATTTCGAATGGCCCATAATAATAATATACAGGGTCTTCATAAAGTCTCACCCAGGCCTAGGTTTCTCGAAAACCACTCAGAATATCAAAAAACGCAAAAACCCGTATTCCTTTATATTTAGGGGGATTGATTTTCAGCCAAAAAATTTTTGCCTACACGGCCCCAGTCAGGCTGGGCATGGACCAACTTTAAAATCTTAAATAGAATGGTATGTCTTGTGGCATATTGTTTTAAAGGTCTTATTGAGAGAAGTTCATTACAATAAATTTCAGTGTGGTACGACTTACCGTTCTCGAGATACAGGATCGGACGTCCTGCGTAATATCCATATATTTTGACCTATAACTCGTTAACCGTAAATTATGGAGAAAATTTTTCTTGTTAATAATAACTTCTTATGACAAGACCTTTCGAACAAGTTATAACTCGACATACTCTGTTGATGTTAGTTTCTGGTCGGTTTCGTCAGCCAGCCGGACGAACAGTCGAAAAAAATTTAACGAAAAAACAAATCAAGTTTTAACTTGTTCGAAAGTTCTTGCCATAAGGAGTTATTATTAACAAGAAAATTTTTCTCCATAATTTACGGTTAACGAGTTATAGGTCAAAATATATGGATATTACGCAGGACGTCTGACCCTGTATCTCGAGAACGGTAAGTCGTAGCTCACTAAAATTTGTTGTAATGAACTTCTCTCAATAAGACCTTTAAAACAATATGCCACAAGACATACCATTCAATTTAAGATTTTAAAGTTGGTCCATGCCCAGCCTGACTGGGGCCGTGTAGGCAAAAATTTTTTGGCTGAAAATCAATCCCCCTAAATATAAAGGAATACGGGTTTTTGCGTTTTTTGATATTCTGAGTGGTTTTCGAGAAACCTAGGCCTGGGTGAGACTTTATGAAGACCCTGTATATAATAATAAGCCCTCTGACACTCTGTACAGAGCACGGGCCTCCCTTTAAGGGGTTTTATTTTGTTTTTACAGATATATTACATAAACAAGATATTCAAATTATTGTTGCATAAATACATAAAATACCATACCTATAATTTCTTTTATATTTAACTAGCGGGCTGTCGCCCGCTTTGCGGGCCGAGGCATGGCCGTGAAAGCAAAAAATCCTTTTTCGCCAACGGCAGGTGTTGTAGTGGGAATTTCGAAAAATCCCGTCTTATTGCACATCTAGACTATAAGACAAAGCTACCTACCAAATTTCAGCTTCCAAGGACTTACGGTTTGGGCTGTAGAGCGATGATCAGTCAGTCAGTGGTCAGTCAGTGACTTTGACATTTATATATTAAGATACATCTCTATTTCCTAAACTATTTTTTTTTCCACAACAAACAAGTGCTCGAATGGCCCATGATGTTACATAAATAACTTACAAATCTTTTCTGTTCTATTTCAGTGATTACGTGGTGAATCACAACGCCACGAGCACCACCAACCCCATGACTTCAGAGGCCGGGCCAGGCCTGTTCAATGCCGTCTGGCTGCTCATGATCACTCTGGTCCTCAAGCTGGTACTCACCGTGTTCACCTTCGGCATTAAGGTCCCCTGTGGGCTCTTCATACCCAGTCTGTGTTTGGGTGAGTCAGTGCACTCCTCTTGAATCGCTCATCTTTGGTCGAGTGGTGTGAGATAATAATAATAATGCCCGGTGACGGGTTTAGCCCTATTTACATTTAAATAAAATAAAGGTTAAAATGAAATTGTACAAATATGACACAATACTGAAATATAAAAACACTGTGAAATACTTTGGTAGAGAAAAAAGATAATTACAGATAATTCTAGAAAAAGATAATTACAAATTTCATAACTGGTTATCGGCTTCACGCATCATCCTATTCAAAGGAGATACAAGCAATTATTAAATCATTATTTTTTTAAAAAACATTTTTGCTAGCATGGTACATTTAAGATATGTATAATTTTAGTACAAGGCAAGTGTACAATTTATTGTACATATTGTCTCTTGAAATTTTCTTGACTCAAGACTAGTTTCATGACTGTACTATAAACTTACTAACAAAAGGATGGTCTTTATTTTTGAATTTCTGTTATTATTCATTAGTGTAGAACTCAAAGCTGTTAATTTGTCAAATAATATCAGTTCATATTTTTTAAAAGTTAAAATACATATAAATATATATTCAACAACCGCACACCCTATGATGTGTTGCCTGTAGGCACGGTATACTCAACACAATCTTTTTTTTAAACATAGTTTGAGGGTGTTGTTTTAGACTGTTGTTTTTTTTTTATTCTTGCTACTCTTTAGTTTGAATTTTAGAGGTAGTGACGAATTATTTGAATGGTGTATTTAACTGCTATGAGGGCAACTTCCTTGGCAATGGTGTTTTCTAGGTTGAAAAGTTTCAAGACATCAATGAATCTTTGAGTGATTGTGCCATTTTTTTTCATTGTTTTCTTTTTCTGTCCAGGTGGTATCGTGGGCCGGATCGTAGGCATAGGCATGCAGCAGCTGGCGTTCCACTACCCTCACATCTGGATCTTCTCGGGCGAGTGCTCCTCCAAGGATTGCATCACCCCGGGGCTGTACGCCATGGTGGGAGCCGCGGCGGTGCTGGGTGGCGTCACCAGGATGACGGGTAAGCAGGGGTCATCAGAGTCGTATTTTTCTTTCTAACCAAAAAAAAAAAATCCCGGTTAGGTTTCTTCCAAATATTTCCATTTTATTCCTAGGTCATTCGTAAAAGAAAAATGCATTTGGTTACTTTTAAAGATAAACAATGGACTTAACCTATAAAAGAACTGGAAGCAAGATTTTTCTACTGGTTAACTTTGGAAGTGGAAATTTTTCGTCTTCCAAAAGAAAAATGACTTGCTTCCAGTTTGGTTCATTTTATTCCCGTTTGGTTAACTTTGGTTAGAAAGAAAAATAGGGATCAGGATGACGGGTAAGCAGGGGTCACTAGGATGACGGGTAAGCAGGGGTCACCAGGATGACGGGTAAGCAGGGGTCACCAGGATGACGGGTAAGCAGGGGTCACCAGGATGACGGGTAAGCAGGAGCTCCTGAATTAGTACTAAGTTGATTTTTTTTTTAAACCATAAATATATTAATTTTATTTGATAGTTCACATATGCGTCCTTGTCTTTTATACTAGAGTGAATATTAGAGAGCATATGATATTTTAATGAAATTGAATTTAAAAATGGTTAATCCATTACTCATGGGGTTTTCTGGACAAAGAGAACCCTGTTTCGAGTAAGGATTTTATAAATGATGAATTTTATAAATGATGAATTCCCCGAACCATGAGGAGCTACTGTTTGATTGCTTCAAATACGAAGAAAGCCCCATGTTAAGCTTCTCGCTTTCGACGTGGAAGGTTCCGAGATCGATTCCTAGAGCTGACAAAAAAATTGTACTTAAAAATTTATTACAGTTGTTTGTAAGGGATACCTTGCGGTGCGCTCTTGTTGACCCAGAACCTAAATAGGGAGTACTTTGTCACTTCTCGACCATCAGAGTTAAGGTACACTACGGGATGGTCAAGGATTTTTTTTTATGTACAAATTTATCCTTGACTCTTTGTATGAATTGGCCTGAATGTAATAGGTCAGATTACTAAGCATTCTTCATTGTTTTCCTGAACCTTGTGTCGTGAGAATTATAACCAGGTTATTATTATTATTATAGAAAGCTTTATTAGGTAGAACAAAAAATATATACAGTAGAAAACAATGAAATATAAAGAAAAACAAAAAGATTAAGCAAATATACAAGAAAAAAAAAGAGAATGAAGTTAATGTCCTACCTAAAGAGCGGGGTTATTGCCTGTGCAATCTCTTTCAACCAACCCTTGTTATATATATTTGAACCATTTACTTGTCATGTATTAAAAAAAAAAAAAAAAAAAATCTTCATTGTTTTCCTAAACCTTGTGTCGTGAGATAATAACCAGGTTAATGCAGCTTCACATCTCCCCCTCCACAGTCTCCCTCGTGGTGATCATGTTCGAGCTGACTGGAGGTGTCCGCTACATCGTGCCCCTCATGGCAGCCGCCATGGCCTCCAAGTGGGTGGGGGACGCTCTGGGGAAGCAAGGTATCTACGACGCACACATCATGCTCAACGCTTACCCCTTCCTCGACTCCAAGGAGGAGTTTGCCTCCACTGCACTGGCCTCAGATGTGATGCAGCCCAAGTGAGTATGACTAGATGAGGAATCTTGGTAGTTTCTGCGAAAAAATACAAGTTGTTAGGTTTTTTTTATTATTTTTTAAATAGTTTATTTATTTATTTTCTTTATAAAGAAACATCTATACAAAGGTACTTCTCCTAAGCTTTGAAGGGCTTTTAAGAGTTTTTGCTTACCTTTGATTTTTTTCAGAAAACGAATTAGTTTTGCAATTCAAAGAGGTAATATTGGCTCTCCACAAAACATTCTCCTCAAGATGGATAGCATCTAAGCATCATAAAACAAAGATAAATTGGATTAAAAAAAAAAAAAATACAAATCTCTCTTTGTTTCCAGACAATTCAATCCGCTGAGTGTTCTCACGCAGGATTCGATGACTGTGCAAGATGTGGAGACGTTACTCAAGGAAACGGAGCACAATGGTTTCCCGGTGGTGGTGTCCAGAGAATCTCAGTATCTGGTGGGCTTTGTACTCAGGAGGGACTTGAATTTGGCTATTGGTAAGTCCAGCGAATGGAATCTTTAATTTTGAGCTCTTTAACTTGAGCCTTTGAAAGCAATGAACTGTGTTAGACGGCACAGAAAAAAAACTTAAAGGGTTCTTACTTTCTTTATGGCTTTAACCGTCTTCTTCTTTTTTCACTATTCTCAAACCTACTCGGGGTCGACATTGGTCAACCTCGTCCTCATTTATGTTTCGGTAAGTTGGTAGTCCTTTCTACTGGTTGGTCCTGTCACTCCTACTTACCCATTTTACAGCTGGATGTCCTTCCTAACGCCGATCCTATTAAGGTCGCCAACAATTCTGTTACTGTTGCTTGGCCTGACATGGCTAGCACCGTATGTGTTTAACGTCCCCGGCGAGACTATTCTATTGACTTTCATGATGCGTTAATATTTAGCTATAATGATGTGTTAATATATTTAGCTAAAGTGGGTATTAAGAAAGAATTAAAACTTATCTCTGCCGCTCACTTCTCCATGTCTACTGGTACTCCTCAAAATATCTGCTGAAGTAATTTTTAGTCTTACCTTGGCAGTCAGTTTAAACAAATTATATTCTTACATAACACGTAACGGTAAAAGTAAGAAGGTTTTTGAGGTGGTTAAAATTTCTGAATATAAACGCTTTTTTTAAACACCTTATAAGAACTAAGAAATTAAACTTTCTCTTGCAAGTATTGATAGTGAAGGTCTTCCAGGCACTGGACTTCTAAACAACCTAGCGTGTGAAACCATTGATTTGAGTATGTGACTACAGAATAATTGAACTCGGGTTAGGTTGTAGAAAAAATGACAATATGCATTAACCTTGCCGAGGTGTCTTAAAGGCCTATTATAGTAGATTCCCGCTAACTCCAAATTCAAAGGACAGAACAGGCATTTTGAGTTATCAAATAAAGAGTGAAGTTCGACATGGGCCGAAAAATTCTTTCGACTTACCGGGATTTCGAGTTAGCGAGAGTCTGCTGTATTGTTATTCACTACAGCCCTATTATTGTTTCGTCCCGGTAGCTCATTGGTAAAGGCGGCACTCTGTGAATCCAGAGATTCCCGAGGTTGCGGGTCCGAAACCCAGCCGGGACATGACAAGATATCCTCCCATTTGGGATTTTTACCACATAATAATACGTCTTGGGCTTCCTGCTGGAATAATGGGACTTAATAGTCCTTATCGGGCAGTATAAATAAGGCGATATTATTAAAAGATATCATATTTGTGTTAAACACTTTCGTGATATCACAACTACTCAAACTCTTTTTTTTACTAAATCTACGCTGATACCGGGACTTGAACCACCGACCTCCAGATTACAAGTCCGCCGCCTTATCGATCAAGCTACTGAGGTCGGTAATAAGGCGATATTATTATTATTCACTGAAGTTCTCTTATTATTCTCTCCGCTAGCCAACGCCAAGCGCACCCTGGAAGGTCTCCGCGGGGACTCCACCGTGCTCTTCATGCAGAATGACTCTCAGCCCGCCCCCCTCCCCGGCGCCCCGCCCCTGCTCAGGCTGGACAAGATCCTGGACATGGCGCCCATCACCATCACGGACCAGACGCCCATGGAAACAGTGGTGGATATGTTCCGCAAGCTGGGGCTCCGCCAGACACTGGTCACTCACAACGGGTGAGTTATTTTTTATTTTTTTAAAGATGAGTGTTTCACAGCCGTTTTTATTTCGTAGCCATGAAACAGGAGCTACTGTAGACGCTTGCTGTCTGTGTTGTAGCCTACCCATCCCGTAGTATGCCTCCCCTCTAATGGGCGAGAAGTGACACAATACTTCCCAATTAGGTGCTGGGTCAACACGAGTTCGGTCAACTGACTTTGCTATGCAAGAATAAGAACATGAATCAAAGCTGCAGAGGATTATTCATTTTATTATTTATTGATAATAAGACTGACATCAATGGATGGACTAGTCTGTCATTAAAATGTCATTAATAGCAATTCAGCACTAATTCATTCACGTGAGTGTAAGAAAAGTGATCTATTAAAATGAATCTAACATTAGTTAGTTATTACTTAAGCTTGACTCTAGAGACCTTTAGAACCAACAATAATAACTTTGATATTTTGAATATATTATTTCTAAATGTGTATAACCTTGCAGTACTAAAACAATTACAATTAAATAGTCTCTATGTCTATGGATATTTTCCCTAGCTTACCACCGTTTTAAATTAATTTAAAACTCGAAATTTGTAATTTCACATTTTCAAGTTATGGAGGCAGTGTTGTGTGTTGTTCTGACCGTATCGTGTTCTTCTTCTTTTTTTTCAGTCGACTTCTTGGCATCATCACAAAGAAAGATATTCTTAGATTTATCAAACAAATCGACAATGAAGATCCTGGCAATGTCACGGTCATGTTTCATTAAGCAAATTATGAAACTGGAATTCCAGACGTTGCAGGTTATACTGTGATGCATGTTACATTCGCTTTGTTATGCTGTGATACCAATATTGAATCAATACCCCCTCTGGTTGCATCAAGTGGGTTTGAGTCCTTGCAAGTGCAGGATGTTTTTTATATTCAACAATTTCAGCGTGCCAAGGGAATGAACTCTTTCCATGAAGATAAAGTTTATTAAAAAAAAAAAAAAATCAATATAACCTATTACCCTACAATCTACAATGAACTGAAATTCAAAAATAACATTGAATCTACCAAGTACCAAGGCCTGTTTTTCTACTTGAACCTTTGTAGGCGTTTTTGTTTTACTCAATATATAATTATGATTTATGAAAAAGCAGAGCATCAACAAATGAAGGGAATGTCTCCTTGAATAGATTATTTCTTTTTCATTGTTTTATATGAAATTATTAGGTGCAGAATAATATTACTATAAATTATAATTAATATCATCTCTTTTAATCATCCAATATCTACGAGTTCAAAACTCAGGCGGAGGTTGTAAAATCCTCAAAAAATAACATGTGTGTTGTAGAAATAAATTAAACACTAAATTATAATCGTTATACTCTTACTTTTTCAGTTATAAATATTTATCTAGTTGTTAATATGTAATGAATTAAATTAAAACATGTATATTATTTTATTTAACATAGTAAAGTTCTTTGTTCTATATTATTCTTCCCATAGACAGTTTTAGAATTTATTTTAATTAACACATTTCAGAAAAACTAAATACAAGTGTGAAAATTACATAAATTTCAATTATTTTTTTAACAAGTTCAATTTTTTTTAATCTGTCAACATAATTGTGACTATCAGAGTCACTGGTATAGATGCTTACTAGTAGAAACAACCCACCTGACTCCTAGAATTCTGGCATTAAAATTTGAAACATACTATAGTACATATAAATAATGGCTTAATTCAAGAGACTTGGACTTATAAGGTCAGTAAAAGAAGGTCTATTATCTGACTGAACATACATATTAGCCTTATAAAAGCTTTCAAGTGAGGAACCTTGAACCTCACTAAGAGAACAGATCACACTACAGTACAAGATCTAGGCAGGGGTTTGCAGAAGGTCGGTGTATTTCTTGATCTTGCTGGAAACACTCATGTCGACATACTTGTCACCAATGCTGACAATCATGCCTCCAATGATGCTGGGATCAACTTTGGATGTCAGAATAATGTTCTCGCCCTTCTTGGCAAAAAGTTTCAGGGTGGATTGCAGCTCTGTCTTGTCAGCATCATCCAGAGGCTAAGAAACAGAACAGGAGTTTATTTTATTTATTGGGGTTGTGTGGTTAATGTTGGTGTTCACTTGCCGAAATTTCACCAGTTAGTGCTAGCTCACAGTACAAACAGCTTCACAAGACTAACTTTAGTAAGGACAAAGGACTTCTCATGGCATTCTAAGGTGCTAGCCAACTCAGGTGATAAAGGATATCTAACTGTCTACTCCCTATTTGTAATCTTTCAGATGAGTGTGATGAAGAATATCTATACATACTATTGACAATGAAGCTGATTTGCATAACTTCAACTTGGTCTAGGATGTTCTAATAAAAATTAACTAGAAAACTCTGATCATTTTGAACAAGGCATAAAAATCTAAATTCAATTCCATAAATATGTACAAAGAATTTTTTCAAAAATATTTATAGCTTATTAAGTATTATGTGACAACCCTCAGATATTGCTTTTTATATTTTAACTAGTTAAATAATTACTTGTCAAGTGACAGTACTTACCCTGGCAGTGATAACTTCCACTGGCAGATCTCCTCTGTGGGCTGCCATGATAATGGAAAAGTTGTTGATGACTCCATCAATGCTCTTGAGCCTTCCATTCTCAGCTAACAGTGAGAGCAAGTTAATAGAGGCTGCAGAGAACTTTTGCTTCTGACCTATTGACTTAAGGGCTTCGATTTTAAGTGTCTTCTTAATGGTAGGGTCCAGCACAAAGTCACGGAATTTCACATCAGTTTTCAAGGCTTTCTGTTGGACACATATTAATTCAAAAGTAAATCAGTTGTTAAGTGCATAAAACTAGTCATTTAAAATTCAACAAGTACTTGGTTTTCTCTCAATATGAGATCATATTAGATTTTAGGTAAAGTGTGAAATGGTCATATTTTTTTATTCCTCACATTCTGTCACTAAATAAAAGTCCTCAAAATGTTACCATCATACCATTCATAAAAATACTGTAGGTCAGGATAAGAACATCCTGGGACAAGTTTTCTCCTTCAACTTTCAAAGGGCAAATGTGGCCAGCTTGGTTCACTACCAGATGCTGGCCAAATGTGGGAATTTTGTAATTCTGTTAATTTTATATGAAAAAATATTCAGAGCTTAAAATAGTTTGTCTATTCTCAAAATGGTTTTTTTTTTAAGTTATCATATTTGTGTTAATCACAATAATTGTGATATCACAACTACTCAAACTTGCTTTACTAAATATTTGCTCAACTTGGGACTTGAACCACCAACCTCTAATTACAAGTCCGCTGCCTTGTAGATCGAGCTACTGAGGTCGGTCTATTCTCAAAATAATAAGATTACAAGGGCAACATACTTTTTATGACCCGGTAAAAATTTGGCAGTACTTAGGCCACAACTTGGTGTTTGGGCAGTTTGGGTCTTATCCTGTATTTTGTTTTATAAAAAAATAAATAAAACTATTTTTTTTAGCCAGGTGGAATATTTATTCGGATTTTATTAAACCCACTCTAATAACTCAAACACATTGTAGGTAAAGTGTAAATACTTGATTTACCTGGAAGGAGATCAACTCTTTCTCAACACCTTCCAACTGTTTCAGCTTTGTTGCTGCAGAGTATAATGCAGTGGCATATCTTCCTTCAGTGCCGAACACTTGAACAGGTGCCTGTAAAAGAATATTGATGAATTGAATACATACTACTTATTAAAATTGAATACATACTTCTTAAAATTGAGGACATTGGGTTCATATGATAATAATTAGATTGAAAAATGAACTTTTCCTTTAGGAAGGGGTATGATTTTAATCATACTTGTGATAAATGATTATCTGCCTCCATTGTCAAGGCATTTGACTGATAATCCAGAGGTCTGTGGGTTGAAAACCCAGCTGGGATATCATAAAATAATATGTCTTAGGCTTACTCCTGGAATAATGGGGCTTCATAAATAAGCTGATGTTATTATTATTAATAAATAAATGTGTTTCATTGTGTTATTATAACACTAAAATTGAAGGTAGTGCAGAATTATAGGATTTCTTCACTTATCTTTCTAAATATTCTTATTTTGTCCATAATTCTGCCACTAGTTGTTGCTCATATCATTGTGTTTACTCATTTTTCCTTACAAGATTTGAGAAAACCCTGTTACATCCAAAGTAAAAAAATTCTATTCCACTAGGATTTGAACCCAGGTCACCATGCATGCAAGCCTATTGTGCTACTGTGCAACACCACTTAGCCATAGTGACTATGAAGACTTCTAATCCATATTTTGTAAGACTAAAAACGAAGATTTGTTTACAAAACATGGATATGAATGGGACCAACATTTACAATTTTTCCTCACACAGTAAGTTTTAGAATTTCAGGTTGGTACTAGGAAAATCAAATTTTGCAAAACTCTGAATTGTTGTAACCAGCTAGTTTGCAGCTAAGTGGAGTCATTGTCTCCAGCCTTTAAAAGAAAAGTAGCTCATCCTAAACTCTGATAAAATATGAGAGTGAATGTGACAAAGATCTCAATTAAAACTTGAACCGAAGTAATATTCAAAATAAAAAAGCCACTCACTATTACTGCTCACTCACCTTGACTAATTGCTGGGAGATTTGAGATGAACTGAAAGAACGGCTCTGTCAAAGAAAAATAATAAAAATATATTTACAATTTAAAAAAAATCTCTGAACAAAGTATTGTGATGTAGTTTTGTAATTATTCCTTTCTTTTTAGCACAATTGGATTAATGAGATAAACAGGATTATACCTGGTACAAAGGTTATAGAACAGTTCTTGTGAATTAATTTAAATAACTCTGAAGAGATAATGAAGTTTTCCTTTTCATGTGTTATCAAAAAGTTAGTATTTTTTGCAAATGATGATTAATGGGAAAATTAATAGACAAAATAATTAACTTTAATTATGACTTAGCATGAGTTTTCCCCATCTAAGGCAATACACTAAATCTACTAAGCTCCATAGAGGTATTACAGAAATGTCTATTAACTCCACCCTTAAAACTAAGAAATATCATCCTAGGATTTAATATTCCAGTATTTCCATCTGCCTTGAAGGATTATTTATCAATTACTATGAATTTGCCCATACTTTGAAACAGGTCTCATTTGAACAAAGACACACTCAGTCACAGAATTTTATAGTTGATTCTAATTAAAAATTCAATACCTGTTACCATTTGGACTGAGGTATTGGTAACAGACAACCCCCAATTGTCAAATAGATTTAAAATAAATATTTTATTTAAATATTATCCTTTTTCAATTCATCCTCAATTTGCTTGGGAAAGTTTTGAAAAAATCTTTTTAAAATTTGTAATTTTAATAATCCAACAGCTATATGAAAATATTTAATGATTATTGAAATTAAGCATAGGTACCTACATTGACATCCTCCTTTTTTGGCTGTAAACTAGATGCGTAATGAGGCATGGTCCTATATTTAATTTTTGTAATCCTTCTCTACACTGGAGGCATTGCCTTACATTGTGGAATTTACGCAAGTAGTAAGCACCATTTTTTTTTTTTAACAACATTGATCTTATACCTCTATCAACCAGCCAAGAGAGTCAAGCTATTTTTAATCATCAAAACGTTCGAAAAGAAAGTTGGTCTGATGGATCAATGAAATTTTTTAAGAGCTATAAGATACCAAAAGCTGTGATTCACTTGCAACAGGGAATCAAAATTCCTAAATGTCATGATATGAGCGATATATGTAGATTTCAGGTCTTTCTACATTAAAACCTGAAACAAATACATAGCAGTTGTAAAAAGGGCCTTTTGAGTAACTGTTATCAACTTCTAGAGCTATCTCATTTAGTGATAAGAACTTGACTTCATGTTTTGGAGATAGCTTCAAGGACTTCAAATGTCAAATCCCTGTGATAATCAGAGGACTGAACTAAGGGAAAGTAGTTTCGTAAACATAACTTACAAAGGTTATGAAGTTTGAACCCATTCTGAAAGAGGCTTCTTCGAAGTCTGGGAAAGATGTATTTCCGGAAAAATTAAGAGCTTCTAGAACACCGTTCGTAGATCGGTTTGTTGCAAAAAGTGGAAAATTTCTGAACTTTGAGGAGCACTGTTTTCTTAAAAAAATTCTATCTAAAATTTGAAAACACTGCAAAGACAAATCAGCTGTTGTATTAACTCATACGGAACTTCTTTGCTATTGATAAGTAAGGTATGTTCAGATAAAATTTGATCTTTTACCCTAAAATTTTACAAAGGAAATTTTGTTTTAATACACTTTTCTTTTACGTTTTAAAAAACTATCACATTGTGTCTGCTCAAACCATTCAAACTGCCTATTTTATCATCCAGTATAAATGGAAAATTAAAAAAAAAAAACAGAAATAAAGCTCTGATATTTTTGATAGAGCAAAGACTGAAGAGCAATTGCCAGGAGAAAGTGTATACAGATCTTTTTTTGGCGGTAGATAACAAAACAAATCATGAGAACCAATCAAAAATGACATTACAAAGCGGTAAAGTTTGAATTTTCAGGCAGTTTAAAGTTTAAAATTTTAAAATCTGCCTGCTTTACCTGTGTGGAAGCTTTTTATGTGTACAAGGTACCAGAGTCATGGCTTAAAAAACCGTCTCAAATTAGTGTTTTAGTGATAATGGTTTTTATAATAATTGATACCTGTCCCCATAATAATTTGTCAGATGTGAATTTGATTCCTACTTCTGAGTCAATCTATTCATGATTTTGGTCCTTAATATGAAATTAAAGTAATAAAACTTGGCGTAAAATGGAAGATTTTGACAGGAATGAGAAGTATGTCAAGTGTAAAGCCATTGTCTGTAAGTGGGAACGAGACTTCAAGAAGAAATATGGACACAACCCTGGCAAAGTAAGAACATCTTTATAACTTATTTTTCACCATCAATATGGCCAGACTCTTTCAAGTGCTGGTTGCAAAGTACAGACTTTAGGATTAAAAATACTATTGAAACCCATGTGAAAATGAATGTTTGATTTAACACTTAGATGACCGGGTGTACCACCGGTGGTACACGCACATTCGTACGGAATGGACCGGGTGTACCACCGGTGGTACACAATGTCGGAGAGCCGTATTATCACCGGTCCCACAAGAGAATTCACGAAAAACCATGCCGGTCGTCTAAGTGTTTAAATGTTTTCTGAGAGACCCCTGGTGCCCCTAAAATTGCTTGGACCATGAATGGCCATACTCTACCCTGACATTGTGGGTTTCCCCCCTGTAGGTACCTAAGTATAGGCGGTTACTAGCATATGGATTTTAATTTATTTCAGGAATATGAGTCACTCCAGCTTATTAATTAATTGGATGTAGAACAAAAAGTGTATATTCAAAGAGGAAAAATATCTATTCTCAAAGTCAAAATATGATTTGTACCACTTTAGTTCTTGTCAGGGTTTTACCTGTGTCCTAGCTCACAGGACATTTGTTATATTTAAAGCTGAAATTTTTGTAGCCATGAAACAGGAGCCACTTTAGAAGCTTGTGGTCTGTGATTTAGCTTGCCCATCCCATAGTATGACTCACATATGATGGGTGTAAAGTGACACAATACTTAATCCTATTTAAGTGCTGGGTCAACACAAGTGCTCTGAAAGGTATTCCTTTCAACTATGACCAAATTTTGAATGTACTGTTTTTTTGTCAATTCTGGGGATCAAACCTGGTACCTTCTCCATGACCAGTGGGTATCCTACCATTAAGCTAATTGTGTGCTCTTAGGCCCGAGTTATGGAACAAAATTAGATTTAATCCAAGTAGACACTATCTCTTAACATTCCCTCTAGTGGGAATTTCATCCAATCACAGTGTCCACTTGGACTAGACCTAATTCTTATCATGAGACTGATTATTTGTTTAAACATTTGAACATTTAAATAACTGCCACTTTGCTAGGGTGCTTTGTGATTGGTTGCTCTACTCCCAGTTTATACATACTCTCTCAATTATTTTAGACATCTAGTCAATATCTTTGAATTTCTTCTCAACATGTTTTGTTTAATGTAGAAATTTAAATTAAAAAAAAAAAATTAAGTAGAAATTTAAATTTAAATACAGTATTTCCTATTATATTAATAATTATTTTCAGGCTGACATTAAGGAAGCTGACAAATACATAAGATATGCATATAAAACTTACTTCTATTTAAAAACATCTCTATTGGAAAATACATTGCTTGAAATACCTGATGATGATAATCTCAATGAGTCTACATCTCAAATTAATCTGAAAGTCAACAATGATAAATCCCAGAACTTTGATGTTATACAAAGATATCTAGAATCAACATCTATTGAATCACCAGAAATTCCTGACAATGATCTTGGTATTTCTACTATCAAAAGAAATAACAATGTGTCAGACATTGAATATTCTAGCACTGCTAGAATGAATGAAGATTTTTTTATAAATGACATAGAAAGTTCCAAATTTTCTGAAAATACACTTGGTCATTCTTTGAACTTAGAACAATCTCATTGTGATGAGTTTTTACAAGGTAAAGACTCTGAAAAGAGTCCAATCAAATGTGTAGATGATAATATTGAGCCTCATTCATCATGTGAGTTAAAAACTCATGAGGCAATTACTTCTGCCAAAACATGTGCTACAACAAAGGATACATCTAATGATGAAAATACCCTTAATCAAAGTAAACTTTTAGGAAACAAAAACATTCTCAATGATGCCATTAATCCTGACCATAGCAATATTCTAGATCCCCATGAAAATACTAAAAATATCATTAAGGACACAAGAAAGTTTCTCAGTGATCAAAATGTTGACAGCACAAACACTGTTTTACAAAGTCTTGATAGTGAAAAGGTTTGGGGGTCTCATTTAAATCAGAGTTCAACACATAAAACACCAGATACTGTTTTAGAGAAGACAAATACAAAGTCTAAAAAAGTTTTGGAAAGATCAGCATCATTTAATCTAGTACATAAACTGTTTGATGGTTCTAAATTCAAGAAGAGAAATCCCAGGAGAAGCTTGAATAAGACATTAAGCACTTCAAATTTATCCTGTGATTTGTCTTTTCAAAATGGTGGAACATCTCTTGAAGAAAAAAGCAACATAAATTTTGATAATTATAAACAGGAGAACTCCAATGCAAATATTGAGGATGTGGAGAAAAATATTGATATGCAGATTGATAATATTGAAGACGAAGTACATATCAAAATAACACAACAAAAAGCAAGTGTCATGATGTCAAGTAAAAATGATAGTAATCTCTTGAGTAAAGTTGAAAATAAAACTATTCTTACTAAGTTGAATAATAAATGGATTGAAAGATGTGATTATCAGATCAACAAAGAAACTAAAAAGTTTTGCAAGAATGTATCTACTGATTCTGGTATAGAAATATCTGTCAGTCAATGTACAAATGACAGTCAACATGAAGATCCATCTAACATGGAAACTAGTACAAACAAATCAATGCTGAATACCAACAAAAATACCAACCAATCTGAATCACAAGAAGCTCTTGGGATAGAACCAAAATCAAATGATAAATTGATATCTTTGCTAAAACGGTGAGTCTTCAATTTGTTACACTGAAGTTTTTCATGATCTAATAGAAAATGTTCTAATATTTTTTTTTGGGGGGGAAAAAATGCACATTGAGTTTTATATCAAACCTCTTTGTTTCCTCACATAAATACAGTCTATTACAGTTTTGTGTTGCCTCTAATGCACTTGAATTTCTCAAGAGAACAATGATTTTAGTAAAGGAAAGTCCCTTCTGGGGATCGAACGTGAATTTTAACTCCACCAGCACATTTGCTATGGACCTTTCTTTGATAGTGGTTTATCAATTGTTCATTGAATGCCTACATTTCAAGTTTCCAGTAGGCATCCTATTGGTATATAAACATTGATGTGATTTTTAATATACCTATATATTTTTTTCTTGTAAATTCTCTCATGCAATAAAATTCCTTTTTTTGTTTTACAGTGCAAAACAAAGTCACTGTGCAAGTACTCAAAAAAGCAGTCCCCAAGACACTTTTTCTGATAACAAATATGACAGTGATGAAGATTGTGTACTAAACAGTGAATCAGAAGATGAAACTGTTTCTAGAAGTCTTAGTCAGAACAAGAGTTGCACAAATTTAAGCAGCCACTTCAACAAAACATGCAAACCTTCTCTTACAACATTCCCTTCCGAAAAGTCAAATTCTACATCCTGCTTGCCTTCCTACTCAAGTGTTGTTGCCAATCGTAAAACTTCAGTTACAGATCTAGAAAACAAATTGTTGATGAAAGACATTGATAACAATGGAAAACGAAAGGCCAATGAAATAGAAGAAAATGAGAATGAAAGTGAAGGAAAAGAATCTAAAATTACTAAAATAATAAAGAAAATAAAAAGTGAGGATAAAAATAGTGTAGTAAGAAAGTCTGAAAGATCAAAGAAGACCAAGCAAGATGTACTGGAAGATAAAGTTCACTCTGGTGTAGCCAATGACAACTACCTAAAGATTAATATCAATAAGAAAGTGTATGCCCGAGGCAAGAAAACCTTCACCTTCTCTAAGTTCAAGAAACAGGAATGGAAGAAAAACAAGAAAGCAAATTCTGGAGGTGGAGGTGACTATAGTGGAGGCAGTGGCGTGGTGACCTGCTTCAAATGTGGAGATGTTGGACACTTTGCACGCAACTGTCTACAGAGTAAGTGATTGAAATTTGTGCGTTTGACAGATGGACAGGATGTATCCTGGGTACAATTCCAAGCAAGACCTGTTTACTCTGTCAACTGTGCTTTAGAATGTAAACAGTTTTTAATTAGTACTTTTGCATTTGTATGATTATATAGCAACAGTAGACATATTATACTCGCATTACACACATTAATAGATATATTACAGTAGATATTACTGCTGTCTCCAGAACAATAATTATTTGGAGTTTAGGCTTTGGGTTAACTTCCCAATCCTGTAAAAAATATATTGTTCTGGGAACTATGAACCAGACTTGGAATATGCAAGCGGAAAACTGGTTTGTGGAGGTTTTGGGACCTCGCGGCCTGTTACAAGAGTTACAACCCAAAATTTTTTTTATTTATTTTTAATTATACGTCGTCGATTTACGCATTATTAATTTTCATCACTAGTAAAGACAAACTATGGCCATGCCGTAATCTGTTTTCATACCAGGAAAACGCCTGCCCACTATTTTATTCCTGTAGTCTTTTAATGCAGAGATAAAAATGATAGGTCTTCCAAATTATTATATCTGAATGTAAGTAGAACCATTTTCAAACGGTATTAAGTACTACCCACTTTTAAATAACTTTGTTGTCTGAAAAAAGGAAAAAGGGCTTAATAGCTTTACCTATAAAGCTTTGCCCTTATAAGATTTACTACTATTATTATTATAAAGCTTTGATTTCAAACGTGTTTGGACTCGTGTGAATCTCGTTTCAGGCAAAGACTTGCTTCCTCTGGAAGATGTAGAGGATATGGGGGATGATACATTCCTGTCTCTGCAGGAGGCAGAAGAAGTGGCCAAGGATTCTGCACTCTTTGCTCATCGGAATAAAATCGAGTCGGGATGGAGACCCAAGGATCTGGTATGCGAATTGCAATTACTTTTCTTAGCTTTTACAAAATTCTAAATTAGATTACATATTAACATTAAAAATATATTTTAAATTTACTCAAGCAATTCTTTTTCCAACATTTTTAGTGACATAAATTTGGTTGGAATTGGTTATAAATAATTAGTCTCTTTATGAAGGGTTCAATGCAATTTTCTCAATTTCAATGATAAGAAGACGCGCTATCATATTTAATTGTCTCGCTGGGGAACGTTAAACAGAGTAAAGAACTAGCCAACCCTAACGAGCGAAATATTCCAAGGGTGTTTTAATGGCGTATAAACAAATAATTAGTCTTTAGTGAAAGGTAACCACAAGGCGAGGTTAATGTTGAAACCATTTTCTACCACCTAACCCTCTCTCTGCCATTATTAAATGGCTATTTACTAAAATAAATAAAAAAAATCATGCATTTGAACCAACAGAGCCCTACACTACCTGTATTACCATACTAGCACCTTAACCACTTGACTACCTACGCACGGTCGTTAGCTTGCACTAAAGAGTATTTTTATCTAGCAGATTAGACATTTATTTCACGGCATGTGTACTTTGTGTTGATTTAATAAAAAAAATAATTTTTCTTCCTTCTTTTTCCCAGCATTTACCATCAGAAGAAATCCTCTCCCAGGTGGCAGAGGAACCCCAGGCGTCCAAGAAGTATGCAGGTGTTGATCCCTTGTTTAGTCTGGAGGACGACGGATCTCTGCCAGGTAAAATTAAGTTTTAGTCAAAGATCAATTAGGTACTAAAGAAAGGCACCGCGGTCGAGTGGGTAGAGTGATAGGCTTGCAGACATGGCCGAATCCCAGCGAAGTCGGCATTTTTCGGTTCTGTTCTTTGGCTATTATAGGAATCATACCTCGTTAGGAAAAATGAGTGAAATTGCTTCAATGTGAGCAGCGACCAGTGGCGAAATTATAGGTAAAAATAAGTTATTAGGAAATTCAAGAAAAAAGAAAAAGTCCTATAATTCTGCTCTAATCCCTAAAATTGTGATATAATAACACAAAAAAACACATTTTTTTATTACTTAAAAATTGGTTGCAAGTTGAAGAAAACCGATGGACGTCTAAAAGTGAAAATTTCATAGATGTCCTACCCCGAAGTACTAACGCTGTAACCAGTGTGATTAAAAAAATACCTCTCATTAAGGAAAATCGAGGAGAAGATAAAGTAATGAACTTTCCATTTCATTTAAGAGAATAAATCATGGTAGATAAAGTCATTTAAGGGATAAAACCCCATCAAATCAATTGAAGAAGAAAACATGGTTTATTATAGGTATAAGAAATACATTTACAAATATTTTATCTATATCCAGTTTACTAAAGAGTTGGGTTTTGCCATCAGCAGCTCAGGCAATGTCTCATTCATATTATCGTTAGACAATAAAATGTAATATGCGCCAGATCTTTTCTTACCACTCGAAACAGTTGATGGAACGAGTTTAGATAGTTCATGTTGATTTTATGTAATAACTCATAACATTAAATTTGCCAATTTAGTATTATATAATATAATGCTTTTTCTTTGTGTTATTATGTCACAATTTTTGGTGGCTAGCGCAGAATCATAGGACTTTACCACTTTAATTTACAATATCTTGTATTATTTTTTTGCCTATGATTCTGCCACCGGTCGCTGTTTCACATCAAAGCAGCTACTCATTTTTCCTCACGAGGTATGAGTGGACCCCGAACATCCAAGTACAGAGCAGAAAAATTCCTACTCCACTGGGGATCGAACCCAGGTCACCATGTGTGCAATGCCTAGTGCGCTAACTCACTCTGCCACAGTGACTACTGCCAATTTAGTATTCACCGTGGCAGAGTGAGTTAGCGCGCTATGCATTGCACGTATGGTGCGCTGGGTTCGATTCCCAGCGGGGCAGGAATTTTTCTGCTCTGTACTTGGATGTACGGGGTCCACTCATACCTCGTGAGGAAAAATGAGTATTTACTTGTATGAGTAACGACCAGTGGCGGCATTACCAGAGTAAAAAGAAATTAATGTAATAGAATAATTCGAAAAGTGAAGGATGCTCTTAGTAATGCTGCGCTACCCACAAAAATTGTGAAGAGGCCTTGTGCTTCACCACAAATAAAACCATACATACATTAACTTTGCCATTTCTGACTGTTCCTCCCCTCAGACACCCCCCTCAGTGTTCTGCAAGCCTTGGCCAAGTTCGGTCACAAGGAGTTCCGGCATGGCCAGGAGAAAGCCATCATGCGGGTTCTGAGTGGTCAGTCCACCCTGGTCACTCTGGCCACTGGCTCCGGCAAGTCTCTGTGCTATCAGCTGCCTGCCTACCTCTATGCGCAGAGGAGCTGCTGCATCACCCTGGTCATCTCCCCTCTGGTGTCTCTTATGGACGATCAGGTAAGTCATCAAAACAATTATACAGGGTGTATGAAAAAAAAGGAGCCAGTCAAAATATCTCGTCTATGGAAGCGATTTTCAAAAAACCCTTAAACACGTGTCTCATTATATGGAGGGAGAAACTTTTTCAGGGGATTTAATTTTTCATACTCTTAACAGGGGCGGCCCCAGGGGGTCAACTTTGGAATCTTTATTGGAATCACCCTATTTGTAATACATTTCTGAAAAGTAATACATTTGTAATACAATACATTACCCTATTTGTAATACATTACCGACCTCAAATAGATATAGTGTGTCTTCATGATACTAATGTACAGTACATGCATAATTGCATATACGTGTTTTTTTCTCCTTTATAAATATCTCGATTCAGAAATCTCTGTATATTTTACCCCATTTTTTAAATAAGATATGTTGTTGAAATCAGCTTGGCTACAGTTGGAAGTAGTGATGGTCTTTAGCCAACTTCTGTGACTCATCCTGAGCCACATTAAAAAATCCTTGGGAAATTTCGCATCTTAAGATTCGGATCTTTACTCTGTTTAACGTTGCCCAGCGAGGCAATTAAATATGATAGCGCGTCTTCTTACCATTGATATTGAGAAAAAAATTACAACAATAGTAGTTATCGTAATATCTATGTTGATCATAATCGTGATATTACAACTACTCAAACTCGCTTTCCGAATATTTGCTTAACTTGGGACTTGAACCACCGAACTCCAGATTACAAGTCCACGACCGCGCCGCCTTATCGATCAAGCTACTGAGGTCGGTATAACAATAGTGTTACACAAAATAACATTATTCCCGGTCTGTCCCGATAGCTCAGTGGTAAAGGTGGCACTCTGTGAATCCACAGATTCCAAAGGTCGTGGGTTCGAAACCCAGCCGGGACATGACAAGTTATCTTCCCATATGGGATTTTTACCACATAATAATATGTCTTGGGCCTACTGCTGGAATAATGGGACTTTAAAAGTCCTAATCGGGCAGTATACATAAGACGATATTATTATTATTATTTCAACCCACTCCCTGTCAGATCGACAACGTCCCCAAGTTCCTGAAGGCGGCAGCCCTGCACACCAACATGAGTCCCAAGGCTCGCGAGCAAGTGATGGACCGACTGAAGGCGCAAGATGTCTCCATCCTCATCGTGTCTCCGGAAGCTATAGTAGCCAACGAGAAGATGTATGACGCCGGGTTCCTGCAGTATCTTCCTCCCATTGCATTCGCCTGCATAGACGAGGTGCATTGTGTATCGCAGTGGTCCCACAACTTCCGACCCTCGTACCTTGTGCTATGCCAGGTAACAACATTGTATTATTTTTTCTTTTCTCAAGATGAGTAATTCATAGTTTTTTTATTACGTGGTCATGATGGGCCATTTTTTGTTTGTTTGTTGAAGATGGGTGTTTCACTGCAGTTTTAATTTCAGGAGCTACTGTAGACGCTCTCTGTTGTATAGCTTTCCCATTCCGTAGTATGCCTCCTCTCTGAGGGGCAAGAAATCATACAGTTCTTCACATTTAGGTGCCGGGTCAACACGAGCGCACCGGAAGGTATTCCATACAAACAACTGTAACCAAATGTTGAATACATTTTTTTTGTCGGCGCTGCGGATCTAAATTGGGACCTTCTGCTTAGCCAGCGATTATCTTACTACTAAGCTTTTTGTGCGCTCATTAAGTGTGCCATTAGCCTGTGATAATTCGCAATTTTCGCAAGGAGTAGAGTCCTCTACGCTTCTACAACATAAAGGGTTGGGTGGAGAAGACTGCCACAGGCAATAACCCCGCCCTTTAGGTAGGACATTTCTCTCTTTTTTTCCCTTCTTGTATATTTGTTTAATCTTTTTGTTTTTCTTTATATTTCATTGTGTTCTACTGTATATATTTTTTGTTCTACCTAATAAAGCTTAAAAAAAAAAAAAAAAAAAAAATACATCAAATTCTAATAGTAAATTGCTTTGACACCAGGTTCTGAAGCAGAAGCTGGGGGTGCGGACTCTGCTGGGGCTCACCGCCACCTGCACCCAGCTCATCTCCCGCAGCATCGTGTCCTCCCTCGCCATACAGGACCCCGCCCTGGGCATCATCACCAACACGCCCCTGCCCGACAACCTGGTCCTGTCCGTGACCAAGGACAAGGACAAGGACGAGGCTCTCATCAGACTGATCACGTCTCCCATATACAAGGTAATCTACTTGTCTCGCTAGAGGACTATAAACAGAGAACAGACTAGCCAACCCTTACAAGCCAGGCTAGCTTGCAGTTTCCCAAGGGTTTAATGGCTTATAAAGAAAAGTCCAAGTCCTCATGATGGTTGATCGCACATAGAAATATGTGGTTCCGGACGAGCCAACTTTGAAATAAAGTTGGCTGGAGACCATCACTCAACCCTCCAGCTATAGCCAAGCTGGCTACAACAACAACAACAAGGTAATCTACTGCTCTCATCAGACTGATAACGTCTCCCATATACAAGGTAAACTTTTTTACTTTCCTTATCCTATAATAAGGAAAGTATTGTATTCGTCGAAAATTTGACCTACCCAGCTTTTCACATTTCTGGACGAATCATAGCCTCAGGATACCAAAAAAGTGGTTTTCAGCCATTGGTCCGTGCGTCTGTCTGTGTGTGTGTGAACAGGATATCTCAAGAACGGTAAGAGCTAGAGACTTGAAATTTGGTATGGTAATTAATTTTATACACCAGACGAACCATGAAACTTTTGGTTGAAATCGGCCGCATTCTGCGGCCGCAGGGCCGCAAATATTGGCCGCAAGCACCGCTTCTTTGAATTGGTTAAAGATACAAAAAAAGTTCGAGAACAACATTTTCTCAGATTAAAAAAATAATAGGGGTTCACTCTGATCATTTTTTTGATATCTTTATTTTTTTGGAAACCAGCCCCAATTTACCGGTATTGTAGGGGGACCCGATTGGACTAACTTTTTTATTATTCATCCTAGATGAGGGTTGTGACATATCAAATTAAATGATTTTGAAGTGCTGATCACGAATTTGGCATTGATTTTTAGTTATCTGTTACCGTTCAGTCACCAGTGGCGGAATTTGACTCCTTTTTGGGAGATAAGGAAAGTCGTGTGATGTTTACACCAGATTTTTTTTTTACGAGGGGAAAAAATTTCCAAGGAAACAGTGAACCCGATACGCAAATAGCAGACAAAACCGAACCCAAAAGCAAGGACCACGGAGTATAAACACATAGTGATATGTATCCACACCCCCAAGTCCCAGCTATCGACAAAGGCCCTACCAACTATGAGATCGGGAGAATGGGATTTGGAGAACCCACTAAAAACAACCCCTCGTTGAACCAAGGTAGAAAATCTGGGAACTATAATATTGCATCCAGATATACAAGGTAAACTACAGCTCTCATCAGACTGATAACGTCTCCCATATACAAGGTAAACTACTGCTCTCATCAGACTGATAACGTCTCCCATATACAAGGTAAACTACTGCTCTCATCAGACTGATAACGTCTCCCATATACAAGGTAAACTACTGCTCTCATCAGACTGATAACGTCTCCCATATACAAGGTAAACTACTGCTCTCATCAGACTGATAACGTCTCCCATATACAAGGTAAACTACTGCTCTCATCAGACTGATAACGTCTCCCATATACAAGGTACACTACTGCTCTCATCAGACTGATAACGTCTCCCATATACAAGGTAAACTACTGCTCTCATCAGACTGATAACGTCTCCCATATACAAGGTAAACTACTGCTCTCATCAGACTGATAACGTCTCCCATATACAAGGTAAACTACTGCTCTCATCAGACTGATAACGTCTCCCATATACAAGGTAAACTACTGCTCTCATCAGACTGATAACGTCTCCCATATACAAGGTAAACTACTGCTCTCATCAGACTGATAACGTCTCCCATATACAAGGTACACTACTGCTCTCATCAGACTGATAACGTCTCCCATATACAAGAACTACTGCTCTCATCAGACTGATCACGTCTCCCATATACAAGGTAAACTACTGCTCTCATCAGACTGATCACGTCTCCCATATACAAGGTAAACTACTGCTCTCATCAGACTGATCACGTCTCCCATATACAAGGTAAACTACTGGTGCAAAAGCGAAAATCGTACAAGTACCGTCAAACCTAGATTTGTATTTGTATTTATTTATTTATTTTATTTTCAACAGGTAGGTACATACATTACAAGGTTAAAACCTCTATTACAATATACCCTACCTATTTAGGATTAACTATTCAAACCCTCTCCATATTTCTAATGGTAAATTATGGAGTTGTACCGCAAAGAAATGTACAGGTACTTTAAAAACAGAAATGTCCTTTGGTGAATTGAAATTGATCCTAAAGAATGTACACAATCATGGTCCTAATAACTCTTCTGCAGTTTCTCCTCAGCCCCCCGACGTAAACTCTAATTCTAACAAAATTTCGGAAGTATTACCCTCAGACCAGACTCCAATCAAGTCTTTAACACCACACTCTAGCAACGAGGCTACAATAATTCCAAAGCAGCTTAATAATGAAAAAACAGCTACCTGTGAAACACCCCTCAGCATTTTCCTGGATGAAGTAGCACGGACTATTGATTGGGATAATACACCAGTAACCGTGACCACCATTATTGAACTAAAATCCCAAGTTCGAGCCCTTGCACAGGAGATATTAGAAAAACAAATTATGATCGAGGGCATGAATGAAAAGTCCAAGAGGGATGAGGAGACCATCTGTAGCTTAACTAAGAAATTAGAAAACAACGAAGCAATTATTCGTGATTTAAAGAAATCTAAATCTATTTCTAGTATAAACTCAAGTCATGTTGTTAAATCACATAATAATCCAGCCAATTCCACAAACTCTGCAAAACACAATGGTTCTCAGACTGTACACTCTTCATCTTCTTCTTCTTTTTCTTCCCCTACTAACAATAAATTTCGATCTAAGGAACGTCAATATCAAGGAGAGCTACCACACTCGAAGCAATCACAGCAGTCCGTTCAGAGCAATGTATCGTCAGCACGTAGGGTGTTAATTGTCAGCGATAGTCAAGGTAGAGGACTTGCGCCGTTACTCACTTCGATACTTCCATCCTCCAGTGTGTCAGGATTTGTGTACCCAAATGCGAAATTCAACGACGTCATTCAGTGTGCTTACGACCTCAGTGCTGATTTGTCCCATGATGATTGCCTTGTCGTACTTGCTGGTACAAACAATACCTCTCAATTATCACCTAACACCTGTCCTCTCTGTTGTCTACCCTATGGTCATGGAGCTGATATTTCACAGGACCCCTGCTTTATAATGCATAACAATATGAAGCTGTTGGGCCAAAGAACTAATTTCATCATTTGTGCCATACCATACAGATATGATATTTATCAAAACAATAATATTTTCCATCTTAATAGCTATCTTTATCAGAAATGTAACTCCTTAGGTATTAAGTTCATGCCTTTTCAATCTTTACTGAGAAGATCACACTATACAGCACATGGGTTACATCTGAAAAATAACGGCAAGCGTGCTCTATCCAAAAAAATTGCGCAAATCATAAATTCATTTCAATACAAATCGGTTTCTCTTCCCTTGGTCACTCTATCGGGTTCTTTTTCCCAGACATTTGCGTCATTATTTAAAACCCCAAATACAAAGGATAGTGAAAATCTTATAGATGTTTCATGTCCAATTGACTCATCTGTTATCTCGCTTACCAACCTAGAAGGGCCTTGTAAATCACCTATGATTCTGGCTGATTCTATTGACTCTAATAATACTAGTAATATAATAAATACTAATCAAGAAGGTCATACAAATATTAATGATCAGTTTTTTCTTGACGTATTCTAATCTGATGCCTAGTCACAATATTACAATTTTACTTAATGACTTTATTTTATATTATATTTTCTTGTCTCACCTCAACAATTATTTTTCTGTTTTATCGAATTCAAAATCACTTGCCTGTATGCTGATGTCTAGTCAAAATTTTACTTTCTCGTTTAACGACCAAAATAATTATAGTATCTTTTTATCATACCTTATTAATTATTATTCTAGTCTTTCATTTTTTTCTTGTATCCGATCCCCACCTTTTGTCAACTTACCATCGTATTTAATGTTTGTTTTAAAACAATTCAGTGTATCTTACCGTTATTTAATGTTTATGAAACTATTTCAGAGTTCAATGATCAGGAATCTAAATACTATCTCTTCTCTTCCTTCTTCTTCTTCAGAGTGTGATCGATTGCTCGGTACACCATCAAACTCTTCTACACCCTCCGCCCCTACCTTATTGGCGGATACTAACCCGAATTCATTCTTACCTGCTTTTCCTCCCGGAGTCCCTTCAACATCTAATGCAGTTCCAAATATTTTGCACTATTCATCACTCTCTCCACATGCACTCCCTTTCAATCCAAATTTGATTTTAGTTGAGAACCCATCTCATCATAACTCTAGTACTTCATCTCTATCACCACTAGCACCTACTTTCATTCCAAGATTACTTAATCAAGAATCAAGTACAATCTGCTCCTCTGTTTTATCACCACTAGCACAAATACCTTTACCTCTTCACTCCTCTTCCTGCAGTTCTTCTCTTTTATCTCCTTCTCCTTATGGTTCATTTCTGTCGACTTCTTCCAATTCTAGCACTTCACTGCCAAATGGTTTTTCTCTTCGATCACCAGTTCCATCTTCTTTTTAT
This sequence comes from Bactericera cockerelli, assembly GCA_024516035.1. Classification (NCBI taxonomy): domain Eukaryota; kingdom Metazoa; phylum Arthropoda; class Insecta; order Hemiptera; family Triozidae; genus Bactericera; species Bactericera cockerelli. The sequence continues at coordinate 26,080,815 of CM044959.1, read as the reverse complement.
AGCTCCTCAGAAAATGCAATTAGCCTTGACTACCACCATGTGACAAATATTTATTATTCTCCTACAGAAGAACAAAATTTCATTGAGTCAAATTATAGTAATGAAGTAAGCCGAGGGCGTAATTTCAACAACTTAATTTTTATAGTACCCGCTTCAACTCCTTCCTTTCGTAATATCTCTTCTTCTTCTCGATGTTACAGTAAATCAGCTAGTACATTTTGCGTCTTCTACCAAAATGTAAGGGGGTTACGGTCTAAATTACGAAAACTTAGGGTAAATATTCCTCTAAATAATCATCAGTGCTTTGCATTCACTGAGACCAATTTGAATGAGTCTGTTCTTACATCAGAACTAGGTTTTTCAAACTACTCTGTTTTTCGTTCAGATCGCTCCAGTAGTACAAGTGAGAAGACTGATGGCGGTGGTGTGCTTTTAGCACTGGACAACTCGTTCCCGGTTCATCAAATCTCTCTACAGTCTGCAAATGTGGAACATGTTTTTATTCGTGTTTCACTGCCTGGAACCAGCAGGGAGAAGTTTGTGATCGGTGTTGTTTACATACCACCTAGGTCATCCCTCTCATTATATTCATCTCACTGGGAGGAGGTGGATAGAATTCGAAATATCTATCCTTCTGATAAATTCTTTTTACTAGGAGACTACAACTTGTCAGAACTAGATTGGTCTTCACCTGAGTCTGTTTTGACTTCAAGTGTGTCAGTTCAAAGCTCTCATACCCTTGAACAAGTGGCATTTCACAACTTTTCTCAGCTAAATAAGGTATGTAACACTCTTGGGAGAACTTTAGATCTTGTATTCTCTTCAGAAGATCACTCAGAGTGCATTGTCGAGAAATTGGAATCATTTCTTCCTGTCGATAATCACCATCCACCTCTCTTGTTCTCATGTAACCTTTCCTACTGTATCCCGACCATTAACGATACTTATTCTTACTTCAACTTCAGAAAAGGTAATTATAATGCTATTAATCGTATTTTTGATTGTCTTAACTGGGACTCTTATCTCAATAGTCATAGCGTGGATATTAATACCAAGCGATTTTATGACTTGGTATTTGATGTAATTCGTGCGTTTGTTCCTTTGGTCAAGTCAAAAAATGACAATTTTCCAAGATGGTACTCTTCTTACTTAAAGTCACTCATCATTCAAAAGAAACAAGCACACCGTTCTTACAAAATCCGTCGTGATCGTCAGTCTTATCTTGAATTTTCCCGTCTTCGAACTTTGTGTAAATCTGTTTCTAATGAATGCTACCAGTCATATCTTCTTTCAGTTGAGCAAAGTCTTAAGGAGAATCCACGTTTCTTTTGGAAGTTCGAAAAATCGCTCAGGTCTGACAGCTCTCTTCCAAAAAACCTTCATTACAATGGAATTTCTTCATCTTCTTCAAAATCTTCTGCAGATCTATTCTCTCGTCACTTTTCCTCGGCATTTACCAATACACCTCTTTGCTCTCCTGAAACAAATCTTGCTAACGTCTTTGAGACTATTGTCACTATTGATGTATTAGACTTCAAGGTATTTAGAAAACTTCAGTCTTTAGATCCTTCCAAAGGTATGGGACCCGACGGTATCCCACCTATATTGCTTAAGATGTGCTGCCATACATTGTCTAAACCTCTCTCTTTCATCTTCAGACAGTCCGTTGATCAAGGCATATTTCCAGAGGTATGGAAGAAATCTTTCATTAGTCCTGTACCCAAGAAAGGTCTCTCCAGGCTAGATATCAGTAATTATCGCCCCATTACAATCTTGTCATCCATTCCAAAACTTTTTGAATCTCTTGTCCTTGATGAAATTGCTCCTTTTATCTTCAGTAGGATTATCTCGAACCAGCATGGCTTTCTTCCACATAAGTCTGTTACATCCAACCTTCTTTGCTATTCACAATTTATCTTTAACAATCTTTCTTCTCAGATTCAAGTTGATTCTATATATTTAGACTTATCTAAGGCTTTTGATAGGGTAAACCATAGATTACTCTTGGACAAATTATCATCGTTTGGGTTCACAGGACTTCTCCATTGTTGGTTTTCTTCTTATCTTTCTCAAAGACAATGTCTTGTGCGTGTTGGTTTATCAGTTTCAGATAGTTTTGTCTCTTCTTCAGGTGTTCCTCAAGGAAGCCATCTAGGTCCCATACTGTTTCTCTTGTTTATCAATGAAGTCAATACATGTTTGTCACATTTTGATGTTGAATTCTTGCTTTTCTGTGACGACTTCAAACTATTTCGGAGCATAAATTCTCCAGCTGACCATGCTATTCTTCAAGATGCACTTTCCGCGCTCTGTGATTGGTTTACTTGTAACGAACTCACTGTGAATCCCTCTAAATGTAATGTGATTACTTTTTCTAGATCAGTGAATCCAAAGTTTTATACTTATACAATTGATCATTCTAATGTTACTCGTTGTTCCACTGTGAGAGATCTTGGCGTGATTTTTGATTCTAAAATGAGTTTTGTTCCCCACATAAATATGATCACTTCTAAAGCCTCGAAAGTCCTAGGTTATGTGTTTCGAACGTCTAGAGATCTCCCAAATGTCTTGCCTCTAAAGATCCTCTTTTGTTCTCTTGTCCGAGGAATACTGGAATTTGCGTCTCCTATCTGGAACCCATCCTACGCATGTCATATTCAAGCTCTGGAACGTATACAGCACAGAGCTCTTAGAATTATGTCAAGAAAGATGTGTACACCTTATCTATCCTATACTGCATTGGAATCTTCTCTTACACTCTTACCTTTATCTGATCGAAGAACTCTTTTTGATATGATTACTCTTCATAAAATCATTCATGGTAATCTAAACGCTCCTAGCTTGAATGATTATATCATTGTTAACAGACCCACTTATCCTACACGGAAATCTATTCCTTTCTATCCATCTTTTGCTCGTTCAAATTATATGCAAAATTCGCCCTTGATCCGCACTCAGAGAACAGCAAACATTTTGTCCTCTGAAATCGACATATTCTCCACAACAGTTGATCAATTGAAAAATCATTTCCTTGGTAAACTAGAACTCTCGCCTTGAACATTCTTTTTCCCCCCTTTTTCTTCTTCTTCTTTCCATCTGGACAATTCCCCTTCCCCCTCTTCACTTTAGTTTAGAGATATAGTATTAATTTTAATATTCTCTTATGAGCATTATTTTTTAAGCTAGTTAATAAGTTTAGTATTATTATACATTAAGCTAGATAGGCCAAATATTGTATTAGTTAGCCATGGGTCCGCCCGTTTATTATATGTAAATAAATAAATAAAAATAAATAAATTTAAAGGGTAAACTATTCAATAGTTTGTTACAAGAAAAAGAAAAACATGCATATCTGTAAGATAGAAGAAAACAATTTACAAGTACAATTCATCTCTTTTTAAGGGAAAATAACCTGCTTATTAGAGAAACCTGGGAAACATGGGAATTTAGAAGTCTAATTAATAGTCTCATCTTGGCAGATAAATACATGGCAATTGTTATAGTTTTCTCTGGTGTATTTTATGAACATGTACCAAAAACAACAGCTCTTGAAGTTTCTCATTATTATTCCTTTCTTGTTACGAATTCTTCTTCTTTCACTCTACCTGTTCCCAAACTCTACCTTGGGGTCGGCCATCCTCTATGGCCATAATACTATAATTTCAAGTAACTTCAGTAGTCAGTAGACTTCGGACAGGCAGGTTCTTTATTGTTGCATTTTTAAGATAATACGGAGCATTGTGAGAACTATATTGTTTGACACAGTTTCCTTTATTATAATCTCACCGACCTCAGTAGCTTGATCGATTAGGCGACGAACTCGTAACTGGAGGTCGGTGGGTCGAGTCCCAAGTTTTGGGTGGAAGAGATTGCCATAGGCAATAACCCCGCCCTTTAGTTAGGACATATGTTTTCAAATATTTTCTATTCTTTTTCATTTTTATTGTATGTATTGTTTTTTTTTTTCATTTTTTCACTGTTATTGTTTGTATGTACATAATGTCCTTTTGTATCTAACCTTTTTTAAAAAAAATAATATCACGATTGTGATGAACACATTTTTTTCCCAGGAACTGGACAGCATCATCATCTACTGCACTCGGCGCGAGCAGTGTGCGAGGGTAGCCAGCTTCGTGAGGACCGTCCTGCAGAACACTGCCCCCCCCAGCAAGGGTAGGCTCTCCGCCGTGTGTGAGGCTTACCACGCTGGGCTCACTGCAGCGAGGAGGAAGCAGGTGCAGACGTCTTTCATGTCGGGTGAGTGCCTTCGTTCAAGTCCAAATGTTTTTCATTTTCTTTGCTTCTCATGCTATTATGTCCTTAACTTTATTAACCATTCAAGTCCGAAAACTATTTTTATAGTTTTTCTATTTTTTTCACATGTCAAGTCCTGGCATTACATATTTGTAACAGTGAACTTTCTGTGGCCATAGGTTGATCAGACTATTATTAATCACTAAAAACGTGTTATATGAGTACTATTATATTGTTTTTAATATTAAAAAGAAATCTGCTGACACGTGTTTCGTGTTACATATATGTAACGCCAGTACTTGAAGGGTTAACACCGTTAAAAAAGTTTAAGGACCGAATTATAAAACAGGATTAGAATTAATGTAAGTGTTCACTACCGCCTAAGATGCTCGGCCTTTAGTGCATTGGTTGAAAATCCGACTTGAGGGTGTGTCAGGCTTAGCTTAACTTGAATCCTGTTTCATAATGTGTCCCGTAGAGATGATGTCTCGCTAGAGAACTATAAACAGATAACGAACTAGCCAAACCTAACAAGCCAGTCTAGCTTGCAGTTTCCTAAGGTTTCTTTAGCTTATAAAGTGAAAGCCCAAGTTCTCACGATGTGCGATGATTGATCGCACATAGAAATTCTAACATTCAAACCGAGATAGACAATCATTATTATATTAAATAATTAATACTAGGCTTTCAAATTATTAAAAGTACTTTTTGTGACAGTGAGGATATTGAAGAGCGTAATCAGTCTTAAGTTAGCAAAATCTATCATGTGAGTTTTTGAAATAAAAGGTCTAGCAAAGTATGAAGGTGTTTTCAACAAAATAATTTTATATTTTCATAATAAGAAAAACTTTTCTGCCCGCCACATCGCGAACTCTTGATACGTAAGGTTGCCCATGCCTTGAATACGTAGATGTTACGTACGGAAAAACCTGCATGAGCTGATGATACGTAACTTGTGTCCGCTTTCATTCAAAGTCTGCATTGTCCTCATACGTAGGGGAAACGTAAGTCAGACTAATCTGCCCGCCACATCACGAACTCTTGATACGTAAGGTTGCCCATGCCTTGAATACGTAGATGTTACGTACGGAAAAACCTGCATGAGCTGATGATACGTAATTGTGTCCGCTTTCATTCAAAGTCTGCATTGTCCTCATACGTGGGGGAAACGTAAGTCAGACTGATCTGCCCGCCACATCGCGAACTCTTGATACGTAAGGTTGCCCATGCCTTGAATACGTAGATGTTACGTACGGAAAAACCTGCATGAGCTAATGATACGTAATTGTGTCCGCTTTCATTCAAAGTCTGCATTGTCCTCATACGTGGGGGAAACGTAAGTCAGACTGATCTGCCCGCCACATCGCGAACTCTTGATACGTAAGGTTGCCCATGCCTTGAATACGTAGATGTTACGTACGGAAAAACCTGCATGAGCTAATGATACGTAATTGTGTCCGCTTTCATTCAAAGTCTGCATTGTCCTCATACGTAGGGGAAACGTAAGTCAGACTAATCTGCCCGCCACATCGCGAACTCTTGATACGTAAGGTTGCCCATGCCTTGAATACGTAGATGTTACGTACGGAAAAACCTGCATGAGCTGATGATACGTAATTGTGTCCGCTTTCATTCAAAGTCTGCATTGTCCTCATACGTGGGGGAAACGTAAGTCAGACTAATCTGCCCGCCACATCGCGAACTCTTGATACGTAAGGTTGCCCATGCCTTGAATACGTAGATGTTACGTACGGAAAAACCTGCATGAGCTGATGATACGTAATTGTGTCCGCTTTCATTCAAAGTCTGCATTGTCCTCATACGTAGGGGAAACGTAAGTAAGACTAATCTGCCCGCCACATCACGAACTCTTGATACGTAAGGTTGCCCATGCCTTGAATACGTAGATGTTACGTACGGAAAAACCTGCATGAGCTGATGATACGTAATTGTGTCCGCTTTCATTCAAAGTCTGCATTGTCCTCATACGTAGGGGAAATCGCGAACTCTTGATACGTAAGGTTGCCCGTGCCTTGAATACGTAGATGTTACCTACGGAAAAACCTGCATGAGCTGATGATACGTAACTTGTGTCCGCTTTCATTCAAAGTCTGCATTGTTCTCATACGTAGGGGAAACGTAGGTCAGACTTTTCTGCCCGCCACATCGCGAACTCTTGATACGTAAGGTTGCCCATGCCTTGAATACGTTGATGGTACGTACGGAAAAACCTGCATGAGCTGATGATATGTAATTGTGTCCGCTTTCATTCAAAGTCTGCATTGTCCTCATACGTAGGGGAAACGTAAGTAAGACTAATCTGCCCGCCACATCACGAACTCTTGATACGTAAGGTTGCCCATGCCTTGAATACGTAGATGTTACGTACGGAAAAACCTGCATGAGCTGATGATACGTAATTGTGTCCGCTTTCATTCAAAGTCTGCATTGTCCTCATACGTAGGGGAAATCGCGAACTCTTGATACGTAAGGTTGCCCGTGCCTTGAATACGTAGATGTTACCTACGGAAAAACCTGCATGAGCTGATGATACGTAACTTGTGTCCGCTTTTATTCAAAGTCTGCATTGTTCTCATACGTAGGGGAAACGTAGGTCAGACTTTTCTGCCCGCCACATCGCGAACTCTTGATACGTAAGGTTGCCCATGCCTTGAATACGTTGATGGTACGTACGGAAAAACCTGCATGAGCTGATGTTACGTAACTTGTGTCCGCCATTAGTAGGTTTCTTCAATACTGAATTAAAATTTCGAATTTGATTTATTGAAAAAAAAATTATTTACTAAATATTTTATTATGATACCAACATTATTTTACTGGTTATTTATTATCAAGCCCCATTGCTTCAATTCTTGTGTAATTTGCTTTAACGTATTTTTATATCCTAGATCTTAGGTGTGTGTAACTGGTTATATTTTTTTTGTTCCAATTTGCAAAGGATAACAACAATAAAAAAAAGTCAAACAAATACTTTTCTTTGTTTCAATAGACCCTTCAATTGTTCTTATGTACGCGGCGACGAAAAAAAAAAAATATTTGTGGCAGGTTGAGAAAGGTTCATTTCAAAGAGTACTCACTTCAGATATCTTTTGGGACGGTTAGATTAGATTTGAGTGTGAAAAAGCTCAACTTTTAACAAAAGGACATTTTGAAAAGCTTGAAACGCTTTATATACTACCATACTAAATTTAAGCTCAATCGGACTTGTACTTCGCGAGATAGCCCGTATTTAAAAAAGCTCATTCAAAAGCTCAAATTGTGGAAAATGGACGTTTTGGATACCGCATGACCGCACTGAGCTAGTCATTGGTAACCATGCAAAGTTTCAGCTCAATCCGACTTGCGGTTCTCGAGTTATAGCATTTTAAACATACCCACACACATCTTTTCAACTTAAGTTGGCTGGAGACCATGACTCCCCCTATCTATAGCTAAGCTGGTTACAATAACAAGAGATAATGATGGTTCAAAATCTATTACATAATCATCTGTCATAAAAATATAATCAATGTATTTTCCTATTTTATCCTCTAAGCTGGTCAGGTCTACCTTCTCAAGCTACTTTCTCAGAACGGACGAAAATTTTCCATGAAACAGGATTAAATTTAGGATAAACTCGACTGTTCCTCAAGTTAAGCTTTTATAGTGCGCTGTGATCAGTTGAAACTCCGACTTGAGGGAGGGTTTGGATGATCTTAAATTGAATCCTGTTTTATAATTCAGCCCTAAAGCTTTGTGTACGAACAATTTCATCTGCTGATTTTTATGTTATTCATTCTGATCTATCTCGCAGGTAAGACCCGTATCGTAGTAGCAACTGTGGCTTTCGGCATGGGCATCAACAAGTCAGATATTCGCGCTGTTATTCACTATAACATGCCCAAGAACTTCGAGAATTATGTGCAAGAAGTGGGGAGAGCAGGCCGGGATGGTATGCCCGCCTACTGTCATCTGTTCCTTGACTCAGAGGTTAGTACAAGCGACTGTCAGCGAAAGACAGAATATCCCACTGTCAACTTTTTTTATGTATGTGGTTTTTTTATTTTTTTGTGTCACAACTTTAGTCGGTATCTCAGAATTAGAAAATTGAAATTTTATCATTTGTCTATATCCACATTTCTTAGTGTGCTAGACCACTCGGCTACGGTGGCTGCTACTGTCCACTGTTTGGTTAAGCATCTCTTTATTTGATATTATTATTTAACTTCAAAGTAATAAGGCCCTTTTTGAACGCAGATGAACCTTGCCTTTAAAAACACATTAAGAGAGAATTTGTTGGAAACTCACAAACCAGCTACTCAAATTAAACTTATCCAGCCTGAGTGGACCCGAGAATAGCCAGCATCACGAAAGTTCGAATTTGAATGGTCACCCATGCAAGTGCTAACATCGCTGTGCTAACATAACAGTGCTAACATCGCTGGCTTTTTTTTTTCTTTCTTAAAAGAAAGTTTTATTTATTTATCGTATGACTGTTTTATTTTACAAAATAAATTGGTACAATATATAAATTAGTACCGAACTTAAATGTAAAATAAGAAAGACCAGGAGATCAGATGTCATCGATTGTCTGGTAGTCAAAAAGTTGTTAGTACTTTAGCCGCATTAAATACGTTGCCCGAGGTGAACCACTTGGAGGCGTACTAACGATTTCACCCCTAAAAGAAAATAATACCAGATCATTCCCCCCCCCCCCCCCCCCCCCCCCCACTCCTCAGAACAATGACATGAACGAGCTGCGCAAGCACATCTACGCCAACACAGTGGACCGTCTCACCATCCGCAAGCTACTGGAGCGAGTGTTCCTCCCGTGCTCCTGCCAGGCATCCTCCTGCCCCCAGCACGAGGTGGCCTTCTCCATCAGGGACACCATCGAGGCCTTGGACCTGCCCGAGGAGAACATCCTCACGCTGCTCTGCTATCTGGAGCTGCACGAGAAGAAATGGATCCAGGTGCTGAGTCCTGTGTACACGCACGCCCGGGTGCAGTGCTACAAGGGAGCCAGAGTGTTGAGGAACGTGTCCAAAGAGGTGAGTGTCTGTGTAGTTATCATACTTGTGTTAATCACTTTCGTGATATCACAACAACTCAAACTCGCTTTACTAAATCTATGCTGAAACCGAGACTTGAACCACCGACCTACAGGTTACAAGTCCGGCGCCTTATCGATGAAGCTACTGAGGTCGGATGTCTGTGTATACACAATGCTAAAAGGGAGCCAGAGTGTTGAGGAACCTGTCCAAAGAGGTGAGTCTCTGTGTCCACACAATGCTACAAGGGAGCCAGAGTGTTGAGGAACGTGTCCAAAGAGGTGAGTGTGTGTGTGCACACAATGCTACAAGGGAGCCAGAGTGTTGAGGAACGTGTCCAAAGAGGTGAGTCTCTGTGTCCACACAATGCTACAAGGGAGCCAGAGTGTTGAGGAACCTGTCCAAAGAGGTGAGTCTCTGTGTCCACACAATGCTACAAGGGAGCCAGAGTGTTGAGGAACGTGTCCAAAGAGGTGAGTGTGTGTGTGCACACAATGCTACAAGGGAGCCAGAGTGTTGAGGAACGTGTCCAAAGAGGTGAGTCTCTGTGTCCACACAATGCTACAAGGGAGCCAGAGTGTTGAGGAACGTGTCCAAAGAGGTGAGTGTGTGTGTGCACACAATGCTACAAGGGAGCCAGAGTGTTGAGGAACGTGTCCAAAGAGGTGAGTGTGTGTGTGCACACAATGCTACAAGGGAGCCAGAGTGTTGAGGAACGTGTCCAAAGAGGTGAGTGTGTGTGTGCACACAATGCTACAAGGGAGCCAGAGTGTTGAGGAACCTGTCCAAAGAGGTGAGTCTCTGTGTCCACACAATGCTACAAGGGAGCCAGAGTGTTGAGGAACGTGTCCAAAGAGGTGAGTGTGTGTGTGCACACAATGCTACAAGGGAGCCAGAGTGTTGAGGAACCTGTCCAAAGAGGTGAGTCTCTGTGTCCACACAATGCTACAAGGGAGCCAGAGTGTTGAGGAACGTGTCCAAAGAGGTGAGTGTGTGTGTGCACACAATGCTACAAGGGAGCCAGAGTGTTGAGGAACGTGTCCAAAGAGGTGAGTGTCTGTGTCCACACAATGCTACAAGGGAGCCAGAGTGTTGAGGAACGTGTCCAAAGAGGTGAGTGTGTCCACACAATGCTACAAGGGAGCCAGAGTGTTGAGGAACGTGTTTAAAGAGTGTCTGTGTCCAACTGTCCACACAATGCTACAAGGGAGCCAGAGTGTTGAGGAACGTGTTTAAAGAGTGTCTGTGTCCAACTGTCCACACAATGCTACAAGGGAGCCAGAGTGTTGAGGAACGTGTTTAAAGAGTGTCTGTGTCCACACAATGCTACAAGGGAGCCAGAGTGTTGAGGAACGTGTCCAAAGAGGTGAGTGTCTGTGTCCACACAATGCTACAAGGGAGCCAGAGTGTTGAGGAACGTGTCCAAAGAGGTGAGTGTGTGTGTGCACACAATGCTACAAGGGAGCCAGAGTGTTGAGGAACGTGTCCAAAGAGGTGAGTGTGTGTGTGCACACAATGCTACAAGGGAGCCAGAGTGTTGAGGAACCTGTCCAAAGAGGTGAGTCTCTGTGTCCACACAATGCTACAAGGGAGCCAGAGTGTTGAGGAACGTGTCCAAAGAGGTGAGTGTCTGTGTCCACACAATGCTACAAGGGAGCCAGAGTGTTGAGGAACGTGTCCAAAGAGGTGAGTGTGTGTGTGCACACAATGCTACAAGGGAGCCAGAGTGTTGAGGAACCTGTCCAAAGAGGTGAGTCTCTGTGTCCACACAATGCTACAAGGGAGCCAGAGTGTTGAGGAACGTGTCCAAAGAGGTGAGTGTGTGTGTGCACACAATGCTACAAGGGAGCCAGAGTGTTGAGGAACCTGTCCAAAGAGGTGAGTCTCTGTGTCCACACAATGCTACAAGGGAGCCAGAGTGTTGAGGAACGTGTCCAAAGAGGTGAGTGTGTGTGTGCACACAATGCTACAAGGGAGCCAGAGTGTTGAGGAACGTGTCCAAAGAGGTGAGTGTCTGTGTCCACACAATGCTACAAGGGAGCCAGAGTGTTGAGGAACGTGTCCAAAGAGGTGAGTGTGTCCACACAATGCTACAAGGGAGCCAGAGTGTTGAGGAACGTGTTTAAAGAGTGTCTGTGTCCAACTGTCCACACAATGCTACAAGGGAGCCAGAGTGTTGAGGAACGTGTTTAAAGAGTGTCTGTGTCCAACTGTCCACACAATGCTACAAGGGAGCCAGAGTGTTGAGGAACGTGTTTAAAGAGTGTCTGTGTCCACACAATGCTACAAGGGAGCCAGAGTGTTGAGGAACGTGTCCAAAGAGGTGAGTGTCTGTGTCCACACAATGCTTCAAGGGAGCCAGAGTGTTGAGGAACGTGTCCAAAGAGGTGATTGTCTAGCCGTATTTTTCTTTCTAACCAAACTTAACCAAACGGGAATAAAATGAACCAAACTGGAAGCAAGTCATTTTTCTTTTGGAAGAGGAAAAATTTCCTTTTCGAAAGTTAAACAAAATGGAAGTAGAAAATTCTTGCTTCCAGTTCTTTTATAGGTTAAGTCCATTGTTTATCTTTAAAAGTACCGAATCGCATTTTTCTTTTATGAATGTGGTGAAGTTGACCTTGGAATAAAATGGAAATATAGAACCTGGAATTTTTTTTTTTAATCCAAAAGAAAAGTAGGCCTTCTGTGTCCACACAATGCTACAAGGGAGCCAGAGTGTTGAGGAACCTGACTAAAGAGGTGAGTGTCTGTGTCCACACAATGCTACAAGGGAGCCAAAATGTTGAGGAACGTGTCCAAAGAGGTGAGTGTCTGTGTCCACACAGTGCTACAAGGGAGCCAGAGTGTTGAGGAACGTGTCCAAAGAGGTGAGTGTCTGTGTCCACACAATGCTACAAGGGAGCCAGAGTGTTGAGGAATGTGTACAGTGGTTAATTCAACAGTTTTAACTTTTTTACCACATTCTTACTCTTGCGACAGAGTTTAATGTTTGAATTCAAGGTTAGTCACCAGAACCCTGGTTTTGATGGACCAATAACCAATAATACACACTTATTTATTCTATCCTATTAAGACTAGAGAGTCCCTTTATTCCAGAAGTTGTTCTGGTGTCATTATGTCTTTAATTTCTCAAGCTTTTTATCTATGTTGTTTATCTTTTCCTTGTTTATTTTGTTTTCAATTTTGTATTTTAATTTTCATCATTATTTCTTTGTACATATGTTCTGTTAATAATTTTTTTAATAATAACAATTATGAGGAAAAGTTTATTGAGAATAAACCACTTGTTTTGCAGTGTCCTCCTCTGGCTGTGGCCATTGCCATGGAGTTGAATCGTAACAAGACGGCAGACCCTACCAAGTTGACCACCCTGGAGTTTTCCATCATGTCTCTGGCTGCCACGCTGGGCTGGGACAGTGGCATTCTCAAGAGTCATCTGAAGAACGCTGAGTGGACCAAAGGTATTATTATATCACGCTTTATTAGGTAAGGCAAAGTACAATATTGTACAATGAAATTATAAAGAAAGAAAAAAAAAATAGATCGAATAAAGAAATAAGAAAAAAAATAAGAGAATAAAGCTAAATTCCTGCCTAAAGGGCGGGGTTATTGTCTCTTTCACCCAACCCTTTTGAAAGGGTTTGGTGGAAGAAAGGTAATACTTATGTCTGTCACAAAAATCGAAAGCTTTAAATTTGAGGGGCTATCTGAAGGATGGAAGACTAGATAAAATTATGGGTGTAGTATTATAAACAGGATTAGACCAGCAAATCCTTAATCGGTTGCTGTAAATAGCTGGGAATCATATAAATTTTATTTTATAATAAATTAAAAATATTTGACATCTTCATGTCTTAACGAGATGGTTGGCAGTTACTGTTTTCATGCATTGAGATTATGTACTTATATTTGCATAAAATAAGAATTTTCCAAATCTTATTAAAAAATCTGGCTGGGGGACTATAAACAGAGAGTAGACCAGCATTGGCTAGGTTCTGGGGGTCCTTGTCAATTATTAGCCTCCTTGTAAAGACAGTGGTAGAAGTACTGAGTCATTCCTCCACTGTCTGGCTACCATCGTTCACTATGACGCCACCCTATGATGATGAATAAATTAAAAATGTTTGACATCTTCATGTCTTAACAATGGTTGGTCATCCAGATGGTCTGCACTCTGCAGTTACTGTTTTCATGCATTGAGATTATGTACTCATACTTGCATAAAATAAGAATTTTCCAAATCTTATTAAAAAATCACATTCTGGTTTCCAGTGAATGACAAGCCTCAGAAGACAGGAGTCCTGGTGGAGTTCACGGAGCTTGGGTTCCGGGTCAGAGCTCCCGGCAACCTATCCGAGGAGGAACTGGACGAGACGCTCAACTCCCTGCATGCTATCTCCGTCAACCAGGAGCAGACCTCTCTGTCCAAGCTCTATGGAGTCTGCAATGCCCTCAACTCGTAAGTGAAACTTACTTACTTTACTTTCCGAGTCCATGTGTGATGTCTTGGTGGTGGAAGGATTGACACGGGTATTGAACCCTTTGGACGCTCAGAACCAGTGTTTAGGGCTCCTTCCGCGTCCAGTGTGTAGTGTATGTAGTTTGTTGAAATAATGCACTTAAAACTGACAATTTTAAAAATATTCCTTAATATTTTGATAGGGATTTTAAAATTCTTCGTAAGTGAAACTAATGAAACAACTACATATTATGATGGGACAGCCCAAGGTTTGATGCTGTCCCCGGGTCTTACATGACTTAGGGCCGAATTATGAAACAGGATTAAATATCTAGGATTTGTTATTCCAATGTACTATCACTTAACAGTTGATATTAATGCTCTGAGATTGGTTAAAACTTCCACCGGAGAACGTGTTAAGGGATAATTAAGGATTAGTTAATGTAATCCTGTTTCATAACACGGGCCTTAACGTTCATAATGCGAATCGTTCAAGTTTATTCTGCTGACTGAATACACCTAACTACGAAGCCACCTCAGTAGCTTGATCGATAAGGTGGCGGACTTGTAACCTGGAGGCCGGTGGTTCAAGTCCCGGTTACAGCCTAGATTTAGTCAACCGAGTTTGAGCAGTTGTGACATCACGAAAGTGATTAACACAAATATAATAACTTAAAAAAAAAACAACCTAACTATGAAGAGCACTGCTGGGAATTTTTTCTTTATAAAAAAAAAAACAGAATTTATTCGCAAATAATTAATTTGATTATTCTGCCTTATTCTATCTTTCATTTTGTGGTGGTAAAATCTCATCTCGAGGACCTACGTCCCCCTCAGGATGACAGGACAAAAGTCAAGTACGTCAAAATCCCATTGGTACCTGAATCTTATCTCTATATATAAATGAGAAATATGGACGGGCTTTGTATCTTTGTATCTTTGTATGTTTGTGTGCAGGAATTGTTTAGGTGAAACGGTAAGAGATAGCAAAAAATTGATGGGAGACGACCCCAAGTAAAATTGCCGAAAAACACCAGGAAAACTATCAAAAGTCCGAAATTCCAAACCGTCCTTGAGTTATGTATGACCTTCCTTAAGTTTTTCCTTGAGGAAGGGTCCGATTTTAAGACAGTCTTTGCCCTGGAACTTGAAATCTATCGCGAGGACCTATATTTTTTATTATTTAATAACACATTAGACAAAATTAGCTTTCATTTAATTCATTTTAGGCCACATTCTGACGTACCGTTCTGGAGATATAAGCCAGAATGTTCGAAATTTCGACCTTTTTTTCAGACTTTTCACGTTTTTTAGCAGATTCCAGCGCGGAACTTAAAATTTGTCGCGAGGACCTATAATTTTTATTATTTAATAACACATTAGACAAAACTAGCTTTCATTTAATTCATATTAGGCTACAATCTGAGGTACCGTTTTCGAGATAGAAGCCAGAATGTTCGAAATTTCGACCATTTTTTCAGACTTTTCACGTTTTCTTTTTACAGATTGCAGCACGGAACTTAAAAGTTATCGCGAGAACCTATATTTTTATTGTAAAAACTGTCTGAGAACATCACATGATTTTATTTGAGCCCTTTGTTGCCATATTCTGACAAACCGTTCTCGAAATATGGGCCAGTTTGCTATATTATCAATATCCGCTATGATAGATTTGGCTCGGGATTTTGAAATTTACAGCGATGATGGTTGCGTGTGTGTGTGTGTGTGTGTGTGGATGGGTGTGTGTGTGTGTATATGTGTGTGGTGTGTGTGTGTGTGTGTGTGGTGTGTGTGTGTGTGTGTGTGTGGTTTGTGTGTGGTGTGTTGTGTTGTGTGTGTGTGTGTGGGTGTGTGTGGGTGAGTGGGTGTGTGTGTGTGTGGATGGGTGTGTGTATGTGTGTGGTGTGTGTGATGTGTGTGATTGTGTTGTGTGTGTTTGGGTGGGTGTGTGTGTATGGGTGTGTGTGTGGATGTGGATGTGGATGTGTGTGTGTGGATGTGGATGTGTGTGTGTGTGGATGGGTGTGTGTGTTGATGTGTGTGTGTGTGAGGTGTGTGTATGTGGTGTGTGAGTGTGGTTTGTGATGTATGGGTGGTGTGTGTGTGATGGCTTGGCGAAGCGGGTGCAGCCCGCTAGTCAAACTATAAAAAAAATCTGTGTTGCAGAGTGTCCTACAGAGATGTGAGTCAGTGGTGCAATGAGTTCACACCAGAGAGGAGCAACACGCTCAAGTCCAAGATAAGAAGATACTTCCAAGATGAGAGTGATGTGGACGCCACTGCTCCCGATGTAAGTAACCTTTGTTGTTGTTGTAGCCAGGCTACAGCTGGAGAGGTGAGTGATGGTCTCCAGTCAACTTCATTTCAAAGGCTCGTCCTGAACCACATATTTCTATGTGCGATCAACCATCATGAGGACTTGGACTTTTCTTTATAAGCCATTAAACCCTTAGGAAACTGCAAGCTAGCCTGGCTTGTAAGGGTTGGCTAGTCTGTTCTCTGTTTCTGGCTAGTAACCTTTCATCAAGCTTTGTTTATTATACTGTTTATTGTACACAAGCGGGCTGTCGCCCGCTTTGCGGGTCGAGGCATGGCCGTGAAAGCAAAAAATCCTTTTTCGCCAATGGCAGGTGTTGTAGTGGGAATTTCGAAAATCCCTTCTTATTGCACTTCTAGACTATAAGACAAAGCTACCTATCAAATTTCAGCTTCCTAGGACTAACGGTTTGGGCTGTAGAGCGATGATCAGTCAGTGGTCAGTCAGTGACTTTGACATTTATATATTAAGATGAAAAATATACATAAAGCTTCATCTATTTTTTTATAATGCAGATCCACTTTTCATTTGCCTGAGCAATGTTTTAAGCAAGGTATTGGCCAATACTATTGAAGGAAATCATGCTTGAGAAATTGCTCAGATCGCGTTTTCTGTTCATAAATACGGCTGTAATAGCTTTGGCTGTGTTTGAAGTTCTAACTGACTGCTTGTACTCTAGGTGTCGAGAAGTGTTGAACTTGGTTATTATTATTATTATTTTACACTTTATTAGATATAAATGGACATAAATGTACATTGTACAGTATAAATAATAATTTAAACAATGAGAAAAAAAGGAAACTAAATATAATAAAATGAAAAAGAATAGAAAAATATATAAAAACATATGTCCTAACTAAAGGGCGGGGTTATTGCCTATGGCAATCTCTTCCACCCAACTAGGTTGAACCTAGTTTTAGATCTCTTCAGTTAGTTTTTACAGGTAAACTATTTTCCCTGCAGGTGAAGCTAACCAAAGTTTCTACAAGTAAACTATTTTCCCTGCAGGTGAAGCTAACCAAAGATTCTACAGGTAAACTATTTTCCCTCTGCAGGTTAAGCTAACCAAAGATTCTACAGGTAAACTATTTTCCCTGCAGGTGAAGCTAACCAAAGATTCTACAGGTAAACTATTTTCCTTGCAGGTTAAGCTAACCAAAGATTCTACAGGTAAACTATTTTCCCTGCAGGTGAAGCTAACCAAAGATTCTACAGGTAAACTATTTTCCTTGCAGGTTAAGCTAACCAAAGAGGACCTGCTGGTCTCGGACATACAGTCCCTGGTATTCAGCTACCGGGACACCACATTCACCGGCAGAGCCATCGCCCGGATATTCCACGGCATTCCTAGTCCCAACTTCCCGGCCCTGGTGTTCGGGAGAAACCGCTACTGGCGGTCGCACATGGATCAAGACTTTGGTCTTGTGTGCAAACTAGCAGCCCGCGAACTGATGAAGCTGAGATAACGAGCTATCAGCCCCCCCCTGGTTGTGATCGGTGAGTAACCCAGACACATTGGACTTTGGTGCGAGAGGCAGTTCAGGAACCCAACGGACACCCACCGGACCGGTCAATTGTGACACCAACCAAGCAAGGCCATGGATGAGACACTATAAAGTGCTTCAATGCTCTTTAAATTACCTCCACTGCACCCTTAACGTTCTTTTAAATACTAAACAAAATATTTGTGTTTGTGAAGCATGTTTTTTGTTGTACATACATAATATACATAATAGGTATATGAATTTTAAATGTATAGATACTTTTTTATGAAGCTCGGATATTTATGAAATACCTGTCTTCCCGTGTTGGTATCCGTAATGCAAGCACAAATTCAAAGACTTTATGATAGCTACCGGGAATAGAACGTCGAACCTTCGTTTGCAAAGTTGATCTGATATCAACAAAGCTATGAATGTTGTGCCTGATTTGTGTTTCATGTTTGTTTCTCGTACTCATTATGTTGCATGATGAATCGAATACATAAATTCTAGATCCAAACGAAACTTTGTGAGCTCATATGAAATATTAAGCCCCGAGCCTGTACAATTTTATTCTCTTCTCTCTTACTGCATTGTTCTTTTATTTTTTCTGTGAAATTCTCCGCATGTGTTCAAATGAAAATAAACAAAACAGATTATTTTAATATAGTTTTATTTATTATTTTAATTACTAGAATAAATAAGAACTGAATTTTATTCTTTCCATGTTTTTCATAATTTTCATTTTCAAAATAATAAAGATTATTTTAAATAAACATAATATATAATGAGATAGATATCTTACCGCAAGTTTTACCATTGTAACTGTAAAGACCCACGCACCCTAGTACCGAGGAATTAAAACACAAAGAACTTCCTTCTCTTGGAGTGGAGGAAAAGTTGTCCTATTATGTACGAGTATGTCGTAGGCTCATTCTAAGCTCTTTCCAAGTAGAAGGGGTAAATTTTTCCATGTGCCTGATTTTACATTTAGTCCGACACGCACTGATGAAGTTTATTGCATGGTCCAAGTGTTGTGTTTAAAAATAAAATGAAAACATAAACTCTCACTGCCTCCCGACTAGTTCTTAATTCCTCGGCAGTAGAGTACAGTGGTGGGTGGACCAGGGACCAAGCAATGGTTCCATCAATACTGCGAAGGTAAATGACGAGGAAGGCGATGGTTTGAATGTTTCCTCTGATAAATGTAAACTTTGAGATGCAGAGTTTACTTTTGTTTGATTATGTGTAAATCTCTTTTTACTATGTATAAATTTTCTAATTTCCAAAAACCAATGTTTTAACTATGTATTTATCTCATGTTACATGAACTTTTGATAAACTGCCTTTGGACCAAGTATGTCCTCTCAAAACTTTACATGGAAGTTCTTTTCAAAGGAACCATTCAAAATCATCGGTGCTTCTTTCTGTTCATCAATGATTCCAACGGCAAAATAGAAATAAATACAACTGGTTCAAAATTCAAAAATTCTTTAGGATATGACTTTTGACAACACAGTAAATAAATGGCCAAATATAAGTTCTACCAAAAATAATACACTCATGAAATTTGTCCAAAGTGAATTTACTTCATTTTTTTGGAAATTATAACGAAAAAATTGTTTTCTTTTTTTTATGAGATTTTTATAATTCAGAAGGCACTTTTAAATGTAATTTTTTAATTCCTAAATGGAGAAAGAACATAATATAAAACAAGGAACAGTAATTTTTAAACCCCTAAAAACCAAAAGTAGAGAAATTTGAATTTTCTTTTCTATACATTTTTTCGAACAAGAAATTTTTGTTTACAAATTTTACAAATTACGAAAAAGGAAAAAATATATCCACATTTTGTCAATAATATAGTCAAATTTATACCACCTATCATAATATCAATATGATGCGATTAAGTCGATACGTAAGCTAACCTACCCTCGCTATGTGAGATGGATTATAAATACAGTCTTACATTACTAAGATAAATTTTACAGTAAAATAGTCGTGAAATAGTTATATATACAAAGTGAAATATAGATATATATGGCAACACAGAAAACTTACTCACATGAGTTCATATAGGGTGGGGATAACGAAGTCGATCTTCCTTCAAACAATAAGTTTTCAAAAAATGTCTACCAATTTTGTTGTTAGCACAAGCACACACCCCGCATGAACTTAAAAAAAAATATACTTACAAAACAATACAACACACAAAAATAATAATTAATAGGAAATGATCAGAGATTTGTATTTATATCGAAAAGAAAAAAATTTCGACTGATATTTAATCTATGGAGTAAAGATATTTCCTGTGGAATGAATTTTGTCTCTTCTACTTTTTGCTTTCGAAGGAAGTACAAGGAAAAAATAGAAATTTCTCGAAAGTAATACCATACCTACGTGAAAATTATTTGTAATTCTTTCTGGTAAAGTTTTAAACCATACAGAATGTAGGTTCCCTACAATCTAGTTGGAAACTATTATGTTTCTTCGGTTGGTATTCGAACCTAAGGGTTGGATAAGTCACTATTATACCAGTGACACAAAAATCGGTCTACTTAGTGCTATTTCTTTCAACTTCATATTTTTTTGGCTACAGAGATATTATGACATACGTGGTTTTATGTCAAATTTAGTCATGCGTGGTGGAAATACAATGTATTTCCACGTCCACTTTGTAAAAAATTTGTAGAAGTAAAAGAAAATGCTACACCAACATTGAATAGTCCTATTTTTGAGTTTTTCTTTGTCATTGAAAATAACTAAAAAAAATTCTTCAACAAGCGGAAATGCGTTCTGAGTCTATATTTGTAAACAGACCTGCTAACTAGTCATTTTCTGCTCTCAATACAAGATCTAAACAATAAAACTTTTATTTTTCCTGTTATTCATATCATACAAAAGTTATGAACCTAACACTGTCAAGGTAGATAATACATAATTATGAATAGAATGGAGTCAGGGTTAGAATAATTAATCATTTTAACTCAAAGGTGTCATTCCGGATACAGGAAAACAAGTTGAAATATTCTAGAGTCATTATACTTATCTAAATGTAACTTAAACTAGTAGGAATCGTGTATTAAAACTAAAGCGCCCAATAATAATGGAAATATGAGTTGGATCAGGATCAATGCAGAAGGAACCAACATTTCCACAAGTATTTGGCGCTCATAGCAGGAATAGATTAATGGAATGCCATAGGTAAAATCAGGCTATGGAATGCTAAGGGTAAAATACGGTATTCTAAGTAGTAGAAACTATTGCAAACTAAAATAATTAATGTTCTATTGTAAATGAAAAATCATTGTGTAAATTGAAACTATTGTAAAGAAAACGTGGATAATATGGCTATGGAGTTATATGAATAAAATTAAACTAGTTTTGTGTATTGTAGAAGAAAATAGATAAAATAAAATAATGATAGTGTAGAAATACATGGTAAAGTGGAATCATACCACTTTCAGTTTATTGCACCTATGTTTTAATCGTAAGTCTTTGGTAAAACTATGTTCTTCATGATTTGAGAGACGCGTTCTCAAGAATGGGACGAGAGTACAATATTTAATTTAGAAAATTCATTACAGTAGTTGTCAGAGCGATACTCCGAGGAATCATTTAATTAATATCTAGGTAATGAAAACCATGAGCGCCCCGAAATATGTATATTATTATGCCGAATTCTGACATTTTTATGGAAACAATTTCACTTATTACTGCTACTAATAATCCACTTTTCTTTATTTATATGTGAATATTGTTATCCTCCAGTTTCAAATAAACGAGAATGAAAGAGCTCATAGTTCTATGATAATAGATACAGCAAATTAATTACAGATTCATTGGTGAAATGCATCTAAAAAGTAAGTTCAAACTATAACAGGATTACATATCAGAGTTGGGAACTGTAATCTTTTCTTATCAGTCATCTTATTATTAGTGACTTTTTTAATGAGCAACTCAATTGAAAATGATCACTATGATTTTTAAAAGCCGTAGCTCCTCAATATCAGCTGTTGTCTCTCAGCGTCGTTAAAATCTAAAATTATTTATAGGTTCACTTTGGGGACCAATCGACTTTGATCCTAGTTAAAGTTAATCACTTTTTGATCAAAAAGTTGGAGAAAAAAGTGGCGCTTATCAAGAATTTTTTTTTGACAAGTCACTGAAAAGTTTGAATTTGTAATAAAGGGATCCTAGTTGAAGTTAATCACTATTTAATCAAAAAGTTGGAGAAAAAAGTGGCGTTTATCAAGATTTTTTTTGACAAGTCACTGTAATAGTGGTTCAGTGGGTCCCGGCCTGGGATCAGTCCACTACTCGGTGCGGGACTCCAGCACAAGAGGCAGAGGCTGCTCCTTGGAGGAGGGTCTCGCCGCGGAGGGGGGTCTACTGGAGGGGGACTTGACCAGGTCCTCTATGTCCTCCTCAAACAGGGAGGCGTTACCAGTCTTGGAATAGTCGCTGGGCTTGTAGGACATATCCGTCACGCCTATACCCACCTGAGAACACGATAGATATATACATAGTGATTAAAATTAATCAAAGTCATCAAATAGAATAGAATAGAATAAAATATACCTTGTTTATACTGCCGAGGTAACACTGAAAAGTCCCTTTACTCCAGCAGTCAAACAGGTCTTATATATTTTATGGGATAAATATTTTACATATTAATATATAAAAAAAAAAACATGTTTATTGGATATTGTTGACTTACTGGATATTGTATAACTTTGTGAAGTTGTATGATTATGAGATAAATTAACAATAACTGATACTCTTCACTAGGTATAATTTCTTCAATTTACCTCATAAAATAGAGTTTTAGCCAAATCAGTAGCCGACTGAGTAGAGTAGTGTACTTTGAAAAAGGAGATTTGAGAACGACTGTTGTGGCAAGGCAAACATCAAATTTGTGTTCAGCTCAGTCAAAATGCCAACATAGACTTTATTTTTAATACTCGAACTGGTTCGCATTATTATTATTATGTGATTTTAACCCAGCGGTTCCTTTAAATGCTATAATCATGACGTGTCTCAACTAAATGAGGAAAACCCCATGTGTTGGGTGCGATCCGAACACACTTGGCCCTTAGTGAATTACTAGACTAGTGTTTCCTTGTTAGATTTACTTCTAAATCCAGTTACATACTTCATTATTATGCACCATTGCATCATGTAACTCTCATCTCTCTCTCTCCTCAGAAGTTAGACTTAGCTTATAGGAGATGTATTGTTTATAATATCTTTCTTGTATAAATAAATAAAAGTATTCAAATTCAAATCTCATGTCTCTACGTGTACAAGACGTGGACCTACCTCCAGGTTATTATTGGACACAGGGCTAGGGGGCGGGGAGGCAGAGTCCTCGGGGGACTGGATGGGAGTGTTGAAGAGGAGGTTCGCGCCGGCCGCGTTGATGGGGCCGCCATTCTGGCCGAGATGATTGGCCAGCAGACTCAGGCTGGGGTCCGTGTTGTGGGCCGCGGCCAGCATCTGCTGCCGCAGGCCCTGGGCCACGGCTACCACGGCTGCGGCCGCCGCAGAGTTGGGGGACATGGGGGCGTCTGGGCCCGTGAGACAGCCGGCCGGGCCGTAGAGATCTTGGAGACACTGAGGGCAGGAGGGCGTTGTGGTTAGTTTTGGAGAAAGATAAATGTTGAAAATACTTACATGGGCAATTGGGCAGCTACTTCTGGCAAAATCTTTGTTTCCGGAAGAGCTCTAGCTTCCTTATATTCCTGTATTTTTCTTACATTTCGGAATGGTGGTTATAACTTAAACAGTTAAAATCCATCCATAAAAGACAACAGATGCAGCATGTGCATTGTGAGGGTGGGCGTGAATCTCAAGTTATTTTACAATCGTATGATTCATTTAATCTAGTTCTTCTGTAGAACCCTATTCTAATTTGACACAATCACAACTATTCTCTTTCGTTGAGTATTTTGTAGAAACTTGTCGATATTTGGAAATATGTAGGTAACTCACCGATAGTCGTGGGTAGCCGAAAGCCAGAGGTTCCTCCTTGATGTTCTGAGGGTCCCTGAAGACCACCGCCCGAATCACATTCTGGATATGTTCCTCCGGCCAGTAGCCCAGGAGAATCCGCTGCGGCCTACCTCGGCCTTTGGGTCGCAAGTCTGTAAGGGCAAGAAACACTGGTCTTATGAGTTAAACCGATAGTCTTATCCGCAGCTTAAGCACTTAGATGCGTGCACAAACATAGGAAAAAAATACTCACTGAAAAAGAGTAATATTCATAAAATCTCTTTTTGAGAGTGAGAGTACTTAATCTCTAAATAACAATCCGAAATATTTTCTAGTTCACATATAAGTTAGTATACTAAATATATTTCAACTCAAGGCCAACAACTTTAAGGATTCATTTTTTACTAGAAAAAACTCATTCTGCTCATAAACTTTCACCGATTTTACTATAGCTTGATCGATAAGGCGACGGAATCTTAACCGGAGGTCGGTGGTTCGAATTTCAGCAAAGATTTAGTAAAGTGACTTTAAGTATTTGTGATATCACATCGTGATTAACACAAATATGAGATTTTTATTTAAAAAAGCATAACTCGCCTACGTAGTAATAAGTGAGGGCGGACGGAGAGTTACAAAAGCTCAGGAACTCCAGACTTTCAATGGGTGTCTTGAGGTCTGGCGGTGCTTGCTTCATCCTAATGGAACATGGGGCTGTACACTGAACCAGACAGTCCCATATGAAAGTTTACTACAAAGCACAGATACCGTCGTTTCTTTCTAAAACCACGTCGCACCACGTACTGAGCCATAACTTAATGTAGGTACAAGTCTATCTAATTATTCTTTTTTATATGAGGTACTTAATAGTATAAAAATAAATAAATTCTAGCGAGTTAATTAAAGATATTAATTTATTAATAGACGAGAATAACGAGTAGTGGGAGGTTCCTAATTACTTTATTTATTTAAATTGCAATACATAAAATATAATAGATATTATTATGACACGACCCAACTCTTCAGTGTCGTGTGGCCCATTCTGCTAAGAGGTTCCATAGTATGTAGAACCTTCCAACAATGTGTAAGCTGTATATTATTTAGGTACCTACTTCAAATGAAGTAAACAATATTGATAGATTACGTATGTAATTTTAATTTAAAATAAAACACTTAATATAGCACTCGGCTTTTTCCTATTTTAATTAAAAAATTGTGAAGACTAGAGAAAAATCCTTTCTCTTGGGATTACTAAACTTAATATTCGCACATAAAATTAAATGATATTATTGCTAAAGGATGTTAAACTCAAAATAATTAAATATTTTGTAGGTAAATTGAGTAATTTCATAAATTCTGAATGGTAATGCTCGTACATTAATACCTTTAGGCTTAAGGTATCTATCTACACAATTCTACATATTTGAAACGCACTAAGCAGCCATTAACTTGAAAGTTGATAAAATCTTGTCATTAACTACGAAAGCCGAAAGAAAAAATCTTTTATAATAATTCTTTTTACGTTGAAAATAGCAACAGACTGCACAGCTTTCTGCAACTTTGAATCGGAGGAACGAAAGAGGCACCCATTAGCATGAATTACTGCAAGTTTCCACCCAATTGTGCATATTTATGTGATCTACGTTCTAATACGGAGTGCCCAGCGGTAGTACCCCGCCCTTCTGACTTAAGTTCTTTGCTAATAGATAGACAGCCGGGTAATAGACATCATTCAAATAGAAAATCCATTCTATTATAGCAGGACTTAGAATGCATTCTCCTCCAACTGGACGGAAACGTATTCAAACTCATTCTGGCCATTCTGTTCCAAAGCCTACCTACATGTATTAGAAGTGTACTTAGATCCATACAAACCCATTCTATTTCAAGAGAATGAAAAGCTTCCATACATCAATGTATGGAAATTTGGAAGTATCCATTTCATTAGTTAGAACTACATTTTACTTCCGACGAATTTCTAATATGATTTCTAATAGAGAACTATTGCAAACACCAGCGCGAATTTTTATGTTCTTTTTTGTAAAAAAAAATATTTTTTTTCTCCTATTTCAATTTTCTTTACCTGAAACGTAGGAATCAAACGTCATTTTGATAAAGCCCTGGGATCGTCATTCTGATAAAGCAAATCAAAATCCATTTTATATTAATTAGAACGTACAAGACATTGTTCCACTGGCCGGAACTTACGCCACGAGTGTTGAGTGTTTTTAACAGCCAAATGCAGGGTTTCCTCGAAGACAGTCAATGGAAAACACCGGATGTGTAAACTACAGTTGCAATTAGTAACAGAATAGCCCCTAACTTGATGATACTGAACCTGTATGCCAGACCTCCGCTACATTGCCCTGTGCAATATTATTTTATCAGAATAATTTCAATCTCAAATTCTCCTCCTGATTGCTAGATCTGATGTCTGACCTCAACAACCGATTTGATCTCTTGCAAAACCATTTTATGATCTAATAAAAAAATGATCAGTGCGGACTTCGAGAAGGCCATAGTTACATTACTGAATAGTCCGTATACGAGTGTTGTGGGTACATATAGCTTTATCTAATAATACTTATCTACTGTGCAAGTGACAGGGATAAAATATCACATGAGCTCATCTGAATTGATTTTGTCTTAGTGCGCGAACACAACGGAGGCCTATACCCTGAACCCTGGGGTAGCTTGAATTAAAAGAAGAAAAAAAAAAATAATAACCATGCTATTGAATGTAAGCGGCCACAATGGAGTCCCGAAAACTGTCTATCTATATCAAGCTGTAGGTACCATGATGTAGGACTGTAGGGAGTGTAGGGTATAGGCCAGGGTACTCGTTGTGGCCGCCAACTAAGACAAAATACGTTCACAGATCTTCGTTGGTATGTTCATTGTTCACCTATCAAATCGAAATTTGAAAGTTAAATTTTCCTTCTGGTAATCCCCCTGCACTGGTATAGCTATACAGTAGTCCCCGGGAGATGGCTTACATCCCAATCCTACAAGTACATACTTGCAGTTTCATTTTCTATCTCATGCAAGGACACCCACCCCCAATCTCTCCGCCTGCCCAACCAGTTTGTATGATACCCACTTAGCCAAAACAATGCACTTACTGTTACTCAACTCACATCAGAGAGGGGCGGCCAGTGAACCCCTCAAAAGTTCAAAACACTGGAACTAATCAAATTATGCTGCGAATTAAAAAACCAACGAGGTTACAGCCGCATGAATATTGACTCTTGAGAATATATTTTTTGAGTGCGATTTCCAAGCAATTTAATGGTAAAAATCACAATTCTAAGCCTCTTTATAACCCAAAAGACAATTACATGTTAAAAGTATCCAACCGTATTTAGGACTTGGGCTCTTGAAAAAATAACAGTCTATAATCCACCACTGGCGACCTATAAGGTTAACCCTAGCTAGCCTCAGTGACGGCCGCAGCATTTAAATATCCACTGACCATAAGACAAGATTATTAAAAGTTCATGAAATCTAATTTTACAATTTAAGCAAGATTGACTAACAAATAATCAGTCATCTCTTGAGGTCTTGGCTGAATAGATAGCAAGTATACCTACAGTTTAATGGTATTCAACTTTTTCCAAGATAATTAATAGGTCCCTTAAAGGTTCTCGGTCCCTTTAAGAAGTTTTATACTTCCTATTTTTCGAATTTAAAGTTCATAATTGGAAATTGAAAAAATGGAAATTACTAACCTACCATAGTCCGGGTAGCACAGCTATGGTATTTTAATGTGTAGTCAACATTTTGGAACTCATTCCACCAATTCACAATATTGTGATGGGATTCCTGATCAGTGATCATTAATTGATAGCTATTTGTGTTCCCTGAACAATTGTATCGTACTACTGTATGTTTTTAGAGGTGCAAATTGAGGTAGGGTTTTCTTTGCAAGCTTAGCAAGGGAGAGGTTTCGTGTAAGCACAGCTAATGGCAGTATTACAAGTTAGCAATACAGAAGTAGAATTATTGGATTTATTGCTTTTTACATGAGCTCGGTTAATATGTACGGAGTATGGAGTCATATCACAGGAATAGTATGCATGTATTGTGAATATAATATCTCGACAATGAAATTTATGATTGATTTTTTTCTTTAATTTACAATTCTCAATGTTTATTGAATGTAAATGCATTAGTTATTTATTTTAATTAGTATAAGCAGGGAACTGCCTACCTCGGAACATAATGAATGTTCATTACCTATACGTTTGCTTGCCTGGCATTCACTTTGTATTTTCTACAACTATACCTCTGTTCCCATTACCGCTGGGTAGGGCACAAATCAGAATGCTGGGGCGCGCTGGTGTTTGCATATGTTCTCTTTCCCTGAAACGACAAACTATTTAAAGTTGTACTTTCAAAAATGGGATAAGAGGCTTAAAGGTTCATGTCTGCGGTGGATAAATAAATAACTGCTATGCTAAGAAATGCTAAGAAAACAGTCCACATTTAGGTATCTGGTATACACAGTGGTATACATATAAAATAAAACAAGATAGGTTGTGGTAATCTAACTATAAAATTTTATTTTCAGTCCAGAATTTTGCCTTAATTTTTTTAGTAGCCTAAAGCATGACAACTTTTGGCTACCAGTTATGAGTTTTAATATTGTTGTAGTGAAACTTTCTGCCTTTCTGACGTATCAGTCTATTTCCTCAGAAAGCATTTCAAACCTAGTATTTTGGATTTATTCAGCTTGTGGCACTATTACCCTTAATACTCCCTGCTCGTATATACTTATGTACTTGTACTCATCCGGCTAAAGGCTATATGCTATAAATATATACCTACATTACCCACGGACAAATGACGTTCCTGAATACAAATTGCATTTTGTTATGAAACAGAAAATTTACTTTTGAATACAATCCTGCAAAACACACAAACCCTTTCCAATAAGGATATTTAAATCCAAGTGATTATTGAACGTCATGATTGGTACCACAAATTTCATTTCAGAGAAAGCAAATGGATTAGCAACATCAGAAACTGTGTGCAATGTAAAACTAAAAGATAATTTGTAAAGTAACTCTATAAATTGGAATTCCACCGTGTAATTTAGTTTTCAACCCTCAGAATAAGTTTTCCATCGTTACATCTACCACTGGCGTTATTATTCAGGTTTCAATACTCTAGCACCACGCCCCTTTGATTTCTCAAAGTTCAGAATAACATATTAGTGTAGATGTGAAATAAAATAAGGTATATAATTTTCCGAAGCAAAAGTTTAATAGTATTAAAATAATATATAGAATTATTTTTATCAGTCCCACACCTGACGGAATTCCCACCATTAGTCAATTATTTATTTTACATAAGTAAAACTTAAAAGCGAAATCATTTCTGTTCTAAAAGCTATAATAATATTTCGAGGAAACTTGAGGGAAGTGGGGGTCAGGTTCAATTATTATTTTCATTTTGATGTATTGATTACCGAAAATTCTCAATAAAATATGAGAAAGCTA
The DNA here is from genome assembly GCA_024516035.1 of Bactericera cockerelli. Taxonomy (NCBI): domain Eukaryota; kingdom Metazoa; phylum Arthropoda; class Insecta; order Hemiptera; family Triozidae; genus Bactericera; species Bactericera cockerelli. Next base: position 26,051,758 of record CM044959.1, on the reverse strand, counting down.
CCTCACTAATAACTAATTTATTATCTAAGCACTAATAAAAGCTAGTTTTCATGGACAAAATCCTCCAATAAGTATCCCATCAAGGTTTCTCCTTTATTTTAAAGCACTGACGTTTTGATGGTTCTGAAATGGGCCTGTGTACCTATAGTTCAGATCGATTCAAATCACAAGTCCATGACGAATATATTGATGTTCATATCCAATTCGTATTGAACCACCTCATACATCAACCACCTCATGCAGTGCGGCATGTAACTCAGGTGGTCTACTGCCCTCTTATAATAATACAACGGGTGGATAGCTTTGTCTAGATAATCATCACCTTGAGAATAGGCTGATAATTTTCCGTCAAACTCTAGACTGGAACCTCAAATTGCTGATTCAATGTACATTACACTAATAAATACCTGAGGTTGGCGATGGATAGATAATTAGATATACTCGTAGTTTGTTTTAATACAAACTGCAAGTACTGCGTAAGGCGTGGTATTTGGAAAACAAAAACGCCACACATTGACTCACTCTATAAGTCTATATTCGTTGGTTTTTGTCTTTTAGTACCGAATGTGTGTCTTGCTGTATTTTAAAGTTTAAATTTTATTATTTTCAATTTGCAAGTTAATAATAAAACATCATGGAAAATGAGCAATAATAAATTTTAACGACGAAACCGACATAATTAAACTTAATGGTTTTTCCTATAATCCTACGTATACGATGCAGGCAGGGCAGTGGTTAGGTGTGGCGCATCCTCTCTGAGGGAACCTTCACCCCCAGAGGAGCGGGTAGCCTGACTCGGAGACGAAGAGATCCCTTCTCAATGGACTATTACAAAAGATGATTTGTGTTTACATTTAATAAGTATGTTTAGAGATTAAGGAATATAAATAGGAGAAAAAAATATTTACATTTAGTAAAACAATTTACTTCTTTATTTAGTAAATTTACTTCAATTTATTTAATATACTTCTGCAATTGACCTTTCATAAGAGATATGGGTTTGTGGTAAACTAACAGCAAATTAGCATTTCTAGGTGAAGTAAATATTTTCACCTATATGCTTTCGAGTGACCCAAATTATCGTAATCGATTAGAAATAGGCCTAATGTAAAAGCACCCAATTCTCAATTCCCCACATCCGCCCGCCCCTGGGAAACATCCAGAGTAGAATTACTGCCATAATATAAAATAATACTTATGAAACGAGAAAATTTTCTTATAAAGAAGTAATTCCACCGAGTTTTCACGTAGTTTTTAGTACTATTACGTCGAGAGGAAGGTTTTAATTTAAATTGGAGGTAACACAAGTACAGCGGATATCTCAATGGACGAGAACTCACATTTCAAATTGAATACTGTTTGAGAGGACCTTTCAGGGTTCATGGCATAAGTTGAATGAGAACTGAAAAAGGAGACCTTTACGTGAATCTTGAATTTATTTAAATAGTCCCTATGGGGTACAAGCTTAAAAAGCGATATACCTTTGAGGAAGGTTGCTAATATTTGAGTACATAATATAATATCACATTCTCTGACTTGTCATGCTATATCGTATTATTGTGTTGGGAGACTGGAATAGCCCACTCGAGCTGATGGCGTAAAAGCAAACTTAAAGCACGAAGTTTGTATTTCTCAGCTATTTACAATTTCAAATAATTCCTTACTAATTTAATCCAAATTTACGAGTAATAAAATCGAACAATCAAACCTGGAAATAAGAGAACTCAAGGGACCAGAAAATATTTATCTTATATCCAGGTTTCTCTTCGAAAGATTTTCCCTTATAAAGAGATGAATTGAACCAGGAAATTGTTCTCTTATATACAGGGTGTCCCACCAAACTTGGACACCTCAAATTACTCGGCCCCTGAAAGAGTTTTTGAAAAATAAAAAAATCTAGGGTACATGTGCTAATTATGCGGTTTCAGTTTTGAATTTTTTTTTATACAGGGTGGTTCAAAAGTCAGAAATTGAGGTGTCAACTTTCGATTTTTAAATGGATCGACCTGAATTTTATTTGATATTTTTACTTCTAAATGGTTCTTGAGTACTTTTTTAAACAAAAATTTTACATACAGGGTGGTTTTTTTTTCGACCAATTTTTTTTCTAAATCTTGAATAACTCAAGTTCGGTTATTTTTTTCGATAACAAGAATAGAATGTGTTTGTGTAATGAATACACACACTTTCAATTGGCATCAAAAATTTTTATACAGGGTGGTTTACAAGTGAAATAATGACTTGATTTTTTTTAAAACCGAGTTTTTTTAATTTTTTATTTAGGATTAATAATTCTCGTCTAATTTTACACATTTTTCGTTAGTCATATCGAAAAACAAAACTAAAGTGTTGTACAGGGTGAGACATAATTTTTTTGTAACACCCTGTATATGGGCAGTCAAAGAGACGCAAAATAAAATATAAAGACTAAATATGCAAGAAAAACTTTGATTTTTAATTAAACTAAAAAGTTATGGTGTTTTAACTAATATTGTCGCATGGACCACCCTGTAGATATTTTCTTAAACTATCACGTAGGTACTCTAAGTTGTATAAAATTCAACGAACATTTCGAATCATGTGGGAAAAACAAGTAAAAAACACTAATTTGAAGCCATTTTCAATTTGGTGTCCACACTGAATGATTTTAAAACTTGAAATAAAAAGTAGGTAGGTGTAGACACAAAATTGAGCATGGCTTTTTGAATTCATTTTTTTTTCTTTCAGATTTGGACTCCTCGTTGAATTTTAGACAGTTTTGACTACCCATATGATGGTTTAAGAAAATATCTACAGGGTGGTCCATGCGACAATATTAGTTAAAACACCATAACTTTTTAGTTTAATTAAAAATCAAAGTTTTTCTTGCATATTTAGTCTTTATATTTAATTTTGCGTCTCTTTGACTGCCCATATACAGGGTGTTACAAAAAAATTATGTCTCACCCTGTACAACACTTTAGTTTTGTTTTTCGATATGACTAACGAAAAATGTGTAAAATTAGACGAGAATTATTAATCCTAAATAAAAAATTAAAAAAACTCGGTTTTGAAAAAAATCAAGTCAATTTTTCACTTGTGAACCACCCTGTATAAAAATTTTTGATGCCAATTGAAAGTGCGTGTATTCATTACACAAACACATTCTATTCTTGTTATCGAAAAAATTAAACGAACTTGAGTTATTCGAGATTTAGAAAAAAAATTGGTCGAAAAAAAAACCACCCTGTATGTAAAATTTTTGTTTAAAAAAGTACTCAGGAACCATTTAGAAGTAAAAATATCAAATAAAATTCAGGTCGATCCATTTAAAAATCGAAAGTTGACACCTCAATTTCTGACTTTTGAACCACCCTGTATAAAAAAAAAATTCAAAACTGAAACCGCATAATTAGCACATGTACCCTAGATTTTTTTATTTTTCAAAAACTCTTTCAGGGGCCGAGTAATTTGAGGTGTCCAAGTTTGGTGGGACACCCTGTATGTATAGAATTTCTCTTATATCCAGGTTTCTCTTCAAAAGATTTTTCCTTATAAAGAGATGAATTGAACCAGGAAATTGTTCTCTTATATATGTATAGAATTTCTCTTATATCCAGGTTTCTCTTCAAAAGATTTTTCCTTATAAAGAGATGAATTGAACCAGGAAATTGTTCTCTTATATGTATAGAGGTTCTCTTATATCCAGGCTCGACTGTAGTGGAAAATGTCCTATTAGAGACACAGACATGCAATTACCTGAACTTCCGTCGGCCGAAGGGCCGAGCATATTGTGAACGCGGTTCGCGTACAGAACGAAGGTCGGGTAGGGGATGTCGTACTTCCTCGCGGCCTGCGACAGAGAGAGGCCCTCCTTGAGGACACTGAGGATGGCTTCGGCCATTGTTTCCGGCCGCCAGGACTTGAGTGGGCCGCGCTCTCGGAAGCGCAGGTTGTGGACGAGACTCTGGTTCGTGTTCCAACACTTCTGCCACATGGACTGCAGCTGGTACTGGTAACTGTCGGCTGTGGACCAATCATAGCACATTTTATTAATTTATTTACACTTTATTAATAGGACAGTCTGGCTGGGGACTATAAACAGGGAGTAGACCAGCATTGGCTTGGTTCTGGGGGCCCTTGTCAATTATTAGCCTCCTTGTAAAGACAGTGGTAGAAGTGCTGAGTCATTCCTCCACTGTCTGGCTACCATCGTTCGCGATGACGCCACCCTATGATGATGAATAGGACATATTATATACAAGACAAATAATTACAAATTAAAATACAATATAATAAAAGAAAAAAAATAAGAAAAAATAAATAAATATATACATAATAAATGTCCTAATTAATGTTCGGGGTTTAACATGAACATGACATTAGTATAACATGACTAGCTAGCACCCGGCACTTTGTCGCCGTTGAGGTTCTTGCTCATGGCTGGCTTCCTATGGAATTTTTAAAAATCCTCTCTTAGAATGCACATAAATACATATTAATAAGAGACTCAGTGCCAAATTGGGAGTCATTTGGTCCAGCTGTTTCCGAGCTCTGTTGATTATGAATGAATGAAGTAAATAGATTTAATATTATTAAGATATGTACCTATTAGGTACAATTCATTATTGAAATCGATTTTGAAATGAGGAAGCCAGAGTAGTGGTGTTAGAGAGCTAGCTGTCAATATTGAATAACGTCAGATGATATTGAGAGAAAAATATAAAAACATCAAAGTAAGTTTTCCATACTATATAAATTAAAAATAGATTGTTTTTATGCACTATGATGTCTACAAACTTTGAAGTTACAAAGTACAAAAATATTTTAGGTATCTTTGAAAATACCCCTGATGTGGGTGGTGGATCTTTCAAAACCTCTTTTACCCTGAACAGTATCAGGGGATGTCCTAGTCCTATGTGGATTGTGTTGAGCCACAGAGGTTGGTGTAATCTACTCGCGCTACAAGCTCCATTGATCTTGATGAAAATCACCACAGTATCATGGCCCAGTATTATTTCCACTGAGATCATATAACATAGAGGGAACCTGATGTATCGAGATTTGCGTCCAAGAGGGACCATCAGCTGATTTCAAAATCAGTGCCGGAGTTGAAGTAATTTTTCTCTCGCGAAAGAGTGGGTACCTAAACTACCTAATTCTTCTAAAATAATATTTTTACTTTATTCATATTTACCTATCAGTTAATTTTTTCTGTGCTTCCACTTTTACTTGCCTTATTTTCTACTTATTATGACGTAGTAATATAAGATTTGGTATCTGACGTGAAAATTAAGGATGTTTAGATACCCGCCACTGCATGAGGTAAACAAAAAATTCTATTAAATTGAACCAATCAGAAGCCGGGATTTGTTGAAAGAGGGACCATCAGCTGTTCAAAGTTGGACGCATAAATTTGTTCAACTCGAAATAGGTAAGGTTCCCTCTATGTTATATGATCTCAGTGATTATTTCTAAGCAAGCGCTGCGCATATTTGCCTTAAGCCCCCCCTTCCCCCTCTCAGTCCTGTTCCTTGCCACACGATAAAACAATAGCGTCTTCTCTATTTGAATAAAATTCTCAATACTAATTAAAATCCAAATAAAAACAATTAGTTCCAACTCGTAATTTCACTTACAGGGTGTCCCATGTAGAAAACCTCATCTTGTGTGGTTTGGTTCATATGGGTGAATCATGTCGACAAGATTATCGATTCTAATGTTTAAAAATGACAAGTACATTTATGTAACATCTGTACTTTAAAGTGCTATGTATGTGTATATGAACATATTGAACATAATGCAGTGTGCTATGTCCATTGTCCAACCAGAGGCGTTAATTTTGACATACTCCAGTTCATGGATTTCATGCTTTTCCTTTCACTCCTGAGTAGCTGCTTTTTGAGTTTCCAGCCAGTGTGGCTAGTTAAATTTCCGTTTTAAATGACATCCGATAGTTAAAATGTAACGGTGCGGCCTATAGCCACTCAGATACAGGTAACAAGACGTAGCGTGCCGTATGAAACTTCTCTCTCACGTCGAGTTAGGATTCAAAATGGTCTCCTCAAAAATACTGAGCACACTATTCACATTGAAATCTCAAGCCGCATTTTGATAAAAGACCATACGCCATGCTACATCTTGTGTACTCTACTTCTTTATCTATGTAGATTGTATAAGTATATTGTACAGATATCCACTCTAAGCTGAGACTCGTGCCCTGGTCTCCAGAGTACAAAGCTAGCAAGATAACCACAGACTTGCAGCCTGATGTCATGTCGCTTGTCCTAATGTATAAAACATAACCACATCTAACAATACAGTTAATATAATAAACATCATAAAAATAATTCTGAGCTAGAAAAAAATAGAAGAAAAAAAACGAGCAAGGTCAAATTCATTGAATAATAAGCTAGTTATTTCTTTTTTATATCTTTCAATTAAATTAAATTGAATAAAATAACATTTTATTAAACCATATCGTTTCATTTCTTGCCATTGAGGTATTCATAAAAAGTTGCATTCAATATTATTGCCACTGAGGACAAAGTAGATGTTATGTATGTGGAGACATTTCTTTTCTTCCGTTTAGTTTGATGAAGGAACTTTCAAATCGAACCACTTTGAGGTCACACTTTCAAAGAAAGATAGAGTGACCTACAGACCTACAGACTTGAAGCAAATTGTAATTTAGCTGTGGAGATGGGACATAAGATAAATACACCATGTTCTAGCCCAAACACTGAAGTGAAGTAACATCTAGTATGGAGAGGACTTGCATTGGTACATGGTTAGCAAAACAATGTATGGTATTGGTACGTACATTGTATGTTCTGCTGTATAGCGTACTCTCTCAACCTGGAGCCTAATGAGAGTAGCTTCTCAACTGCTTAAGTTTGTCCACATGTCCACTACATGATGGATATCTGTCGCAAGATCACCAAAGCAGTTGAAACGTTTTCAAACAAAACGATAGTATTGCTACGCCAAAAAAAAAAAAAAAAAAAAAAAAAAAAAAAAAAAAACAAACCAGAACGAGCGAAAAATCTCACATTTTTTTTTTTATTAATTATGTTATCATTGATTTTGCTTTGAACCCATTTTTATTGTTGGTTTCAAATGCAAGTGCTGTCTTTAAATTTTGCCATGTTTGACTCTTCTTTATTATTACTTTTTTTAATTTTTGAATTATTATTATCTTACGCCTTTCCTTTTGAGTATTTATTTTCAATGTTACTTAGTTCTTTTTTTGTCTATTGATGTTTGGAAATTCCAGTTCCATTGAATGTTTGTACCCGTTTTTAAAACACTTATTCCATAATTTTTAACCATGAAATATTCAGTAGGTAGAGTAATAAATGTTGAGAGCTAGACATGAGCTTGACAAGGACAGCTCATTCATGAATAGATTAAAAACAAACTGAATAAATGAAATAAACTTCCTAATTAAAAAGACATCGTGTGCTGACAGAACTACAATAAGCACACTATTTACACTCTGTTTTTTTCTCTGTTATTTAAATATATAAGTTAAAATTAACATGTAGGGATAAAAAATATACGTGCCTAATTACATATTATTTCGCTAAGTAATTAAGTTTTTGTTTCATATTATTTTATATTTGTATTTTTTTCCTCTGTATTTACAGCGGCATTGCTAATTACTACCTATGTTTGTGTTATTTATATTGTGTGCTTAATTATTGAGGAGAGAGAAAAAAATATTAGAAGAGGTCATAATATATTATGGATTTTTTTAACTGCGCTATCCACATAGAATTGGTGGAGCTAGCATTCAGTGAGCAATATACAGAGTATTAGAGAGTAACAGATCCATTTTTGACGGGGTCAAGCTAGAGTACTGTATTAAATTTCGTGTCAATAGAAACTAGGCTCTACGTGTAGATAGTCCTGGTCTCTGACTAGGTTAAACCCAGCACTATGTTACAGCAAGGCTTCCAAAAAAATAGTTTTAAAAAGTTCATGAAAAACTGACATAAAAAATACCCTATTATTTTGTTGAACCCTGTATTGTGCGTGTGACCACAACGTAAATATGTTATGTTCACCTCAGTGAATTCAGCAATGAATAATTAACTTGGTAATACCGGTCTCAATAAATAATTAATATCAGCATTGCTTCCTTAAACTTTAACAATTAAATAATAACATGAACTATTGAAGAGGAAGAGGAGGAGGAAGAAAAGGAAGGAGGATCATGTCCCGGTAGCTCAGTGGTCAAGGCGTCGTTCTGGTAATCCAGAGGTCGCTGGTTCGAAACCCAGCCGGGACATGACAAGTTATCCTCCCATTAGGAATTTGATCACATAATAATACGTCTGGGGCTTACTGCTGGAATAATGGGACTCATTATTATTATTATTATTATTATACAACGCTTTATTAGGTATAAATGGACATTATGTACATACAAATAATTAATTTAACAATGAAAAAAAATGGAAACAATATATACAATGAAAATGAAAAAGAATAGAAAATAGAAAATATATAAAACATAAGTCCTAACTAAAGGGCGGGGTTATTGCCTATGGCAATCTCTTCCACCCAACCCTTTAGTCCTAATCAGGCAATATGAATAAAGTCAAATAATATTATATTATTCTTTTAATATGAGACATTATATTTATACCTACTTCGCGAATACTAGGACTTAGAAGTCCCTATGATCCACGAGTGGGATACTTATGCGTTCAAACTTGGACTCCCAACATGCAAAGGTTCGGAGTCGAACATACTGATCCCTACTTGAACTGATTGTGAAGGAACATAATATAAACCCTTCAGAATTTATTGCTCACTCGTAGGTCATGTCCTTGTAAATATATCCTAGTAGTTAATTTTTTTCTTGATTGGTACTGACTTATAATACTACGTACAATAATGTTATATGCACATAAAAATAAATGTTTTACATATTTTGTGGTTGTTCTAGAGCTAGAAAGTTTTGAGGTCTATTGTAAAACCACAGATTGAATATTATGAGTAACCTCGGACAGTTTGACCTCGGAGAAGATTTAGTGATTATTGTTAACATCAGCCCAACGGTTGTATTGTCGCTTCTAACAACAGGGTCGGTAGTTCTGTTACTTTACCAGAAATGGTTTTTAATATTTAACCCTAACAATCAGGTGGGCCAAAAGTCCCGTAAATACCAACTGTTCAAATCTTAACTGTGTTGATACCTCGTTTCCACAAACACATCAAAGTTTACTTTCAAGAATGCATATTTTGTTGGTTCATCATCTTGAAGTGTAGCAAACGTCCATCTACCTTACGGGTGGGCAGGTAAAGTCCCAAAATAAAACCCGCTGTGGGATAACATCCCTCTGAAAATTTATTTACATTTATATGGATCGTTTCTGTTTTCTCTCAAAAATAAAATATAAATATCTTGAACAATAAAAAGTGAGGAGGAGAGAGACAGGAAAGATAGTAAAATGCAAACACTGTGAAGAAATAAACCAAATGTGAAATCCATATGCAATAAAATAAAAGAGTAAAATAAATAATAAAATATTATTGTAAGAAACTCTTGAGAATGAAAAGATAAAGTTTTATTATTATTATTTTGTATTGCCAACATGGTATACGGGTGTGTGGAGTAATATATGGCAGATATTATATGGTGTGCTCTCAATCCTTGGTTCCGAGGATTTTTAGGAGAGATATTAATGCAAGTATCGCCCTGCTTGTAAGTAGTAAATTTTTATATCGAACAATTCATATCTATTCAAGGAAGACGGAAGAGTCGTATACACGTATGTGTCTTATACTTTACTTCTATTTTACTCATATTTCTCACTTGAGGGTATGAGGGGAAACTGAAGATTTTTTCGGTTACTTGTGAAAAAATTATGAATGTAGCTGTCCATAATTCTATATTTCAGTTAATGCTACATATAGGTCTATTATGATCAAAAGAGGCATAACTAACACAACGTAAATATGTTATGTTCACCTCAGTGAATTCAGCAATGAATAATTAACTTGATAATACCGGTCTCAATAAATAATTATCCGTGTGGCGAGCGCCTTACAATAAAACACTTGCTAGTCTCCTGCACCCTCCACTCAGTCGCACGGAACCAGATATTTCCAATCAGCCAACAGACCATAGGACAATTGCTTCAGGACTCAGACGATCAAATCCATAAAGTTATGTCTTTTATACAGAGAGCCCGAATCCAAGGATTATAGATGGTTTAGAATATTCATTATTATTAATATATTTGTACTTTTATACCAGGACACTTGTGAGATGGGATAATTACATTAAAAAAAAAAAAAAAAAAAAAAAAAAAAAAAAAAAAAACCCAATCATTCTAGCCCACAATGATCTGACCAAACGCAGGTCACTTGTGAGATAAAATGATTTTATTTTCAAAAAAAAAAAAAAAAAAAAAAAAAAAAAAAAAAAAAAAATCCCGAAACTTCCCATCCCACAATGGCCTGAGATGCTAAATTGGGAATTTAAATATTGTAACTTAAAAAAAAAAAAAAAATAATAAATAATTAATATCAGCATTGCTTCCTTAAACTTTAACAATTAAATAATAACATGAACTATTGAAGAGGAGGATGAAGAAAAGGAAGGAGGATCATGTCCCGGTAGCTCAGTGGTCAAGGCGTCGGTCTGGTAATCCAGAGGTCGTGGGTTCGAAACCCAGTCGGGACATGACAAGTTATCCTCCCATTAGAAATTTGATCACCTAATAATACGTCTGGGGCTTACTGCTGGAATAATGGGACTCATTAGTCCTAATTAGGCAATGAATAAAGTATATAATATTATATTCACAAAAAACAAAAAAATGTAAAGAGGCCTTGTGCTTCACCACAAATAAAAAACCATACATATTATATTATTCTAATCATAATAATATGATTCATTATATTTATACCTACTTGTCCCTGTAATCCAGGAGTGGGCATAGTACAGATACTTATGCGTTCAAACTTCGACTCCCAACATGCAAAGGTTGGGAGTCGAACATTACTGATCCCTACATGAACTGATTGCGGGGGAACATATAATGTAAACCCTTCAGAATTTATTGCACACTCGTAGGTCATGTCCTTGTAAATATATCCTAGGAGTTAATTTTTTTCTTGATTGGTACTGACTTATAATCAAACACCTCGGCCGAGGTGTGAAGAACGCCTATACAAAGAAAGAGACAGCCCGGCAGAGTGTAAGGTTACGGAAAACATAGTTCCCATGCATTTCATGTACTTTCAGCCAGCGAAAAGTGCAACATGAATTTAGAAAATTGCGATTTTTATTGCAGAAATGGACTCTACGTCGAAAAATAAATTGATTTGACTTTTTGTTTGATTTCCTAGGCCAACGGGAACCCTATTTCCGAGACCCCCAAACAATCGTGAAAGACATGAAAAGATTCATAATTTTTTTTTTTTTTTTTTTTCCGTTTTTTTTTTTCATACGGATCCTTTGAGACCCGACTTCGTGTCCTTAACTTGGCACTGAAGATTAAGTGAGGTGTCTAAAGTGATGAAGATATAATGGAGATGAGCCCGGACCAAAAAAAAATTCTAAATTATAAGCGGGCGGCCCATTTGGGCGGCCTCGGATTTTGGGAGCCCAAATCGGGAATTGAAGGATAATATTATTCTTAAGTGGTATCAAATGAAAGATCTTGATGAGCAGATACCAAATTTATTTATTTTATTCCTTCATCCGGTCCACTGGGTGGCACCTGGTGGCCTTTTCATTTTCTTTGGCGGATAGGTACCTTCGACTCCTTAGCTTAGTGGTCAGATCTTGGCCAGTATGTATTTTTCGAGATGACCTCGCTCTCTCACTGCAAAATTTTAATGTTTAAGTTTCCAAGTATATTTAGTTAGTTCATTTTCCGTCCGATTCTTCAGAAGACAACTTTGTCTATTGGTAGCAAGCTCGACCTGCAACCCAGTTAGAGCGGGTTCGAATCCTGGCGGGGACGAAATTTTTTAGCTATATATTTTCACTTTGGGCTTAACGTTGTTTTGTTTTTCCGATCTTTATATTTTATCTTCATGACAACCTCATTACCCTCGCGAGGAAAATTTTAGTAGTTGCAGAATTGGCCAATGACGTGCATTACGAGATTGATTTTGGACAATCATGGTTGAATGGAGATAAAATATGAATTAGCTCTCATAATGTCGATGCTACTCATTAAAAGTTGTGACAAAGTAGTGACTTTGGCCAAGTGGGTAGCATACTAGGCTTGCACGCACGATGACTTGGGTTCGATCCCCTTTAGGGAAGTTTTTCCTCTCTGTCCATTATGTCCAGGGTACACTAATACCTCGTGAGGTATTGATAAGGGACGTCACCACCGTGTTCTCTCCCGCTCATGGTTTTATGAACACCTAATTGTCTCCCGTCGCGTCGCTTGCATTTTTACCTGAGTTTAAATCTACATAATTATTTTAGGCTTAGCATAAACATTATAATCGAAACACCTAGGAATCATTGATGTAGACCTGAGGCATGGCCTTCTATGTATTTTTCCTAACCATATGATAAACCCAAGGCATGGCCTTCTATATATTTACCTAACCCTACTATAAACCCGAGGCATTGCCTTCTATGTATTATCCCTAACACTTCTATATTCCTAAGGCATGGCCTTCAATGTATTTTACTTAAATCTACTATACACTGAAGGCATTGCCTTTCATTAGTTAGAAATTTTAAAGATTTCCTTATAAAAGGTCGATTCTTATATAAAAATGATAATTTTATAGTTTTCGTTTTCTTAAATACCTAATGTAAAAAAGCATGGTCTTATTTCCGGGAGAGATACTCGTGGTGACCCCTACGACAAGCCGGAGAGAATTCGGGTAAGAAAAGGTCAACGGGAGAGAACTCATTATCTCACCTTGATAAGGTGATTAGTTGAATACAAATTAATTTCTTTGTCATTTATAATCCAGGTGTTTTAGTGTCCCTCATAGGAGGTCTATTCAGGAGGCTCCGAGGTCTATTCAGCATTGAAAGATAAACCTAATCATGTGGAGTATAGAATCAAAAGGTCTTGCATTGCAAATTTATATATTATTTACTCACTTTGGGGACTCAGGGGGCCAAATCTGTGATCCAAATACATATTGACCTTAGAAAAATTAAATACCTACTACTTAAACTATATCTTAAAAAAAAGACAACTTGGTACATTCACATTTTCCCAGCTTATTTAATTTTCTTATTCATAATGTTTCAGTAGTGTATGAACCTATATTTTCGTACAAAAAGAACTGATATCCCCCCAAAAACACCACTTCGTGGTTAAAAAAAGAAGAACGCCTCACTCAAAAGAATGATTATAATTAGCTAAAAATAAATGATATCAAACTGAGAACACCTTACCCCTTCTCTTTCTATATCTCTGCACTCCTCTGTGAATTTATTCCTCTTATGTTTATCTTTCTTTATCCTTTCTAGGGGTCATCCCAAACTTGATTTCTCTTTAAATTTACTTGTTGCACGGCAATAAAAAATGGCGGTCGTGGTGTAATTTTCTCGATTCAAATCAAATAAGTTCAGAAAAATCATACTCCGACCGCCATTTTTTATTGCCGTGCAACAAGTAAATTTAAAGAGAAATCAAGTTTGGGATGACCCCTAGAAAGGATAAAGAAAGATAAACATAAGAGGAATAAATTCACAGAGGAGTGCAGAGATATAGAAAGAGAAGGGGTAAGGTGTTCTCAGTTTGATATCATTTATTTTTAGCTAATTATAATCATTCTTTTGAGTGAGGCGTTCTTCTTTTTTTAACCACGAAGTGGTGTTTTTGGGGGTACTACGTACAATAATGTTATTTGCACATAAAAATAAATGTTTTACATATTTTGTGGTTGTTCTAGAGCTAGAAAGTTTTGAGGTCTATTGTAAAACCACAGATTGAATATTATGAGTAACCTCTGTCAGTTTGACCTCGGAGAAGATTTAGTGATTATTGTTAACATCAGCTCAACGGTCGTATTGTCATTTCTAACAACAGGGTCGGTAGTTCTGTTACCATACCAGAAATGGTTTTTAATATTAAACCCTAACAATCAGGTGGGCCAAAAATCCCGTAAATACCAACTGTTTAAATCCTAACTGTGTTGATACCTCGTTTCCACAAGCACATCAAAGTTTACTTTCAAGAATGCAGATTTTGTTGGTTCATCATCTTGAAGTGTAGCAAACGTCCACCTACCTTACGGCTGGGCAGGTAAAGTCCCAAAATAAAACCCGCTGTGGGATAACATCCCTCTGAAAATTTATTTACATTTATATGGATCGTTTCTGTTTTCTCTCAAAAATAAAATATAAATATCTTGAACAATAAAAAGTGAGGAGGAGAGAGACAGGAAAGGAAAGATAGTAAAATGCAAACACTGTGAAGAAATAAACCAAATGTGAAATCCATATGCAATAAAATAAAAGAGTAAAATAAATAATAAAATATTATTGTAAGAAACTCTTGAGAATGAAAAGATAAAGTTTTATTATTATTATTTTGTATTGCCAACATGGTATACGAGTGTGTGGAGTAATATATGGCAGATATTATATGGTGTGCTCTCAATCCTTGGTTCCGAGGATTTTTAGGAGAGATATTAATGCAAGTATCGCCCTGCTTGTAAGTTGTAAATTTTTATATCGAACAATTCATATCTATTCAAGGAAGACGGAAGAGTCGTATACACGTATGTGTCTTATACTTGACATCTATTCTACTCATATTTCTCATTTGTGGGTATGAGGGGAAAAATGAAGGTTATTTCGGTTACTTGTGAAAAAATTATGAATGTAGCTATCCATAATTCTATATTTCAGTTAATGCTACATATAGGTCTATTATGATCAAAAGAGGCATAACTAATCATTGCTCCTAAAGAAAAAGATTTAAGAAAAGTAGATTTAAGAACAAATAATACAAAACTCAATAAAAATACAAGTCCAGCTACAGACTACTTATGACAAAGTAACTTTGAGGAGGTTAAAATTAAATTCTGCTGATGACTTTTCCTCTGCACAGAATTGAGAAGTTATTCTGTTTCAATTTAATGAAATATAACAGTCGAACTTGGATATAAGACAAACCTCAAAATAACAAACAATTTCCAGGTTCAATTTACCTTTCTTCTATAACGGAAAATAACCTTTTTACAAAAGAAACCTAGATTTAAGAGAAAAAATTAACGTTTTTAAGTTCTATTATATCCAGGTTTGACTGTATAAGTAACAAGGCAAAGGCTTGTTTTGTTTACATACCTGCTATCGAAGACGTGGAGGCGCCTAGCCATGCATTGGAAGATTCCAGCATCTTAGCCTGCGAACAAAGAACATAACAATGAATAATAAAATGTCTGTTCAAGCACTTTTTAAAATGAAAACATGTAGTAACTAGGAGTAACTCATAGAGCAGGCATTCGTATTGAGGAACCTTCTGAAGCTACGATGAAGTCCATTGTTTGGGCATAAGATAAGATGTAACAATAAATCACAAGTTACAAATATTACTTCCTGACTATCTAGAAATTAAATAAATCTATTGGCTGTATGGAATGGCCTTGCCTACCAATGCCAGAAAAAGAAGGGGAAAAAAAAAAAAAAAATCTATTTGAATTACTATTCGAAAAGAACAAAAATAAATTCAGAATGCTTTGAAACATAATCCAGTTTATTTTAACATTTTAAATAAAGCATTAAAATCAAACAAATACACATGAACCCAATCAATCATTCAAAAAATAATCCCCATTTATTGTAATAAGAATTTGAATTTCTAAAAATATTAGGTGTCACAGGATATTAGACATGACATGTTTCTCTTTTCAATCACAAATATGTAGCTATAAATATTATACGACTTTCTGTTGCATTCAACTGCTTAAATATCGTGGTTGTGTAAAATCCATGTCTATTTTAGCTTGACCAACTCCAGCTTGAAAGAGTACAAAATAAGTCTGTGAGTGTGTGAATGAGTGAAAGAAAATTGAGGCGGGGGAGTAAGATAATAAATAATATTAGGCACGTACAAA
This sequence comes from Bactericera cockerelli, assembly GCA_024516035.1. Classification (NCBI taxonomy): domain Eukaryota; kingdom Metazoa; phylum Arthropoda; class Insecta; order Hemiptera; family Triozidae; genus Bactericera; species Bactericera cockerelli. The sequence continues at coordinate 26,035,711 of CM044959.1, read as the reverse complement.
TAGCTATGAAAGTCTCATACTTACTGGTAACTTATATGAATGCATTAAAAAAGGACCTGAGCAGTTATATCTTTTAATAATATTAATTTATCATATAAAATATATACGGCTTAGAATGTCTAAATCTGTGATATAAACTCTTAAGTCTTAAGAGATTAAGAGCGTTTAATATAATGTCATATGATTTTAGGCATTAAAATATAAATAATACTGGGTAATATTTAATGCTTAAAAAGCATGATAAATATGGACATATTGTATTAAGCGAAGGATCAGTCATATCTAATATTTTATGAAACCCTTTTACTACTCGTACATATTATGTATTACAATTAAAAATGGAGAATATTCATGAATCATAACATAAGTAAGGTATGTACTTAAATTCGTTGCCAAATAAATTAGACCTAGTATAACTTTTTTTGTTTGAAATACTTGAAGAACAACAACAATATTATACCCAATTATTATATTTTACAAGACACTAGCCGTTTCCCTGTTTTTCGAAGCGGGTCTAGGTATGTATATTTTAAAATGCGCTGAGACATTGTTGTAATGTTCGATACAAAATTCGATATGTTTCTCAGGTAGCTTTCTCAATTTTAGGGTGGTCGATTCCTATCTATTTTCATTTTTCATGCCGAACAGAACAACCGATCCAATTCACACAAATTAGACATTTATTTATTATTAATATTATTTGTCACTCCAAAGCCAGGATCGAACGCTTACATTGTTGCCACTCTGATATTCCAACTTATTGCTTCTGTCCTACATCCTCATTGATTCACTCTTTCCTTCCCCTCTCTCTATCAAATTCTCTATCTTAAACCCCATTTCTTTTCATTAGTTCCTATGTTCAATCAATAGTTATCTCTTTCTTCTTAGTATACTTTTTTCATTTCGCCTGTTCAATAAATTCACTCTCTCTCTCTCTCTGCATACGAGAACATACATACAGCCAACGGAAATATTAAATTATATTTACTCTTTCCAACCTACTCAACAAATTCAATATCTTATACCGACTTATAAGAATGCGTATTATGTTCATATGAATATGTACGTAATTCTAGATTAAAAAATGTATAAAATTCATCGTCAGAGAATAAGTACTAATACAGCGTACTCATTCATTCATAAAAGATATATCGGTGTATTGTTTCAACTTGCCAGCGGCATTGAACCCCGGTTCTTTGTATCCAGTGTGGTAGCTGTAATAAAGTGCTTTCAATTTGAGTCTTACCTATCTTTCTTTTTCTACTTAATGTCTCCTCAACATTGAGGTCATTCCTATCCCTCCATTCGCAGGAAACTTGCTAACCTGCTTCCCACAATAACCTCACCCTGCCAAGGTTGGGTCGGGAATATCTTTAGCATCACAAAAGATCGAGTCAGAGGATCATCCAATAAATCTTTGCCTTAACTCTAGCCATCTTACGAGACCTGGTGCATTCAACTTGCTATCGACGACGAGGCTGGCTTTACCTAAGTTCATGATGAAAACAAGCAATGAAATACTAGAAAAAACCTATATTCGAGAAAAATTCAGAATTTCAAACCATTGGTGTTGTATGGCAAATTTTTCCACTTACGTATTTCATGATCTTTCAGATTTGACAGTTCTACCGCGGCAAAAGGTTACTTTGAATTTTGTGCTTTGCTCAAAACTCGACATATTCTATGTCAAAAAAGTCTCAATTCAAGTTCAAAATGAAATGTATGTCCTCTACTTTAGTAGGCTAGCCCTTATAATAATAAGTCAACTCTAAACTAACAATATTATAATACGAGTATAACTATGTGATACGAAGTCATGTAGACTTGAGCTAATCTGAATCCCTATCCATAAGCTCGAATTTCATTCTGCCACTTACTTGCAGGCCTTGGCTATGTATAATTCAATAGACCAGCATTAGAATCAAGTGTAGATAATAAAAATAATACAAAATAATAATAACAGTAAGTTTTATAGGACACTTAAGTGTGTAGGCAAACTCAAGGCTAAATTAATGAAAGTGTAAAACGTAATCATGAAAATTTGGACTGAACAGAAAATAAATAAATGAATATGAATATATTCGTCATTGCTACATATAGATATAGTGAATTTATTTCCAGAATTATTAACTTCTCTCTTACGCGTAACCTGGTGATTGCTACTTTTCCGTCTATATTCAACAAACCATTACTAAATGCAACTGAAAAATCAGATCTAAAAACGACTGCACACTTTTTTTTGGAAAACGTCTCCGTCTATAATCGAGAACATTCCGTTCTAGAATCTAGATCATTCCGTTATACCCTCCATACATTGTAAACTCACCAAACCACATTAACCACACCCAGCCTGGGTTGGGCCGGGAATAGTCTCACTCCATAAGAGATATTATAAGAAATCCGTGATGTTGTCCTTAGAATTAATAACTAAAAAACACTCCGTCATACATACGCAATTCAAGCAATAATGTCTCATAAAGAGTGGAATAAAAACTGCCATTATATCATTAGTATACGGCATATCCGTTAGAAAACGATTAAATATGAAATAAAATAACAATAAAGAATTACGAATAATATATTCAAATATCCATAGAATATGTAGGTATATTATAAAGAGAAAAATAAATTATTTAATATCCGTACATACATTTATGATTATGACGCACCACTCATAATTAACCTAGAATATTAATTATTTATTGTATTCAAAATTTATTTATGTACCGTCCATTGTTCAATTTATGTATATTTTTATTCTTATTGATTTGGAACACATAATATCTGAAAGTACCTGTATACTATAATCTCTATATATTTTAAAACAAATTCATTATGTACCTTAGCTCCATGGCATTTCTTCAATTGTATACAACTATACAAAGATAAATCCTAAATAAATTTTCACCTAGGACTTACTACCAATATGATCTTATTTTTCTTTTAGACATGTTCTTTTTTTTAAATTTTTGTCAAGTTTAATTAAGATCCAGTTCTTTGAAAAAGTAATTAACACTTCCATCGAAGTGATAGATACTAAATGGTTCATATAATACTGTTAGTTTACAATGTTTTTTTATTTATTATACACAACGACAGCAAATAATTGTTTCGATACTCCGATAGTCAATTATATTTTCAGGTCAGTGTTGATGACACGTTGAACAAACCAGTTCTCTGAAGTTAAGCAACATTCAGCAAGGTTAGAATATGTTTCAATTCGAACTCTTGTGATTCTGGCTATTCCCGGCCAAACTGAGGTGATGTTAATTTGAGTAGCTGATATGTGAGTTCCCAGTGAATGAAGAGTAAAACACCTGTCGTGATATGACCATGTGTATGTAGTTAGTTGAAAGCGACGTTAAAAACCCCAAAAAAATGTACTTTTACACAAAAAATTGTAAGTATTCTTTCCAGTCGCATAGAAGGTACGAGTCATACCAGGATGTTTCATAATAGACATAATATATTATGTAGGTATAAAGTTCGTTCATTATGTATGAACTCATGAAGTATTCACGTATATTAGGCGTTTGGTACATATACAGATAGGAAATGTTCAAAAGTTAACACATCAAAACTTTACACCATTTTGAACATTTGGTTTGCTCGGGTATTCGATGTGGTGGAGTGTTATGTAGGAGAAGGTTTGGAAAATATGGATTGAAACTGAAATAGGGAGAGAGAAAACGAAAGAGGTATGTTTGAAAACCCTCAAACTGTACACCTTTTCGATGTTTCTGTAGTCTGTAGATGTAAAATTCATATTATTAAACGTAATTACAACAATATTGTGTTCTATAAAGCCAAGAAGAGGGAGAGAGAGAGAGAGACCGAGGAGAAAGAAAGAGAAATTATGAAAGGGAGAAACAAAAGAGGATGCATAGAGGAATAACTTTAATATTTTATATGTAGCTCTAACATTGATTCAAAAATATATAGAGAAATTAAATTTTCAAGTAGAAGTTAGAAAATGGTGAACTATAAATTTTTTCTTAACACTCTTACTTAACCCTACGTGAAAAATTTCTTCCTAGGGAAAAACATACTCTTGAGGCTGAAATTTCATGTGCCCATGCTCTTTGTGGTTTGCTTTGGCTATTTGAAATCAGACTGAACACATCAAAAGGCCAAAATTGAATTTCACTTGGTGATGTCGCTAAGAATACGTTTGTATGATAATGTTCACTAAACACGACTGTCCAAATAGGTCGTGAAATTGATGCACGATTTTACTCATCTAACCTCACACCACTGCACCGTGCAAACAGCATACAAGTGATCAATCATGCAAGTTCTATCCTTGTCAGAGCTGCATCCTCTCCCTAATGTAAAGTAACAATAATATGCAAAGGAAGAAAATTAACAAAAGAGAAGAGAGGAAAAGCAATCAATAGGATAAACAAAGAACACGGAAAGGGTAGGTGGAAAGAGAATGAGAAAACCAAAAGCAACTAACAAAACTATTTTGCTCTCGCAACACTTGACTGAAATTATTCTACGACCGCACCGGGATACTGTGCAAAGTTCGGGAGAGCCCTGAACGAAAAGAGAAATGTTGCAGAAACATTAGAACTATTGATGGAAAAGGTACTTGGAATTTAATTCAAGAAGAAAACGAAGCTTAAATGATGGTACTACTGCAAGAACAGATCATGAGACCCAAATCTAAGAACTTTATCATAGGTCTTAATAAATAATATTTAAAATAAAATCAAAATAAATAAATACATACATAAATTAATAGTAACAACCTAACAACACACTACAGTCCAATTTTATGCACCAAAATCGACCAGTTGAAAGATTTCCAAAAGTTTCGGGTACCTTGAGTCTTATTTTCAAGTTAACCGATGTGAGGAAGCATTTGAAACAAAAAGAAAACAAAGTATATAATTTCATCCATTAAGTACCTTTATACAACTTTTACTTTTCCCCTTCTCCTTCCTTGGAAAACACTTCGGCCATGTTTAATTATTTCATTTTACACATTCCAAGTTCTAATTCTTACAATAAAACGCTGCATATAAATCATTGAAAATTATACATTAATGTCACCATTTTCCTTAGGTCAGCCAGCATATTGTTTGTCAAACTCCTTTTTCTATTTGAGTTGAGTTCAGGATGGAGGTGGTTCCATTCCTGAACTTTAGTGTTCCATTCCAATACCTGAACTTCAGTGTTTGTTAAAAGTGGGAGCACTTATTATTGTATACTACCCTGCTAAAGTGTTGGTATTGTAGAGTAAGAAATTTAGTTTAAATGTCTGAATTCCTAGCAAAAATAGGATATGCCTCAATCACTAGAAATTAGTGGAAATGCCTGAATAACGAGAAAACAGTGGAGATGCCTGAATCCCGAGAAATTAGTGGAGATGCCTGAATTACCAATAAAGTGGACATGCCTAAACCACAAACATTAGTCATCATGCCTAAAAATGTCATTTTAGTATTCCTGGACTAATGAAACGTGGTAAAGGCTTTGGCAACCAAAATTTAATGGAGTTTCCGGAAGTACCAATACTGTAGAGATATTTCATCTACCGAACATTATAAATAAAATACAAGTTCAATTATTACTTATAAACAAAACTATTAACCTCTTCAAGTGCGCTTTCTAGAAGACAGGTTTCCAATGAACAAGGATACTCATACTCATATACACATGTATACTCATACTCATATACACACAGTATAATAATTTTATTATTTTATATTATATTTTGTGGTTTGGCCTGTCTTCCATTCATTACACCTGGAAATATTCTATCCGTTTTGTTAACCACAAAGGTTGAGGGTGTCACATACATTCCGGATTCAATTCAACAGATTTCACACTAGAAATATAAACACGTATCAAGTTTTCATTTTATATAATGTTTGAATTCATTTGTGGTGAGGATAATGCCTTCTATACAATTTTTGATGGTATTGGAGAACAACCAACAGTTTTTGAAAATCTTCTATGCACACTTATACAGGTTATCGCCATGGATTGTTAGGCTATAACCGAGTTTCCTTAAAAGTAAAACTGTTGGATCCCACCACCAAGTGAACCGGGACCTCCTGCGCACCAAGTTAGGCTATTTTATTAGTCATATTGGATTAGGCTATAGAAATCAGGTTAACAATGAGTATCGAGTTACAGCTGCTTGTTTATTTTAATGGTTCATCATACATTACATGCAAAATGCGATTCTGCAATGCATGACCCAACACCTCGTAAGACTTGTATTCAAGTTAGACTATTTGCACATAAATAAAAATATAGACGTAAAAATAAAACATTACTCCTGTACATGCAGAATTATTACATATATTATGATTGTATCCGAATAACAACTATTTACGAGCATGTGAGACATGAAAAAAGAAAAGTGTGAAATAAAAATGTTCATAACAACAATGAAATACGCAAAATATAAGAGGAAAGAATAATAAAATTTTCAACGAAATATAAATTTCACTTCTTGAGCACACATCTCACAATGTTTCATACTGAGTTCTCATTTTTCATACAGGTCAATATGTGATATGAAGTTGGTGCAGTTTTCAGAAATTGGCACATCATTTTATCACATCCTATATTTATTAAATATGTACATGTATATTCCAAGATACCTAGAGTATGTTGTATAAAAGGTAAGTACATTGACAAAATAAGCTCCTTGAATAATCCTTCCACAGACTCCATAGCTTTCTTGAAGTTTACTCCTTTGCCTCCACATCGATTTTCTCAGCTGGGTTGTTGTTGTTCCATCCTTGTTCTTCCTTATGTTTATCTTTGTCGTTAATTCCATTTTATTATTACTTGATATTATGTTAGTTTAGCTAGAGATATAGAGAGATGCTCATATTTCATGAGTAGTTGAATACGTTTCTTATGTAGGAGGAGACGGAGGTTACTGAACCATCTCCACTAAATTTTGGTAGTTCAGGCATCTCCACTATTTTTGCTAGTTCAGGCATCTCCACTAAATTTTGCTAGTTCAGGCGTCTCCACTAAATTTTGCTAGTTCAGGCATCTCCACTTAATTTTGCTAGTTCAGGCATCTCCGCTAAATTTTGCTAGTTCAGGCATCTCCACTTAATTTTGCTAGTTCAGGCATCTCCACTAAATTTTGCTAGTTCAGGCGTCTCCACTAAATTTTGCTAGTTCAGGCATCTCCACTTAATTTTGCTAGTTCAGGCATCTCCGCTAAATTTTGCTAGTTCAGGCATCTCCACTTAATTTTGCTAGTTCAGGCGTCTCCACTAAATTTTGCTAGTTCAGGCATCTCCACTTAATTTTGCTAGTTCAGGCATCTCCACTTAATTTTGCTAGTTCAGGCATCTCCACTAAATTTTGCTAGTTCAGGCATCTCCGCTAATCATTTTTAGTTCAAGTGTTTCCACTTAACACCATGTTTAGTATCTTCGTATGCTATTTGGTTCCGTCATCTTCCCCAATTTTTAATAGTTCGGGTATGTTCGATGACCGCTCAGTCGGTTGGAATATTCAGGAACAATGTTTTCAAGCAAGTATACCTATGTACAATTGTACATTATCTACGAACATAATTGAATTGTATAGTTGTATGCATATACAATTTTATACATATTATGATATACATATTGTATAGTTTCAAATAAAAAGTCTAAAACTAATTTTAATAATTATTATTCCTATTCAATTCAAGTTTTTCATTATCATTTATTAGAGCTTAACAATAGGTACCATGCAGTCTTTTCATGAAAATGAAGACCAGGAAGAGAGGAGGAGAGGGGAACAGACAAGAATGAATTAACATTAATTATATTATTATTTATTATGAAATTGACATTTTACCCTGGGATTTTACTTCAATTACGAAGTATTGATTAGAAGAAGGAATAATTGAAAAAATAAATGCGTGTTCAGGTTCACTCTGAAAAATTCTATCGTTAAGTTTTCTCTTATAAATTTCAATGAAAAAGGTTAAAAGTTTCTTACAAATAATAATAATAATAAATAGATACAAATCGAAGGGCCACAGGTAAACTGATAGAGCGCACGATAAGCTCGCAGTGGTATCAGATTCTCGCTTACCACGCGGAAGATCAGGGGTACGATCCCCAGAGCCGACAAAATTTTTAATCATAATTAATAATTAGGATATATTTGTCTTTTTTAAGGGACACCTTCCGGTGCATTTACTTGGACAAGTTTAATTCATTCAAAAAATGTTTAATGCTCCTGCTATGGTATACAGATATATTATACAATCTATTCATAAAACTAAATGTATCTTTTTTTGCATTTTGCAAAACCACCCATACAGCCATGCCATTATATTTCGAGTTATGTAATTGTGTAAACCAGTAAAAAAATTGAATACAAAAGTTCTACATATCATAAATATTATATCTACAAAAGCACTGATGTATTGTATTTAATTTAAAATAATAATAAATTATCATATTTTAGATAGTAATATAGTGTATGAATCAATCAATACCTTTTATAGAATATCTATATACAATGGGAGATATTGAAAAATTATACAAGTAAAAAGAGCAAATTTAGGGGAGAGGATGTATACCTAGGTGATGTTGACGCCTTGCAGTGCGAAACTCATCAGATGTATAGTATTTGAATTAAACAGAAGAAATTAAATAATATATTATGTAAATGTATTATAACGTTCATTGTGTCTTTATTTCTGAGTCTGCTCATAATATAGAATACCCTGGAGTGATTGAACTTGATTTTAGTTATCATCTCATTGGGCGGCTCAATTGAACAGATTATCCTGAAGTCTCAAATTTGAGAAAAAATATCAACAAAAAAATATCAAAAATTGAATTCTTATATCTACAATGATTTTGGTGTTAGATAAGTTAGATACTGTGATTTTAGGTTCACTGGGAATCAACAACCAATGCAAAATTGAAAATATGTATAGGTAAGTTTAATAATACCTCAGAAGCTCTTAAATTTGATCGTTTTATATAAATATTATAAGTATAGATATGCGAGAAGAAAACTGTATTACATTGAGACATTCATATTATATCGTACCTACATATAAGCGGTTATTGAAAATCAAATGCAGTGCCGGATTACCCATATGGCGGATTTGGCAGATGCCAAGGGCCCCGCGCTTTAGGGGGCCCCGCGCTTGAGCAGCTTACACTAGATATTATGAGAATTTTAAAAAGCTTACACTAGGTACTTTTGGATAATGAGTAAGAAGAAGAAGAAATAAAAGTGAAATCACACACTCACAGCAAAGTACATAAATGAAAAGAAAAGCGCGGGGCTCCCTATTATTATCTATTCCTTGAATAAACATTATAATAATGCTTTTTCTTTGTGTTATTATGTCACAATTTTAGTGGGTAGCGCAGAATCATAGGACTTTACCACTTTAATTTACAATATCTTGTATTATTTTTTTGCCTAAGATTCTGCCACTGGTCGCTGCTTCACATCAAAGCAGCTACTCATTTTTCCTCACGAGGTATGAGTGGACCCCGAACATCCAAGTACAGAGCAGAAAAAATCCTCCCCCGCTGGGAATCGAACCCAGGTCACCATGTGTGCAATGCCTAGCGCGCTAACTCGCTCTGCCACAGTGACTATGAATAAACATTGATGAACCACATAGACATTAGCCGATTACCTACCAATATGTCAAATTTGGTAGATGCCAAGTTCCCCGCGATTTTGGGGACCCCGCGTTTCGGGCAGCTTACATAAATTATAAGTGTTTTTGAATGACCTTTAACTCGGTTTTTCTGGATTTTAATATTAAATTAAATCACAGCCATTTGAGCAAAATATTAAAAGTAAAACCACGGGGGCCCCCCTTAAAATCGACCACATATATGAAAATAGGTAGATCTCTATACCTTTTGCCTGCGGTTCTTTATATAATATAATATAATTACTCGTATTTGAAAAGAATAATATTGACAAAGGATGTGATTATCGTCTTAGTGATATGAGTGCTCAGTGATCGGCTTTATCGACATCTTAACCAATGATCTTCATTATAGTCGCCTACGGCGCTTTTAATTAATTTTTCAAGATATCTTTTTGTAATTATTTTTCGAGTACTTTATCCCATAACTTTGCAAAAATTTCGCCTGCGGCGCCGTCAAATTTACTTATCATGATGTTTTGAATTGTTTTTCAAGACATGCAAGAAAAAAAATCTTTGGACATTTTCGAAGTGTCTTTTGATTGTTTGGAATTAATTTGGAAAGTTACCTTTTAAAAAAGTAGCATTCAATACTAGCGATAAAATCTTCATAGTTATAGATGATCTACTTTCTACACATCTTACCTAATGACATCTTTCTACACATATTCTTATATAGATATTCCTACTTTTATTCGGAAAAAATGTTGCCTTCGGTGTTATAAACGTCGTTTTACTATTATGGATTGGTGCTCAGGAAACTTGGCTTCGATTTCAAGGTTCTAAAAATAGTATTTTATCATAATCTCAGTACAATTTTGGGGCCCCGCGCCTTGAAATTGCCAAGGGCCCCGCGCAGCCTTAATCCGGCACTGATCAAATGGGCTTATCTGAGTTATTGTGTGTGAATCACAAGAACTTATAATTTTATTTAATAATAATACACAAGTTTATTGCTAAATCATAGTACAAAAGCCTCATCGAGCTTAACTATCTTATTTAATTTCATTTGTATTACTGTTTTTATCTCCTAAAGAAAGAGAGGAATACTTTTTAGTTTTCATTATTCTCGCAGTACACTGCCGCTTCTATTGTTCAATATATGTATTAATATTATCAAGGCGCAAAATATAGGTATACATAATAAAATATCAAGTCTCTTCATTGAAAATTATTCTTTTGTTTTAGATTCAAATTAATTAAAATTTCTTATTAAAATCTTTAATGTATTTTTATTATTCTGGAGGTATTATTTGAAAATCTTTCCTACTATGTACTTGTTTTAATTATTTTTACTATGCATTATTGTATTGTATTGTTGTCTACTTTATACGAATTATTTAGATCTTGGTTTTTGAATCCTACATGGATTACAATGAGAATCAGCAGGTCTGCCTTAGGATTAGAGAGAGAGAAAGAGGTCCTGGAAAATTTGTTTCAACACAGGAGTAACAATAATACTATTCCCTTTTTTTCACTCCGTCTTGCTTGGCTTAATATGAAGACGGTTCATTTATGTTTGTATGTATATTATTGTTTAATGTGGGAGTAACTTGTAAACGTACAGTTTTTATTTACTGTCTCTTGCACGGATTCAATCTATGACTTGATGAAAATGATTGTTAGAATATCTCTTTCGTCAATATTTTTTATTATTTTAAGATGAGTGTTTCACAGGCTTTTTTTATTTCATAGCCATGAAACAGGAGCTACTGTAGACGCTTGTTGTCTGTGTTGTAGTTTGCCCATCCCGTAGTATGCCTCCCCACTGATGGGTGAAAAGTGACGTAATATATCATAGTGTTTCCCGCGAATTCCTATAAATCCTTTTTGTTAGGGCTTCTCTAGTGGCCTTTTTCTTTATTTTATCTCTTTAATATTCATCATAAACCATGAAGGTGAACATATGTATGTAGGTATAATAATTAATTTTCCATTCAGCACGTCTACCATACGTAGGATTACCCTGTAGATGTAGACCTATAACATTAATGTCAGGAAACATAAAAAATAAAATCAGATCCAGCTAATTAGCCTAGAAACAAGATAAAAAACAACCCTTTTATCATGTATTACGTTAATAATAATAATGCTTTTTCTTTGTGTTATTATGTCACAATTTTAGTGGGTAGCGCAGAATCATAGGACTTTACCACTTTAATTTACAATATCTTGTATTATTTTTTTGCCTAAGATTCTGCCACTGGTCGCTGCTTCACATTAAAGCAGCTACTCATTTTTCCTCACGAGGTATGAGTGGACCCCGAACATCCAAGTACAGAGCAGAAAATATCCTCCCCCGCTGGGAATCGAACCCAGGTCACCATGTGTGCAATGCCTAGCGCGCTAACTCGCTCTGCCACAGTGACTACTGTATTACGTTAATAACAAAAAGGTAAAGAACAATGAAAAGTGTAAAAAACAGTGTGAGAAAAATGCTTCCGAAACAAACAGTATTCAAGCGGCGCGGCGGGAAAATGAGGTTTTTTTTTACATGAATGTAGGTAATGAGACAGGGTCTTCTACACTTTGAAAATAGTTGACGAGGAAACTGGGAGGGGTTCAATCCGTTCAATACAATTTTGGTAAGGAATAATACTTTTCGGAAAGCCTTCTTGAATCGATCATTTTAATCAACCACTAAAAATTGTCAAATATCTTGTTCTTCTTCTTTTACTCTGTCTTATCCCGCTCAAGCAGGGTCGACGATGTTCAACCTCATTCAGTTGGAATCGTACCAGCTACCCACATTAACTTCACCCAGCCTGGGTAGGGCCAGAAATGCCAGCCTCACATGTACGGAGGGAACAGAATTTTCTGTGTGAAAATTCTGCTCCAACCGGGGATCGAACTCAGGATCTCTGGACTACGGGCAGTAGTACATGTTTATCTTTATAAATCCTTTCGTCAATAGGAGAAACTAAATGTAAAAGCATAAACTATAATATTATGTATTTAATTCTATCTGGCAGGTGTTTGGGTCAACACTATCCATATTTTAATCTTAACAATTTCCAACCCCTCTTCCTGACTCATTTCTTGAACCATTCAGTGCAAAGGTAAAAAGACACCTTGATAATGCTAGGGATAATATTCAAAATAACGCACTTCTTCTTTCGTCTGATCCATTCCGAAAGAGACCGAGGCTTCGGAAATAATTAGTGGAGATGCCTGAACTACCAAAATTTAGTCGAGATGCCTGAACTACCAAAATTTAGTGGAGATGACTGACCTCCAAAGTACATGGAGTATACATTATTGTATACCTATCTATATTTAGTACATGGACTTCATATTATTACCTATATACTATGTAGGTATACCTATCTATATTTAGTACATAGACTTCATATTATTGTATACCTATCTATGTTTAGTACATGTACTTCACATTATTGTATATGTATACCTATCTATTTCTGACTTGGAGTGGGAGAACAAAAAGTTTCATGTAACCTTTGTTACGAAAACTTTACAAGAGATGATCTTGGTAGTGTAGTCAGTAGTGTATACCTTCTTCATATAAATTGTATTCACTACTATAATTCAGAATTCTTAGAAATAGTATAAAAAAATATAATATCAACCTTAACAGTAAGAATTGTCCGCCAGGATAGAAAGTGTTCCATAACAATAACAGCTTATCTCATATGGTATAGGCGCGGTATTTTATAATATAATAACAATAAAAGTATTAGAAACGTGCGTTATAAATGTATTTCTCAGTAAAAATGATTAAATATTATATTATATTTATTACTTCCCTTTATACATAAAAAGTGATGTTCACGTAGCTGTGTCGTCTGATTGGCTCCTTAGTTAGATTACATTGTTTTCTGTTAATATGCGCTTGTTGTACATTTGCTAGTGAGTACTAGACATTGTCAAAGAAATTGTAATTTGAGGTTATATTGTGTGTTATACTTTTAAATAATTAATTTATACAATAATTATGTTCTCGTGGAATTTACTTACATATTGATTTCTATTATTTTATTGTTCTTCCTTTATTATAATAATAATTATAATAACACCAATAGAGGTCATAGGTACACAACTAAAATAGAATAACCAATGTTATATTGTAACTGACCTCAACAAAGCGCTGTGCAATATGGCTTTATGGCAAACCATTTCAAATTGTACAATACTTATACTTCTTATATGTACATTATACACATGTACGTTTGGAATAATTTTAGTAATGGAAACCTTAAAGGCATAATAATATAATATTTTATTATGGCAATAGAAACGGGAATTATATTATTTCCAGATTTTATTGCTCTGAGTTTGGATTGCTGTTGGTGTGGTAAAATAATTCTACACGGAACTAAGATAAGTATATTCTATATAACTGTGCCAATAAGTATATTCTATATAATTCTATTTCATGCTATTCGAGAGTGCTTCAACTATTTTACTTATATTTAAATGTGAAAAACTTATGCACTTATAAATATGTAGAGCATTTATGCGTTTAACTTTAAGAAGTTAGATAGGTATCAATTTATTGCTCTTGTTACAGTTGTACTGCACACTAAAAATATGTACAGTTACTGAAACTAATTTAGAACACCGAGTTGTCCTTAGTGATTTACTTAATAATAAACGCATGCTTACAAGTGGTAACAAAACAGAAAAAGAGAAATAGCATAGAAATAAGGGTTGGGTGGAAGAGATTGCCTAAGGCAATAACCCCGCCCTTTAGTTAGGACATATATTATGTATATATTTATTTATTTTTTCTTTATTTATTATTTTATTTTTTTTCTTTTTTTGTTATATTGTATTTTGTATTTTCGTTTGTAATTATTAGTATTGTATATGTCCTATTATCTAATAAAGTGTAAATAAATAAAAAATAAAAAAGATCGGTATACATAAATAATATGTTGTTTTGAGTATGTGACCACATAATAAAAAGACTCTGAGGGTTAGGTGGTAGAAAATACTTTGAATATTATCCTCGCCTGAAGGTTTCTTCTAGTAAAAAACTACTTTACAGACTGTGCATTACTTATTATTTATTATTATTATGATCAAGTTCAGGAAATCCTCTCCAAAAATAGAACCGTTAGTATGGTTTTTATATTCTCCAATATTTATTTTTCTTCTTTTTAGTTATCTCATTTCTTCTTGGTGTTTCGGCTAATTTGTACAATGTTGACAATTTATGTTGAAAAAATATAAATCAAAAAGTATAAAATCCCATTTTTTCAGACAAGTAACTCTATCTTTTTGATATAAAATTTAGCCTTCAGTTTTTTTCTTCAACTTCGTGAAACACCCTGTACATTTTCGTGTTCGATACAACAATATCTCCTAGCTCTAGGAATAATTAATATTTAAAACACAAGGAAATGGTAAGGTATTAATGAAATAATGATGATAGAGCGAGAAGAATAATTAAATATGAAATTAAAGTAATGAAAACTTTATTGTGGACTGGGCAAGGATGGGATATACTGTTATTAGCGTCATTAGAATGGTCGGCCCAAGGGAAATTATATTCGCTGATAATAACCACCATACCAGATACCACAGTCGTCATTTTCGAGTTGACCGATGTTATTAATATTTAACATGGAAAATATAATTATTCACACACGCTGTCTTTCTTAAATACCAAGCAGGTGGAGGTTGCCGTATTTTTCCAATGAAAATTTCGTATCGTTTCATCATGCCAGTTGTGCGCTCCGTGCTTATTATACTTGGTGACGTACTGAATTCATATAAATATGTAGAAACCGTGAGTGAATGATTAATGTTGAGTTATCATGTTTGTGTTAATCATGATGTTGTCACTATCATTCAAACTCGCTTAACTGAATTTTTGCTAAATTTGGGACTCGAACCACCAACCTCCGGTTAAGAGTCCGCCACCATGTCGCTCGAGCTCTGAGGTCGGTCCATGAGTGAATGTTATACATGCATGGTAAAATAATTGTGTGTTTTCAAAAGATGATAAATTATTATTTTGTATACATATCAGACTAGACCAAAATCTATTGTACATAATTACAGGTCGACAACCTAATTTTTCTCTTTCATCAGACTGAAAAATATTTACCAAATTTTATATCAGAGTAGCTCCAGGTGCACCCTGTAAATTCTAGACCATGCTACTCTAAGACAACAATGTATAATTATTTAATACTAAACAACATTAATTATTCCATATTGAATTGTTTATATTATTATTTATTTATTTAAATAAAAGTCTTATTTATTGCATCCGTTGTCCGGTGATTATTTTCATATTTTTCGGTAGAAACACATAAATTTTATGAAATGATAAAATAGTATAAATATAATGGTGTGTTGGATCCCTGTCTCTTCACTCCCTCTGGACAGGGCAGCTCTTGACCTGAGAACTAGCTTTCAATACTTCTACGTGTTAGTTAGTCCCTTTCCTTGAATCACATGTTTAGAAGAACAATATCAGGTATGCTAACACAAGGTGTAGATTTTCAATTGTTCTCATTCAACTTTATGATTTTTATATTAAGTTTACTCAAACTACTGTCTCAATTTACTTAAACTGCTAATTTTTACCGAACACGGGACTCGACCCAACAGATTACAATTCCGCCACCTTATCGATCAAGCTACTGAGGTTGATGAAATCTTATAGCTAATAATTTTAATTTAATTTTTTCCAAGTTGAACCAAACTGCAAGACAGCCGCGCTGTTGCCACGTTTGAAATTTCTCTGTGTTGAGGAAATGGCCAGAATATTGCAGATTTGCCACCGTTGTAAACAGAGCGACTTTTTTATTTTCACAACTTGTTAAGGTCACACTCGTCATTCCAAAGGTTTCCTTCAAAGGTGTTTCGATTGGGAGTGAAAGAGGTAAAGAAAGGAATATTATTTATCGTTTTATTCCGTGATTTTATGTTAAGAAATGTTTGCTACACCTCTTGGTATTGTTCAAGTGTTGGTGCCTATGTTTTTCTGTGTAAATTATTGTAAGGGGCGGGTCCGCATGGGGGTTGTTTTGTGCCTTTCTAATTTAAATTGTTTTTTACGTTTTGAGTCTATAAACAGGGATTGTCAGTAGCCACCGCTGAAGAAGCATACGAAAAAAAGAAACAGAATAAAAGGCTCTCGGGCAAACGATGTACATAAATACTAGGTATGTTATTTCGGTGTACATACTTTTATAATTATGTGTTGCAATATTGCCCCTCATTTAACCAGAGTAAGTTTTTTGTACAAAATCAGCAAAGATCAATTCAAAATTTGTTTACTTAATTACTTAAGTTATTTTGTTATAATTAATAAGACCTCATACATATAAACACGTTTATATTAACTACATACTATTATTGTATGCTCTGTTTAAGTGTGTATTAAATAAGTAATCATGTTGAGTTCTTTTTATATGTACCTACCCATACATAAATTATGAGTTCTATTAATTTGAACCAGGAGAATAATTCTTTTTGTCCCCACATTAACCTCACACTTGTGTATAAATCAAGCATGCTGCAAAGTGCGGAATAAAATTGCAATCAATGCAAAACAAAATACAATTTCATAGTGAATTAGTTGAGTAAATATTGAATATGTTGTAAAAATGAATGAATGGTTATTCATTAGTGGTTTCTGCTGGCGGGGTTAGAGGCTGGATTAATCCCTGCAATTAGCACCTCACTGTTACATATTGTATTATTCTCATTCGGCCTCACACCCTTACATTATGTTGTATACCTTACAAGGTGGACAAAAACTGAAAATGCATTAAATAAATCTCCACAGAGCTAGGAATTAATTCCTTCTGAATTTGACGTCCCTGCGCATTTAGTATTTTCTATGAAGCATACAAATAATCCTCGAATTTTTATTTTCTATTACCTGTGTAAGGTATACAGAGTATTGCCATAATTATGACACAGTTATCTTAACTACATAATGCATAGTACTCTAGCGAGTGGTTAATGTGATAATTCCTGAAGGTATCATTGATTGTAGTGATAAAATTCGTGGTCTGCTCTGCGTATGTTTTGGTGAAAAACATTTCTATTTACAAAATCTTATTGAGATTTTTTTTTCTTCTTTTCGTCCTGCTGGGCTCAGGGCTCACAAATAGTCACTAGGTTTTGGCTCGTCCTCACTCAGGCCAGGTAGGATTTGCAACAGCTTACATGCGATAAAGATAAAGGAAACATGATAATTCTAGCGACTATAAGCGCTCTCGTCTGTTATGAAGAAATGAAACCGAGGAGCTGTGAGTTCGATTCCCTATAAGATATTTCCTAATTTATTCCCGAGTTGAACAGCAACAATTCTCAGAAGACAAAAACCAATGTTTTGCTGATCCTTTTGGAGCTATATCCTTTTATCGTCAAGATACTATTGAACGTATGTTTATTTATTTACAATAATTATTACAAACAATAATTGATATAATTACCTATTTCTCGGTGGTAAAAAAGATTATATGGACGCCTATATCCAAACTCTAGGCTCCTGCTATGCCCACCATCGGTTTGAAATTCCTGAGATGATCCACTTTAGAATGAAGTGCTCGTCAATTTCAAGAGTTTGCTTTGAAAGAACCTCCATACATCTTTTCCAACAAAATTACATTAGTCAGGTCTCGGGATGAACGCCAACGTCCGGAGCGGACAGAAACGGACAGGTGGAAGAGATTGCCACAGGCAATAACGCCGCCCTTTAGGTAGGACATTAAATTCATTATCTTTTTCTTTTTTCCTTGTATATTTGCTTGATCTTTTTGTTTTTCTTTATATTTCATTGTATTCTACTGTATATAATTTTTTGTTCTACCTAATAAAGCTTTTTATAATAATAATAAACCCAAACAAAAATAAGTTGAAAAGATGGTGTCACCCAGTAGACACGGCATGTAAATAATTTTCTGATTTCCTCACCCGTCCTGGCTGAATATTATAGAAAATTCATCATGCTGTTACACGTCCCCAAAGATACCCTCTCGCGCCCATGCATATTATCAACTTGATTATTTTTCTCGCTCTGTGTATTTAATCATTTTATTAAATCTCTGTTTCAGGTAGGTTATGATTTTTGATAGTTCTATTTTCATGCAAAAGTCACATGAACCTACCTCAATATTGCCTCTGTTTCAGGCTGTTTCAGGTAGGTTATGATTTTTGAGAGTTCTATTTTCATGCAAAAGTCACATGAACCTACCTCAATATTGCCTCTGTTTCAGGCTGTTTCAGGTAGGTTATGATTTTTGAGAGTTCTATTTTCATGCAAAAGTCACATGAACCTACCTCAATATTGCCTCTGTTTCAGGTAGGTTATGATTTTTGATAGTTCCATTTTCATGCAAAAGTCACATGAACCTACCTCAATATTGCCCTATAAAAAGAGTCCAGAACCTTGATGATTTAATCAGAGGTGCTGGGGTAAACATCATTTTCTGTATGAAGGCACCTCGTCAAGGTGATGTCACTCATGCAAATTCAACATATTTATTAAAAGATATTTTAAGCGAACCCTGCACATATAATTTAATTTTATTTCAAAATTTTCATTTTAGTCCAATTTAAAATTTTGTAAGTAGGTACTTGTAATTTTATTTCGGATTTTCCTGAGAATTGTATATCTAAGACTTTTTTTGTAATTTTAGCTGATTTTAAACTTGAGAATTTTTTGTACTACTATTGCTAAAGCGTTACTCGTATCTTTAAATCGTAGATGAACTAGAAATATTTTTTTTCTCAAAAGTCTTAAAATGACGAATTTGAGCTAATGAAGGAACAAAATGTACATTTGTTTAGTTTTATATAATAGACAGATGTATGCTATGTCTGTATGTAATGTACTGTACCTGGAAGACCAGTACTTACTCCTGTAATATAATATTTCAACTTGCCTCACAACACTCATGTCCATTGTATCTCCCTCTGAAACTAATCATAACTTTCTCATCCATCATGCTGCATTGATGAGCCTAGCACTAAATGAGAAGTATTTCATAATAACTAAAATGCCAGGGAGCTCTCCCCTCCTTCAAGTAGTGATCAATAAAATGTTCTATTGCAACAATATTAATAATAAATGAAGACTTATATGCTAGTAGTGATATGTGTGTATGGCTCACGGATGTAAGTTTGGAGTGGCATATATGCATGAAGGATACAGGGTGGTGCTGGAGGAAAGGGAAATCCAGGTAGCAGTAGATACTTAAGGATGGAAAATGCTAGGATAAAGAATCTCCAAAAAAGCTACACACATTCTCAAAGAAAATTTCAAGTTATTTGGAGAAATAACTTCAGGGGTGCATGCCCTTCTTAAGCAGAAAACTCTTGGCATTCAAAAATCTATTAGGTAGAATCATTTGATCTACTGTTTTGAAATTAGGTACATAATAAATTTTATATTTTCGTCTTGACAAAAGTTACCTAGTAGGCGGTTCTCGCAATCTATCACTCCATCAGGGTCGCCACTAGGCCAGATTTAAGACCCAACAGATTTTATTATTATTATAGTAAGCTTTATTAGGTAAGACAAAAATATATATACAGTAAAATACAATGAAATTATAAAGAAAAAAATGAATAGATTGAGCAAAGAAACAAGAACAAAAAAGAGAATGAAGTTAAAGTCCTACCGAAAGGGCGGGGTTATTGCCTGTGGCAAATGTGGCAATCTCTTCTACCCAACCCTTTTGTGTATTTCCTGATACCAAAACGAAGGCAATCCAATAGACCTTCCCTGTATGAAATGTGTGTAAATGTTTAAAACACATGAATAATGCACTCGGGAAAGCCATGCACCCCTCCCCTCCCCAGTCCTGATGTCAATGATGAGAAGATGAGATCCAGACTGCTGCATAAGTCAGGAGAATGCTGAATTCATAATCAGCCTCCCAGGTTCTCTGTCTAATGCCTTATGTATGTGTAGGAGATTAATAATAAATGGGATATTTTACTTCCTTCTTTCATTCTTCATACTTTCTCTCCCTCTTGTTCCTCTTTCCTACCTTTATCCTTTCTCTCTTCGTAGTCGCTTTACTTGGATAAATATTGAATACATATCTCACAAGAAACAGGAAAGTAGTTTTCTTAGAAAACAAGTTGGTATAGTAGGTATTTCCCAGTAAAAATAGACTTTTTGCAGAAATAAATTGCAATATAAACTTAATTATTAATAACTATCTTTGCACTTGTTGTCCAAGATAGGTATTATGAATGAAGGCATCTTAAGAATTTGGCTGCCGCGCGCTGTGAAAATCTATTAGATTGTACATTAATACATGTCTGCTTATCTAAGTTATCTCTATGATGTTCTAGGTTCCTACATTAAAACGTAGTTGATATAATGATGTACATTTGACCATAGTATATTACATTATATCATGTTGGTTCAAACAGTCTAACCCTCATGGAACCATATGTAAGGTTCATACTCTAGGAGAGACTTCTATATCTTTGAAAAGGCAGTCAGTCTAGTCCATAAGAGCCCAGAAGGGATTGTATTATTCATATTAGTGTCTCACAGTAGCGTGAATGTTATCAAACTTGTCAAGATAATAGACAATTAATGCAACGCCCCCACCCATTTCTTCAAAGTTCACTCCATGTACATAATGTGTAATAAAAGTTATACATATAATTAGTCATAGATACATAAAATAACAGCTGAACATGTCTATCTGTTTGTTGAGCACAAACTTTCATGCATAAGGGCTTGCGTTGTTGGCATACAATATCGTATGCTTTCTGTATATGTAGAGACTAAAAAGAAAATTATGACGGTATATAAAACACATTAATATATTATGTACTTGGGTAATTTAATATGTGCATATATTGTGTGATATGAAGAAACTACATCGGAGCGCTGGCGAAATTCCTGGCTTATTTATAATTCACAAGTCTGGTAAGTAATGCTGCATACCTCAGATCTGCCTTTCTCTACTTGTGCCATAGGAGCTTTCTCCTTCAAGGAAACAAAGGAAATCTTAGTCGAGATTTAGTTGACGAAGAAAACTTTAATATGTAGGTATCTAATTGTATATACATACAGAATTATTAATTAGGTTATTCACCTGAACTTAGTAAGATTTCACTTTAAATCAGAATAATGCAGCTATTTTCTAGAGGAATGGAATGAACACAAAAATCAAACAATAAAGTGGAGCTTTGCTTGTGCATTATGTGCATGTATTGTGGGAAATTAAGAAATCAGGAAATTTGTGAATTTATCAAAGGTAAATCTTTCCCTATCTTGTATTTTAAAATGTGTATTTATAAATTCAGTTACCATAGCCAGAACTATTCAGTTAATAATTGCTAGGATAGGATTTGAAATACTAAAAATTCTGCACAGAAACACTTTTACGAGAGAGACCATTGTGCTACATTTTAGGCTACACAAGTACAGAGGAAGCTTTCCACATAAAAAGTTATTATTCAGGAGGAAGTAAAAGATATAATAATAACCAGAGAAGAGAGAGCGGGAGGAGGCAGGGATAAATATCATAGGGGTGCTGCATTGTACAAACCATTATATTTTATTATTATAAAAATAAATATAATCTAAAAAATAACGCTTTCTCGAAATAATAAAGTAAACAAAAATAATATTAAAAATTGTAATAAAAGTAAAACACAACTCCCTTCCTGTTGTGAAAATAAAAGTTGATGTGATGACGTCAGAGTCATATGCTTTTATGTTGGAAGTAAATCAAGTCATTATTATCCACGTTATTACTCGGATTAAAATAGAAATGTGTTAAGCTGGTGTACTGTGCATCGGACGTCACATCCAAGGCCTGTGTGGGTACTAAATAATCTTGTTGAAAAAGAACTGGTTAGAGAACAAATAGGTAAGTAGTAAGTACGTTATCCTGAAGGATTCAGAGAAACAGTACGGAAGGGAGCGTATGGAATAGTGGGGTAAAGGAGAACGGAGGGGAGAATATGGAACATTGGGGTAAATGAGAACGGAGGGGAGAATATGGAACATTGGGGTAAATGAGAACGGAGGGGAGAATATGGAACATTGGGGTAAATGAGAACGGAGGGGAAAGTATTTAACATTGGGGTAAAGGAGAACGGAGGGGAGAATATGGAACATTGGGGTAAAGGAGAACGGAGGGCAGAGTATGGAACATTGGGATAAAGGTCCACCAAGTAACTAACAAGTGGATGAGTTAATATTATAGAATTAATCGACTAAAAAAACAAGCTACCTAGTAGGAGCTCTTTTCATACCATTTAACCATTCTACAAACTAGAGGCTCAAAGACAGCTCCTGTCTGGAGTCTCTAGGTTAATAATATGAATTAGGTCTTAGAAATCACCATAATACCTTTCCTAACTGACCGTGTGTATTTTCCAAAGCGTAGAAAATTTATCTAATGAGGGCAAGTCTTTCTGATATGCTTGTTTGAGTATAATATATTTATTTAATTTTCTCTATTTCTAGTAAGAGCTTTTCCTTGTACATCTGCCACATTCCTCACTGACACTCTATTGTATAACTTGTTATTCTCCTCTATGAGATAGCCAGCGGATGCATGTACCTATGTATGTGTGTCTGAGGACATAAATCTCTTCCTGTAATCAGAACGAAATGTCTCAAACTATTCAATAGGCGTGGCTGACTGTGTGACGATATATTTTCTTTGTGAATATTACAAAGAAAATTTCTTCAACTTCAGGATTTTCCTTGGACAGAATCTTGAGAATGTTCAAATTTTCGAGAAGGGGACAAGGACTAACTTTCCTTTTTACAACATACATACATACATTTTGTCTTTAAGTTAGCCCGTGGAAATACACGTGCTTACGAGTATTTCCACGGGCTAATTTTATCATTATTTAGATAGGTAGGTATTTCAAATTTTCAAAGAAAACTATTTGATTAGACTGTGTGTCCCGAACAATACCTACATGATACAAGTCAATGGAGAAGTTCTCAATCTCTTTGAAAGCAAGCACTAGCAGCTATAGGTACTCCTGAATTGTGGCCCTGGAGCAGAGGGGCTAAACCATTACAAAGATAAAACGATAAGCACCAAAAGATTTTAAATGTATAGTTTAAAAATAGTTAGGAGGCAATTTGGAAAAGCTCAAACTATCATAATATTA
The DNA here is from genome assembly GCA_024516035.1 of Bactericera cockerelli. NCBI lineage: Eukaryota > Metazoa > Arthropoda > Insecta > Hemiptera > Triozidae > Bactericera > Bactericera cockerelli. The sequence goes on along the minus strand of CM044959.1, from coordinate 26,011,950 downwards.
TGGTACTTATTTCTGTATGTCCATGGGGTTTGTGGAATATGTTTCATATCATTATTCTAGATTTTAATATCCATACTTTTATCTACGAACCATATGGAAGCTTTTGTGTGTTCATCCAAACAACCTTTTCCTCTTCCCTCTCTTAGAGATGATCAATAGATATTTTCATTATTGATACATTTTTTTTTGTCGACTCGGGGTTTCGAACACAAGATCTTCCGCATGGTAAGATGCGGATTTAACCACTGAGCAGATCGTGTGCTCATGATGTCGCGTAGGAATTTGGGGCATTTGAGCTTTCTGGGTATTTTCAGAACAAAAATACGGTCAGTCTGTACGTGATGGATTACGTTGTTATAAGAAGAGTACCTATACATAGAGTACATAGTATTTGTATGTAGTAGGTATAGGTATATTACATAGTGCAAAGATAACAAGGCCCGAAGAGGAGACAATAAAATCTTTGGGGAGAGAATGTGCTCCCTCCTTATCTCCCTATCTCTCTCCCTCTCTTCTTCTCTCTCTATTTTCATTATAATCTGAACAAACGGTTGCGTTCATTATGTATATATAAAACTCATTATGTATATATCGTAAATGGTAACGGTTATTACCGACTGTTCGTAGTTTAAAATACAACTATTTGTTTTTATGATCATCCCAACTATATATTTATAATCCCCCACCCTCGCTCTACTTCCCGACTGTAGGCAGGAGGCAAAGTATATACTTTTATTACACTTTATAATATTACTAGGTTTTGCAGTTACACTAATAGGTGACTCTTCACTCCTCACTGAGCCTTCCTAAGTGAGCCTGTGCTGAAAGACGTGGATACTTGCATAGTAGCAGCAAAGTTAGTTGAGAAGAGAGTACAAAGAAAGCAATGTTTGGGCAGAAGAAAACGGTAATGGTCATGCTGTCATGCACTTCTCTTGGTTTTCTCAGAGGAGACATTCTTAGATAATGTAAAATATTATGTAGATAATATAATTATTATGAACTGCATTAATATTTTGTACACAAATACGTGGTCAAAAATGACACAACTGCCGTGGCATAGCTGTTTTTGGATTGATTTGCTTTTACTTTATTACTTTAACCAGGTAAAGATTAAAGAAATTGGCGGCCAAAACATGAAAATTCAATATCGCCAAATTGTTTGTTTTTGACTGCAATCATATTTCACGTCTAAACTAGACATCAACAAACACGAATCTATGTTCCCGAACATTTGTGTGTAATACTGAACAATGGAAATAATATAATGTTTACAAAAACAAAAAATAAAAGAAATAAATTTCAATTTTTTGCACAAAGCAATAAAAACATATTGGAAAAATTCAATTAAAATAATAAATTTCAAAAATAATACTGTACCTATAGGTGCATTGACATAACAGTATAAAAAAAACACTTTTGTGTAAAAAAAGGAAACCTGGCAAACATTTGGAAAACAGAATATAGGTAGAATGTAGCTACCGACTGAAGAGAAGAGGAGGGGGAGGGATATAAAAAATAAGAGAGAAAGTAGGGAAACGCGGAGAGCATTCTATTTTGAAAAACAGGAAAGACGAAACAAGTTGGAAATACTGTTACCTCAATATAAAATCAAATAGAACTGACTATCCTTACTTTTGAGGACTTCATTTTGTTGTTGTATTTATCCATTCAGTTTAGTCGTGGTGGTCTGAACGAGTCTCATTTCGAGAACCATTCAAGATTTAAGGCTGAATTAATAGACTTGTCTGATATACATATTACAATTACATACTTAAGTGGACTTAAGTATAGATTTTGCTTTTCTTTATAAATGAGTCAGTGGTCACCGTGACCGAGTGAGTTAGTGCGCTAGGCATTGCACGCACGGTGACCTGGGTTCGATCCCCAGCGGGGCAGGAATTTTTCTGCTCTGTACTTGGTAGTTCGGGGTCCACTCATACCTCGTGAGCAAAAATGAGTAGCTGCTTCAATGTAAGCAGCGACTTCTTTGGCTTTCAGAGATCCACCAGTGTCGAGTGCCACATTACTGGTAATGTGTGTACAGAACATTTGTACGTTGACAGTAACACGGTAGTTTATAAACCATCTCTCAGTATGAGGACTTACAACTAACAAACTGACATTTTCTCTAGACTGTTCTAACTTTGAAAAAAGTTCTGAAGATCTGAAGAATTTTACGTTTGAAATAGTGAAAGTTTTTTAATCTGTTTGGAGGGAAAAGGGGAAAAAACTACTTCATCTCATTAGACATCGCATGAGTTCATCACTCCTCCACCTCCTCCTCCTTCTCCCGACTTTCCCCATACTTTCGGTTTCCTCACAGATACTTCACGCACCCCCCCCCCCTTTCCCCCCGTGAACTCTACTCCCACCCCTTTTTTCTTCAACTTTTTTAACCACTTGTTGACAAATCACTTTGTCGCTAGTTCCTTTAAAAAAAAAATGGAGTAACAGTTTCTTTTAACATGCGAGTATGTAACAGAAATCGTTCAGTTCTGCCTTCACGAATCCCCTAGGAAAATCAAGTGCTTACCCAATATTAACCCTTGAAGACTCTAGTCTTATTAGATTTATTTATAAATACATATTTTTAGATCCACCCTGAAGGTCTTAAACCAAATATGTAAATTTTATTTCTTCATATTAAATACAGCCAGAGATATGAGCGTTAACGTAAAACATGTCAAATACCGACAATTTTTTTTCAAGTCAACTTTAAGGGATCCAACTAGATTGGTGCTGTAAAACCAAATATTTACTTTATAAAGTAAAAATGTGCCATTACTGTTAGTTAATTTAATTTTTGTCTAACCCAGGCATATTTTTGCTTTTACTGGATTTGGCAGCTTTAAAAGACTACAAAAATACTTTATTTTTGTAGTCTTTTAAAGCTGTACCTATCTTTATGTATAAATTTAAATTTTTTATGGATTTTATTCAGAATTTTTTCTGATATTCCTAACTTTATCCCATATGAACTCTGAATTTTTGTTTCACTTTTTTGAGTTTCATTAAGAACAACTTTCCGTCCTACATGGGGTTTTCTTTACATTGTAAGTGCAACTAATTATGCAGATGAACATTTCAAGTGTCAATGGTATCTTAATATCTGGACCTTAGAGCCAAAGTGTCATAAGTCCATTTTTTACTTTTTTGGGAAAACGCAAAAAACTGTCAGAATTGTAGTACTCAAAAAAAGGGAGATTTTTTTGGAAATGTTTTATTGTTCAAAGCAAAATAAATTTTACATTTTTCAATCAAAATTTTTCTTGACTTTGAAAATTTCAATATGATTTTTACTTCCACTTTTTGAAAAGTTTTGTTTTGCGAACTTTTCCACCCAACTTCCAAATTTTTTGGACTTATGACTTTTTACCCTAACTGACTAATGTCAAATTTTGAATCCATTGTACGTCATAAGTCAAGTTGCAGCACAGGGTTTCCCATTTCAGCTTATTTTTCATAAGTATGATACATAGTAGGTACCTACAATACCATAATATAAAAAATTATGGTGAAATAAGATTTATTTTAGTTATTACTAGTTATGCACGAATGGACTTATGACTTTATACCTCAAAGACATGTTCATGTTGATCAGGTGTTAAGTTCATGATGCGGATTTATGACTTTATAACTCAGTAGTATTGGACTTATTACTGTTTACCTCTCTGAAAAGATGAAGTTATGACTTTTCATAAGTTGCGTATCTCGGGAACTACAATAGATGGAGTTGTGATTTTTTGCCACAATGTGAAGCTAACTTTTCTGATTTCAAAGCTGTATTTAACTCAATTTCGAAAAAAATGGACTTATGACACTTTGGCTCTAAGGTCCAGATATATAAATGTCAAAGTCACTGACTGACTGAACATCGCTCTACAGCCCAAACCGTAATACCTAGCGAGGCGACAGCCCGCTAGTCAATTATGAAATTTTCTTCGAATTAAGTCATTAACGTTAAACCTCCAACAAGGAAAGCCATGAATGGTATCGTCTATTTATAGTATATTCATATTTTCCAGCAAAAGGACAAGCAACACAGTCCCAAGATCTTTTACTGAGAACCCCTGTTTCACGCACACAATGCGCTTTCAGTAAATACCCCACCAGCAGGGCTTGTGGTCTAACCAAGGGAAAATGCTTTGCACCTGAGGACCCGTGAGATTTTCCAATGAGCTTTCCTCTGCGCTCTCTAGAGCAAACTCGAATTTGCTTGCAGATATTTGAAATAAAAGTACAAGTACAGGTAGTGCTTTATTTAGACTGTCAGGCGAGACAGATAGTCCCGTATGCCAACAGTTTAACATGCATGCTTTAAAGATTCTTTTAAAACACGAAGCTCAGAGAAAACTCTCTCACCTCAGACTCATAATTTACTAATAATAAAAATATCTTCATTTGATTACCAACCTCAGTAGCTTGATCGATAAGGCGGCGGACTTGTGACCTGGAGGTCGGAGGTTCAAGTCCCGGTTTCAGCGTAGATTTGGTATAGCGGGTTTGAGTAGTTGTGATATCACGAAAGTGATTAACACAAATATGATAACTAACTAAAACTAAATCTTCATTTGATTAACGAAAGATAATTTATGTTCTGTTTCTGTACGATGTTACGGCCATGCCTGTTTCATGTGAATGAGCTTGAGAAAGACACCAATCTCTTCAACTCTCTCATATTTGTCTTCCTCTTCATACAATCGATAATTTACATAATTACATATTTATATGTAAATTTACATAAAGCATTAGGCTTAAGAAATAGAAGAAAAACAGTTCAAAACCACCTACATATGCTCTAAAATAAAACTAATGAGAAAATCTTGGTCCAGGTGTTTCCGGTTATACTTAGAACACCCTCTCTAACTCACCCCGAGGTCTAAATAAAGCACTACTTCTAATCCGAGATTCTAAATAAAGCACTACCTATACATACGACCGCACTAGTGCAAGTACTGTTGTACCCAATATTTAAACTTGCAGTAGGAACAAAGAAAAATCAAGTGTGTATTAGTCAGCGGAAAATAACCTAATTAATAAATATGACTGTTTCTACAGGAGTATAATAAGCCAATTATTATTATTATGTTAATTATTGATTTATTGATATGGTACACTACCATGCTCGCTTGCACCTGGTCAAATATGAAAACTCACAACAACACCTGGCCTCGATGTGTTCAGTATAAGCACATCTACCAGTAGATCTGGTAATCAATAACAAGACCTTACTCCATTTTTTTATGGGATCTAAAGAGGAAAAAATAGCCCTTTATAAATTGGCCTCCTTCTCGATGGTAGAGTGATTCGCACAATTACCACTGGACTATGTGCCCTACACCCAACTACTCGACTATGGGACCAGTGGACCTACATACACCCAACTACTCAAAACTGGTCTATAGACGCTACACCGTACGACCAACATCTCAACACTGGACTATGGGCGCTACACCCACCTACTCGACACTGGACTATGGGCGCTACACCCACTAACTCGACACTGGACTAGAGGCGCTACACCCACCTACTCGACACTGGACTAGAGGTGCTACACCCACCTACTCGACACTGGACTAGAGGCGCTACACCCACCTACTCGACACTGGACTAGAGGTGTTACACCCACCTACTCGACACTGGACTAGAGGCGCTACACCCACCTACTCAACACTGGACTATGGGCGCTACACCCACTAACTCGACACTGGACTAGAGGCGTTACACCCACCTACTCGACACTGAACTAGAGGTGCTACACCCACCTACTCGACACTGGACTATGGGCGCTACACCCACCTACTTGACACTGGACTATGGGCGCTACACCCACCTACTTGACACTGGACTAGAGGCGCTACACCCACCTACTCGACACTGGACTAGAGGTGCTACACCCACCTACTCGACACTGGACTAGAGGTGTTACACCCACCTACTCGACACTGGACTAGAGGCGCTACACCCACCTACTCGACACTGGACTAGAGGTGCTACACCCACCTACTTGACACTGGACTATGGGCGCTACACCCACCTACTTGACACTGGACTATGGGCGCTACACCCACCTACTTGACACTGGACTAGAGGCGCTACACCCAACTACTCGACTATGGGCCCTTCACCCAACAACTCAACCCTGGACTATGGGCTCTACACCCAACTATACTCGACATGCTCAGTCAAAAGCTGTATTTACATTATTGTGATAACAATGGCTTTTAAATTTAAAACAAACTAAGACGACAAGACTAGGATGAGGAGGAAGGGAGGACTGGAAAATTATTTGATAATAAAATACACCGACTAAGACTTCAGAAGAGGAGAGGGGATGAGGGAGAGAGCAAGAGACAAAATATTATTGATTCTCTCTCCTTTATGTAGAATATTATATACATGTGTACAATATAGATATAGATCTGGCCCTTTTATTACCTCCTTTGTCGTCTTCCACAACTACAGATGAGTCCTAGCATAACTTGTTGCGCGCGAAGACTCCCAATATTCAGGATTATTTCCTAAAATGTTTCCTACATGAATTAGACACTAGTATTTTTTTATCAATACTTATTAGTTGTCGTTATTATTGTCACTTATCTGGTTATTAACCTACAAAGATAATTAATTATACATCTATTCTACTTCTAACAAAAGTTATACATATTCCTAGTAACTAGAATATTAGACCAACTTACTAATCTACTAGAGGCAGTGCAGAATAAGACTAATGTACACTCACCGCCACGGAAATAGGCACATGGGAGCTCTACTCTATTCGAATTCCCTTTTGCGATTGGAATGTGATATAAATTCTCTTCCATCTCGACTCTCAGGACGAATTATGAAACAATATCTAGGATTTGTCAATCCAAGCCACTATCACTTAACAGCAATATAAAAGCGATTGGTTGAAATTCCCACCAGAGGGCGTGTTAAGGAATAGTATAGAATTAGTTAATCTAATCCTGTTTCATTATCGAGCCTAGAACACTAGAGTTATGGACAGTACCGGTAGCTTTTATTAGAAGAGATCAAAAGGTACTTGGGAATCTCGCAATTGAACTAAAAAGAAATCGGGAATCTGAAAACGTTCCTTTACCCTTATGAATATTTTATGAGAACTATTTTCACCATCTGCTTTTTCACTAGTCAATTTTAGTCCGAAATAGGAAATAGTTTTTTATTATTTTTTTACTGAACATTTTAATTTATTTTATTAACGATTTGGATTTTTACAAAGGTTCTTTTCCGAAGCTAATGATAAAAGTTTAACAACAAAGGTAAGCTAAACCGTCCGATTCGAAAGTAGGTGTTTCGACTGTAGGACGGTGGTCTTATCTTTGTTGTGATCTTATTTTACGAAAACTACTTTTTGCTCCATTTTTGACCAAAATAATAACGAAAACACAAATGCTTTCTCGGACTGTTGTACCCCTTTTCTCTGACGTTGTGTATAACATAGACTTCTCTCATAATCGTGCTGTATTGTATTGACCTGAACTTGATGGCATCATTTGTTAGAATGCCATGTCACATAAAATTATTATACTCTTACATATTAAACATAACGCTATTATAAAACAATAGCTTGAATAAGACCTATCCAAATATGTTGCATTTTGCATTGAAGAATAATTGTGAGGATAATATTTTTGTACCCAGCATTATGTAGGTATGTAATTTTGGTAATAATAATTTGTTTTTATATTATACATTTTACTAACCATAAATATTTATTTTAAAAATGCATTTTCAAGTACATATTGTGTCTACACATAAGTTCATTAATTGAAACCTATTAATACCTACAGTCCTAATACATACATGCAAGTATATAATATTTTTTATTATTTACACAGAAAACATTATAGAAAACACGTGTTTTCAAAGCAATTTTTTATAGTTTAGTATAAATATTATAATCCGTGTGTTTTTTGTTGATAAGCGATTTTTTTTTTTTTTTTTTTTCAAAGAAAAAATATTGTATATATTAGGAAATAAAATACGTCCTAGATAATTTAAGTAAAACTTGAAATAATTAACCCTTTCAGCCAATGCTCCAATATTTTTATTGTTATTACATGTGTATTCTACATAATATGTAGCTTCTCTGTAATTCAACACAGACTCTTGAAAATCATCATGATCATCGAAATGCCTTTTTTAAAAACGACCATGCCTTATCGAATTTTTGGTATTTTCTGCATTAGAGCCATCGATTGGGGTGTTGATAAAAATGATTTTTGCAAATATCTAGATAGAATAACATGTACTGTTAAATATATGAATAGGATTTATTTACAGCTTTTCTTTAATATTATTTTAACATTTAAAAATTACAAAGGTTGTATCCCTATGGTTTGGTTTGATTCTGAATGAATCTCCCGGATTATTTAACTGTTTTATTTGCTAGGTAATATCTTTTTTCTTCTCTTCCTCGTCGCTATGATATAACCTTAGCACCCAGTCCCCCTGCACTGTAAAACATTCAAAATGGAGTCTGCTATTACAGCTGTTATCTCTCAGAGGAGGTTAACTTTTTTTATAAATAAAAAATAAATAAATTATTATAATCTCAAACTCATAGTTCTTTATATCAATAGCAATTGAGATTATTTCTTCTTCAGACATTAATATACCCAAGCTAGAAGAAGTCAGACTCATGAACTTAAATATTTATTAATAAACAATCAGAGAAATTAAAAAATGTTTATACTTTAACCAACGATTTTATTTTATGCCATACAATAATGTACTCCTATCTGTGTGCTTATAATTATACAAGGTGTGTATGTTGAACAATATGAGAGAATGGGCTAAGTGGTTGCAAAACTTTCTGTGTAAATAGATTGTTAGGCCAGAAACTAGGACATCTAACCTCATGTATAGTTTAACACAGCGCTCAACTGTCACTAATTAAAATAATGGTTAGGTATTAAGCTGATAATTTTCTTCAAACAGTAAAAGGTATAAAAATCATTTCTGAAAATACAACCAACGGTCTCTCAACATTTTTCCCTCTACACAAGTTCACAGTTTGGGAACCCCTGTCCTTTAATGTGCGTAATTATGGGTGGGGCACTTCTACTGCACCCAGCTATTTAAAATAATAAAACATTAAAAGCGAAGGAAATAAATCTCCAAGTAAATAAAAACTTACTAAAATAATTCATTCAAGTAAATAAATCTGAACATAGAAGTTTCTGTAGCTACTGTGTAGTTAGGTAGGACCCCTATTACATAGTGTAAAAGTCATTGCTACAATAAGACTTTTTTCTCACATTGCTACCAATTATTAACTATCAAATGGGTCATAGTTGAAAACATAGGTATAATAGATACTATGTATATGTGAATGCTGACGATTTGGACATTCGCTGATGGTACTAGTTTTTAGTGTAAAGTAAATGACACAATAGAGAACATGATATAAATATATTCTTAATTATGTTTTTATACATACCTATCTCATTTACCTTATTCATTATTCTTACCTGAATGCTTTTATCTCCTACTAAAATTACTGATCTAGCACCAGCTTTCACAATGGCTGTTCTATACTACATACTATTATTCTGAAGGACTAGGCATTATACAGTAATAAATATAATATAACTAGCTAAAACCCGGCACTTTGTCGCGGTTGAGATTTTTGCCCGTGGCTGGCATCCTATATTTTGATTTTTTGAAATCCTTTTTAAGTACGAAACATACTCGTAGATACCAAAATAAGACTCTGTGCCACAAAAGGAGTCATTTGGTCCAGCTGTAAATAAATAAATTTTATATCAAGAATATCCAGTTTAGAATAGAAATAAATTTATGAAATTCATCAGGCCGATCAGTACCAATAGTTTTTCTTATCTTGTAGGTAATCTTACCAACTCACGACATGACAAACATATGCAGGCGCTTGGATTTTAGTGAGAAGAACAGTCATGTATATGAAAATACGTACCTGAAATCAAAAGAAAAAATATTATTCCATGAGTATCTCAATATTATTATCAGCCTGTTTGGTGTACACTTCATCACGCGTGTTAAATTTGGAGAAAAGTGATGGAAAATTCACTTGTAGCGATGACAAACTCACTATCGGAAAGTGGAGCGGTGTCCTTGAGGTTGAAAGGAATGAGGCAAAAGTTCAAATAAGCTATGATGAAGGATGGTGGTGGAGTACATTACCTATATTAATTTGTAAAAAAATATGCATGCTATAAAAAGACTCTCGGAAAGATCGAAAGCCCTCTAAAGGAATTTAAACAATTAATACTTCTTAATAATTATCCTATGAAATATAGGACATAATTTTACTTTTACTCCAAACAGCACATTTGGAAATATAAGAAAACCTATGAGATTAGGAATTCATCAGATATATATCATTACCAAGGTAGTTAGGTGCATCCACTGACTCTGGCTAACTGCTTCCAGACATTTGAAACATGCCTAATTAACCCTCTACGACTGTACAGCGTAATTACTGCACTTATGACGTCCGACACATCAAATGATGAACATTCAGAATAAAATAACTCCTTCTAACCTTCTGAGTTTCAAATCTAATATCCCAAATTAATATCCATTAGTGCCTCCTCACACTTGACCATAGGATGGATCTGATGATACCTACACGCAGCTATGTGAGATTCCATTCAAATAGAGTCAGAGAGACTTGAATCCTTTACTCGGAGGATCCTAAAGTGAGGATCAGCTCTGTGTTATAGGTACGAACATTATGGGGGAGGCAAATAATGAAATAACATATAAATCATCATATTTCTTAAATAATATTTAAGAAATATGATGATTATGATGTTACATATTTAAATAAGTTCACTTTAATAATATTTAAACTATTTAAATAATACATAGTTACAAAACATAAGCTAATATGGGATAAAGGTAAAGGAGATATATATAATTATGTATTTATAATTTATTTATTAAATATATACATATCCTTTTTAGCAACCCACCATATGGTGGGCAGCATGAATATTAAATTTGTATAAAAATAAATATTATTCTTCTTCTTCATCAAATAAATATTCAGGGGTTCTTTTTTATTATGTAGATGTAGCTTCGAGCATTAGTAGCATTTTAAGAGATGATTATTTAGATTGTAAAAATTAGAAAATGTGGGAAATGAAAAGACAAATAATAGGCTACAATATAACAAAACAATGAACTGAAATTTAGGACTGCAAAAACAAAGATTTTGTAACACCAATGTGGTTCTCAAGTCTCGTATTAAATGGAATAGAACCAACAGCGTTGGGGTGGGTTATATCCTCAGCGCTTCTCCTTGGTCCAACCTGAACCGGTCCAGGACATTTGACAGGCCTGATGAGACCCCTATCCATCGGCCCTGCTCCCCAGCCTAGGCAATGAAAATAAAATATAATAAAACTCCAAGGCCATTTTAATAATATAGGTAATAATAATAATTAATGACAAAGCTATTTTTTATTATTATTTTTCATATTACTTCCGAGAAATTTCTAATATTAGAAATCGGAAGTATTGTGTTCGTTTTTGTAAAAAAAAAATATTTTTTTGCTCCGATTTCAATTTTTTTCATATTTCTGGACGTTTCATAAACTCCTGAGCAAATTTGGTTTTGTGTCTGTCTGTCGGTCCGTCGGTCTGTCGGTCTGTCGGTCTGTCTGTCGGTCTGTCTGTCGGTCTGTCTGTCGGTCTGTTAAAACGATTCCTTGTAACGCGCAAATCTCGGAAACTGCTCTACCGATTTTGATGAAATTTTGCACACATCTAGGAGACATTCTGCAGATGGTCCCATTTTAAATTCATGGAATTCGTACTAGCGGTTCTTGGTGAAAGAGACCATGTGCCTGACCACTAACTTTTTACTTAAACGCTGATATCTCGTGAACGGTACACTCGATTTTGATGAAATTTTGTATGGTTATGCATATTATTATTTTACATAGGCTTTTTATATTTATTTTTAAATTAATAATGATTTGACTCTGATATTTAAGAAAATCCGAAATTTTGGACAAAGAAGTCAAAAAATAAGGATCACGACTTGCCGATACAGAATTTTTTGTAGAATCTAGAATGTATAAAAAACAATATTCTACCATATAAAACAAATTTGAAGAAAATCGGTTGAGCCGTTTTAGAGATACAAGTAATTTTCTAAAAAAATCTCAAATTTGGCACGTGTTTACAATGTGAAGCAATCACGAGGAAGTATTGTGTCCATAATTGGCAGTGTTTTTTTTTTCTTTGTACAATGAGTTGGAATATTTTTTTAATACAGACGAAGCGTTTTCTATAAAAGCTGTAAAGTACTTACACGAGTTAGTAATGTTACTTGAGGCTGAGACCAGTGCTGGTCAGTCATTGGGAGACGAGGCTAATATTAACAGAAGGTGAATGTTCAAAAATACCTAACCGTATGATATGATGGGTACCTATCTGTTTTATAAAATATTACTTGTTTGTACATACATATGTCCTATTAATAAATAATAACAATAATAATATCTAATCGGAAGATAGGCACCTATTATTTACACATTTTCATGATTAGATTTCGTTAAAAACAAGAAATTGAATTCCATCTAATAAACGTAAAAAGATAAATAATTAATAGTTAAAGGTGATAAGAGGTGAAAATTAGAAACTTATTAAAAATTGGTCAGTCAGTAATTAAAATAATTTTACTATTAATTTAAAAGACTTTTAAGGGCCGAATTATAAAATAGGATTCAATTTACGATAAGCCAGATTGTGATTGGTTGAAACTGTATGTGATTGGTTGAAAGATATATAATTCGGCCATTTCGGCCTTAACTCTGTACCTACTTTACAATAACTTGCTTTACTAACTATTTGCTTAGCTTGGGATTTAAACCACCGACCTCCAATTACAAGTCCATCGCTTTATCGATCAAGCTACTGAAGTCGGTAGTACACTAGAGATAGATTTTAAGTTTCCATCGCAATTTTTTAAATGTACAAATAACAACACCTAGAAGAGCTTCACAGAAGAGCCCATGCCACAGAGCTTCACAGAAGCTATCATAAATAATTTCCAGTAAATACATCATTAAATATAAAATTGCTTCTATAGTAATTTTTCTAAATACGTCAAACTTAACAAAACCTAACAGAATTCAACACAGGTAATACCTTATTACCAAAAGACCTATAAAAAATTCTTGGAAATTATATATATAAGTAGATAATACAAGTTTAAGTATTAAAGAGTGATTACTAAATCATTAGTTTTATTTCTCTATCTAAAGAATAGCTAATATAACCCATGTTGGTCAGATTTGTAGAAGAAAGGCGCCAAAAGTTGACCCCCCATTGGTAATTTCGTAATAAACCTTGTAAAACATAAAAGTTGGGTTTGTTTATTTGCCAAAACACACATAAGTATTATGTCATTTTATAATTAGGTGTGGAAAGAATTTGAAAAAATATTTACAACCAATGATATAAAGATTGCAAAAATCGAAAAGAATTCTAAAAGTGGATCTTTTGGGAAGAACAGCGGTTCTACATTAAGTTTTTCATTAAGAAGAACTTTTGTGGTTGTTGGTGTAAAGGCTTTAAATGAATTAGGTGAGAGAACATAAACTCTGTAATAAAAACATAATAAAATGCACTGTTATAACAATTATAACTAAGTACCTACCTATTTCAATAAAGAAAAAATCTGGTGTAAACATCACACGACTTTCCTTATCTCCCAAAAAGGAGTCGAATTCCGCCACTGGTGACTGAACGGTAACAGATAACTAAAAATTAATGCCAAATTCGTGATCAGCACTTCAAAATCATTTAATTTGATATGTCACAACCCCCATCTATTATGAATAATAAAAAAGTTAGTCCAATCGGGTCCCCCTACAATACCGGTAAATTGGGGCCGATTTCCAAAAAGTTAAAGATATCAAAAAAATGATCAGAGTGAACCCCTATTATTTTTTTAATCTGAGAAAATGTTGTTCTCGAACTTTTTTTGTATCTTTAACCAATTCAAAGAAGCGGTGCTTGCGGCCAATATTTGCGGCCCTGCGGCCGCAGAATGCGGCCGATTTCAACCAAAAGTTTCATGGTTCGTCTGGTGTATAAAATTAATTACCATACCAAATTTCAAGTCTCTAGCTCTTACCGTTCTTGAGATATCCTGTTCACACACACACAGACACACAGACAGACGCACGGACCAATGGCTGAAAACCACTTTTTTGGTATCCTGAGGCTATGATTCGTCCAGAAATGTGAAAAGCTGGGTAGGTCAAATTTTCGACGAATACAATACTTTCCTTATTATAGGATAAGGAAAGTAAAAAACGGATTTCACTTGATATGAAGAAATTGATTTGAAATTTTGACAAGTGAAATCACGGGTCCTACTTTGAACACTGTCTCGATCGGGACTCCAGTTAATTTAGTAAAATAAAATATGATAAATATCGGCAGACTAAATAATTTCCCTCTGACACATCCTTCCATCTTATTTCCCGCATAAGGTAGGAGGGGTCCACTTTTGGCGAACTTCCTCTATCTCTATTTCTATTATGTACACACATGCCAGTTTTAAGATTTTTTGCCAGTCTACTGCTAATTATGCCAGTCTAAATCATTAAGACCATAACGAACTTATAAATTCTGTACCTATTATATAAAATAGATTTATTATTAGTTTATAAATCACTAGCCGTTTGCCCGTGCTTTGCAACGGGACTAAATTTCAAATTTACTAAGGCATGGCCGTACTGCTGGACAGCAATGCCTTTTTGAACTTTTTATAATTTTTTCTGGACAAAGCGATAATGGTTTTGGGGGGGTCAATTCTGAGACATTTTTCGCTATCTCTTACCGTTTTGGCTAAACAACTCCGGACAAACAAACAAACATAGGTAGGTAGGTAGGTAGGTAGGTAGGTAGGTAGTCCTTTTTTCTGTTTTATATATAGAGATACTGAGGTAAATCCATAAGAAATTTTTGATTGTTTCACAGGTCACAGAGCCATCAGAGTATGCCACATCACGTCAAGTGAAAATGTTATGGAGTAAAACAGTCTTTTGCAGTGATGGATTTGGAATGACGAGGTTGTAGTTTGAGTTCGGTTCGTGTCAAACAATAAGTTTAGTATTTAGCAGAGTACCTACCTAATTAACGATGAATGGGAAATGTGATTGACAAAGGGAAAATTCTTGATTTGGAACTGACAGATGGTTGAACTGACAGCCGGACTATCTAAACGAAACACACAAATTTCAGGTCATTCATTCCAGCATTTCTTCCGTAAAATGTATGTGTATTTATAAAAATCAACATATGCTTTGTTAATTTTGGTTGTGCTTTCCAAAATAAACAAGAGTCAGATGTAATTGAGAATGAAAAAAATCATTCTTTTGGATTAATTGTAACGATTTCACAGGTTGGACATGTTAAAGTTTAGCTCAAGTAGGTACAGTCACCTGAAAACTCAAATTTATTCAGTAAAAGAGATAACATAGATCCAGCACTGGAAGTGTCAACGTATTCAACGTTATGTCTTGTTGTATTTGCCTTGGTGGCTTGGGAGGGACACACTTTGGTTGGACCCTATAGTAAACAAACATCTACAACAAAGCATAGTTCTCCAGCATAAATAGAATTCAATAAATAATATTACCAGCACAAATGTAAATAAATTAGTAAAATAAATATTAAAATATAAACATATCCGTTTGGCCTTGAATTGAAATAGTACCGAGCAGCCTAGCCCATATGTATACTTGACACATGAATTTTTTTATTACCTATTATTTATTTTAAATTATTTATTTTAATATCCATAGCTGCCTCTTCAGAGCAAATATAATATTAACTGACTAATCCCAGATAAACTAGTGTTCCATGATAGAAAAATCTATTTCTGAGGGCTAGGCTGATATTCCTATGCTTGAGATTTTTACAATTGAAGTATTAGATCTTTTCTCTTTTGGCCTGGTCAAGGTCAGGTCAATGCAAAAAAGGAACAGGTCACAAGAAAGTCTTTTGGTAAAAAAAAAAAGTAACTGGTGTAATTACCATTAAGGAGGATTTGGTGGTTTTACTGTCGAAAAGTGTTTCTTTAGTTTTATTACACTTTCCTTCCATTTGAGCCTAATAATAGACAACGTATCAGTTCAGAGTGGAAGTTTTTTTTTCAGCTCAACTGCTCAAGTATAATATCATACTTTCAAAGTTTTTTTCCACATAACTTAATATAAGAGATGAAAGTAGGCTCAGCACAGCACTAGGCATTGAACAGGCTAGACCCTAGTCACTATGACATATTGAATTCAGGTAGGACCTCGCGTATTTACACCGTACATATTATATGTATTGTGTCATTTCATGTATTATGCTAATGTAAATATAATGAATTCGACTTACAGTAAGTCCCCAGCTCACAGCTTTCAATGTAGCAATAAAGACAGCCTTGAATGGGGCTTGATTTTCGTAGTCATAATATATGTACGACTATGTTTGTAAGGATAGTAGAGAGTAGAATAGATAGGGAACATGAACAGGCAGATATTTAGTGCTGAAGGGAGTGGCGAGGATTTTTGGTGAAAAAATTCTGCTAGGAGTAAATATGCGAGTGGTAGATACCTAGTTTATACTAACTTAATAGGTTACTTACATACATATTTATGTATGTGAACATGTGCAGCTAGTATATATTTATATACCTATCAATACCTAAATATCACCTTCTTTAAATGAGACAGAAAAAGTTGATCCGTAAGGAAAAAGAGAACTGGATTGACAAATTTGGTTCTGCTATTGAGAGTAGGTCCATGAAAGTTATTAGAAGTTTAGAAAATAATGAAACCACAAAAAATTCGTCACACGTTAAAGAATATGATATAGCACTCTGCGTTCTTTACTTCTTGAGATCTCTGGTATCTATAGGGGTTAAATCTAAAGATCCCTTATTAGCATCTTTAACAGTTCTGATTGATTAGAAATTTTGACAGTAAAATGTATAATGAATGACAACACAGTATTCTTTGTTCTTCCTCGCAATTTCGAGCAGAGATTAGTCTCGAAGACATCTGATAGAAAAAAGCTAGATCAATAGATGTTAAATTTGGCACAGGAATGGATCTTGGATAGTAAAAGAACACTTTATCATATTTGATTTTCCCTACTACCGCCATTTTGTATACAGGGTAATTCCAATGTGTTTAGTTTCTTCGATGCTTTGAAAAATTACTTTAGAATCTACCGTATTAAAACATAAAATGCAACGAAAGCTTTATTATTACCGACTTATATTTTTATAATGTTTAAATTTGAATAATATATTTTTATGGTTATGGATATACGTTTCATAACACGTAACAATATGGTTTTGCTATGGGTATATTTATGATATCATTAGGTACACCTTATATTAATTTATTCAATTTCATTCAAATCGCAGAGACCATTATTTAGTATGGTAATATATTGGTGAGAATTTAGAACCATTAAACCATTTATAAAAAATATAATAACCTTAACAAAGAGGTTCATGATACCATGAACTACACGCATGGTACTTCAGTCTATTTTTTGAAGAGGGGTCTACTTTCTCCCCGACTTTTACCCAAGCCATCTTACAATGTACTTGACAAGAGATCTCATAAATACTTATGGGACAAATTCACTCTTGAGCACTCTCAGAATGCTTAATCTTGGTACTTCATATACACTATGGTCTATGTCTATCTATGCAGTAAGTAAATTGATACTTTGGTGTAGATGAATAAACCTAAACTTGAATAAGAGAAATTGGGACTAACCTATACTTGAATAAATGGAATTTCATAAAACCAAAAATGTGAGACCAAGGCCAAGTTTCTCATTGTTTAATTTGCACCTATACGCATTGAAGTAGCTAAAAATAATTATAAAATCTGAATTAATTGATCAGTAGTTTGCTTAAGATATTTAGAAATCCTATTAAAGTTTATCTGTCTTTACTGTTTATACTAAACTTGCTAAAACTACGACTGTCAGCTTGATAAAATTACGAATGCTTGGGACTCGAACACCCGACCTCCGACCTCCTGGCAATGAGTGATGAGTCCGGTTGTCTTTTCACCTGACGATGACGGTTCAAAAATAACATACCTACTTACGAGTATGATATTATAATATATGTGGGTACCTACTTATTAAGAGATTAAATTGATTTGATAACGGTCAAATATAACCATGTAGCTCTACTGACATTTTACATAAAATTTACGTGGGTGCAATTCAATACACGATTGTACTAGGGTAAAATATAATGTATAAATGTATGTATGAGTATTGAGTACCTTCATAGACGTATCTTCGACATAAAGATAAGTGAGTACTCGTCTTTGCATTGTAGTTTCAAGCTATGCATAATATTTACGATAAAAGCACTATTCGACTAATGGCTCATTAGTTTTATATTAAGATGTTTACAATCTTGAAAACTGAACATACCGTGTGTGGGTGATGTCTATAATCTTGCAACAATGGGTTAATAATACCTACGTATTTAATGTACACCCATGTATGTAGTAGGTATGAACTGTATGATATTTATGTTCATTTGTAAAATCTTTGTAGTTTTAAGTTAGAATAAACCAACAGGAACTTCATTGGACCCTTGACAAGAAAATGTAACTACAAGAAATTGCACTGTAGATTTACCTGATTCATGCATGTAACAATAAAATTGTAACATATAGCACCTATTTTTGGTGTATCAACTGGACATTTAGTACATAAAATTCTTAAATTACTCAAATATATGTATGTATATTTAACTTTCAGTCATAGGAAGCAGCAATGCTATTTATGTATTTACAGATAGATATTGTACTAATATTTCCGAATTTTAATAAAAAATCTAGGCTTAATCAATGGGACTAATAATAATAATCCCTTCGACACCCCCTCTTGTAGCATGGACATGGGTCTCCTTTAAGGAGGACATTTCTTTTTTAAAAGTCACACAATATTGCATTTGACCAAAGAATTTTATTATGACTTTGAGATGGACAGATTATGCAAGTAATGGACCTTTTCTTTAACACGATGGATTCTCCCACTAAAATTACACCACAGCGAATACCTTTCATTAGAAAACAATTATATTATTCCAGGACAGATGTAGACAGCTCAGTGGTAATCATAAAATAATCAAGTATTTTTCTGTTGAATTTAAAATATTATACAACACCTAAACGGAAAAGTCAAGGCTAGAAGTATTATAGATAGACAATAATTAGACTAAATAAAGTGAGAGAGATATATACTGGGTGACTCAACCTTGTGTTGCCTCGCCATTCAAAATAAAGTAAGCTAGATATGTTCAGGTGCCTAAAGCACCTTGTGTGCTGCGTAAAAACACCGAGGATAGTCTCTCAGGTACTAATTGAATACTAACCCAATTACGCACATTATATTCAATAATTTTTGGGAAGCTAAATGACTGGCTATAATTTTTTTATAGGAAAAATTACTTGTCCAATTCATAGACTTTTTCTTACATTGGGACCACTGCGGAACAGAAAGTAACAAGGAACATTTCTGTTCTGTTGCTTGAGGAACACAACCGTGCAAAGCTAAATAAATAAACCGTTGAATTTTGTCTAACTTTTTTGAAAACACTGAAATTGTGTGAAAACAAGCGTCCACGTTGGACCATCTTATACTTGTTCATGATCTATCCATAATAATCATACACGTTCCAGTAATTTCGTTCCACAAGTATTATTTTTATTTTAATATGAAGTTACCTATAGGTGTAGTTTGTGCCTCATGTAAAAAATGTTAATGGGGGAAGTTTTTCAGATT
The DNA here is from genome assembly GCA_024516035.1 of Bactericera cockerelli. Classification (NCBI taxonomy): domain Eukaryota; kingdom Metazoa; phylum Arthropoda; class Insecta; order Hemiptera; family Triozidae; genus Bactericera; species Bactericera cockerelli. The sequence goes on along the minus strand of CM044959.1, from coordinate 25,992,099 downwards.
GAAATAGAATGAGTAATTTATTCATCATCATAACTTTTTCATAATAGAACATGACATGCGCCAGAATAAATTCTGAGACATTTTCTCTGAGGACTGCTGATAGGTAGGGTTTACATATTATTATATGATGCTTGATACCTACAAAAGTACATGATGAAAGTTAAGTATGTGTAGATGCTGATACAGGACAGAAGTGCGATGTATAGGGATCTGTTGGTATGAGTCAATCGCGTAATGCTCAGACTCCTCTGTATTTTGCACAGTCGTTTTAAAATAATTATATTGTAAAACGATTGAAATAGTGATGAGTGTTTCAAAAAAAAATAATATGTACCTAAGTGTTTGGTTATATTCTCCCAATCAGATAGGTGATCAGATTGTTACTAATTAATGATTAATGAAACACATATCTGAAGAGAAAAAAAAACACATTTTACTATAGGTGTTTTTTTCTATTTTTTTTTTTGTTTTGTAAAAACAAAATGGAAACTAAATATCGGTCAGTATACATCATTCTGAGAGTCCGTTAGCCTCATTGTATTGACAATGTCAGAAATACTCAGAAATTCCAAGGATGTATATTTGTAAATGTATTTTGAAAAAGTTAATGACTTAGAAATCATAAATTCAATGATATTCAAAGGAAAGTAGCAAAGAATTATCATCTCACGTTTTTATTGATAGTAGGGGATGAAATCTTGACAATGAGCCTGTTTTCACAATGAACCTTCGACATCGATATTACAAAGTAAAAATAAAATGAAAATCATACCACCATTTCTTTCCTTTCTGATGTAATGAAATAAAAGAGAAGGAAAAATATATTTTAATAATAAAAAAGGTCAATTAGACATCTCTTTTATAATTAATATTAATTAAAATTAATTAAAGAATATTAAATTTAATTGAATGTAATAAATTATTATTATTCTCTCAGTGCATACTGCAAGCCAGGCCCGGGTACAGGAGACAGGACTGAGCCTGAGAATTGGGGGTTCGACCTTGAGAAGTGGAGATTTGTCACCCAATTTTCCTCATCTTCCGACATGTTTAATTATTGATGTGATAATAATTTAACAAAATAAATTGCCTCTTATACGTAGGTACCTGAAATGTACATTACAATTTATTGACTTTACGTGTATTTTGGTTTTACCGCTCTGAATGAATTATGATAATCAAACCACTTTTTTCTTTCAATACAAATTAAAAAATTCGGCAGTGCTACGAGTATTTAGTTAATTTTATAACATTGCCAGTTTACAATAGTTCTAGGTGAGAGAAATGAGCTCTTGCATTTGCAGCTTGGTAAACAAACATTCTGACGAAATATCTACTTCTACAATATTCCTGACCTGCTACGTTCTTTTATCCATGCAGCTTTTTTTCTTTTATTTTGGCAGAATAGTTAGAAAAAAACTTCGTGTAGATTTCACTATCTCATCCCCTGATATCATGGCTCCGACGATATCACTGTGGAATTCCAGATATTATATTCCTAGATACTAATAATAAATTATACATAATATATAAGCACAGCATTAATATTCATATAAATATATAACGATGGTTTTTTTTAAAGAGGGATTAATGAAAAAAAAAAAAAAAAAAATGCACAACGCATTATTTGGCCTTTCCATTTTATAAGCAAAGGAAACCTTACTGTATACGCTAGGGACGTATCACTATCTTCTTGGGTCCGATATCGTTGGTCAGAAGAACAATTCATCTCACTTTCTTCAGCAAAATGCATCAATTTTATCCTGAGAATTACTAGGCTCTTCATAATCGGAGAAGTAGGTACTGCAACAGACTACTAATACAGTGTCCGTGACATAACTGCCTGTATCGCGGTGGTGAAAGGTTTGTATGGACGAACGCCATCATGTAAGATCTCTAGGCTTTACCCATGGTACTATCTACATAAAATAACCTCACTCTGCCTGAGTTGGGCTAGAAATGTCAGCCTAACATATTCTTTATTTCAGAGGGAACAGAGTTATTTGTTTTCTAACAAAAAAATTCGCCCAACCCAACTCAAGATTTCAAGACCAGGGGCAGTAGTCACGAGCACTAGACCACTACACCACGGAGGCTAGGGGTACTATGTAGTTATACAGTGCTCAATATATACACGTTAGAAGTGACTTTATAAGTACAATTGAATATGAGGGTTTGCAGAAAGGATTGGAAAACGTACCTATTGTAGTTTAGAGGAACCCCTGCCTCTTGAACATTTAAATGACTGTGTTCCGGATACATATACAGAATATTATAATGTTTACTGTAAAATACAATACATATTAATCTTAAAGTACAGAATATACAGTAGGTAGATATCACTTGTATATGAGTATATTATTATAATATGGTTTATGAGTTTTACATTAAACGTGTTTTTTGTTTTATTAATACAAAAAAATGATATTGCAATAAAATATAAATCATTATTATTTTGTTCAGGAATAGGTACAAGGTTATTTATATTTTTTCGTTGCTTGTAAAAATGTTTTGAATTTCAGTTTGCTGTTAGAACTGCGTCCTGGATTTGTTTTTTTATGTTTCTATTATACGAGGTAGGCTGTAATTTTTTCAAAATAAACCACACAATTATTAATGTAGCTTGCGAGCTAGTAATGCGAGTTTATTTAAATATTATTACTTTCGTCTTGTATGTTTACACTAATGTTTGATGTATGGCTGTTAAGTTATATTATAAACACCATCAACCTACTTACAGACATACAGACGTATACATACATAGCTAATGTAGACTGTATTAGCTGTCTACGCATTTTATTTATTAAACATTTTTGTTTAGATAATTATGATTCAAAAGCACAGATATTAATTCCTAAAGGTATAAAGTCTGGTACTTTCATTCTACTAAAGGCTGAACTCATGCACCTAAGTCGAGGATAATATTCACTCGAGGCCAGCTTTGTCATTTTATTTTACTCAAAACTCTCAAGAACAGGACTAAGATATCTACGAAATATATATTTGTGCCAATATGACCAATTATTAACTACAAAGACACCTTTGTAATATATTATGTATAATATATGGAAAAAATGTTATTAAACTAAAATTGAAAAGATAAAAAAACTTTTTGTCTATTCTACCGGTTAGTCCTAGATTCAGACGCAGAGGTCTGGCTCTAGAACTGAAGCTCCACAGAGGTTATGCCTAGGTACAATCCACGCAGCCAGAGTACCACACCTACAGAATAATAATTTTCATTGTACTATAATAATAGCATTATTATTATGAATAATAATAATTGTGGCTTATGATTCGAAATAATATTACAAGTAACTATTTCAGAACGAAAATCCAATTTGATTCAGCATTGCTTCCTCTTTAAAATGAACCAGAGACGTCGTGCATCGACAGACAAACTTACCAAGACTTTGAATGAAGCAGAGTAGATAATCAAACCTACTATAATGGTAAGTCGGGCTACCATCAAAATTCTGAATGCTTGAAATTTTCTTGGTAGTTTTGGTTCTTTTTTTTTATTTGAAATTGTGTTTCTGAACCACCTATTGAATAAAACCTCCCATCATGATCTTTAAAATTATTTTACCTCAGTTGGAAGTGCTTTTGTTAACGGCCCTGATAAGCTGGCATAAATATTAAGACATATCTATGCTATATGCCGCATTATTGAGCAAAGTAATGAGTTCATTGTACCTAGACAAGAGAAAATCGCTAATACTTAATATTAATATTTAAAATTAATAATCTATCTCTGCTTGTAATATACAGTTAATATTTTTAATTAGAACGCGCGGTTCTTGTATGATAATTTTCAACTTATTTTGTACGATGAACTTTACTTGCAATGGCTATTGCTGTATTTTTGGATGAATAATTCAATGACGGTGAACCATGACAGAGGCTACTCATGTGGACTAGACGTTACATGGATGATGGAAGCTCACAAATTTCAGAAAAGTAGCTCATTTGGAAGGACATGTTATAATGTGATGTTAACTATCTCTGTACAGTATTTTGTACACATGAAGTTTCTAGCAGGTAGTACTAACACCTATCTAGATAATTATGTACTGATCGTCTGATCCAATTACATTGAGTAGGTTATTAGGATATTTCATTAGAATTTTACATATATACATACTTTAGGCCATAGGTAGATGGCAAAACTTTTTGAGTCACATTATTTTTCAAAAATAAGTTTCTAGCGGATTAGTGTAGTTTGCCTGATTAGCTCTGTTGGGCAGTGAAACCAGAAAGTTTCTACGATCTACTGTTACCTAGATAATTAATATTTCTGTCGAAAAAATCACCTCATGTGTGTATTTTGATCCATCGATTCTTGATTTTTGATCTCATGAATAAAATCGAAAAATGTCGCGTTTTTCGATAGGTGCAAAAAGAAGAAAAGAAACCAAATATATTTAAGGTACCCATCAAGTACAACATATCAGTAAGTAAGATTCATTTTAAGCTGATTACAAGATGCCGGCGCATTTAATCTAACCAATATAATTTGTCATTTTCGGGACTCGAACCACTGACATCTGGGTTACGACTGCACTGCTACTGAGGCTTCACAGGTCACATGAAGAGAACAGTGAGGGGAAGCAAAACAAGATTCGTAAAAAGGGGAGGGTATACTGTGAAATGTTAGGTACTCGTAAAGTATTATATTATTTCTCTCAAACTACAGGAAGACATGACCATTATCATTATATTGTATTATATGAAGCTACAATAATATATTTTATTTTATTATATAGGTTTTATTACTTTTCCCTTATAGAAAATAATACAATAATAAAGGTCTTGTGTTTTATGTCGGTGTAATATAATTTTGTAACGTATAAATTTCATCAGTGTCGGAGACGGGGAGAAAGATATATAATTATATATACATATAAGGTGTGCAAGAACCAGTGCGCGGGTGGAGAGGTCCTGGGTTCGATTACAAATGTGGAAAATAATATGTAATACGAATAATAACTTATAACGTACTTGTGCAAATGAAGTTCAGAAAAAAAAACTTCACTGCATAGAAATACACTATTTGTTACAAATAACCAACAATAAAAAAAAAAATAATGCTTACAGAAATAATATTAACTACCTTACCTGTTCTTTAAAAAAAACACACACAAATGCAGTCAAGTGTCTTTAGGTTAAATATATTTCATTAGTTCTTTCCCATTTCCATCGTTGCTTAGTCAGAGAGAGAGATCAAGACAAAAGAACTCAGAAACATTAATGATAAAAAGCAAGAGGGGGAAGTATTAAAATATAAGAAACAATAATTATAATAAGTAATCATAATAATAAAAAATAATGGAGAGTCCTTGGAACAAACATTGACGGATATTAATGATTTTCAAAAGTAATTAAATAAAAAATCTAATAACTAGTCAGTGGCGAAGCCAAGATGGAAATGTACGTCTCTAATTAACACTATATCACTTCAAAAGTAATCAGTATCACCCTTGTCATAAGTACATATTAACTTTTTATGTAATATGTATGTTTGTATGTACTAATTAAAATTATAGATAGGTGTTAGGTATACGTATTACGAAGGTATTTTTATAAGATATTAATCTCCATCCTACTTGTCTGAGAAAAATATCACCAAATAAAAAGTTGACAACAGTAAAAAAAGAAAAAAAAAACATTACCAACAAATATATAAACGTAGAACATATAGCCATCAGAATGGCGAATATTGACTGGAAGTGTCAGTCCCTACATGAGTGGCAGATATGAAGAAAAGAAAAAGTCAGCTAAATACATTACACCCTACTGATGAGTATGCCTAAAAGAACCTAGACTTGGAACACAACACAAGAACATCCATCGACACTGGGGAGGACAAATTAACGTTATATGACTTGAAAAACAAAATTAATAGTCCACTTGAGATGGAATGATGATTAAACATAATAATAGTCAAGTCTAAGGTAATAGTAATTACAATTAAAACAATGACTTGGGATGTTGATGTGGATCGTTACCAGCTGAAACTGTGAAGAAACTATGAGCTGGATAATAAGTTTACAAGTTTAGTGTTCAACTATTTAAAAAGTAAAACTAAGTACTGACTGTATAGGAGATGTCCTACATAGTGCTCAAACTTCAAATATTATATTGAGTGTAATTTTATTATACTCAGTTAAAATGTTAAGTACATAATTTTATGTATCTTCCACTCAGGTAATGTTTGATATGTCAGTCTCTACATTATTCTACAACAGTAAAAAAAAGTAGGACATTATTTGTCATATATTCTCCTATAAATGGATCTTAGCACACACAGCATTTCATTTTGAAAGAAAAAGTTCCATTCCCGAGTTTCAATAACATCAATACACTCAACTGCCTACCTATGGAGGATTTTGAATCTCCAACAGAATGTAATTATTGTGTGGATGCAGACCTGCCATGTACTGAATAAACTCTGTTAGTACAACTTCAAGTAGGTACCTACGCAACCGGTCCAACATCAAATAAAAATGTAAAGAACACAGTACACATTAAAGTTAATGGGCATGGAAAACACTACAACATTGGGATTGATTAATAAATTATTTGATTAAACATGAGTTTTATATTCCTACAGTGGGGTCCCAATACTCCTGATCGTAATATGTAAATCTCAGGGTGTTTCAACAGGCTGGAGGGTAGGATTTTAGTTAAACAAGGAAGTGGTCACCAGCAAAGATTGCACGTTCAGTGTACCACTTACCCACCCTACAAAAAGAAAAGAAGAAGAAAAAAAAAATTAAGGGAAAAAATGAAGAAAAAACGATAAAGATACCAAAGGTACGTTGAGCAAAAAATAAAATAGTTATGACATTTTGTGGTGTGGCTCAGGTATGGTAGAGAATTTGCTGAATTTCGCACACACTATGTATTTTATAATATTTCAAATATTTGTATCACATATTAGATAGAATATAAATATTAACATACATAGGAACTATCTTGATTAATATTCTGGATTCTGGTTGTTCTAGATCGTATTATTTATTAATTCAATTCGAGAAATGATTTTTTTTAATATTATAAAAGTACCCAATAAAAAATAGTATTTTAAAGTAGTCATGACGCCATTGACCATTAATTGGTTATTATTAATATAAATTATGATGATTTAATTAGGTAGGTACCTACAGATAATTAAATAAAATTAATGACTACATATTACATACTGAAATCGTTTTGATTGACTTCTATACCTATAAATTCGATACATATATGAATACATAATTAGGAACACAATAATATACGAGTATACCCCACCAACGAATTATCTGATCTAAAAAAATATTTAAAAGAATTTAATAATAATAATAGTGGAAAGAAAAAAATATTGTATTTAAAATAATACAAAATACATAGATAATAGGTATGTACTCATAATTTCCTAGAATGTCTAGCCTAGTGTTGCAACGTGGCACGTGGATGGATTAAAGATTTAAAATCTGCTCGTCAAAGTTTTTGGTAGGTATGGAGGATTATACTAAACTTATTCTCGTATTTCAAGCGAACTGGCGAACCTTGAATTATTTAAGATTCATTTCCATCTCAAAGCACGGGTAAGAAGTGAAAGCACTAGTTATGTTCAATGTAGATATTTAGAGTCACATTGTACTATTAATGTATTTTTTTTCATACCTACTCAATATATATTAAATTTACAATAAAAATATTTAGTATGTATCTAATAGTGACTATATTAGAAGATTCATAATTTTCATACAGTACAGAAGAATAATATTGTAATAAAAGTAATTATTTCTTCAGAACCCCTGGCATCAAGATTACTAGAATGTAATATGATAGTATCTGATGGCGATAATCAATAGAACAGAACAAAAGAAATATAAAGCCATCAGGTGAATTAATTTTCTTCTTCAGTTCTATGATACTCATCAAATTTAGACAAATCATGTCGAGCCAACAATCATGTCTCAATGTCTACTTTGACTTCACATGATAGTTCTGTAAAATGCAGTTTTAATGCAAGACTTTTTCTCTAAGTTCATGCAGTGTTGGCAAGAATAGAAAAAAGAACACTCTATAATAAATACTGATTTTTTTTTGTACTGGAAATTATCATTTTACTGATAATAATATATGGCTGTATAAAAACAGGTGAAAATGGCCGATTTTTAAGTTTATCTTGATTTTTTTTGTCTTCTTCTGCTTAAACCGGGTTGAGCATTATTTTCTAGCCTCATAATCCTCAGAGGCTTATACAAAAAGATTTTATGTGTATTTACAGATGGATTTAACTCTAATATAAGTCAAATTGGAATAGTCAACTACCTGATTATACATACCTCAGGCTACTACTGAGACTGCTACTTCAAAAGTGTTTGATTTCTAAAACACCCTGTAGGTATATAATACTTTTATTAAATTAATTTTACCGGATATCCTGCTCAGTCTTATCAATAAAAGTTATCCTTCAATAAACCTAGGTAAAAAAAAATCTCCTATGAAATAAAAATACAATATTTTAACAGCTTTGGTCCTTGGGTGTTAGAGAGATATCATTGAATTGAGATGTAACTATCCACTTTGGAATGAAATTTAGTTTATTGAACTTTATTTCTCCACTTGTCTGAGCTCGGTATTGTCTTCTCTCTCCGTCTAATCAAAGATATTACGAAGCAGACAAGAGAAGAGAGAGAGAGAGAGGAAGAGATTCATTAATCAATAACAATACAACTTATTCTTATTATATTCTTGTTTAAATTAATGAAGCGGGTCCCCTTTCAGGTCGAGGCAGCGGGCTGAGGTGGAACAGAAGGAACAAGGCGACGGGATGACAGGGAGAAAGAGTGCTAGAAGTGTTAGGCTTCCTTCGAAGAGGGTTTCACTTAATACTTTGAAGATGAGTTCAAAGTTTTTAATAATAATAAAAATGTCTCAGATCATTTTTATTTGACGATTTTTATTACATACATGGTTACGTGGTACAGTAGTTGTGCAAATGTATACACAACAACAGACTGTTTTGTAAGAAATGTATAGGTCATGTACAAATCTGTAAATTTAAAATAGATAAAAAGCTATAGTTTACAAAACTGCCTCAGTCAGCATGCACATGCAGGGAAGTGACTCACCCTTTCTTCCTCTCGGATCATCTCCGCGATGCCCGGCTTGATCTCCAGATCATCCGTGATGGAGGTGGCTGGGAGGGGCGGGGCTACTGGCAAGGGCACTTGACCTTGGGCTCCTGCCTGGGAGGTGGGGGTGGGCGCGGGGGGGAGCGGGGGGTGGAAGTGGTGGGTGGGCGGGGAGGTGACCAGCTCCAGGGCGCGGCTAGGCGACACCCGCACCTCCTCGGAGCTGCAGCGCTCGATGGAGAGTCTGCGGCGCTTCTTGGAGGGGCCGTGGGACCTGCTGGCTGCGGGGAGGATGCTAGTGTCCTCGGAGGTCTTCTCATGGGGCGGCTTGGTGGTGAGATCATGCTCGTTGTTCACATCGGCCAGACCTCTGATCTTCAGACTCTCCGCCACCTGCAGCAGAGGGGCGATGTCCTCCTGGCACACGTTGATCTCCCCCTTGTACATGAACTCCACCACTGCCTTCAGCTCGAACCACCGGATATCCTTCAGGATGATGATCGGGTGCTGGCAGGGGTTCTCGGAGAGCACATTCTGGAAGTAAGGGCTGCAGGCGGACAGCACCATCTTATGAGCTTTCAACGAGTTGCCGTCGCAAGCCAGAGTCACATCCACGAAAGACTCACTCTGCAGGAGCTGGTCAAACACGTTGGTGAGGTTGCTCTGGTAGTTGTTCCACCGGAGACAGAACTGCTGGGGGGTGCTGCCGCCGCCCTGACCTCCCCCGGAGCTCAGATGTCGGGTGGACAGGTTACCGCTAGATTCACTATTTTGCATTTTTTAAATGTTTTTTTCGCCCTTCTAAAAAGTCAACTTTATATTTAGGTGTCCGTCACTAGAATACGCTAAAATTAGCTTACAGAACTTTCAAACAAAACACAATTGTCTATCAGAAAACACATTTCGTCAACGTCTCACAGAAAATTATAGTTTATTATTTTTACAATTATTCAGATAAAAATATTTTATTTCTCAGTCACTTTAAATTAATAAAATAATGTCAACTGTTTATAAAAATGGTCTTTTTTTTAAATATTATTTAAAATTCTTAATGCATATATTTTGTTTAATAAATCTTTAAACTGGGGACAGAAAATTGTTTTAATGGAATCAAAAGCACACAACAATCGTGTTCAAAAAGTAAATAATTAAATTACCTCTCAAGATATTTTTCTACGAATTAAAAGAAATTATATCCTTATAAAAATAGTTTTTACCGGTAAAAAACACGAAGGAAAAAAAATTGTAAACAAAAAAATTCTGAAAAAAAATTCGACGTCAGCTACCACCTATCTTGTAACGCAACTCAACTGACACTGATAAAAATTTCAAATGAGAAAAATATTTGAATTTTATGAATCAGGCATTGGTCGCATACACTGTACCTACATACAGCGCTATTCAAAATGAACTTAGTGAACTTCTTATCACTCCCCTCCTTTATCGTTTTGATGTAATTTTTTCTTGCTTTAAACTAGAAAAACGTGTGTTTAGGCTGGTTTTTGTTTTTTCCGTTCTCGAGGTATGTCCTGCTGTTCCTTAGCAATTTTTATGTGCATAGAAACTTTCAAGTTTGATAAGAAAAAAAAATGCATCAAGATCAAGGAGCAGATAGAGAGCATCTAATGAAAATGTTGTTAGTGATTTTTCTCTCGTTGAAATGGCAGACATAGTCCGGGTTGGTCCGCATCCCCAGGAGTTTTCAGGTAGGGGTGAGACAGTGTTCAGCTCTTCACTTCAGGTTATGTGCCAATAGTTTAGTTTTGTGGCGACTACCCTATTGTTTGGGGGGTTATAGACGAAATATATTTTCCTGGAGTTTGTCAATGCGATTCTATATTTTAATGTTGTGTATTATTATTATTTAAATTTAATTTGAATTATATATGTACTACCTATGAATGTAGTAATATGTAGTATGTACAGTAGATGTACTTTCAGTAGATAATTTTTTTTCATCAACGACACCGTTGGATCACTAAGAGGGCAACACGGATGGTGGTTTTACGTTCTGATGGTATTCGGGCCCAATCAGGCTGAGTGAGGTAAATGTGAGTAGCTCGATACTATGTATGTCCAGCGAGGGTAATACCCACTCCGCGTTTTGAATTGTCGTATGTCATAATAAAAATAAAAGTAAAAACAAGTCTACCGGATGATATCATTCCTGTATTATTGTGCATCGACTTAAAAAGAAGTATGTTGAGAATTTTTGGTTTAAACTACATGAACCAAAGCCAAATTTGGCCATTAAGTTTTCTATTGACTTTCCTAAAACTTTCAGAGAAGATATTATTATCCCATTAGTCATGACCTGGAGCAAAAAAATGCTGTATCTATTTCATTTTATTGTTAGGACCACTAGCGGTAGTATGAATCAGATTTTCTACTTTCAGAAACTTTTGCGATCTGGGTAGCAGCCAAATAATTGCGAGAGTTGATTGTTTTTTCTAAGCTTCTAGGGGTGTTTTGCTTATAACAATATAACATTTGAAACGATGTATCTTAAATACATTATAAGATCTTAATTGAGGTATTAAAAATTTTGCGTCGAATAAATATATTATGAATACTGGAAAATGATTAAATTTGGAGTTACATGATGCCGAGCTACCGACTAATGTTTTACTTAATAAAACAAAGAAATCATATATGTACATGTACATTGTACATACATAAATAAGTGTTATTCGAAGTGCAATTTGTTTTACTTTAATTAAGATCTTCATAAAAATTGTTTTTCAGATGCGTAGATTACGAGTTATATGCGAAAACCCCCAAAAAAAGCCGGTGTTGGTTTACGTATGAAATTTTGCGGTTTTTTTGCTCGCACAAATTTCTGGATTCAGAAAATCTGGATTCTTACCCCCGGAAGTAGTCTTAGTCCTAACCACTATCAGCACTACCCGATTTATTGAATGAGACCAGTGCCCCGTTCCAGAAACACTCTGCTCTCTAAAAATCCCCGAATCTCCAATTCAACCGTCACACAACGCACTCTGATTGGTTTATTGCGTTAAAAATAACTAATCAGAGTGCGTTGTGTGGCAGTTGAAGGGGAGATTTGGGGATTATGAGAGTGAGTACTTTCTGGAACGAGGGCCAAGTCACTAGTTTGATTGTCAATATCTAATCTTATATTATATTCTATATTTCGACATTTCTATAGCGACATTCCAACGCTCAACAACCAAAATTCTTGCTCTCACACTTTTATAAAATTCGTAATTTTACTACAAGTCTTTGTATTTTATAAAAGACACAGATTTATATCTTTGGTTAAATAACTTTCTGAATGGCTGTGGGCTAATAACCTACACCACTAAAAACGGAAGAAAAAATATTATTATTAAGAGACCAACAATCAACATTGGAAATATTAAGGATTATCTGAAAGGAAGCAATGGCTGAGGAGTTCAATTTGGGCTCACGCGGCCTGTCAGAACCCCTCGACAAGATAAGACAATAATAATAATAGTTTATTTATTTATTTTCTTTATAAAGAAACATTTATACAAAGGTACTTCTCCTAAGCTTTGAAGAGCTTCTAAGAGAAGTGTGTTACTTGCAAGATTGAATGACAAGACAAGACAAGAAGACATATTTCGACATTTCAAGAGTGAAAAATTTCTGCGATGCGAAGTGCCGGGTTTGAGCTAGTATTACATAATTTGAGTAGGCTGCTGGTCCACCTAACGCATTTAGCTGACAATTTGTATAAAATCATAGCACTTTGAATTTATATCGATTCAAATGTTATCGACAGCCTGTATTTGAATTTTCTACCTAGTCATTCGTCAGTGCAACATTTTTCCTTGATGCTTATAATAGACACCTCGCTCCTGTGTGCTGCCACAAATCTTCCTCGCATCATTTGTGGACAGGAAAACGCTTCTTAATTAAACATATAGTATTATTTTGTAGAATCTGTTTTTCATTTAGTTTTGGTTTTGAGGAAAAGAGCAAGTTTTGGGGATAAGCCAAATGCTAGCAATTGAGCTCTCAAAAATGAAAGTATTATAATATATTATTATAATTATTTAATTTACAAGCTTTTGATCTATATTTACCACTGTACCTCTTAATTATATAATATGTAAAATATTTTATCAAAATATTGTAAAATTTGGTGTATTATTTTTTGGAACGGGTCTTTTGGTTTATTTTACATACTTGTTTATATTGTGAATTGTGGCCTCATGCACCTGCACTTGAGTCATGTCCACGGCATAGTTGTTTCACCGCACTGAACTGGGAAGTAACAAGTACTAATCAAAAATAATTTACCTATTACTTATTGAGCTATTTATTTTAGAATAGCTATAAAATTTGAGTAGAGTGTCGTAATGTCGTAAACCCTGCTGGGGTGACTGAATATTCATAGAGTTCAAAATTACAATACAATACACTTAACAGCTATGTATCACTTGGCCTCTTCTGTCCTATGACTGTTGAGATCTATTATTCAGTGCCACGTGTTTCTCCAGCGGTAAATTTAAATGTTTCAAACCCGCTGCATTTCTTATAAGTCATGATGTTGCGTCTATGTTCGTTTGTTTTTCAAGTTTTATTATTGTAACCAGTGCTTTTTAGTAGAGTTCTCGTGTTAAAATACATATGTAATAGGTATATTATACATTTAAGAACATGGAACGGCATTATATTTCTTGAAAGTTATATGGGTATCAACTTAACTAATTTTCAAGCTCACCCAAAGTGACATTCGGGAACGTGAAGAAAAGTTCTTCCATAAGTTCTTCATACCGGCTTCCTTGTTGCAGTTCACACATGCTTTGTTTGTAACGTATCCGGACTTTGTGTATCCGAATTCCTCAATTTGACATAGATTTGATGATGGCATCACCACAACCCCTTCCATATTCACCCCCTCCCAAAGACATGGCCGCCCGAAGGATGGAAGAGTAGCAAAGTAGACCGAACTTCTCCTTCCGTTTTCGTTTTCCAATTCTCTTTGTTTTATGAAATGGAATTTTTTATTAAGTTTTATTATTCTTATTACGATATTAACTATATTAGATAATAGGGCAGTAATATATGGGATACAAGTCTATTGAGTCAAGTGTCCTTTTGACTGGAAATTACTGTCATTTCAGTAAGTTATTCCTATGAATAATACATGAACTCATTTTTATAAGGTTTTCAGGTCAATAGGAAAATGTGTAGTAAAATAATCATGCCCTCTACATCAGGTTCATTTAAAACATATAATTATTTTTTTAATACCTAATACCTGAGGATATACATACATTATGTATAGTTAGAAAGGATGAAGTGACCTGCTTGGCCCAGTGGGAATATCTCACTGGACATGGTTCGGGTTCAATTCCACAGAAGTCAATATTTTTTTTTTCAATAGTTTAAATATGCGATTCCCTATGGGGCTTGAAGTTCAAATAGCCTTCTCTTGGTTTATCATGTCATACGAGTATAGCTCTAAATGTGGTTTTCGCGTCTGGTAATCCAGGTTTTGTATGTTCGCATACCACCAGATGCATGGTTTTTTCTTTAGATATTATTAAGATAACCATATTAAAATACCGAAACAAAGGCTGGAATAGAGACTCTGTACACTTCAGTTTAGCTTGGGTCCAGGGGAGTATTTTCCCGTTCTTGGTTTTTAGATAGGACCTTCCTGCGACTTTTTATAATTTCATAATAGCTCGATTATTTGCTGAAAATGTAATGACTCAGCACTTCTACCACTGTCTATACAAGGATGCTAATAATTGACAAGGGTCCCCAGAACCAATCCAATGCTGGTCTAATCCCTGTTCATAGTCCCCCAGCCAGACTGCTGGTCTATTAACTGTCTATAGTCCCCCAGCCAGACTGCTGCTCTACTCCCTCTTTATAGTTCCCCAGCTAGACTGCTGGTCTACTCCCTGTTTAAAGTCCCCCAGCCAGAATTTACCTACAACTTCTCTAATATGGATTACAGCAGTGCCTAATGTTAAACCTAGGAGAATAATACATAGTATAGATAGGTACGTCCCTGCATGCCTGTTCGTATCTATCGAAAACTAAATACTAAACTACTCATAGGTAAATAATTAGATAACATTATGATATTGTGGAGCTAATTAAATAATAATAATTTTGATATTATAGTCGTAGATCAAATATTAATGAATAAATAATTGATATCTATTGTAGTAAATTGTAATTTGTAAGATTACCTAAACTTAATATCTAATCATATGAGCAATAAAAACACATATGAACTTATTAGAATAGAGAATGTTATTATTTTTATGTTTTTCTATTTTTATTCAGAAAGGTAAAAATGAAATATCACTTTTATCAAGGACCAAGTTTGTTAAAGTACATAATTATTACTTCCGAGAAATTTCTAATATTAGAAATCGGAAGTATTGTGTTCGTTTTTGTAAAAAAAAATATTTTTTTGCTCCGATTTCAATTTTTTTCATATTTCTGGACGTTTCATACACTACTGAGTAAATTTGGTTTTGTGTCCGTCTGTCGGTCTGTTAAAACGATTCCTTGTAACGCGCAAATCTCGGAAACTACTCAACCGATTTTGATGAAATTTTGCACACATCTAGGAGACATTCTGTAGATGGTCCCATTTTAAATTCATCGAATTCGTACTAGCGGTTCTTGGTGATAGAGACCATGCGCCTGACCACTAACTTTTTACTTAAACGCTTATATCTCGTGAACGGTACACCCGATTTCGATGAAATTTTGTAAGAATATGCATATTATTGTTTTACATAGGTAATTTATATTTATTTTCAAAATAATTATAATTTAACTCTGATATTTAAGAAATTGCGAAATTTTTGACAAAAAAGTAAAAAAATAAGGACCACGACTTGCCGATACAGAATTTTTTGTGGAATCTAGAATGTAGAAAAAACGATATTCCACCATATAAAACAAATTTGAAGAAAATCGGTGGAGCCGTTTTTGAGATACAAGTAATTTTCTATAAAATCTCAAAATTGGCACGTGTTTACAATGTGAAGCATTCACGAGGAAGTTTTGTGTCCATAATTGGCAGTGTTTTTTTTTTCTGTTATTGTATAATTTATTTAATTTGTAATTTATCGATGTATAGTAATGCAACTTCATTTTGTATCTACTTATAATTCGAGCACAGAAGAGGTTCGTGCCTGCCACAGAGAGGCGGGGTGAGGAGCACAGGATAAACCAGACAGAGGACATGGAAATAATGTTTGCAGAAAATCGAATTAAAAGCTGATGTAACGTGAAAACTTGCAGAAAAGGATCCCTGCCTTTCTCCTATAGTAGAGGGAGGGGAGGGGTGCAGAACTTAAGGCTATAGCAAAGGTGCAGACTGGGGGGAGGAGGTCCCGGGGTTCGAGCCTACTCCTGAAATTCTATTTCAAACACAATTTAGCTAATTATTTATTTTGCCCAACTTCTCTATGCCTCCTTCCCCCTTCATTCCTTTTACTTCCCCTCTTTCTCCTTTTCTACTCCTCTTTCCTCCTTTGTCACCACCCTCTCTATCTCTCTCTCTCTCTTTGTCCTTCTCCTTCTTTGTCTCTCTTTACTGTCTCTGTCTCTTATTCAAAGATTTGCGCGTGACTAGATACATACCTAGCTGGCCGTACGAACATAACATGAGTCCAACCTAGCAAACACTAACCCCACACAATCTCGATGGATGAAAAGCTGGACATAATGATACGAGTGTATTCGTATCTACTATCTTGTTAGCTTTTGTTCGGAATATCTAATGTATGAGTAAATGTATGTGGTTTATTTGTGTTATTATGTCACAACTTCAGTATGTAGCACAATACCTACCAATATTCCTTCTCATAATGCCGGCTGGCATGTAATAGTTGTAATACAGATAGTTACTAATTTTCCCCCCACGCGGTATGAGCAGCACAACCAAGTAGGTACACAGCAGAAAAAATCCTACCCTGCTGAGGATCAAACCCAGGTCACCGTGCGTGCAAGCCTAGTTTTGTTCTGAATATGGTGTTCTTCCTATTCGAAGAAATAAAAGCACAGATTGTTATTTTACAAGTTTTTTTATGTATATTAGGTTCGGTGGAAGAGAATACACCGACAATCTCTCACTTTCTCATCAAATATCAAATCGGTCCACTCGCTTTTCTTGTGTTTTTTTATGGTCAATTATTAATTAACTTTGAAAATTTATTAAGAGGTTATACATATACCTACATTGTGTATTTTAGTTTGAGTTATATTAAGAATCTTACATCTCAATAGTATTAAGTATTAATAAATAGAATTTTACCTGTATCTTCTTGTCTTGAGCGACCGATAGACATTATTTTTGTTGACACCTTATCAGACTCGTGTCGGAGATTGAAAGCCCAAACCTCTTCTCCTTGTAGAGTGCTTACTTTATTTTAAACCTGTATTATGTAAATATGGCATTCAGCTTGTGTTGTTATTCCGATGTTTAATGATTGAAAATGACCCCCGAGGTAGGTAAATGACATTTATCATGAAAGCCACAGTTGTTTGTAGTTGTGAAGAATTAAATTCATCATAGAATCGGCAACCTGGAGGTACTAGAGCAGGTGACTGACAATGTCAATCTCCAAGTTGCGAATCCTTTGCGCTACTCAGGCTGGTTTGTTGATGCAAAATAAGTTTGGTAGCTCTGGATCATGTACCCTACCAGTGAATATTTCACATGAAGATATATTTGGCAAGAACTGAACAGGATGTCCCATACACAATTCAAACCTGAAATATTTGTATGTTATATCTAATGGGAACAACATCAAACATATGTATATGTTACATGGACAAGTTGACCATTGCAAAAAAATGGAGAGAAAAAATGAAAAAATTCAAATTTAATAATATAATTTGATTTTTTTTTCTGCTTGTCTCGAAGGGATTAAGTATAGATACCCCTCCTCTTTCCTTCACAATAAAAAATCAAGCTTATTAAAAATCATATATTTATACTATACCTCTGTTGGTCCCCAAAGTATAAGCGAGTCATAACCATAGTTTTTTGTGATATTGAAAAAATCGGGGTGAAAAAATACAATGTGTCACAAGACACAACAGAGATCAAGGTAAATACACCATTTGCTTTTTTCAATGTAAGACGTGGATTTCATTGTGGACTAAATTGAACACAATTTTAATGTATTGCAAATGTTCCAAATATTGTTGTTTTCGTAGAAAATAGTATTGAATGTACACTTAACAGGCAGAAACATGTAAAAATCATTTCCCAGGCGTCCACATTATCGAAAATCGAAAAATAAAAATCAGCCTCAAAACCACAGAGAGGGAAAAAACTTCAAAAAAATAGGATCTGAAAAAGGGTTTTGAAAACGCGTTTATGGTTTTTTCCTATGCCGGTCTCTTACCTTAAAAAAAAAAAAAATCAGGACAAGAAATCTCAGGATTCTGTGCCGTTGAGGACTATTGGGAATGACTATTAGGTATGAGTATCTCCTGTTATAGGGCGTATATTTCGGCCCCTGTATGATTATTGCTGTTAAAAATGTTCTTTTTTTACTTCAGATGGGCCTTGGCATTTTATTTTACTATCAATAAAGTCTAATGAATTCCACTCTTAGGGATGCTAACTAACAAAGATTAATAAAAAATATTTAATTATTGTAAAAAAATAATAGAAATCTTGTTCAATAATGTCTTAAAACACAAACATTCACTATTTTATTAGTCTCTCTTAATTCCGAAGAATACTGGACCACACTGTATAAATTTACCGTGTACGTTTTGTCATTCATAGCTAGCTATACCTGCAAATAATATGAAAAAATGATATATTTAATTTAATCAGAAGTCTATACATATATCAACTGTTACAATGTACTCTACATGCATGTTTTATTTGTTTATACATGAGTTTTTTTTCTCTAAATTTTAGTATAAAAAAAAACATGCAAATGGAGGCTCAATCAGGTTCAACGTTTTATTTTTAAGCACTTTTTGTAAATTCTAAATTTAGCGAATACATAATATATCAACAAGTCTAATTCAATCAAAATTTTGAGGAAGAAAAAAAAAAAAAATGTTTCCAACTTACGAAGAATAATGCCATCAAGAATAATGCCAAGGAAAAAAAAAAAAAAAAAAAAAAATGTTTCCAACTTACGAAGAATAATGCCACCCATCTTTATGAAACCTCAGTTGGATTGACCAAAAAAGCGCCTTCAATATCCAATGATCTATTTCTGGTTGTAGGTAATTTTTTAATATGAATTATTTAGGACGAGGGTTTTGATCTCAATCGCTGGGAATCGTACCAGCTATGTATCTTATGCGTAACCTCGGTTGGGCCGGAAGTGCTAGCCTCATATATGTTTTTTACTTCATAAGAAGCAGAATATTTATCAAAAAATTCGGCCCAATCCGAGGATCGAGCTCAAGATTTCTGCACTACGGCGCAGTAGTTAATTCATCCATTGAAACCCGTGTGCTCTTTACTTGAGCCGAATTCCCTTCTGAAAAACTAAAAAATATTTCGTTTTTTTTATTGCTTTCTCAAAAACAAGTACAAAGTATGGAGAGTCTTAGTAAGGCGGCTTTATGTGGTTTAAAAGGGTGACTCTGGTTGAGAATTGTAACAATGTGTATAAGTATATTATGTACTCCTCTCAAACTAGTGATTGCTCATAACACCATAGGTTCATTTTATTTTAAGGGCTTTAAATTTCAACAGATAATGTATCTATTTACAACGGTTAATTCTCTGGTATCAATGAAATACCGATGTTATTAAAATAATTTGGTATATTGACTTCGAGAATCCAAAAACAAACTATAAGATCTTCTTGATCTTTTCATTTCCCGCTAAGTGACTATTACAAAAGAAGATTTACATTGTCCAAATACACATCCACATGGAAATCGGTCAAAACTTTCTGTCTTGGTCCCCTTGGGGCACAAGCCGTTCTATTACTTCAGACCCAAGCGCCCATTGAAAACAAGAAAATTTCTGATGAAGCATTGTGCCTTGACTTGCCTTTTTTTATTTCCGTATCATAATTTTCAGTCACGTTACGTATATTGTTATTATTTTGCACCCAAAAAATGAAATCAACTTACGGAAAAATCTATAAAAATATAATGATTTTCGGAAAAAAAACTAGAAAACACATATGAATTGAAAAAATAACTATTCCATACATAATTATTTATTATTCTTAGGTATTTAATTAAAAAAACTGAAGTATTTCGAAGAAAAATAAAAAGAAGTTCAATAATAGAAATTTTATTCGCAGCACAAGATACAACATCCTTTCATTCAATGTCCAGTTCATTCAAAGTTCAATTCTAGAAATGAAAAAGCTTTGAAGAGGACCAACACAAACATGCCTGCCTGCAGGCAAATGACCAGAGACTCGCACAGCGAATCTTCCCTATATTGTAAAATAAATTGAATTTCTGCTTTCCTATCGTCTGGCAAAACTCGGATAATGGCAACTGCTCCGTAGTCTTTCAAATATGGTCGACTAATGTTTTCAACCAGGGTTCGACATCCAAGCAAACAAAGAAAATGAACTGCTAGGTCTGTCACCCTTTAACTGGTTGTATAAGACACAGCATACTTATCAAAACACCATATCAGCTAGCGTCGATGGTACGTTGTATACACCAGTTCTCGCTCTGTCACTGAAGTTAAGGAACTTGGATAGGTGGCTAGGACTTGGATAGGGGACCATTTAAAGTCGAAACCTCGTGATGATAGCTATCCTGCACTCAGGCTCAGAGAGGTTAATTTGAGTAGCTGGATTGTGAGTATCCAGCGGATGGAATGTGATATGACCATGTAGTTCTAAGCGACTTTATAGCAAAAAAAAAAAAAAAAAAAAAAAAAAAAAACACCATACCTACCTTAATTTAAGACTGGTTCCAAAAAGTTCAAGATATCTAAAAAATGACCAGGTGATTTCATTACTTTCCTAATCATAGGATAAGGAAAGTAAACACACATACACACACACACACACACCAATGGCTGAAACTTTAGATATAGACTCTGGGGCGATAAAACGTATTTTGGCACTGAAAACTGACTATCGAAAATTTTGGGTGATTCCATTACTTTCCTTTCTATAGGATAAGGAAAGTAAAAGCTGTTAAGCTTAACGCTAAAACTAACAATGCTTCACATTTCAATGTGATTTTTACCTATGATTAGAGGCGTCGTTTTAGCGTTCAAATCGCACATCTGTTATATATTTTTCGTTTTTGAAACGCTAATGCGTTTTTAGAAGAGTAAATTCGGAGTTAAAAAAACTTATTCAGGCATTTTTACCGACCACTTAGGTGCGGCCGCAAAAGGTCCATTTTCACACGTTTGACCCTGTAACTCGTGAACGATAAGAGCTAAAGAGCTCCAAATTTCTGAAATAAACTTGTGTTAAAAAGCTCCAGGATATGTACAAATGTACATATTAAAAAAGACGCGACAATGTCAAAAAGCCATTGCAACCTTGTCTCAGAGAAGACTTCTTCAAAACACTCGATGTTCATTTCTTTCAGCAATTCCGTCAGTTTCCTTATGTAGGTATATTATATTTCATATGATTTATAAAACTTATCAAAATGAAAATATTTAGTGGCTCTATCAACATAGATAAAACCATTGTAAAAAAACTAACTGTATAAATTCAAATTGAGAACAGCTACTAACACAATTTTACGACTGATTCCATTAAAATTTATTGTTTAAAAATAATAGGTCATTTCTCTGGAACAAACACCTTTTTAAAATTCCTAAAAAATATGGTAATATGCCTATAGACTCCAAGAAATATTGTCCTAAAGAATTATGTTCAATAAAGGGGAATGTTCAAGAACTAACGACCGGTTCATTTCTCTGTACCATGATAATTTAGTCAAAGTTACTTTTAACCATTTCGAAAAGCAAAAAGAAACATTTGAAAAGAGGGTACAAGAACAAAAGGATTTAAACAAAGAGATTAAGCGAAAAATAAAAGTGTATCAGGAAGAAGCTCAAACTTTACAAAAAGAAGTTGAAAAGTACAACCTTTTATGCAATGGTAGAAATGAAGACTATGCGAGAATAAGAAATACTATTGCAGATGAAATAGACGAAATTAAAACCAAAGTTCAAGGACTTACTTTAAGATGTGAATTGAAAGAGAGTAAAAATCGGGAACTTGAAGTAGAGACAGACAATGAACACAATAAACTATCATCAGAGTCACAGAAAGTAGGCATCATAGAAGACGAAGTGGGACTTCAGGTCATACAAATTGACACTCTCGAACAACATTTGAAAACTACGAAAGATAAAAACCAAAAGATCAAAGAGAACCTTGAGCATCTCAAAAGAGTGCTTGCGACAGTCTCTTTACAAAAAAATCAAGTCCAAAATAAGTACTACATGTCAAAAGATTTCGTTGAACATATTAATGGAATTAATGATGAGTTCATGAGGAGCATGGACCTATTAAAAGTGGAAAAACAGTCATTCCTTCTGTCCAAAGGATTACATGAAAAGTTCAACTCTAAACTAATCAATCTCATAATAATGAACAATATAACTCATGATGCAAAGGAATTACGCCAGATGATGACCAAATTGGATGATCTGAACAAAGAATTAATCTCTTTTAACATGAAAACTGAAGCGAATAGCTGTCTCCATCGTAATTGTTTGAATACTATGGTGAACATGAAGAATCAAGCTAACCTACGACCAAGTTCAACAAAGAAGTTATTAAATCCCAAAAAATCTCATATTAGGTCTAAAAAAATGTCTCCTGTGTGTTTGATAATATAGACACTGGAAAATCGTGTGTACAACAACTTCGCAAGGTTGGCAAATTTTCCACCAGATATTCAAAGGATGTGAAGAATATGAGCAAAAATGCAATCCATAGAAAATCGTCGCCAATTGAAATCTCCTGCAAAGTACATAAACCATCAACGAGAGTCTACACAAGGCAGTTACACGATGTTAAAGTTCTTAATCGTAGTAGACCTAGAAAGATGTCTTCTGGTGTGGCGATAATTTTTCGGATGAAAGTTCACGGTGTGAAATGATAATGACACATAACGTTATGATACTTTATCGTAAAAGAATTTGTTGAAACATCTGCTGAGTCTAATGGACAATGAAAAATAAAACATGTATTCAAGAAACAAACGGTTTAATTTAATTTATTAGATACCTATATGTATAGTAAATTTATATACGTATATTATGTGTTAGAGTGGCGAAGCTAGTGCAACTCGCTAGTTAATCAGTTGACGCTTCTGAATATATGTGAGCCTCTAGCTCTAGTATTGTGAGTTTCATTGAAAGACTAGTTAAAACCCGACACTTTGTCGCCGTTAAATTTTTTGCCGTGGTTGGCGTCCTATTTGGAATTTATAAAAACCTTACTTAGTATGCACCTAAATACCAAAAGGAGACTCTGTGCCAAATTGGGAGTCACTTGTTGGAATTGTCTTACATATTTATGAATGATCGTAAATGGATTTCATATATAATTAAGATTGTCGTATTTTGTAGAGGGATAACCCCTGAGATCTACTTTCTGTGTGTCTCTTGGACATCTCTGTGGGAGCCTTCCTTGGGTCACCAATATTTTTACTCAATTCTTGGAAAGATTTTTTATTTTGACGCTTGTCGTTTACCAAAATTTGTTATTTAAAAGTAATTAAAACCAAAATTTAATCTAAATTTTTGGTTTCGTTTTTATATTGAAACAGCATTAGGATGCTTCACAAAAAATAGTAACTTTTGTCTTTTATCTTATTTTGGAAAGTAATAAATATAAAAACAATATAAATGCCATTAGTATTATAATTTTACTCGCATCTTAAATCCATTGCAACTTTACATTTTCTTGTTGTTCAGTATTTTTATTCTTTAATTTAGCTACTGATACATGAGTCAGTGCTAGTATATTCACCGGACTAGCTAACACACGCGTGCATATACTGGCACCACACGGTGTATATCCTTGCAGTGGAAGACCTCCTTCAACTGTTTGATTCCACTGGTTTGGTGGCTCCGCCCTTCAGATGAGACTTCTGCCATAATCTTCAACTCTACTAAATGAGTTGTTTTCAGAAACATTGACAGGCCTACTGAGACCGTGCCAAGAGGTTATGTAGATACCTCTAACACTGATATGCAAAAGTTGATGATTTTTCATCAAAAGTAGGTGGATTATGAACGATTCTAATGTTTGTTTTTTATGATACCTACACCTACATGTTTCAACTTGCGTTTAACATCTGTGTTATGTTGGTCAAGATTATCTAAAAGATGCGGTTGTCATTACATTAATATTATTGGAGTTCATCACTTGGGCGAAAATGTAATTAAAAAAGTTTCTTTAAATTGTTAAGGGTTCAAAAAATCATTTCGGCGAAAAAAATCAGAGACATGTATATGGAGCCTAATTATATTCTTGATTAAAACCAAAACATAGAATAGGCAGAACTTACTTACTACTGCTACCTGAGGTAGTTAAGTGAACACGGTCCTCTTCCACCTTCCCTTATCTTTATATAAGGATAAAAATAATATATCTGAACAAATCTAATAAGCATTTGAATTCTTTTGCAATATTTTTCATTTTCGATCCCTAAATTTTTGCTATGCTACCTCTGCAAATCTCATACAGAATACTTATATCATTATATACCTAGTTATTAACTCGTCCATTGTAATGAAATTGTTAATTCCCAGCATGTATCGGACATGTCTTTTTCAAAATTCAGTTTGGAAAAACACTTATGCCTCTCATTTCATTTGCCCCTTGCTGGCAGTTTTTTATTTCTACATCGTCACCCTCTCAAGCTATTATTTATATCTTCTATTGAATTTTTTATTTGTTCATGTTACGCCTACAATTATTTTGATACTACCCTGTTATACACACTGGTTATTATTTAATCACAATCAGAGTCTTCCATTTTTTTGTATTTCCATTACAACAAGTATTCATTTACTAGATATTACTAACACTTTTATAATCTGCATACTGATTTATAAGTTATATCGGAATAGTTTTTCAAGAATCCTGATGAGTTTAAGAAGAGCTAAGATTTGTAATTAATAAAAAATAAAATAATCCACTAAATAACGGATCAATTGATTTTTTTTAATCAACGTTTTTATTTTTATGTTTAGGTGAAGACAATTGGTTTTGACTTTTTACTCACTGATTTCTGGCAATATTTCTAGGAACTTAAAGGTTTATCTCGAGGTCTGGAAGTGCAATCAGATTTTTAGAAATTTCAAAGCGACGAAGTGCCGGGATTGACTTAGTAAAATAATAAACCCCATATTACAACGAATAACATCAATATCCAGATATTTAAAATCAAAACTTCAGCCATCTATTGCATTCCTTTTTTGACGAATTCTGCGATTTTCTCAGCCTTACTATCGGACCGTAATACTGTTACTTTCGAGTACCTGGCATCGACATAGTAATCTCATTGCTACATTCATAATTATAATAATGTGTTTGCATTTATATCGGATTTAGGTATTAAGTAGATACCGATTCACAGTATTAAGTATTAACTAATTACAAATAAGCTTAATGTAACTCGAAGTAATGAAGTGTGGTTTCCATGTACAATGTACATATAATCAAATTTTGAACAGTATGTTTATAGACAACAAACTCAGGTTTCAGGTCTGAACGGATAGTTCCCAACAGAGCTACTACCGCCAAGGAGGGCTCTAAAGTTTATTTATGCACTAGTATCATCGTGAGTCCCATTTTCATCATTTCAACCTCCCGAGACCAAACACTGCAACAAGAGAGAAATCAATAGTAATTTTCTGCTCAAATAATTTTATTTCAAGTGAAGAAAATTCAACATGGAGGAACCCAGTCTACCTAGCTCTAGACTCTAGATATTATGAAGGCAAATTATAAATTTATACATTTTAGGTTTATGTAGGGTTTGCTCTGAGAACGTACCTACACGTATTGATTAGGGAGAATTTCATATTTTTAGACTTCCTCCCACCCTCAACCATTATCTTGTATTCCCCCTTACCTTTAATACGCTAAATAATTAATTACACATCTCAAGTCAAGCTTAGTGCTAGGCTGAGAGCTGGAAGCTTGAATAATGTATGGCAATATATTTTACTTGTACAATATTATTCTCTAGGCTGAAAGATTCGTTTGCAAGGGTGCAAGTTTTCTACCGATTTGTTGGTTGAAGAATAATTCATTTTGTACTTGATATAACAACACACCAGCGTGCTTGGGATTAGTTAAGAGAAGACACAATATCTACCACTCAATGTATTAAGAATAAGAAGAAAATGCTCAACTTCCCTGTTTAGTGTCCAAATATTCAAACTACAAAAAGCAAGATCATTACATACATTACGTATTGCATCTACATAGGTAATTATATTACTATGCATTTTTTAGAGGATTGGCATAAGACAAGAAGTTCATTCAGCCATTCTCATTCTTAACTGCAATAAATTCAAATAGATCTCTGATTTTCCACTGTTGTACCTAATCTTTGATAACTTGTACATTACTGTGCTCTGAAACACTAATATTATTTTCTATTAAAAATACAAATAACATGTATAGCTCATAACTTACTACAGCCCAACCAACATTGTTTAATCAAAGTCCTTCTTTCTCTCCTCTAAAAAATTAATCCATAGTAATATGTTTCATGTTGCTGGTTCGACTACTTAGTGCTTATATTCAACGATGTCAATATGATTGCCTTGTGTTTTCCTCTTTATTATGCATCTAATGCAGCTTTTTTTTTCAAAACAAAAGTGAATTTTTCTACTGAAGAAGTTTTCTACTAGATGACCGCAGAGACGAGATTCCTGCGCCGAGGTCATGGGATCGATTTTCAGCCCGCGCAAAGTTTTCCGATGGAATAAATAAATCAAAAGTGAATTCTTTTTATTCTGAATTTTCTGGATTTCTGAATTCACTGGTATTCAAGTGGTTAACGCTACCTGGTAATCAGGTACGTAGGATCGTTGTTCGAATCCCACCATGCATGAAATTTTTCCCCATTCATTTAGTTTGTGAACCTAATAACAACTTGTGGGTTTTAGTGTGGTTAAACGCTTGAGCATTAACCTCGCCTGGTCCTAAAGAGTGTTATTATTACTCTTTTATTATATTTCAATTTCTTTCGTCTGGCCCCAATAACAAATTATAACTATAAATATGTGTTAGATCAAACAAATAAAATCTATTGAATGATCATCGTCCACAAATGAAAATTTCTCGCTTCTGAAATATTGGATGAAGGATTGTAATGTCTGAAACAATGCTGCATCATTTCTATTGCGTCTCCATAATGATAATTCTTATTTACTAATTCTATGTATTACTCATTTATCTGATGATGTTTGTCTCAATAAATGATTAGGTTTTTTCATTAGACGTATTTATCCATTCTGATTGTAATCATTTAGCTATTCATTCATTGCCAATTTTTTTTACTGTAATTTCAATTAAATTTAATCTAATTTTTTTCACCATCAAGGCAGTTCATATTTTTATTCCATACTTTCATTTTTTGCTTCTTCTTTATTATTTCTCCCTCTAATCTTGTATCTGAATTATCTTTGCAAATCAGTTAATAGCTGCTGCTGGTCTTCCAACATTTCTGTTCTCTGTCCTTTTTTAATACTAACTTGATAATGGCGGAGGCATTCTCATCACTCGCCTCTGGATGCTGGGTTTGATTCCTGCTAAAGACAACAAAATACTTCAGTCTCTGCCATGCAAAGTCCTTGTGTAAAAGACAACATGCACATGAGTCCGTATGTAAAGGCACAAAAACAACAGACAACTAAAAAGATCTTACCTCATCTCTGCAATAACAATATTATAATCAAAATAATACCACAGGTAGATAATACTACTTATGTAAATTCTGAAGCTGTGGGACTTCATTTAATTATACATAGGTATCTACATATAGATGTATATTAAAACAAAATGGCGGCGACGTTATGTGCAGTAAATATGTATATAATTTCAATAGGTACATACATATACATATTTACTAGCAAGCTGAACGAAAATTGTCTCATAAATTGAATTACTGAATATACCTCATACCTACTCATCTTGCTATCTGCGTCTCTTTCCTATATTCAGATGAATGTTTTTCATGGATACAGGCTGTAACGGTGAGGATCCAAGCTACAAAAGTTTCCTCGGTGAATGCTGTGCAATACATAATTTTTAAATAAATATATATCTGTACTGAAAGAACAACGGATAATGGGTAAGAAAAAAAAAAAAATGCTTTGCACAGAACTTTTTTGATTGTTGATCTCATATTTGCTATGATTCTTCTGTGTGGTTATTGCACATTTTTTATTATCATCACTGCGCTAGGTATTGTAAGTCACTTTTCATAGTTACTTTGAGCTAGAAGTATTTTATTGTACATATTATTTTTACGTACAAATACTGTGTACTTGTGAAGTATATTTGTTATTGTTACAATAAGAACTATGCGTTTGTAATTTTTTTTTTTTTTTTTAAGTGGGGTTTAACGTCGCTTTCAACTGCCATGGTCATATCACGACGGGGGTTTTACTCTCCATTCGCAGGAAACTCACAAACCTGCTACTCACATTGACCTCACCCAGCCTGAGTGGGGCCGGGAAAAGCCAGCGTCACGAGAATTAGAATTTGAATGGTCACCCATCCAAGTCTTAACCTCGCTGGATGTCGCTTAACTTCGGTGTTCTGAAGGGAACCGGTGTATTCAACATGCCATCGACGCTGGCTAGCGTTTGTAATTAAATTAAATAAAATCATAAACCCTGTCCACCAGCAAAGATTCTTACCGGAGGTGAAACCTATAGTACGATATTTGCAAAGAAAAACCAATTGAGCCGATTGCTTTTACAGTCTGTGTAAAATGTTCATTGGAAGGATAGGGGGTGAAGAAAGAGAGATAGTGATAGAATTAGTCAAACTACAAACTTCGAATATAATTGAAAACTTTGGAGAAGGGGGGGGGGGGGGGGCTGTTGTGTATTTAGTTTCCTCAATGTAGGATATAATATTATTATGTACCTACGGAAGACTCAGACCCTCGACTTCACCCCCCCCCCCCCCCTACCTCCTGGTCATTTCCCGTGAGCAAATATGTAAATATGAAATGTCCCTGTTTTATGACAAGAAAAATAATTTTTCTTTTATCAATTATTAATGGCATTATAATTGGAAAAAAAGTTGTCTAGTTCTATACTAGGCAGAATGATAGTTCAAATCTATGGTGTGAATACTGAGTCGTTCTGAATGTGCATTTTGTGCATTACCTAAGACCTAAGTGTATGAATTAGGCTGTGGCAGAAACTTTCTGTCACAAGGTAGACTATCTGGATGCAATATTATAGTTCCCAGATTTTCTACCTTGGTTCAACGAGGGGTTGTTTTTAGTGGGTTCGCCAAATCCCATTCTCCCGATCTCATAGTTGGTAGGGCCTTTCTCGATAGCTGGGACTTTGGGGTGTAGATACATATCACAATGTATTTATACTCCGTGGTCCTTGCTCTTGGGTTCGGTTTTATCTGCTATTTGCGTATCGGGTTCACTGTTTCCTTGGAAATTTTTTCCCCTCGTAAAAAAAAAAAAAGTGTATGAATTATTTTAGAGAAAAACTTGAGGTACCTCAGCCTACGATTTAACATTGCAAGGCTTGGCTCACCCTAGGGTAGTTTTATTATTATTTTAAAAAAGATGAATGTTTCACAGCCTTTTTTATTTCATAGCCATGAAACAGGAGCTACTGTAGACGCTTGTGGTCTGTTCTATAGCCTACCCATTCCGTAGTATGCCTCCCCTCTGATGGGCGATAAGTAACACAATATTTTTAATTTAGGTGCTGGGTCAACACGAGCGCACGGGAAGGTATCCCTTACAAACAATTGTAACCAACTTAAGAATAGAAATTTTTGTCGGCACAGGGGATCGAACCCTGGACCTTCCGCATGGCAAGCGAGTGCTTAACCACTGAGCTAATCGCGCGCCTTGCAAATGCTTCACTCCAATGAATGTGTAGAATTATAGATAGATCAGGAACAACTGTAAAGTGAGATCAAACAGAGAGGATTGCACGATTTTGGACAAATTGTAAAATAAGAGAGATAATTCGATGCTCTATGCACAATGAAACTTATTCCTTCAAAAAAAAAAAAAAAAAATTAAAATAATTAGTGATTGTTTTAAATTTTAATGTGCATGGAGTGTATAGTGATTTCTACAGGAATATAGACCAAATCAATCTTGAATATTGACATAATTATTCAGAGCTCCATTTACCTAAGTTTTTCGCCGTTATTTACATCTTGACAAATGATTGAATTTAGTTATGTATATTCCCCAAGACTGATCAATCTGATCATGATCAGTAATCACTAATCACTAATCAGGTATTGTAATCATGCATGCATGCATTAGGCACATCTGTTCACGTGCATGCATGCATGAGGTACACCTGTTCACGTGCATGTATGCACGAGTAAATTTATTTCTATACTATTCTTTGGTTATCTGCGAGGTAACATAAAAAAATATTTGACTTTGATTTCCACCGATAAATTTTGCGGGAAACTTGCGGAAACGCAAGAGAACTGATAGCGTCGCCACTGTGTTCTTTGTACTCCCCGCACCACGCCCCTGGTCTACCTAGTACATATTTAACAGATCTATTATTCATGAAGAATAATATTTTTCTTTTCTATCTATTCACGGGTTTTAATCAATATGACGAGCAAGTTTTAACTTTGTTATGTTATTATTATTGTTATTTCATACGTTCCCTTGTCTTCAATAAATTATTTAAGGCAACTTTAACAACGAGGAAAAAAGCTCGGGGATGTAGACATGTTGTGTGGTAAGGCATAATGAATTTTTAATGTATAAAGTATATACACACACCTTTTGGATGTCAGTTTGAGGTCTTTAATGTAAAATTTTACTGTAAAGAGCGAACATGAAAAGGCTGGATTTCAAATGAAATGTCTGAATAGTTAATAGAGAAAGGTCGATGTAGTTAGGTGATCCTGATAGAGTCAGTTGTCATCGGATCTCCAGAAGTACTAAATTATTGAATTCTCCAGAGTTATTACTAAATTAGTGGATACTCTAGAATTACTAAATTAGTGGATACTGCAGAATTATTAAATTAGTGGATACTCCAGAATTACAAAATTAGTGTACTTATACTCCAGAAGTACTAAATAGTGGATACTCGAGAATTGTCAAATTAGTGGATACTCTAGATAAATTAGTGGATACTCCAGAATTACTAAATTAGTGGATACTGCAGAATTATTAAATTAGTGGATACTCCAGAATTACTAAATTAGTGGGTACTCCAGAATTACTAAATTAGTGGATAATCCAGAATTATTAAATTAGTGGATACTCCAGAATTACTAAATTAGTGGATCTCCAGAATTACTAAATTACTGGATGCTCCAGAATTACTTAGTTAGTGGAGAGTTCAGAATTACTTAGTTTGTGGATAAATAACTCTATTGACGAAC
The DNA here is from genome assembly GCA_024516035.1 of Bactericera cockerelli. NCBI lineage: Eukaryota > Metazoa > Arthropoda > Insecta > Hemiptera > Triozidae > Bactericera > Bactericera cockerelli. Next base: position 25,960,409 of record CM044959.1, on the reverse strand, counting down.
AATAGAAGACAATTAGCTATCTAGGAATGAAAAGTATCTATAATTATAACTTTTACAATAGTTATGTATGTTGATAATGTATTGTACTGTATAGTCTGATTCTTGAATGGAACAAAATAACTTTCCGCAGCGAGCGTTGCAGAACATTACACAACAGGAATGGCAAAGTGTTTTAATTAAAATTAAATATTTAAAAAGTTTCCTTATTTTTCATAAGTTTAAAATGTAGTAAACAAGCGAGATTTTTGTTCCTCTTGAATTTAATGGTTTCTATTTTCTGTGAGAGGTGAAAGCAATATATTGTATTTTTTTGCACAAAGCATACTTGAACGACATGTTTATGAAAACTGCTATCGCCGAAACGACAGAAAATATATTTTCAATTTGTAATGCATAAATATTATACAACACATTCATTTATTATCATGTGCTGTGCAGTGATTTGAAATTGGATCGGGCCTCTGTAGGTAGTGTAATATGTTTTTTTTGCATTGGTTATTCCTAATTGGAATTTTTCATACAGCAACATAATATGTAGTTATGTGCGTACTTATAAAGAGAATTATTCCATTTTCTGAATGATTCGCTAATCCGATAATTGAATCTCCGTGTGACTGAACCCAGACAAACCTAAAATTTATCATAAAAGCTTCTAATCTGTAGGTTTCTTTGTATTCAGAAGAAATTTGGAAATTCAAAAGCAGTTACCGACCATGAGGAAAACATTTGCGTCGGAGACTTTTTAAGGTGCAGCGAATACATACGTACAAACAAATTAGAGTATCCAGTATTCTAATACACTTGTCGTTATTCTTAGAGAATTCACACCCCTGCAATTCGGACAAACTTATACTTTAGGCGTCAATAGTTACTTGACAAACTTCATGATAAAACACAATCTACATCTCCTCAGTAACATAGAAAATCTATATGGAGTACTCGTAGTCTAGGTACATGAAAAACATAGCAGGGATGTATGAAAAGGTATAAGAAAGAGAAAATAGAGGTAGGTACAAAGTAATGTATAAAATATAAAAGAGAGAGAACAGACATGAATAATAGATAAGACAAAATAAATAATAAATGAAGCTAAGGATATGGAATTTTCAATAATAAATTAGGAAAACCTTTAATTTATTAAATGTAAAACTAAGCTTTATACTAAACATACATTTTATATTATATGCCTTTATTACTGCCCTGCCAGGCCCGTTTGTATGAATCATTCCCTGCTCACATTTATGTATTTATGTTTTCTACCTAATCCGTAAGGACTTTGGAACAATCTGACTGGGAAATATGGGTCTTGTGTTCTTGTGTCTCTCCCTTTCTTTTATCCTTAAAATTGTCAATATTTTAAACAATTATGTCACTGTTCATCTCTATCAAACCGGCCAAATGACAGTGCTAATATATTATTTTTTTTTAATTAAAAACTTCTTGGCTGTTTTTGCGTAGTGCCAAAAAAACTTCTCGAATAAGCTTGATCGATAATACGGCAGACTTGTAGTCTATAGGTCGGTGGTTCTAGTCCCGGTTTCAGGGTAGATTTAGTAAAGCGAGTGTGAGTAGTTGTGATATCACGAAAGTGATTAACACAAATATGATAACTTGATAACTTACTGCTCGAATAAGTGGAATAGGACCAAAAAGTCGCATAACTCCGGCAGTAACAGCAGTTGTTTTTTTTTAATAACACATCTGAATAATTTAATATTTTGTTTATACTACTTACATATATCTTGTGAAGATCTCAATGGCTCCTATCAGGAATTTTCAAAAAAAAAGAAAGAACAAAGAAAACCACGTGATTTGAACGCATACTTTGCAAGTATTAGTAGGTTACTGCCTACGACATATTGTAGTTAAGTAATATTGAGATTGTCATAGGCAATGCTTTTTTCAATACCCAAATGCCCTACTAGCTCTAGCCTGGAGATACCCCTACTAACTTTCACATTATATAAAATGCTCCCCCAAATGAAAAAAGAAGTTCGGTACACTCAGGTTTTCCAAATATATTCTCTGAAAACAAAAACGTTTGTTCTTCGTACATTTCTTCTAATGCTCAACAGTTTTACTAAAAATGTTATTAAGGCCCAAGAAAATTATCAGGTAAGATCACATACCTTTTATCTTGAGGTCTTTGTTGATCCAGAGTAGTGACACCTTGAAACCACAGTGAGCAAGACAGAATATGTTTTGAAGTATCTCTTTAGGGAACTCCTGAACGTTAATAATTAAATTTATACATTATTCAAGTTACATTCTATCTACAGATTCTGTTCTAGCCAGGTACATTAATGTATCTTTGAAAAGTATTTGCTGAGGTGAAATATGTGCATTATAGACAAGCTTCGTAAGGCGGGGTGGGTATTGTGACAAAAATCCACGTTTGAAAAAGCAATTGAAATTCTTACATTAAAGTTTTCTTTTTAATAGATATTAAATGAAATTTTGGGGCTACTTTGTAAGCGGCAAGTTGCATGCATTGTTTCAGAGCGCGCATTATGCGATCCGATGACATGCATTGTACATTATTCTCTCACTTTCTTCGCCAGGGTAGATGGGAGGGAAGGAGCTATTATTAATTATTCATCGTTACAACGTGCCCGTGGTGGGGGAGGGAGCTTAAATATTCATACCTCTTTTCTCTACGCCATTCCTATAGACTTGCACAAGGTCTGCTACCATCGCACCAAGGGCGATCACAAGGGGAGTGATTTGCCTTTGGGTCTAGAAGACCCAAAGGCAAATCACTACCAAGCCCGATCACAAGAGGAGTCATTTGCTTTTGGGTCTACTAACTCATACCAAGCCCGATCACAAGGGGAGTGATTTGCTTTTGGGTCTACTAGCTCATACCAAGCCCGATCACAAGGGGAGTCATTTGCTTTTGGGTCCAGTAACTCATACCAAGCCCGATCACAAGAGGAGTGATATGCTTTTGGGTCCACTAACTCATACCAAGCCATGCGCGGATATAGGGGGGGGCACGGGGGGCACGTGCCCCCCCAGATTTTTTCGGCAAGCGGTGTTTCTCAAATTTCATTATACCTAATCCCGTAAAAAAAAGATCTCAATGAGTTAGGGGGGCACGGGCCCCAAAATAATTCCCAATTCTAAGACTAATCCCGTAAAAAATAATCTCAATAAGTTAGGGGGGCACGGGACCCAAATTAATTCCCAATTCTAAGACTAATCCCGTAAAAAAAAGATCTCAATAAGTTAGGGGGGCACGGGACCCAAAATAATTCCCAATTCTAGGACTAATCCCGTAAAAAAAAAAGATCTCAATAAGTTAGGGGGGCACGGGAACCAAAATAATTCCCAATTCTAAGACTAATCCCGTAAAAAAAAAGATCTCAATAAGTTAGGGGGGCACGGGACCCAAAATAATTCCCAATTCCAAGACTAATCCCGTTGTTAGGGATCGACTAAGTTATATGTTGTACCTTTTCCTTATTCTATTCCTTTAAATTCAAACGCCCGCGCAATACGAACGCGCCATCGAAAACCCCTCGTGAAAGTTACATCATATGATCATGACATAATCAGCTGAGTTCCCGTGATACCAAACCAAAGAAAACCAAGAGCTCAGCAGTGATAAATCTAATCTCTAATCGGTACGTTGTACTTACCATCTCTATATCTAACGTGTTGAAGTGAATCTGTGAATTTTATCTTGTATCCAAAACCAAAAAACCGTCGCGCTTTTCTATTGAATTTCCCTCACCCACTTGCTCTACCAACATATAACTGGTCGCGTCGAGACCGGATAAGCCTTTGAATTAAGTAGCCTTTGGGGATTTTCATTTCATTCAATTTTAGCTGTTCAATTTTAGCTCTAGCCGCGTCGCGTCGGTAGTGTTTCTTTATCTTGTGTTTGTATCTTAAAACCTTTGTGCATTGTTCTTACTTCTGGAGATCAGGTAGGATCCATCCATTTCTTTCTTTTTTGTGTATTTTGCATAAAAAATCATCTATAAAAAGCTGACATTTAGTACCTACGAAGTGTCAAATTCTACCTATTACTTTTTCCTAAGGTAGCCATTTTCCAAGCCAATGGTCTAGTTGTCGATTGCTTTTACAGCCTCCATTATCGGCTGTTCCTTACCTCCCGCACCAAATTTCAAATCAAAACAAATTAGCCATTTATTTTGTAAATATTTACGTCAATTATTTTTTTGTTTTTGAAAAACATTAGAATGGATTTGTGGATCTCTCAATGAAATATAATAAAAATTTATTGTAGTCTTCACAAAATAGGTACCAAGTGAATTTGAATACTGAATATATTACTATTGAACTAGTGTAGGTGTATATTGTATCGTAGGCATTGTAGGTATATTACCTGTTATCAGCTTAGAACTTTATCTCAAACCTTACGATAGGTAACCCTACGATGTTCGAGTAGATAGGTAGGTACCTACTCGTTTATTTATGATTGAGGTCTCATTATTAATCTATTATTGATCTATTTTATTATTTATTTATTTACTAGCGGGCTGCACCCGCTTCGCCAAGCCATCACACACACCACACCCACACACCACATACACACACCTCACACACCCATCCACACACACCACACACTTCCACATCCACACACACACCCATACACACACCCACCCAAACACACCCACACACACACACACACACACAACACACCCACACACATCACACACATCACACACATACACACACCCATCCACACACACAACACACACCACACACATCACACACATACACACACCCATCCAAACACACACACACACACATACACCACACCCACACCATACCATATACACAACACACACACCACACACACCCATCCACACACACACACACACAAACACATCCACACACATCGACACACACACACACACACACACACACACACACACACACACACACACACACACACACACAACCACACCACACACACAATATCCACACACACACACACACATCGACACACACACACACACACACACATCGACACACACACAAACACACACACACACACACACACACACACACACACACATACAATCATCATTGCTGTAAATTTCAAAATCCCGAGCCAAATCTATCATAGCGGATATTGATAATGTAGCAAACTGGCCTATATTTCGAGAACGGTTTGTCAGAATATGGCAATAAAGGGCTCAAATAAAAGCATGTGATGTTCTGAAACAGTTTTACAGTAAAAAAATATAGGTCCTTGCGATAAACTTTAGGTTCCACGCTGGAATCTTTTAAAAAACGTGATAAGTCTGAAAAAAAGGTCGAAATTGCGAACATTCTGGCTTATATCTCGAGAACGGTACGTCAGAATGTGGCCTAATATGAATTAAATGAAAGCTAGTTTTGTCTAATGTGTTATTAAATAATAAAAAATATAGGTCCTCGCGACAAATTTTAAGTTCCGCGCTGGAATCTGCTAAAAAACGTGAAAAGTCTGAAAAAAAGGTCGAAATTTCGAACATTCTGGCTTATATCTCCAGAACGGTACGTCAGAATGTGGCCTAAAATGAATTAAATGAAAGCTAATTTTGTCTAATGTGTTATTAAATAATAAAAAATATAGGTCCTCGCGATAGATTTCAAGTTCCAGGGCAAAGACTGTCTTAAAATCGGACCCTTCCTCAAGGAAATACTTGAGGAAGGTCATAACTCAAGGACGGTTTGGAATTTTGGACTTTTGATAATTTTCCTGGTATTTTCCGGCCATTTTACTTGGGGTCATCTCTCATCAATTTTTCGCTATCTCTTACCGTTTCGCCTAAACAATTGCTGCACACAAAGCCACAAAGTCACAAAGCCACAAAGCCACAAAGCCCGTCCATATTTCTCATTTATATATAGAGATTATTGATTTATTTTTATTATTAATTTATCATTGATTTATTTTTATTATTTATTTATTATTGATTTTTTTAATATTTGAGCCTCATCAGGCTGTTAATATTTTAAACTGTCGTGTTAAGAATATTGATTTTTTTTATCCTTAATCCTAGGGTACCTAGGGATTTCAAGCTTATTTTACTCTTTTAATCTTACTGTTTTATATCTAACCTTGGAATTTTGAGAATCTTTTTTCTCGAATTCGTTTATCAAATAGTGTTACCTACCAAAACAAATTTTTTTTTTCACTTCGTATCACTTATCTTTTTTTAATTATCATCAAAACTTGTAGGTTTTCTAAACTTAGTTTATCTATCTCTTTGAAGGTATGTTAGCCCTTTGAAGAGAATCTATGTACCTATCATCTATCGTGATTTATTGTGTGTATCTTATCTACTGGTTTCCATAACGTAGCCAATCTCAACTGTGCTTATCTATTTATCTAAAATCAGTGATTTTTTTTCTGGGACTAGTGAGTCTTAGTAAATTTGCACCTATTACCTACCTTATCTATTTATCTAAAATCAGTGATTTTTTTCTGGGACTAGTGAGTCTTAGTGAATTTGTACCTATTACCTAATACCCTTTTGGGTTTTTTTTTTCCGTTTAAAAACTTTTTTAAATTAAAAAATCAAGTTTAATAAATATATCTTATTAATTTTTTTTAAATATTATATTGTGTAACCTGATATCTTTTGAGTGATTTATCTTAACTTTTCGATACTTCTGGTGGTGTCTTAGTGAACTTAGACATTTAAATTTTTAATTTTTTTTATTTTATTTTTATTTTTTGATTTTTTACTGTCGATCTGCCTTGTAATCATGACCCCAACCATTGCTGAACAACTGGATAAATATACCAAGGCTCGTGAGAGATACTTCACACGCGTCCAAGAATGTTATGATCTTGTTGGCAAAGCAGATAAGGAAGGTCTCTTCCGTGCAAGATGTACACGCCTTGATGTAACTTATGAAAATTATGAAAAAACAACGGAAGCTATAGAAAGCCTTAACGTTCATGTAGAGCCACCTGCTAAAGTAGTGGATACGGTCCAACCCATGAAAACTTTTGAAGAAATGTTTTTCAGAGTCAAGGCTAACCTTGCATTATTGGATCAGAATGCTGCTGCAGCGAATGCGGCTGCAGTCAACAACGAAGATAATAATGATAACAACGCAATCAGAAGTACGATCAAAGTGAATTTACCTACTATATCAATACCTGTGTTCAGTGGGGATATCGTTGGTTTCCCTTCCTGGAAATCTCTTTATGACGAAATTGTGCATACCTGTGAGCAACTTGGTGACATTCAGAAGTTCACTTATCTGAAACAATATCTACAGGGTCCGGCTCTAGCCACTATTGAAAATGTGTCCTTCTGTGCTCAGAATTATCCTTTGGCTTACCGTACTCTGAACGAAAAGTACAGCAAGAAGAGGATCATTGCTGCTAGTCATATGAACAAGATATTGCAGTTTCAACCTCTCACCAAGGATACTTTGTCAACTCTGTCAGCATACCTCGAAGACTTTTGCGCTACAGTTGAGTCCCTGCGTAGTCTAAATCTCCCTGATTTCCGGGAATTCGTGCTGGTTCACCATTGTCTGCGAGCGTTGGACCCGAAAACCAGAATGGAATTCGAAACTAAGAATGCAAATACAGCTTTTCCCACTTATGATGATGTTGTGAAATTTGTTAAAGATAAACGATCCGTATTAGAAGTTTACTCAGTGGAGTCAGCTTTAACGTCCAACACATATTCTAATCTTAATAATAATGTGAATAAATCTAGACCTTCATCTAACCACAAGATGTTGGTTACCACCAATGCAGAGTCCCACGTGACTCAGTACATCAAACCTGATTCTAGTAGACCTTACGACTCTGCTAGGAAATGTTCAGGCTGTGGCAAAGTAGGTCACATGCTATCTAAGTGTGAGCAGTTCCTGAAGATGGATCCCTCTCAAAGATTTGCTGTTGTAAGGGAGGCCAAATTATGTTTTGGATGTTTTGCGTCTAATCACTCTTCAGGAGACTGCAAGTCACAGTACAAGTGTCGTTTTTGTGGAAGCGCCGCTCATAACTCGTTGCTTCATAGACAACCATCCAATAATCAACCATTTCAATCACCATCAACAAGTAGAAACAATCCAATCAGCGGCATGATGCAGTCACGTCTTCAAGCTAGTTCAAGCATTCTTCTTGGTACTGCTACTATTAGAGTGCAAGACTCGATGGGAAACTGGATTCTTGCTCGATGTGTGATTGATCCTGGCTCACAAATATCTGCTGTGACCGAGAATTTGGTCCAAACTCTAAAGCTTCCACGAGGACGGTCAACCATTCAAATATCTGGTATTGGATCTGATCATCCAATTCAATCAAGAGGAGAAATTGCCTGTCAAGTTTCTCCTTATTCTGTATCAAGCAATGAAACCTTATGTATTAATGCAGCTGTGTTACCGAAGATTGCTTCGGAAATACCTTCTACGATCTCTTCTTCTGTGATGCAACGTTTCGCGCATCTTCAACTAGCTGATGCATCCTATGAAGATCATAACCTCTCGTCTGCTATTGACATGTTGATTGGCGCTGAATACTACGCTTACCTGATCGCGTGTGATGGACTTCATCAAAAACCTGTTTTAGGACATCCTTCTGCCATTCCTAGCAAGTTTGGTTGGCTGCTGATGGGTTCTGTGAAGGAAAGCAATGTCTCATCTGCTGCTTCTCTTCCATTGAAATTTTCGTCTCTCTTCATTTCCAGCATTGACGATCCCATCGCTTCGCAACTACAACGATTCTGGGAGATGGAAAATGTGTCTGAAAATGTTCAGGAGAATCCTGAAGATCGTGAATGTGAGGAACATTTTGTTCAAACTCACTATCGTGACGAATCCGGTTCTTACGTGGTAAGATTGCCATTTCGTAAAAACCAATCACCCGATTTGGGTACCAATAGATCTCTCGCTTTGAATCGTCTTCTCAATGTAAAGAAAAGACTTGAAAAAGACCCCAAATCCAAACAGTTGTACTTGGAAAATCTAAACGATTATATCGAAAATGGGCACATGATTCCGGCTCCAAAACCTTCTGATTATTTGCTCGTTCATCATGGGGTGTACAAGGAATCTTCTAGTACCACTAAACTTCGTGTCGTGTTTGATCCCAATGTTAAAGGTTCCAATTCAATTAGTTTGGCTCAATCACTCTTAGTTGGACCCAAACTTCAAAATGATATTGGAGATCTCCTGATTAGCTTCCGCCTCAATGCAGTGGCACTGACGTGCGATATTCAGGCCATGTATCGGTCAATTTGGGTCCACAAAGCTGACCGACAGTATCAGCATATCTTATGGTATGATGGGGAAAATCCAGAGGCGCAAGAATTCGAGATCACACGAGTTCTCTTTGGACTTCCATCTAGCCCATATCAGGCTCAAAGAGTCCTGAAACAACTTGTCGAAGACGAGGGCGAGAAATATCCATGTGCTGCCCCTGTGGTGCTTGACGACATTTATGTCGATGATGTCGTCACTGGGGGACGGACCATCTCTGACGTAATTAAAATTAGAGATCAACTGATCAACTTACTTCGTTGTGGAGGATTTCATGTACGGAAATTTGCATCTTCTCATCAAGCCGTCGTACATGACCTGCCACAAGAAGTGTGTGAATTACCACATAATCTTGGATCAAATGAATCCATTAAACTACTTGGAATGAAATGGAATCCCGCGAGTGACGTGTTTTTCTATACAATAACGCCACCGGACGCGGGTGAAGTAACCAAACGGAAGATTTTAAGCAGTGTTGCATCGATCTATGACCTGAATGGTTATCTCAGTCCGGTCACAATATGGATGAAAGTATTTCTCCAAAAACTGTGGTTAGACAAAGACGTATCGTGGGACTCTCCGCTTTCGCCTGAGCTGAAGAATCAATGGATTAATTTTGCTCTTGAACTTCCATTGCTGAGTCAAGTGCAAATTCCAAGGTTCATCTTACCTTCTGAATCAGCAGATCTTGTGGGGTTTGCTGATGCATCTAGTGCAGCCTACGGAGCTGTTGTTTATCTTCGTGTCGGTGACAGAACTAACGTGCAGACGCATCTTCTGCGTGCAAAAACTAAGGTTGCGCCACTGAAGGTGCAGACCATTAACCGCCTCGAATTATCTGCCGCAGTGTTGCTGGCAAAAGTCATCAAATCTTTAAATTTCCTTTCAAAAAAAGTACAAATCAATAATATTTACCTGTTTTCTGACAGCGTTACCGTTTTATCTTGGCTCAAAACTCCGCCTCACCAACTGAAAACTTATGTGGCGAATCGTGTTTCGCAAATCTTAGAAATTTTAGATTCGAATTCAGCGCAGTGGTTGCATGTTACTACTGAACGCAACAGTGCAGATCCAGCTAGTCGCGGATTGAAACCATCCCAGTTGGTGAATAACGGGTTATGGTTTCGTGGACCAGCGTTTCTTAAAACAGATCCTGAGTCCTGGCCAATTAACCCTGTGACGCTGCAGTCAAAGGACCTTCCAGAAAGGAAATCTACTGTCCTTGTGACAAAAGTTGAAGATATTAGTCAACTTCATGTATTGATCGACAAATTTTCATCTTTGGGAAAGTTAAAGCGTGTTATGGCGTATGTACTGCGTTTCATATACAATCTCAGAAACCCGTCAACTCACCTAACCGGAACTCTTTCCATCAATGAACTCAAAGAATCTATGACAGCTTGTGTGAAAATATCTCAATTGGTTCATTTCCAAGATGAGATCAAATCTGTGAAAACTGGACAAAAATGTCCGGCTGACCTGAAGAATCTGTCTCCAATCATTACCTCAACCGGGATCCTTGCTGTGGGGAGGAGATTGGCTCACGCTCCTATACCCGAATCCGCCAAACATCCAGCACTCATCTCAAAGCATTGTCATCTGGCAACATTGTTGATCAATGATCTCCACTGTGTGACATTGCATGGGGGACCAAAGCTTATCCAATCACTCCTTCAACAACAATTTTGGATCATTGGAGCAAAAAACCTCATTCGATCTATCTTATCTAAATGTATACGCTGCATTCGAATGAAACCGACATTTCAACAACCAATCATGGGTGACTTACCTGTTTCGCGTTACACGCAGGGACGACCGTTCCTAAATGTGAGCGTGGACTATGCGGGTCCGTTCTTGTATAAAACGGGACCACGGAGAAATTCTCCTGTATCCAAGTGTTATTTCGCAGTGTTTGTCTGCATGTCGACGAAATGTGTTCACCTTGAACTAGTGAGCGATTTGACAACAGCTGCTTTCTTAGCTTGCCTTGACCGATTTGTTGGACGCCGTGGGCTTCCTACCTGTATCTATAGCGACAACGGGACCAATTTCCACGGCGCTGCTTCTCAAGTAGCTGAGGTGCAATCGTTTCTCCGGCTAGCCAATAAAGATATTGAACTCTTCCTGCAACAAAAGGAAGTCAAGTGGAGCTTTCTGCCGCCATACTCACCTAATTTTGGAGGCTTGCATGAAGCAGCAGTCCGCTCAACTAAGAAACATCTGTCTCAAATTCTGAATGGACAAGCCTGGAATTTTGAAGAACTCTCCACGTTCCTTGTTCGAATTGAAGCCATTCTTAATTCGAGGCCTATCTGTGCCATCAACACAAGCCCCAATGATGGAGTGGACTACCTATCACCCGGACATTTCCTCGTTGGAGCTCCCCTGATGTCTAAACCTGAGCACGATATGACTGAAAAGCCCATCTCCCATCTGAAACGCTGGCAGCTCCTAACACACATTGTTCAATGTTTCTGGAAAAAGTGGTCCAGAGATTATTTGAATACTCGGATTCATCGTCCGAAATGGACTCAGTCTTGTGAAAACGTAAAAGTAGGCGATGTAGCTCTGATTCAAGGAGCGAACTTACCGTCTCAGATGTGGCCGCTTGGGATCGTGACCAATGTAAACCCTGGACCTGATGGTGTCGTCAGAGTTATCACACTGAAAACTTCAAAAGGCGAAATCACTCGTCCAGTATCCAAAGTGGCAATTTTGCCATTTTCATCATAATTAAGTAATATTATGGTGAATATTATCTTGTGTATATAAAACATTTGTTTTTTTTTTTATTATGGTGTAGGATTCTTTTTTTTTTTACCATTTATCTATTTTATTTTTTATCTTACCAATTTGTTAGGCTGAGAGATCTAGCAAATCAATTCTTTTGTGTTTATTTCATTATGATATTTGTTTGAGAACATACTTAGCTTTTACTGTGGATTATTTATGTTCCATAAACTTTGAATTTACCTCTTATCAATACCTACTGAATACAATAAGGATATAATTATTTCTTCCCATCAAGTTTCTTCCTCGTTACTTATCTGATTTATCCTGAACAAGGAAGAAAATGCACTTAGAGAAAATCATTCTAATTTTGTGGGGGGGAATGTTAGGGATCGACTAAGTTATATGTTGTACCTTTTCCTTATTCTATTCCTTTAAATTCAAACGCCCGCGCAATACGAACGCGCCATCGAAAACCCCTCGTGAAAGTTACATCATATGATCATGACATAATCAGCTGAGTTCCCGTGATACCAAACCAAAGAAAACCAAGAGCTCAGCAGTGATAAATCTAATCTCTAATCGGTACGTTGTACTTACCATCTCTCTATCTAACGTGTTGAAGTGAATCTGTGAATTTTATCTTGTATCCAAAACCAAAAAACCGTCGCGCTTTTCTATTGAATTTCCCTCACCCACTTGCTCTACCAACACCCGTTAAAAAAAATCTCAATAGGTTAGGAGGCACGGGCCCCAAAATAATTCCCAATTCCAAGACCAATAAGAAATAACTAAATAATAAAGTTGTCAAATCCACACAGATTGTCCGAGAAACCTGAAATTTTACCTATAGGCCCATTTAGATCAGGGAATATATCTCTAGGGTTCAGCTACACGGGGTAAGGACAAAAAATGGATGGGTGACACAAAAAAATCACATTTTTCGACCAAAATGACATTTTTTTTCTCAAAATTTGTCGTGACGGCGCCACGGCGGCGGCGTATCAACTCAAAAAGAGAAAGTTTTAAGCAAGGGTTCAAGTTTTCATTTGAGATATCAATCACGAAATTCTGATGAGCCGTTTTTGAGCTACGTTGAGTAAGGACACAAAATGGATGGGTAAACAAAAAGTATTTACGTTTTTTGACCTGAATGACATTTTTTCTCGAAATATGTCGTGACGAACTATCAACTCAAAGCGAGAGTGTTTTTGCAAGGGTTGGAGTCTTCATTTGACATATTGATGGCGAAGTTCTGATGAGCCATTCTTGAGATCCAGTAAGGAGAAGAAATGGATGGGTGATACAAAAAATATTGACATTTGTGTGTGTGTGTGTGTGTGTGTGTGTGTGAGGGGGGGGGGGTGTGATGGGCTTGCGAAGCGGCGGGTGCAACCCGGTAGTTAGGTAGATTGTGCGATTGAGCCCCCCCAGTACAAGAGGGCTATATCCGCGCATGTACCAAGCCCGATCACAAGGGGAGTGATTTGCTTTTGGGTCTACTAACTCATACCAAGCCAGATCACAAGAGCAGTGATTTGCTTTTGGGTCTACTAACTCATACGAAGCCCGATCCCAAAGGGAGTGATATGCTTTTGGGTCTACTAGGCAGACCAATTCTTATTTAAGAGTATATTTTTTTTTATAGGTACTTTAACCATGAAATAAATGCCTATAAAAAAGAGTATCATTTCTGTTAAATAAACCTTTTTTAGAGTTAATTTCAGTCGAATCATCATTATTTTATTTTTGTATGTCAACAAATTTCAGTCCAAACAGAATTGAGAAAAGTTGTATCCACTAGATATACAACATGAATATGAATCAGAACATATTATAACTGGACAATCTGGACATCTGTTTCGATCTAATTGGCTCTCTTTACCTTAAGCAGAAGGTGTGTCTAAATATCTAATTTAATCTAGACGTTCTTCAGGTGCCACTATTATTAAAAAAGAAGCAAGCGTTGATGGCACGTTGACAACACTCATTCCAATTCTGTCATTAAAGTTAAGCAACGTCCAGCGAGGTTGGGACTTGGATGGGTGACCAATCAAATTTGAACCCTCGCCTCGTGATGCTGGTTATTCGTGGCCTTAATCAGGCTGGATGAGGTTAATTTAAGTAGCTAGTTTGTGAGTTTCCAGCGAATTCAAATGGTAAAACCCCCGTCGTGATATTATGACCAATTGACCATGCAGTTAAAAGCGACGTTAAACCTATAAAAAAAATGAAGTGGAAAACAAAATATTCTTTACCAAAATAATACAATACACAAATTCCATCTCCCTATACTGCCCCACAGTGAGTATGTATGTATGAATATATTATGTATAATTTGATATGTATATCTGCTATACCTACTGTCTTGATCATCTGAGAGTGAATATTCAACTCCAGACTATGTTATATTATCGCTACTTTGTTTGAGCTTTGAGGAGATTCAAATTTACAGTAGCAAGTTTCAAAGAGCCAAAAGCTATAATATTATAAAGTCTACTTACTTATTACTAAGCTGTAGATATTTTTGAAATTATACTTGAGTCATTCCGCTTCTATGCAGTTATCAAGATAGAAGATAGCCATGATCATTATACTACCCTGTGATTACTGTATTAGACTACCTCTCTACGCAGAAACATACAAGGTGGAATGCCACACAGGAAAATCTCAAGACTTGCACATTAGTATTGACAAAGCTGAGGGATGATGTGAAGTTCACCTAGAGTTTATGGTGGCGCCCCTCAGAGCACACCATTTCTAGTAAGGCTGGTTTGAGTGAATGAAAAATCTCCCTTGTGATTAAAACAAATTTGATTCCTTAGAATTTTTTCGTTGCCCGGATTTCAGGTTTTTCTGCAGGTTTCTCTCGCCAAGGTTCAAACCTTGGCAAGATCTAAAGTTCTGAACATCAGCTCAAACACCTTGGATTCCCGACTCGCTAGGTTAATGTGATGTATGAATCCTGAACTTACCTTTGTGGTAGAAACCTTTGTATCCTGCATGATAAATGAACTTCTGAAGATATCTGTCCTCCAGGTTACCAGTCGACAAGATAGATATCTTGTCAGACCCGGTAGATTCGTTCAAACCCAGGACCTCTTGATTGTAGCCTCGGTGTAACCACCACTTGCAGGTACTACCCACATGTGTTCCTACACTCAGTCGATATTTTAATGGAAATATTTTATTCTTAGTCACGATTTTTATATTTTTATTATAATTTAATCATCGTGAAACACAAAAATAATAATGTATGTAGGTACTCGCACAACACATGTAGCTAGATTCATATTATGTATATGTTTACACATATTTATTATGACTAATGTAAGGTTTTGTGTGGAGGTAATGAATATAGTGCGGGATTCGAAATTTTCATAACTTCATTGTCGGGGTGATAAAACTGGATTTTGCAAACAAGAATTTTCAACGAAGATTCTCTTAAATTTCCAGAAGGTACATATTAATCTATGCTAATATAGGTTTTAAAATAAGAAAGAAAACCACTAAAAAAAAAACAAGAAGATAACAGGAGTGGGGTGTGAAGACGCAGCAGGACTGTTTGCTGTGGAGAATGAAGTATAACAAAAAGTTTATTTAAATAAATATTATTAAAAAATCCATTTTCTATCATTGATGAGTTTATATTTTTTTGTACATATTTACATTTTTACAAAGGTACTACAAAGCTTTGCTTAACTTCTCTACATGGGAGGTCTGCACTTGAGAAAGGAAAGAGGTTTTAACCCTATATTCGCTGGAAAAATATCAAAACAACTACAAACCTCACCCAGCTTGGGTTCAGCCGAATATAGAGGGTTCGCCTTTGAGTTGTCACTGGACGTTGTTTGATGACTTAAGATATCATCAGCGAGACATTGACCACTGAACACTAAGATAAGACAAATACTGTGGATGACAGTCCATTCAGAATATTGTCTGGTTATTTCTGGAATTTGTAACAGTGTAAATTCTTTAATACTTGACTTGGCACTAGACTACTACTCGTAATATTTGTAGAAGAACTACCTAAACACCCCGCCACTGCCATGTTTCACAGAATAACAACTCAGAAGTAAAATATTAAAAGAAAAATATAAAATTATTTGCAAAGAAATTGCAACCATTCATTATGTTCGAAAATATATTTAAATTTTTAACTCCGCAATATTTTTATTGCTACCTCATGTACGTTTAGTGTTTCAGAAAGAAATCTGAATGCCTATTTTATTTATTAAAACTTGTTAAATTACACTGGAGGAGCTACTGGGTTTACATATTTGTATATTATACATTAGTTACAAGTTTATAATGCTAACTTGATATGATATGGTAAAATAAAATTTAATTATATTGGAACCATTATTATAATTTCAAAGGGAAACATGGAAGATCTTATCCTGGTAATGATTCCAATGATTCCGAGTGCTGGGTATCTAATGCCTAACTTACTTCCCAGGTTCGAGACTAGGGGAGGGCCAGAGAGGCACCACAGAAGTTCTATGGTGTCCGCAGAAGATCACCAGAGGGGTTTTACACGCCAACTAACCAGCTACTCACAACAACCTCTCACAGCATTACTTTATTTTTTTAAAGGTAAGTGTGCCCCTGAACCCGCTTTCGCATTCCTTCAGGGCACTATACTTTTACATCCATGCCATTCCAGAAACGGAAGTACCGTTCAGAATTTTCCGCTCCGGCCGGGATTCAAACCCGCAACCTCCGAGTCAGCAACCAATGCTCTTAACCACTGAGTCACGGAGGTCACAGCCTTACTGGGGCTGGAATAGTATATTTCCATAACAACGGTCAATCAGTATAAAAATAGCAAAAGCTTGAGCAAAAATATAACAATCTATAACTGACCACGCTACCTAGGAACATATTATTACAGTAAAAGAATTTTATTGTCGTATCTATCATGGGAAGGTCGTATAACGGTGTATAGTAGTTGGGAATTTATTAGATCGCCGTGGCATTGCCTTACTTAATTTTTAATTCTACATACAGGTACATATGTACAAACAAAATTGTCTGTTTATTTACATTGTACATAAGCCGGCTGATACCTAAGCACAACCGATCTCCTGTAAGCAAATTTGTACTAGGTATCTAGCGCGCACCGTCCATTGCACGTGAAATAAACTATAGTTTTCGTAAGATTGCTGAAGTAAGGCAACGTCCATCGAGGTGAAGCTTTGGTGATAGCAGGGGTGAAGCCTTCAAATGGCGGGTGATATCCTCATCATGAAAGAAAAATATGTCGATGTTAAAGAGACGTAAAAAAGAGAAAGAAAAATTAATAGAAAGTTTCTAGGTTAAACTTTCATTACAAAATGAAAAACTCAAATTTATTTTTCGTAATTTTGTCTTAAGTTATTTTATTTTGATCAAAATCCGACTATTTACACTTCATAAAGAAAATTGTTATAGGTAGCTACCTAAACAGATAAAATACTATACAAAACTAGACAATCTTACAAAGTAGTAATACAATGTGGATAAAAATAAAACAGAAATTTGGCGTTTTATTACGGTAAACATAAAATCCCCATAAATAACAAATTTCTTAAGACATGCAACAAGAATAATTCTTTAGATCATTGAGTTACAAATTTATCAATATACAGATACATATTATTATGGGATTTAAAACAACTAAAGATTGTTGTTTGAAGGAAGACCTTTCAACGTATGTACCTGAGGACCTTCTTTGATTTTTAGACATCAAAATCGCGTTCCTCAGAACATTTTTCATAGGATTACATCATTATCTAGTAAGAAATAGTTATTTGGAGACGCCTTAATATGGATATTGAATAGGTACATAATTATGTACATTAAATAATGTTAAGTGACATTGATCAAATAAGTAGCTAATGTCACCCATGATTTTATGATTCGTACGAGTGCTACGTATAGGCATTCCGGTGGCAACTTTGTTTTCAAACTTTGGATCAGGACCCACTTTATCACTAACATCGGGTTTATTTATCACTAACATCGGCACGTTTAGCGCCAAGCCTATATTAGAGATTCGTTGTGAGGGACTAAAGCTCATATATCATTTCAAGTGTCTCGCACCAATTTTCAAGTGTCTCGGACTAATTTTCAAGTGTCTCGGACCGAAAAACTCAATGGGACCAGAGCTATCAGATCCACATAAAAAATACATTGTATTGAGTCACATTGAGGTACCTCATGTCTTCAAAGAGCAACATAGGGTTGGATACAAATACATACTTAATGTCGTGAATAATAAAATACTTGAGGTACACATACGTACCTCATGTCATGAAGAGAAGTTAGCTGAGGTACATATATGTACCTCGTGGCGCTGAACGTGTTAAAATAATTATAATTACATTTATTTATTCACCATTTATAATTAAAATTACATTTATTTATTCGCCATGTAGGTACAGCCAAGCCTTGGTCAAGGCTTAGTCGGATCATTCGGTCACTTAAAAATGTGGCTTTCAGTTAGTTTCTTTACGTACCTTTCCAGGCGGGGCTGGAGGACCATTATTATTATTATTATTTAACACTTTATTGGTCAACTACATGATACATTCAACAAAATATAACATAAAAAAAGAACACAATAGAATATGTAGTGAACCAAGGGCGAGGTTAAAGCCTGTGTCTTTCTCTTCCACCGATGTACTCTTCAATATGATGTAGGTACCATATTCAATATGATGTAGGTACCATATTCAATATGATGTACCATGATTTTCGTTCACTTCCTCGAATAAATGAAGATCGCCTTATGATTTCAATGTAACAACATAAGCTGTGTCCAAAATATTATTACCAACCTCTCCTGGACTCAGGAGTCGAGGCTAAATTCCCATCAGTCACATCCTCATACTGCCTATGCTTGTTGAATTGGTGATGCAGGGCCCTAAACATAGGGTTCTGCTCAAATCAGGCGTTGCTATTACAAGTCCGCTGGCAAGTTTGGGCGTCTGAATTGCGATTGACGAAAAAATTACAACAGAGTCTTACTTCTTCTAGTCCCTAGGGTTGTAAAATATTATCCCATTTACATCAACTTGATAGATTTGGTATTGGAATAGGTAGGGCTATCGGCTACGAAAGCTCTTTGTCACTGCGACCTTAGATAGATCTTTTGCGAAACTTAACAGATTACGACAACAACGAGTAATTTCAATTATTAGACATAATATGACTATTTGTCTTAATTCGAAATTTTGAATATCATGTGTATATACAACACAAAAGAACACGACATAATTAATATTATGTAGATACCAGAGGTTATCGTAAGAATAAAGTACCTAAGAAGTAATCACACTCCTAACACTGCACATTGCCTATAACACAGAGAATGCAGGCGTATACATAATCGAGAATCCGTTGGTCCAAGTATTGTCTTCAGTGAATTTTTTTTTTTTATCAAACTGATAATTTGAGACCTTTCCCTACATCATGATGGTACAACGCGCTCGTCGTCTGACACATTTAAGGCGGAATTAGGAGTTTTTCAAGTCATTTATATACATAAGATCACAAGTTGAATTTGAGAAGTTTAGTCATTGAGACTTAGGGTTAAATTAATAGAAACTCTATATCACAGGTCACTGCTAAGCGTCGGTTTTCCCTATCTCACACAGTACCCAATCTGTGAGTTAGCGCCACAGAAGTATTGAAAATACGTCTATTAATTCCGCCTTATTTTCCTTTATCAATTCAAGTATTTGATCTCCAAGTAAAGAATGGAATGACTAGCTTTTTTTAATTTGGGTTTAACGTCGCTTTCAACTGCACGATCGTATCACGACAGGGGTGTTTCTCCCCATTCGCAGGTTACCCACATTAACCTCACCCAGCCTGGTTGGGCCGGAATGCCAGCATCATGAAATATTCACCTCGCTGGACGTTGCATAATTTGGGTGATCCTACGAGAACTGATGCATTCAACGCTCTGGCTGACTAGTTTTTGTATCATAATTAGCTAAATCCCGGCACTTTGTTGCCGTTGAGGTTATTGCCCGTGGCTGGCGTCCTATTTGAATCATTATTGGACCAGATAATCCCATATCTTGAAAATGGTAATAGATATTTTAATTTTGATAATTTTTTAGGCAGTTTGACGGTGGTTTAGGGGGGGGTCAACTTTCATGAAATTTTCAATATATGTTACCATTTAAGCTGTGGTATTGTAACTAGACAACCCCTAAGAGGACATAGTCAGCCAGACACACACTGATTTGAGTTTTTTATATAGAGATTATAAACCTTTCGAGTGGCGTAATACACTTCATCACGGTCAGCTTATTTTTTGTTTCCCACATTATGCTAGTTCGATTTTCTAGCCTACTCAAATGAGAATCGTCACAGAATCATTATGTCACAGTGATTGACCTTTCATGGGCAGTCTACAATATTTGTTTCCAAGAACCTTTTAGTCTAACCTGTGATTTTATGGCAAGTCAAAGTTTTATATTTTATTGAAAGATACAATCGGATTCAAGAGAAGGGACATAAGACAAGATAGCCAGCGTTGAATGCGCCGGTTCTCGTAGAATCATCGAAGTTAAGCAACGTCCAGCGAGGTGAAGACTTCGTGATGCTGGCATTCCGGGCTGGGTGAGGTCAATGTGGGTAGCAGGTTTGTATGTTTCCTGCGAATGGAGGGTAAAATACCTGTCGTGTATGACCATGCACTTGAAAAACGACGTTAAACTCTAATAAAACAAAAGACAAGATATAAAGCTGTTGACATTCAAGGTTAGATTTATTTCTCCCGAGCAGGAATCGAGCTCGCGTCCTGCAGGTTCAGAGACAGGAGAGATAACTTCCTTCATTCTTAGCTGATAGAACTAGACTTGTCGCTAGATAGAACTAGACTTTTCGCCTTTATGGTGAATAATGAGTCAGCCTACTGATGATTCATGTACCAAGGCAAAGTTTTACAGAGATCTGACGGACGGTGTTGAGAGCGCGAATTCCTCCTAGATCTCGTATGTCATCTTATCAAACTGTTCATTTCACAAGAGAAATTAGCGCGTTCGAACTGTTTTGTTCAAGCACTTTATTTACAATAAGGCGCTTGATTTAAAGTGTCTTTTTTTCCCTTGGTAAAGCACTTAACAAGGAATTACTGTCGTTCGTGCTGATCCCGAGCTGTTTTAGATTTTGTGAAAAATATTCGCCTCTTTTAGGAGGCGAAGTAATGACTCGATAAAAGTAACTTCTACTTTTAAAGGAAATTTTTCAATTTCCTTTTTTATTCTGACACGAACTTGGGAAATAACAAATGAGAACATCTGTACATTGCTATATGTAGAGTAACTTATTCTTGATTCATATAGAAAGCTAAAATAAATATATCTCATACTAAACGTTAAGAAATCTAAACAATACCTAAACACATAGGCCATAAAAGTTAGTACCGAAGTTGTGTAGGAAAATTGAAAACGAACAAAAGGAAGAACGGTAAATAAATAAAACAAGAAATAATTTAGAAATTAAAATTACACATAAATAAATTTTATTTTTAAGTACGGCTAAATAAATATTAAAACAAACAATCACAAATAATTTTTACCGGAAAAATCATAAGACTTATTGAAATTAAAACGAAATTAAATTACAGGGACATTGAATAAATTAAGTACAAATCAGAGATTACTCGACATCCAGGGATATTTCTTGTGTAAAGCATCAACAGATATCAAAAGGTACTATTTTACTACTGAAGATCAACAAATCACGGTGGTTGCTATTAAGATTCAGCTCATAGCGCATGAGGAGGTACTGCATTGTGTCTCCTGCTAGGACACAGCGACATGGAACTTACATACCTCCCTCTAGACTTGGTCGTCTTCTTTTAAAGCGAAAATTTTGCACAAAAAATTACATCAAGATGATTTTAATACTGCAGAAAATAAATAAATCAAGGGTAGAAATACAAAAATTGGCATTGAACATAACGAACAGTTAAACATCGACACCAGTGTTGGAATGAATGAACCCCGGCTGAAGTGATTATTGTTTTGTCATTCGGACTTCATACTGGATTCAATGGAAATACACCAAGCATAGTGTATGCGATTAACATTGAAGCAATGTCACTTAAATGGGAATAAGTGGAAGTGTAAAATTATTCCTATTCTAGAGTAAACTTACACTTGAGAATGCTCTCATGAGTCGGGTCTAGGAGATACTCGTACTGAGATAGGATACAGGGCCCTGAATTAAGAGAGTAAGAAATTGATCTTCATTACTCAATAGAAAACTTGTATTTCCAAATATATTTTTAACAAAATCAAACATTTCTTCTAAAATATTCCATCATTCGTAATAGAAACATGTAGAAGAGGCAATAGTTTCAAAAACGTAGACAGAGCGGGGATTTTTACGAACGACAACTTTCACGTACCACGTAGGCTCAGATTTCAGAGACAAATATTATCATCTTGGTTTTAATATTGGAAGACAAATACATTTCTATGTACACAATAAAGAGAAACGATATTTCCAAAAATAAAAATAATAAATACCTACTGATGAAATAAAAATTACAA
The DNA here is from genome assembly GCA_024516035.1 of Bactericera cockerelli. Lineage (NCBI taxonomy): Eukaryota > Metazoa > Arthropoda > Insecta > Hemiptera > Triozidae > Bactericera > Bactericera cockerelli. Next base: position 25,937,871 of record CM044959.1, on the reverse strand, counting down.
TCAAAGATATCTGTGTTTTACCTAAGTTATGATACAGTTACCAGTTGTAACTTGTAAGTGTCTTTATTTTAATATAAAGCTCTTGGGAAAATAAAATATTTTTAGACTTTCTTATTCTTCCAAAACGTTTAGGCTCTATGCTAAACCTCTTTTTATAACATGTTTCTAACATAAATCGGGTGGCCAAAAAACTTAACTTTCTCAATAATTTCAATGTGCATGTTTCAAATGAAAAACTCCAATAAATCTATCAATATAAAAATGCAATATGTTATAAATGACGGTCCTGAAAGTTTTTCAATTTAAATATGTCAATACTTTTTAAATTTGAGTTAATATGAGAAGTTGAAAAATCCGCTTAAACAGAGCTACCATATGAATTTAGGACATTTAAATAGTAGTTGAGTAATTTTTTCTCGCTGATAGTATCATGATGAAATTTAGAGCGGTGAATATTAATTTTATTTTAAAATTACTCTAAACATCAAAACTCAAAAACTTTTGCATTGACTTATCTTGGAAAAGGGAATGGAACTCAACTATGTGCATGTGTAGGAAACGCAATAATTTGGATATTACTTTTTGTCTATTAACACATTTATTTCAAAACTATCTCTTGAAGTAACAAGCGAAACTTTTAATATCATTTTTATACAGTACATATTTAATTTTTACTTTCTCTAAATTTCAAGCCATTACAATGTTACCCGGACATGTCCAGTATGTGGAATAGCATTTTTTTGTTTTCTGAGGGCCCATGAATAAAAAATAATAAACATATTTCATTGAAACATTCAGCGTTTATTTAAAATATCAGCTTTGTTTGTGGAAAATTAAATGTGACTAAAATAGGTGAGTAAATAAAAAGTATTGTCCGCTTTCTTTTGGCCACCCAATATGTACTTTTCATTAAGAGGATGGACATTGCTGGCGAAGAATGAATTTGACTAACTTCGAGCTTGAATAAATTTCATATTGTAACCTCTTAAGGCATTGAAAACAATTATTATGAAAGGAACAATGAGACACTAGTTCATTTTCAACATGTATCCTAAAATTGCGATTTTTTTCCTCGAGATTTTATAGAAAATAATACTAAACTTCAGGGTTTGTATAGTTGTATACATATCTATCACTATACTATGCTCATTTGTCTATTGCAAATATGTGGTCGCCATATCTCTGTCATTGAGTTTTTTATTCTACAAATTGCTCAGTTATAAATCTCAATATCCACAGCATCTTTTTCAATTTACAAAAAAAAGTTTTAGAATTCCATAGAAAAAGAGAATACAGAGAAAAAAAAGTCCTTACATAAAAAAAAACTACTGAACAGAATTTGAGAAAATATTAAAAATAAATTAATATTCTATCTATCATAATTATGTATATCCAATTAATTGATATAAAAATTATAGTCCTACATAATATTATATACCTATTTATGTATAAATGTATATTCAATATTAACAGATCATAAAAAAAAGAAATCAAATAAAAACCAATTAATGTTTTCAGAAGAAATAGTACAGAGAAGAGATTTTTCGTTCTTAAGTTTTTGAAAAATACATACAGGAGATTGCTTCATAAGCTCACAAAACAGATAACAGGAGATGAAACAAAAATCATCAAAATGATGGATAATACGAGTGCGTATACTGAAACTATAGGGACTTTGCTAAATGTAGAAGATTCACCATTGTGCTACTATCTTCAATAATTAATACTGATAATATGTATTACTAAATTCAATAAAACAAACAATACATAAAATTTACAGAGTTCATATAATTTTTAATCAAAAGGAATTAATCAGATCTTTAACAGACTCAAATCCGATGTTTTAAACGCATTAAGTACCATTAAACGTTAAATATTTTAAACGAAAGTGTTACAGATTGTACATCAACTCTACGAGTATAACAAAATTCATACCACAGTATACTTCTATCCGTAAAGTTTCTATCAGATCTAATGGAATACATTTAATATTTCTTCATGTAATTATGTATGTACAATAGAGAAGCAAAATAATGAAAATTCAATCTACAGTAATGAAATGCTTCAGGGAAATGAATTTTTGTTGTTTTTTTTGTTACCTGCACTAGGTATAAGTATATGATGGCAGGATGGTATTTGGATGAAAATGAAAAGAAGTTATGTATATAGGAAGTGCTGGATAGGAACTATCCAAGGAAAATATTAATTGAGATCAAATTATAGTAAAGAAGAAGATTCAAGACACATTAATTGGTTTAACAAAAATCATTTTAAAGCATCGTACAAAAATAAAATTAAAATGTATCTACATAATACTAGGCAAGAAGATAATGACCCCACCCCAGTCAGCTGGGTGGACCTGGCAATCGCTACTGAGGTCCCTCGTGCTGGGACATCAGACCTTGTGAGTTGGGGGGCATGTTAGGAAAGGAGGGCGGCTGCACCACCATATGCTGAGATACCGCTGACAAATGATGCCCAAGCTTGGGACCTACACTATCCTCTGCCTTCTCTTCTTCACGCCTTCTGAGGCACGCTGCCTTGGGGTTGAGATTTCTTTCACGAACTTGCTGTTCTAAAGACATGATAACTTCCACAGCCATGTTCAGAATACCTAATTTTGTTTGAGGTTTGTCTGTTTTCAAATGTGCCATACACATTCTCCCGAGTTCTTTTAAAGCTTCATTGATGTCTCTAATTCGTATTCTTTCCCTCACATTATTGGCCTGGCGCCGCTCCTTCTCCCTGAGAGCCTTGGTCTGAGGATCCTCAGAGTCCTCGTCAGCACTTGAGCAGTAGCGGCGTGACCGCTTGCTGCCTTTGTTAGAGGTCGAGTTTGTGGGGGAAGTGACGCCCAACAGCTGATCGCTACAAACGGATTCTGATTTTGTATCGATAGAAAGTTCTTTTCTTTTCTTAGAATTACTGGCAATGTTTTCTAATTTGATATGGCCATCCGTGTCGGGGGAAGACGCGAGAGCGGCGAGATAGCCGGCGGGGATACTGCTGGACACGGCGCCGGCGTGGTGCTGGTGGTAGGAGGAGAGGAGGGAGCTGCCGGGGGAGGGGTGGGAGATGCCAGGTAGGTTCAGTCCTCCATCTGCATGGTTTCGTATCACATTGATGGCGTCGTCCAGACACTCTTCCATCCCTTCTGTGTGGCTCCGCAGGTAGCCGATGGCTTCATCTAGTCTCTGCTGCTCAGGTATAGACATGTGAAGTCCACGATGGTCGGAAGTGAAGTGTGGGGAAGTTGCGTGAGGGCCAGAGACCCATTCACTGTTTTGAGCTGACAGGGGAGGTGGAGAGCTGATTGGGGTGGAAGGGTTCGAGCTATAACTACTCGCACTTTGGTCTGCAGGGTAAATGGAGGCGAGGGCTTTGCCCACTGTGTCGCCGGGTCCCGGCCCTGGGCCTGTCGTCTGAACAAGAGGACTGTTGTGGCCGTGGTATAAGCTAGGACTCTGAACCCCTGAGGTTGGATTACGAATGGTGGAGATGGCGGGTAGGGGAGAGGCAGTTATGGAGGAGTCTGCGGGCCCCCCCGAGGGGGACATGTAGCCCCCCATGCTCTCCGGAGGGAGGTGCAGGGTGGACGGCGGATATATATTCTGAGAGAGATGATTGGTTGTGGAGATGGCATGTTCTGGGGGTGAGCTGTAGTCAGCGTAAGGGGATTGACTTTGGATAGGGCCTCCCCCCGACCAGGGGTCCCCAGGGCCGCCTCCTGTGTTGTTGATGTAGTAGGGGTCTGTGTAAAGGCTGTTGGGGTTGGGTTTGTGAGAGGCAAACCTAGGCGAGGAGGCTTGGCCGAACTCATCGTACCACACATGGCCGCCATCCACCTCCACGCTCTCAGGAGGCTCACTCTCTCTCTTGCGCTTCATGGAGGGGGCGGGGCCAGTCCTGCCTGCGCCTGCGCCCGGAGCTATCATGAAGGGGAAGTAAGGCGAGTCCGGACTGAAGGTGTCCGTGTTGTTGTTAGCGTAGCTGTTGCTGTACGACATCCCGTTATCCATGTTATATCTGAAACACAAGAGAGGATGGCAGGTAAGAATGATGATAAAAACTTATATTGAGATAGCTCTAAATGGCTTTAATTGAAATAGCAATTCCTTTTATGACAATTTAGTTCATATTTTAAAAAAGAGGCTAGAAACAAAATGGTTTTATTGCGAGTTGATATTACAATGTTCTAGAATAGAAAGTCTTGGCATAAAACAGTGGAACCTGGATATACCTAAGAGAATTTAATGGACCGTAATTTTTTTCTCCTATATCCAGGTTCCACTGTACTACTTTTCACATAACTAACTATCATTAGTAATTGGCATCTGGGATTGATTACTCTTGAAACTTGAAACAAAACCACATAATCCACGTTCTGTTCTGAATTTCTGATCAATACAACAGAAAAGGAAACCCTTTAAATCCCTGAGAAGAATGTCGCTTTTTCAAATATAAATGAGAGATACAAGTATTACCCAAGTACATAATTATTATACCAGACTAACTGCGATATTCTTTTTTCAGTTCCAACACTTTCTGATGTTTCAAATACAAGTACTTAAAGCACTCGAAAAGGTTGAACATGTCAAACACTCAACTCTTTTCCATTTCAGATATGAATAAGAATTAATTAAATAATTAAAATATTATTTTAGATAAAAGAAAGACTTTTTTCCATCCCCGTCTGTGATAAAATTAACAAGATATTACTTCCGATAAATTTCTAATGTTAGAAATCGGAAGTATTGTGTTCGTTTTTGTAAAATAAAAATATTTTTTTGCTCCGATTTCAATTTTTTTTTTTATATTTCTGGACGTTTCATAACCTCTTGAGCAACTTTGGTTTTAAGTCTGTCGGTCGGTAAAACCATTCCTTGTTGCGCGCAAATCTCAGAAACTACTGAACGGATTTCGACGAAATTTTGTACACATATAGGAGACATTTTGTAGATGGTCCCATTTTAAATTAATCAACTTCGCATTTGCGGTTCTTGGTGATAGAGACCATGCGCCTGACCACTAACTTTTTACTTTAACGTTTAAATCTCGTGAACGGTACACCCGATTTTGACGAAATTTTGACTGTATATGCGTATTAGTGTTTTACATAGTGCATTTGTAATTATTTTTTACTTCATTTTGATTTAGCTCTGATCTTTAAGAAAATCCAAAATTTTGATGCAAAAAAGTCAAAAAAAACACTGCCAATTATGGACACAATACTTCCTCGTGATTGTTTCACATTGTGTACACGTGCGAATTTTGAGTTTTTATACTAAATTACTTGTATCTCCAAAACGGCTGAACCGATTTTCTTCAAATTTGTTTTATATGGTAGAATATCGTTTTTTCTACATTCTAGATTCTACAAAAAATTCTGTATCGGCAAGTCGTGGTTCTTATTTTTTGACTTTATTGTCCAAAATTTCGGATTTTCTTAAATATCAGAGTCAAATTATAATAAATTAAAAAGAAAATATAAAAAGCCTGTGTAGAACATTATTATGCATATGCATACAAAATTTCATCAAAATCGGGTGTACCGTTCACGAGATATAAGCATTTAAGTAAAAAGTTAGTGGTCAGGCGCATGGTCTCTTTCACCCAGAGCCGCTAATACGAATTCGATGAATTTAAAACGGGACCATCTACAGAATGTCTCCTAGATGTTTACAAAATTTCATCAAAATCGGTCGAGTAGTTTCCGAGATTTGCGCGTTACAAGGAATCGTTTTAACAGACAGACAGACCGACAGACCGACAGACCGACAGACGGACACAAAACCAAATTTGCTCAGGAGGTTATGAAACGTCCAGAAATATGAAAAAAATTGAAATCGGAGCAAAAAAATATTTTTTTTTACAAAAACGAACACAATACTTCCGATTTCTAATATTAGAAATTTTCGGAAGTAATAAGGTCCACGACTTGCCGATACAGAATTTTTTGCACAATCTAGAATGTAGAAAAAACGGTATTTTACAATATAAAACAAATTTAAAGAAAATCTGGTTCAGCGGTTTTGGAGATACAAGTGATTTAGTATAAAATGTCAAAATTGCCACGTGTATACAATGTGAACCAATCATGAGGAAGTATTGTGTCCATAATTGGCAGAGGATCTTTTTTGCCGTTTTTTTTTTGGAATCATTCAACATTTTCAAAGTGTATTATTCAAAGTACGCTTTTGAATGACGAATCTTGAAAAACTTCAAATCCCACTAAGATATCAAGGAGACACCAATGCTATATGTTTGAGAAATATCTCATGATCTAGAAGCGTATCCAACTATCCAATTCCCTGAACATGTTTTGCTACATTCCAAAAACAACAATAAAATTTACTATTGCAAAAAGGACGTTCATATTAGTTTAGTCAAATAAACAAACAATTTATTCATTGACAGCCCTGCGCAAAATATTACCAAGTTTAGTAAATTTCTGATCAGAAATAATTGAGAAAGATTCATTTTTTTATTATCAGATTAGGTACTTATATAGTAAGGACTCTTAGTCCATTTTGTAAATAACTTTCTAGTCCTTTAAAAAATTCACAAGAAACTTTTTTTTAAGTTCATACAGTGTTATGTCTCAAGTTCGATAGGTACCAAGCCACAGTTTGAAAAACCAATTTTGAAATTCAATATTTGCAAAATATAATAAACTCTGATTTATTGTTTGGCAGCAGAAAACTCGTTTTCGTTTTCTTTTCTTTAGTTTAGCAGAGGGTGAGAGTTGAGCTGTGTTTTACTTGTGCTCAAGTCTGTTCAGTTCTTAGGGTTCTTTGTACAGGATATTGTGATTAATATAAGTCTAACCTGGTATTAAGATAAGAACATCAAAGTCATCAAGCAGAGCTGACTTGGGGATTTCAAAATCCGAATCAGGAGGAGGTTGGAGTTTGAAACTTAGTCATGTATTTTTTTAACCTTATCAGCAGGGATTGTCGTCCATTGTGACAAACATTCGAGTAGAACACAGACACTGGTCCGGTTCAGATAACTCAGAATCTCATCACCAAAGATGCTGTAAACATAGCAGTTTTTCACTTGGTGAACGATTCCAAAAATGATCAGCGTAACATAGACTTGAAATAATACAGCCAATTTTGGAGACTTGGTAAGATATACTTTACTACCAAAATTTTATTGCAATTAAAAATAAAGGATTTTTTCCACTGATTCCATTTTATTTCACAGGGTAGAAACTGAAGACTCAGAATAAAACCCACCAGTGTTCCAACAATAACATCAAACATTACTTTTATAATAAAATAAAATTATAAAATATACTCGCTGAGAAAGCAGAAATCAGGAGAATAAGAAAAGATTTTTCTTTCTTTATTGGTGGGATATTTTCTTCAGGTTGACTTTTTGCCAGAATCTTCAGCAGGAGGATAGATGTGCTGGAGTTACAATAGTGTGCACTTGTACTGTACATTTTTCTTTATACTAAGGATAACTATCAATAGTTTGTGCTATAATATCGTGTTCAACAAATACTTTCGTAAAATTCAAGATATTACATTCATATTTTTCCAAGATGAAAAAAAAATAAAATAAAATATAAATAAATAGTGTATATACTCTATATGAGTTATATTAGTTTATATACTCTGTAATCCATGTAATACAAGGAGAATAAATTATTGTTGTATTTCAGAAACATAAACTGTCCTAACTCTAAGGTGAGGTCTAATCCTGTCCAAGAAATGTTTATCTCCATGAATGAAGTGTGGTGATCCTTGTTATAAAACTTATTTCGTTATCTTCACCCTCACTAATGATTTTTATTTATTTTATTACACAGTTCATATTTTCTGTGGAAGATCCCGTGTCCCCCAAGTAATAATCCTCTGATGAGCGAGAAGACACACAATTCTCTCAAGGAACTCTTTGAAAAATATCCGACCAAATTGTACACGGAATATTTTCCGTGTAAAAGATCTGAATTCATCACTATATTCAGCACATCTAAACGGGTGTGATGTATGGTGATTTAGGATAATCTATCACGAGAGCAGGAGGGGGCACTCTTCTGAGTTTCAATAATCTAATAATCACTCAGATACAATACCCTGCCAGGGAGGGTCACAGATTTGAAGTAGGGTTTTATTATCTGAGCGCACGGCAGTGCGCCAGGCCAAGTTCCAGCAAGCACGGCAGTGTATCTTTACACGAACCGATTCACCCGGTTTTTCACACCCTCGTATCTTCGGTTCAATTGATCATAGAGATATGAAACTTGGAACAGAGATTGTCCTAATATCATTAAAAAGACTTTAAAAATTTAAAGACTCTATGCAAAAAACTTTCAGAGGAATTTAATTTTGAAATTTGCGATTTTGATACTGACTGACTGACTGACTGACTGACTGACTGACTGACAGATCATCAAAATTATGAGGCACTTCCCGACTACCTAGAAAGCTGAAATTTTGCATGATTGTAGGGTTTATTGTAAAAGTACAGGGAAAAATCTGAAAACCGGAATTTTTTCACTTTTCATGGTGTAAAACGGTGTCGTTTTAGGGAGAAAATATATAATCGATTATTGATCTAAATTATGAACCACTTCCCGACTACCTAGAAATATGAAATTTTGCATGATGGTAGGGTTTATTGTAAAAGTACAGGGAAAAATCTGAAAAAGTTCTAAAAACTGTTAAAAGGTGTCGTTTTAGGGAGGAAGTATACTATATTATGTATATAAATTATGAGGCACTTCCCTACTACCTAAAAAGCTGAAATTTTGCATTCTGGTAGGGTTTATTGTAAAAGTACTGGGAAAAATCTGAAAACCGGAACTTTCGCACTTATCAGGCTGTTAAACGGTGTCGTTTTACGGAGGATATATATAATCGATTATGGATCTAAATTATGAGGCACTTCCCTACTACCTAGAAAGCTGAAATTTTGCATGATGGTAGGGTTTATTGTAAAAATCCAGGGAAAAATCTGAAAACCGGCACTTTCGCACTATTTCTGCTGTTAAACGGTGTCGTTTTAGGGAGCACTATATTATGTATATAAACTATGAGGCACTTCCCTACTACCTAAAAAGCAGAAATTTTTTATACTGGTAGGGTTTATTGTAAAAGTACTGGGAAAAATCTGAAAACCGGAACTTTCGCACTTATCATGCTGTTAAACTGTGTTATTTTACTGAGGAAGTATACTCGATTATGCATATAAATTATGAGGCACTTCCCTACTACCTACAAAGCTGAAATTTAGTATGGTGCTAGGGTTCATTGTAAAAGTATAGGGAAAAATCTAAAAACCGGCACTTTCGCACTATTTCTGCTGTTAATCGGTGTCGTTTTAGGGAGCATAATAAAGTTAATAATATTGAATTTTTTAATAAAAAATAATGAAACATGCTGGGAAACGAACCCTTTACAAAAAGTAATGATATCCCACAAAAAACTACCGTTAAAAAAAGGGCCAAGTTCCAGAACTCCTATCCAAAAAGGTTTCGCCAATGAATGCAGTGATATCTTATTTGCGGCCAAGTTATCTTGGTACTAAGCTATTTCTTTTATTAAACCCCGTTTTCGGAGTTCCTCATTTGGTATGTTTTTAACTGCAAACTATACTCTAACTTGGCCAGTTTTATGCCATCGGTTGTATGGAATATTACGACTATATGTATAGGTACAGAATAACAATATAACCATCACAAGGAGCAACACTGGCCAAGTTAGAGTATAGTTTGCAGTTAAAAACATACCAAATGAGGAACTCCGAAAACGGGGTTTAATAAAAGAAATAGCTTAGTACCAAGATAACTTGGCCGCAAATAAGATATCACTGCATTCATTGGCGAAACCTTTTTGGATAGGAGTTCTGGAACTTGGCCCTTTTTTTAACGGTAGTTTTTTGTGGGTTTCAATTTTCCAGAGCTCTTTAAAATAGATAAGTCGTAGAAGTTGGTAGAAGTGTCCTTGAGATTATCAGTTTGAACAACATTTATAAAATTTACCATTAATATTTTCTACACCTGGCTACATTTTGTCAGCATTTGTATTAGAAATAAATAGCTTTTTTTAATTACAGAAATGTTATACACACCATCGAAGGCTGGCGTGGAAGGAAATGAGCGCAGAACACTGGCAGGGTTTGAGTTCTCTTATAACCAAGTGTGACTATACATAAATTCAAATATTTCATTTAAAACTTTCCGAGAACAGGAAATTTTTTTAGTCCAAAACCGTTTCTCAATGCGGCAGACATTGACAAATGAACCCTCTCCAACATGAAAATCAAGGCTTCCTGAGTTCAGTCTCCATTTCGATGGATTGATGAAATATTAAAGTAGGGTTGGGTTTCAGGCTCAGGTGACTCTGATGTGGGATGTGGGGAACTCAATATACAAATCACACAAACCATTCGATGCACGAATAGTGAAATTTCACAGATTGCAATTTAAAAGTCTCTTCCCTAACCCAACCCCTAAAAAAAGATGAACTTTGACACAAGGTTACAAGCCCCATTTTTTCACCAACACGAAACCTACTCCATTATAAAATCATATTAATATCATCATCAGCGAGTAACTTTCTTATTCAACAAGTCTTGCTCTGTAAATTTTCACATTTTTCAAGGAGTCATAATTTTTTCAGGTAAGAGTAAGCCACATACATAGATAATATCTGCAGAGAACAGCAAACATTTTCGAATGTAAAATAAAACAGGAAAAACCAATGTTGCACGAAGGGCACATTTAAATTCTATAGGAACAAAATCAGTTGGAAAAAATGAAAACACTGTCCGGTTATTTTAATGAAAAAAAAAAAAAAAAATAAATACAATAAATTCTACCTTCAAAGACTACTCAAATAAATGCACTCTGATGCTTTCCTGTAAAAACCATGTATTCAGTCAGATGTCTGATACAGCACGAATTGTGACAAACGGCTATTAACCTCAGTATCTAGTAACCGTAAAATAGCGTATTTATTATGTATTGAATAAACAAAATCAAAGAGGTGGCAGCCAGACACTACGGAGTCCCGGCGGGTGAGGAAGCATCAGCAGCAGAAGTCATCACACGGATTTCAATCAAGACTCACACAAGATATTTCCCAGACGAGAGCAAGACACAAGGGGGGGAGGGGGGGGGGCGTACCCCCCTCCGGTGAAAGTTCACAGGAAAGAGGATCAGAGAGAAAGTAGGGGGGAGGGGAGAGAGAGAGGAGAGAGAGAGAGAGGGAGAGAGAGAGAGAGAGAGAGAGAGAGAGAGAGAGAGAGGAGGCAACAGGAAGAAGATGTTGCAGGGCAATCCATTTTGTATACATATTTTCTCTCAACCCATCCGTGAAATAAATTATTTACTAAATCGTTTTTTTTCCGCCGCCACCACCACCATCATGGGGTGTTGAGAAGGGGGGGGGGCAAGGGAGGGAGGAGAGATTTTTACTTTCATTTTCTTCCTGCACTTTTTGTGTCTGCTCTTTCTCTCCCCTCCTCCTCTGTGATCTACCATTTCAAGGTGAATGCTGGAGGTGGATGCGTTTGGTAAGTTGGGATTGAGACAGTGTTGGGTATTTGGAAAGTTAGAATGGTTAGAATGGCAGGAGGTTTCTTCTCTTGTACTCCTAAGTGGGGTAGAAAGAAGCATATTTGATCACAAGCCGTCTGATTTACTGTTGGGTTTCTGGGGACCGATCAACAATACATTGTCATGTTTGGACTCTACATGAAGGGAGATACATATGTAGATAACTTGATTACAACAGTATTACTTAGATATTGTATGTTTTTTTTTTTCAAACTGAATTTTTCTAAATTGCACCAACCAAACATAATCGATAATCATTCAGGCAGTGTATGGGTTTCCAGTGCGGTCTTCCTGTCTTAAAGGCTGACGTCATCTCATCAGACATTTCCAGCAGAGCGACATAAATAAGTCATCATATGAACATATTATTAAAGTTATACAGGCGAGCACTTGACTCAAGACTCCGCGACGCGACGTATCATTTCCAATCAAACACGCTAATTATAAAATTAATAATGAATCGAGTAATTAATAAGTTTCCAAAGAAAAGAGCTCCCGCGAGTAAAAAATTCAATTCTCTTAATATCGGGTCACAGTTATTTGTAAAGCTTGATAGAAAATGTGGGTAAAGTAGGTACCTATATGATTCAGAGTTCACGTTTGGAAAGCACAGGGTCAAAAAGAAGTCTGTTATATGTGAAATGGAGGTACTGTAAGTAGGTATGTAGTTATGTACAAGTAAGTGTAATAATAATAACACTCTTTGGTGGAATGTAACCACCGGGCGAGGTTAATGCTCAAAGCATTTTCTACCACCTAACTCTTATTATCTAAATGTACATACTGACATGACAAGAGTCATATCATCTAACTCTTATTATCTAAGTGTACATACTGAGATAATAAGAGTCATACGATTTCATGATTGAAAGCAATAGTTCAAACTAAAACTGACCAAATATAATCACAAGAAATAGAATGAACACACATTTTTTCTATTCCTTTCAGAAAAATTTCATGAGCAGGAATTGAACCCCAAGTCTCGTAGTTGAAATGTATCAAAATCTCAGGTCCACCCCGCAAGGCAGACATCACCCAACATTTCTCCTCCTCTCAAGTTGAAATTTTTTTCTTCCGTTGTTCTACCAAACCCTCACACAACTAGATACATCAGAGATGATAGGCAGAATTTTTTAAGGATCATCAGTTTAGGAACATTTTTTAAAAAAGGTTCGCAATCAAACAAAGCAAAGTCCTGTGGGGTCTCCATTTAATAACTTTTAGAGTCCCATGAATGACACTACATGGACACAAGGCAGTATGGGAGTATATACTATACTATACTATACTATACCATTACCAAGTTGCTGCACCCTGAAAACATCACCAGAGTACTTCATTTTCACATTATTAATACTCCTAATTTATAAAATAAAAAGACCCCCCTCCCATGTCGGTGGATGAATTTGAATTTTACGGTCGAAAAATATAATTACTGGTTCCATCATACGAACCTCATGGAACAACCAAAACTTTGTTCCATCTTTTTAATTATTATTTTCTGAATAATATTCCTTGCTTGTTGTTCATGTATTATGCATGTCGGAGCTATTACAACAACTTTTCTTGACTTGTCAGGTTTCGGTTTTCCGGATGGAAAATTACAATGGGTAAAACAAGTTGAAACTTGTCAAGAAACAAGTGGGAGGTGAAACAGACCTTTCTCAATTGGGAAAAGTTTTGGCCCCTGCCCTCCCCTGTCTGAATAATTGATTCCAGTGGGAGAGGGGAGGGTCTAACAGATCCGCCTCCAGACTTCATTACTACCCTTAGACACGGGCCAAACTTTTAAAACTGACTTTCAATAGTTTAACGAGTCCAAGAACTGAACATCTGTGGGGTCATACATCTAAGACTATTTCTTTGAATTCTTTGTCCATGAATATACAAGACATGTTTATTGGAAAAAAAAAGAAGAAAATCACGGTTAGATCAAAAACTGTAGGTAGTATACGTCGATGGCACAAGTTGGATCACTTTGAGTTTTGTGGTAGGATCGGAGACTAATCTGAGTAAGAATTTAGGATTGGTAAAGGCAACAGGCATAGGGTTATCGAAATTAATCCAAGGGGAAACCTGAGATATATTTTTGTAACTATATATTTTAAATTTTTTTTGCTCAATCTCCAATATTAGTTCGTGAACTACCGTGTGGTACACAAAAATATGTGTTTTTCCAGTGCTTTACAAGAAAACCCGATTTTAAGAACTATTTTCGGTCCCAATTTCGGTGATTTCAACAACAACTTTCGGTCCCAATTGAGTTGTGGCTCACAATGACCTGATAAAAGAAATGTTCAACCTAGCTGAACTTCGAACCAAGACGAACCTAAGTTAAGTTGGTCAGTATGAAGTAGATATCTTCAGGCAAGGTCAGAGATCCTCAGATGAAAAAGAAATAAACGGAAATATTCACAAAAACAATTTCCAAGGGAGGAAGAGAAAATGTTAAGAATCATACTGGTGGCGCGCTCTAGCGGGCAAAGAATAAACTCGGTGAAATTATTGTTCATTGTGGAGAACACGCAAGAAGCTGTAATTTTTCTCCCCACTACAATAAAACAGGGCCGGATTCAAACACAATATTGTAATCCTGATTTTAGATGAAAAAAAAAAAAAAAAACCAATTTATAACACGTATCATGAAAAGAGACTCAAAAGCTTAGTGGAATATTTGCTCAAAAGTTTTTTTTTTTTTCAGATTCCAGTGCTCCAGATCTGAATAATTGTAAAAAAAAAGTCTTGAAAACCAGTGCTCCAGATCTGAATAATTGTAAAAAGTCTTGAAAAATCTAAGGAGTGATAGGACACTGTTTATTTAACATTTTTCTAACACCCAGCCAGGGAGAGAGTAGGAGGAGGTATCATAAATAAAATTATCTCATCTCCTCGCTATTTAAAATAAATATCTCGGGAGTCAAAACTCGACTTATGAATGATATTTGCAATTATCTGGACAAGTGCTTTGTTTTCTTAGCGTGACGTCAGAGAGACTCTCCGTAAAGGTATTTGCCGGCTTCGTGTGGCCAAGGCGCGATTCTTAAAATTTGAAAGAACATGCCCCCTCGCCTTTCCCATTCTGTCCAAAGGAACTTGCATCATAGTGCGGTACATACATAGGTACACCTAGCTATGTACAATGTACAGATCAGGTAGTATGTCTGTCCCGGTAGCTCAGTGGTAAAGGCGGCACTCTGTGAATCCAGAGATTCCAGAGGTCGTGGGTTCGAATCCCAGCCGGGACATGACAAGTTATCCTCCCATTTGGGATTTTTACCACATAATAATATGATTTTTACGTCTTGGGCTTACTGCTGGAATAATGGGACTTTAATAGTCCTAATCGGGCAGTATAAATAAGGCGATATTATTATTATTATTATACCTATACATAAAGTTTACCTATTACTATACAATCTATACATTGTATTACGAGATTTGACATTATACTTAATTTTTATTCCTAGTAAGTTCACGCTCGATACGACATCTAATTCTGAAGAAACTTCAGAAATATACGGGTGTTTACATTTCATAATAGCTCTTCAGATTGTGTTGGATGCAGGTTCAAGGTAAATCGGATGACAGCAGACGTGCCATGGACCGTCGAGTCCAGACAGAGGCTCATGTTTGTAGGATCAGGCTCTGGCCAGCGACTAAGGTGGGGGGTGGGCAAGTGCCGGAGATAATGCTCATAATTGTACAAGTAATAATAATAATAGTAGAGAAGTAAAGGCTCATGTCTGTAGGATCAGGCTCTGGCCAGCTGCTAAGAAGGGGTGGGCAAGTGCCGGAGATACGGCTCATAATTGTTGGGTGGAAGAGATTGCCACAGGCAATAACACCGCCCATTAGGTAGGACATTAACTTCATTCTCTTTTTTCTTTCTTGTATATTTACTTAATCTTTTTGTTTTTTCTTTATATTTCATTGTATTCTACTGTATATATTTTTAGTTCTACCTAATAAAGCTTTCTATAATAATATTAATAACTGTCCAAGTAGAGAAGATGAGGAAGTGGGGAATCTTATTGTTTATTATGTGGTCACAAACTAATGAGGAAAAATTCATGCACTAGGTAGGATTTGAACCAACGGATTTCTACGCTAACTGGATTACCAGACTAGAGCGTTGACCACTTGACTACCATCGCACAGACTACCTTTCATAACATTTGTTTGTTGTAAATGACTTTTCGCGTTCACGGAACCCGTTAAGTTATCATCATTCTCTATGCTATTGTTGTGATCGACATGACTGGACCAATTAAATAGATGTGCGATAGGAGCAGAGAGCGAGGCTGACGAATGTCAACCGGTTGCACGTAACAGCCGGGGAGACCTGTCGGCGCCATATTAGGAGGCGGACAACAATGGAAGTGGACAACTGGTTTAGTTATGTGATGATGTTCTAGAAGTGCATGGGGTGGGCCTGGTGTCGACTCAAAGTTGAGACCTGAAGACACATGACAGGAGCACCCTTGACCCTTGTTAACGAAAAGTAGCGGATTCAGTGGCGCCGAATTCAGACCCCAAACGATGTACGGCAATGCCTCATTGTGTAATGTAGGGTTAGGAAAAATAAATACATATAATAATAATAATAATATCGCCTTATTTATACTGCCCGATTAGGACTATCAAAGTCCCATTATTCCAGCAGTAAGCCCAAGACATATTATTATGTGGTAAAAATCCCAATTGGGAGGATAACTTGTCATGTCCCGGCTGGGTTTCGAACCCACGACCTCTGGAGTCTTTAGATTCACAGAGTGCCGCCTTTACCACTGAGCTACCAGGACAGAACGGGACAGTGAGATATAAGGCCATGCCTCGGGCCGGAACCCGGGTTCAGGCAACCTAAAGGATTACCCCCCAAAGCATATAGATCAGATAAAACAGTTCTCCTAGAATTAACTGGATATTGTACTACACTGCAGGCTGGAGAGCTCATGTGATACGAATTCTGACAGATGGAGTATAATAAACCAATAGAGAAACACAAATATTGAGCGGAGACCATCTTGTCAAAAAGTCCCTTTGATAAAATAGCAGCCGCAAATGAAATAATCTTTCATACCCATAGTTTAGTTTTGGACTTACTATCACCAAACGACTCAAACGGGACCGAATTTAAAGCTATTTATGAATCGTAACTTATACCAAAGATCATATCCTAATCGTTACTTTACTAGTTTACAAAGCTGTTATTTCTCGACTTCATGATTATTCCACCAAAAATGCATGAGGGAGGCTTATTCTTTTAAATATAATGGTTCTAAAAAATAAATCATTATAGGCAGACATGAACACATATACGAGTATTTTAATGTTTATTTATGTATTCATTTATAATATGAACACAGTACTAAAGAACGAGTTTAGTATTAGCAAACTCTAACTATCAAGCGCGAAATATGAATGTGTACAATAGCGTAAGGAAATTATATTAATTTTTTAGTTATACATAAATACTAGCAGTTAATACTCAGAGGAGAAGATTTAGAGATCGTCAATGAAATGACATTTCTAGGCTGAGGGGTTAGATTGGCTTTTGTCAGGCGAAAATGATCAGCGAAGAACGTATAAGAGAAAAATGAACTGCTGAGTGTATAATTGGAAATACATTATGTATATGTGACAAAAGAATGACTAAGAAGAATCAATAGCGAAATTTGCATCGTAATAAGAACTTAATAAAAATAAATAAATAACTTGAAAATTATAAACCTGTCAGAATTCAGATTGCCGAACTTTAAATTTCGAGTAACGTACAACTGTAACGGCCCTCTTGATTTTTTTAAAAAAAATATCCAGTAATCATTGATAGACTAACAAATTACCGTCTTAAAAAAACTGCCCCCTCCACATGGTTTTCATTTAAGTAAGCACTCACAATATCCACTGTTAGTACTGAGACCACAAGTCAAGGTATACACTGCAGTGCATAGATAATGATGACATAACTCTGGACCTTACCTGTAACAGAGAAAAAGATAGAAAAGATGAGTACATATGGTAGCTCAGTGGTAAAGGCGGCACTCGGTGAATCCAGAGATTCCAGAGGTCGTGGGTTCGAAACCTAACCGGGACATGACAAGTTAACCTCCCATTTGGGATTTTTAGCACATAATAATATGTTTTGGGCTTACAGCTGGAATAATGGGACTTTAGTGGTCTTAATCGGGCAGTATAAATAAGGCGATATTATTATTTATTAAAAAATAATAATAATATAACGTACTTGAGACAATAATAACACATTACATATAGGATGATAATGTGACTAGTTGTGTTCTATATTGACCACTTCGCCCTCTAATAAAGCACTATGCATAAATACTCGTACAACTACCCCGACTACAATTCATAAAAAAGGAGGCTAACTTCGAAGTCGAAAACGCCATATTCAGAATTATCGTGCTCAGAAGTTAGTATTTGTATTTTAAAATGCTCCCCCTCAAACCGGGTGAGGTAAATTTGAGTAACTCGATTGTTTGCCCAGCGAATGGGGGGGGGGGGGGGGGGGGGGGGGGGTAAAACCCCCCTCGTGATATGATAAGGAAGATATTGAATATGAAAGCAACGTTAAAATCCAATATTAACCAATGTAACAAATCGTGCAGTGGTAGTCAAGTGGTTAAGGCAATAGTCTGTTAATCCAAGTAGCGTAGCGATTCGTTGGTTCGAATCCCATCCAGTGTATGAATTTTTTCTTATTAATTTGAGTTTTTGACAACATAATAATGAGACTCTAAGGGTTAGGTGGTAGAAAATGCTTTGAGCATTAACCTCGCCTGGTGTTTACCTTTCACTAAAGAGTATTATTATTATAAACACAGGAAACGTGAGTACAAGAGAACAAAAAAGAACATTATTTCCAGTGCGGTGAGGAAAGGGCCAAAGTTCTGAGCGGTGGACAGCACGGGGGAAGAAGGCATTCCAGTGTCGCCACTCAAATAGCTCCTCATTTATTAGGCAGGCTCACATGATGGACTTTGATACGAAGGAGTGGGTATATAAGTAGAGCCTATATATTGAAACACTTTTTTATGTCTAATATTCGAAGTTTGATGACTTACTTTGGGAAAAGTAAGTCATCAAAATTCGAATCCTACACATATAAAACTGTTTCAATAATAAATTCACATTAGGATGTCTAAATAAACACCATGTTCAAAAAAAGTAGAGCCTGGTTTAGACTGCCATTATTATTATTATTATAAAATAGTTGGAGTTCCACAAGAGAAGCCCAGTTTCGCTTTTCCACAATAGTGTTTTTCAATCTGCCTACTAAACAATTCCATGTATTTCTTCCGTACACCAACAATTTTGACAATATACTCAAGTCAAGAACCCTAATAGCAAACTTAAATACGAAGTCAATAGTATTAGACTCACTCTCCCGAGCAGAAGGATTCACCGGGACCTGTATCTTGCCAGGATGACCTCTTGTACATTACCATAGAGAGAAATATAGAGAACTGTGTTACCGTACGACCAGCATCAGAGACGTTTATTCAAATTAAATTGATGGGACAGGTTATGGCGAAGAAAAGATCTATGAAGAAGCAACTCTAGCTTTGGATACTTGTGGGATCTCCACTGAGGCGGCAACAACACATTCACCATGGCGGTCTATAAGCTCTTATAGATAGACCTACTTGTGCTTGGTTAGTCATTGATATGGTCACCGACTTGAGTAGCTTTATCGATATGGCGGCGAACTTGTAACCTAGAGGTCGGTGGTTCAAGTCCCGTTTTCAGCGTATAGATTTAGTAAGGCGAGTTTGAGAAATTGTGATCACGAAAGTAACTAACACAAATATGATAAAATTGATATCGTCGACTGTGACGATATTTTGTTTAATGTAAAAAGAGACAAGGTTTAACAGCAGTGGGTGAAATAGAGATCAACCAAAAGATAAATCTGAATACCGGTAGTCATTCAAGTCAGCATGAGATAAAATATTATCATGTTGCATTCTAATGCAAGAAGAAGGAAACTCATTCGAAGTCGCCTTACTAAAATTCGCCATGCCTGAGACTCGTTTACGATTCCGCTTCATTATCAATCGACTGCTCAGGTCGGTTAGAAAGGGATTTTACATTCATCATAGGGTGGCGTCATCGTGAACGATGGTAGCCAGACAGTGAAGGAATGACTCAGCACTTCTACCACTGTCTTCACGAGGAGGCTATTAATTGACAAGGGCCCCCAGAACCAAGCCAATGCTGGTCTACTCCCTGTTTATAGTCTCCCAGCCAGACTGCTGGTCTACTCCCTGTTTATAGTGCCCCAGCCAGACTTGTTTATAGTCCCCTAGCCAGACTATTTACATTATATTAAGAATATTCACTTTGTCTCAATGAATTCATCTTTCCATTATTTTTCTGATTAAAGTATTCTAAATTTCATTCCAATTCCAAACATGGAATGTATTCTAAATTTCATTCCAATTCCAAACATGGAATGTATTCTAAATTCCATAAATTCCAGGAGGACTGCAGGAGTCACAAGACATCTCATCAGGCAACACCCTGGACTTGCAGAGAGCAGGGTGGGGGTAGGATTCCTAGAAAATTCCACTCCACACCATGTATCACACAGCGAGTGATGTAATGCTCTTGTCAATTAGACTGCACATTATTGGTGACATTGGAATGCGAGGAATGCAACGCAAAGTCGTCATGCAAGTTCAATAATCAAGAAACAAGGAGACAAAGAATGAGATGTGTCGCAACAGAACGCACGCACAGACGGTCCCCACACACGAGTCAACGCCAGAGAGCAACTGACGGTGGAATTAGAGGCTCTTTACAATGAGCCTAATAGGAATTGGGGTAAGGAGTCATATTTATGGGAGAAAATAGCTATCTTTTGAGTAAAAAAAAAAAAAAAAAAAAAACATCATGTATGTCATTAGAAATGTTTTTTTTTGCAACCTAATTACAGGCGCTCAGGAAACGTGATGTTGTCTCATGGTCTCAAATTCAATAATTAATCAAAAACTTTGATTTTGTACAGTTGACCGATAGGTATTTCAAACTTTCAAGATGAGAAGACTCAGTCATATCAATGAACAGAAATTTACCATGATATATCATCGCTTAAGAGGTAGTAAAAGTATTTTCGACAGTCCCTTAGCTTTTTAATAAAATTAAATCATACATTCTTTTCCATGTTCATTATGTTCCATTATATTCAAATACCGAATTGACCAGCTTAATAACAGTGAACTGTACAAACAAGCTAAACGACACCTGCCAATCAGTATGCTTTATTAATTGTTAGTCAGTATCAGTATTAAAGTTGTACTAGATGTCCCGTCATCCCGTCCTGCTCTGCAGATCGTGTGTAGGGAGCTTGCGGAGAAGAGCGCCGAGCAGTCTGTTATGTTCTGCCTGGCGGATCTACCGATGTGTAACGTGGAAGCCACCATCTCTGAGTCATGCCTGGAATACCTACCTACCTCTGTGCACTGCATACTTAATTGCTGTACATCATGTGAAGTAATTGTAATAACCTTTAAGAGAGGAAAAAGTGAGGCAATACTGGGATTGAGGAAATAAACCACCAAAATTAGAAATGGAATGGAAAAAACTTCTTCGTATTGAGGTAGTGCATTATACAAGGAAGGCTGGGTGAGGTTCGTGTGAATAGCGCCACTTTTAGCGTTTTCAGCGAATGGAGGGTGCAACGCTCGTCTTGCATGAACTATGTGCCCCTATTGAGGGGACCTCAAGCTTCAAGACAAAAATAAGTGCGCCATTAACGCTGGCTAATTTACATTTTAAAAATAATCACTATTGCAAATTAATTCCAATGTACAGTGTCAGATGTGTATGAGGAAGGAAGGAAGTTTGTTTTCTATTTCACATTTCTTCATGCAGGAGGAGGTGGTGTGTTTTCACCGAGGCAGATTCATAGGTCAGAGCGACAAGTCGCCGTCAGGAGAGTCCCCCAAGGAGATACTTATGTCTAATAGCTAATGGCTGTGGTAACTCTATCCAAGTGCAGTCTATCTGCTCCTGTGTACTCTAAGCCTTTATTTAGGTTTTACGTAGGTAAGTATATGCTTTTTTTTGCAAATTGGTACCCATATTTTTTTCCAAATTGCTAGTACAACTTCTCAGTATTCTGTTTATACTGATTAAAATAGAGAGGTTAGTTGATGGCATGGATACTCAGAACTACTACCTGCTGATGAGAGCAAATAAGCTCGAAACAGCTGTCCACGTATGTTCTGATATTCATGTTCATCTAGTACAACTTCTCACTATTCTGTTTATACTGATATGTTTTTTGGGTCGCTGAGTATGAATTTCAACTTTGCCAAAACTGAAGAAGCCTGGTAAATGGAAAAATCAACGGAAAACCTTTAAATTTTGCCACTTGTTTTAGTTTTGCTCAATTTTGCTATACAGATAATGATATTCGTTCACTTGGACTCTTCACTTGGATAAACTTTATCCAAGTGAAAGAAGATCAAGCGCAGTCAGTGAGACACCCTGGTTGTTATCTTGGTAATGGAAAACTTATGGCAAAACCAGCGCTCACAATCAGTGGGACACCCTGTACATGAATTATCACCAAACAATCACAACTTCGTGTCGTAAATATTTGAAATCACACATCCCAACTTTACGCTATAGCGTTTCCCAACTAGGAAACGATAAATGTCCAGCGCAGTATAGCGAGAGCTCGATAAAAATTTATGGTTCTTCTCTCTTCCAATATCTTCTCTTTATATTTTCATGATTATTGCATTACTCAAGAAGTTTACTAGAAACTTGCATTCCGGATTTGACCTTGATTACACCCAGTTATCACTATACAGGGTGACACCCAAAGATTCTTTTTTATACTCTAAGACAGTCAAATTTCAAATAGGAATTCATAAAAGAAGTCATCCAAGTGGGCATTTAGAATTAAAGGTTCTTTAAAACAAGCATTTGGGAATAATTATCAGTTTAACTGTCACTGCTGTGAGTAAAAGAAATTAGAAATCTATTCCTGTAGCAAAGTGCGGAGAAACACCAAGTCCCAAAAAAATTGGGCACATCTCTTTCATGTGGAGACACTTTGCACTTTCTTATTTCCTATAGGTGGGAGCGTCAACTACTACAGAACTCCTCAGATATAAGTAAGTGGTGCTTGCTGTATTGAATAACTTCGTGATAAAAATCCATAAACTAGATTTCGTTAGGCTGACAAAGGCTCTTGAGAAATAGTTTCATCAATTTTTCAATGGCTAACTAACAAGGTTCATTTGTTCAAAAATATAGCTATCAATCGAAGAGAGCAGCGCTATTTACGTTATATTGTTCATCATTCAACAACATACATTTTTATTATTCATCATGCATTGGTGGTCGAGTGATTAAGACACTAGTCTGGTAATCTAGGTAGCATGGGGATTCGATGGTTTGGTTCCCACCCCATGCATGATTTTTTATTCACGTACTACGAGACTCAATTCAAGAATTTGTTTACCTAAAAATGTCACCAGAATCACTCTTGCATTAAAAAGACACAAGCACAATTGCACACCTTTTGAACAGTCTAAACATGACATTTATGTAAATTATATTATTTAAAACTAATTATTACGAATTATTGCAAAAATCTACCCTAATCTAATAATACAAAGCTAGATATCTCGCCATATCTCGTGCCGAGCTCCAAAGACGAGAGAGAGGCTTCATCATGCAGGTATGAAGATCAATAAAATAACAATTAGCACTCCGCTCTGACGATAATCAAGTCTAACAAGAACGTAATGGCTTCATCCATATACATAACTTGGCATACCTATATTCAGTGGAGTGCCTGTGTTTATCTATATACGTATATCATGTTTGGGAGGGAGATGAACCTTACAAGCTACTAATTATATACTTGGGGAGGACGTTGGGGAGCGAGAGAAGAGGAGGGAGAGAGAATTTCACCTCTACATTTCGTTATAATTAAAAACCAGATCTTTTTCAAACTCGTATACGTATGTAGGAGCGAACAATTTAAACATATCCCCCAAGGGTATTTAAAAGAATACCAATAGAATACACATCGAATATAATATTATATGTGTACTTACTTCTTATAATGTCTTACAGAAGGAAATAACATGGGGGTAATTAATGGGTAATTAAATTTCTGTGTAAGTTGTATAAGTTATGAGTCTTCAAACTACCAAGCAGAGTCCCTGGCTCCCTGGGTATTATAACTTCTGACTTGGGTAATTGGAAGGATTGTGATAGTCAAAAGAATTCTATCATGTCAGTCTTCTTTTACAAAACTAAAAAGAAAACTGGAAGTTTCTTCTGGCTTCGACATTTTTGTCTTCATTTCAAAGGTTTAGTTCGATGTAGGAGTGTGAGTAAATCGTTGAGTTTTGACCTTCTAAAAATTCAACTATCAAGAAGAGAGAATGATCGATCAAACCTGAGTTTCAGTGCGAGAGCATCGGACAATGAGTAGCTTTGTAATGAGGGATTCCACAGGACAGAGAAGTTGAGTCTTCAAAATTCAAGTGCATGACAGAATTTCAAAAAGAAACTCTCAATCGCCAGAATGGCTGTGGCTAATAGATTTTCTAGCTTTTTAAATTGCTGACGTGTTGAAAACATACTGATCCAATCAATTTATCAAACACTTTGCTAGCTCTTAGTCAGAAACAGCAAAGACCATCAGCAAAGACCACGAAACGTCTTTTACACAGGACCTGAGTACAATACAACACATAGCTGGTGGTTATCTGGTGGTTAGGTAAACAGTCTACCGTGATTTAAAATCAACCCCCCTATCTGACTGTATCAAAATTTCTATCAATGAGACACTGGGGTAACATCTATTACAGCAGGTATGCACCACCATATGGATGCATGTAATAAGGAGGGGGGAGGCGTTATACTTTCAAATCTTAGATTAAATATTATTATTAATAATATAATTATAATAATATAATCCCCCCATAATTATCTACACCATCTGCTCGTAGTGATTCAGATCCCGGCCCAGCGCAGGGTGCATAGTTGCATACACTAGGAACCTGATGCACTACTAGGCATGCATCTCCTCGGCTCTGCTGCACAAGGTGAACTCTACATCAACCTTGATCCGAAAATCAAATCCCGAACAACAACAGATGGGGTCTCGAGTCTTCCATCCCTTCAGTTATCCCGAGGAACCTACCTCAAGACTCTATGTTACGGGCAGGAGGAGGGGACAAAGTCGGCTTTCTTATGGTTATTATCATGTTAATATATGAAAGACTCTAAAAATGAAACAAGATCCATCCATCGACATATTCTGATATAACATGAGTAACTTCAAGAGCAAGATTCTTCAAAAAATCTATAATGACCTTCTCACTCTATTCCAGTTCACAACTGCTCGATTATTGTTGTTATAATATCTGTAGAAGATTATTGATATTTTTATTTTTCCACTGAGAACAGACGCCAAAGGAGATTTCCTTTTGCACCTGTCAATGGGATTGGACCAGGTAAATTTGTAAAAAAAGAAGAAGCTTCTTAGGTTCTTCTAAGGCTGTTGTCAGAGTGTGTCATTTCAATTTTGTTACAATTAGACTGAAAAACTAAGAAGGTTTGAATCAAAATCTAGAACCTGTATTCGCTGTTTGTATGACACTAGAGGTAAATTGGGTACCTAAATTTTCATTGTAATGGATTTTTTTAGAACAGAGAAAAACCACAGAAATTATGTCTTGATCTCAAACCTCTCTATTACGAAACCCTTACGTTTTAGTTACTCGTGTGGGCTCGGCAGAGTTGGTGGGATAGAAAGTTAAACCCATTTCGGACTCTGAGCATCACATATGCACTCTGTCTACTACTGGTGTTACCGAGTCTTTTGTGTGACGGGGGGGAGAAACAGAATACCAACACAAGAAACGAGAGCAAAGGAGAGGGAGTACGAGGAATTAGAAGAAGATGGATGCATGTATAATGTATTGAAAACTACATAAGTATCTTATAGTATAAAGAGCTATGTATATAAATTAATGTACATAATCTACCACATAAAATAACTATGTACATTGTACATGCATATAATAATGAATGGGCGGCTTGCGTACTAGAAGGGTAGAGATATCTCATCTCACATATCTGACAAGATTCCATCAATGATCAAGAACTGATGCTCCGGCGATGTTGCTCACACAAAACTCTTAAGCTGACTGATTTTTTCTTCTAAAGTTATAGTTGAATCGGTACATGCAAAAACGACATCATTCCAAAAGAGTAAACTTTTGGAAAATCAAAAAAAACTTTCCCATTCATTTTTTGTCCATAAGAAAAAAAAGAAAAAATATGTAATCGTAAGGACTTACCAAAAGAAACCATTCTATATAATTTTTGGTCAGATATGTAGTGCCATTTCAAATAAATAGCCGTTCAAAGGTCGTGGAATGATGCTGTTTTTGCACATATCGAAAATATTATAAATAATAACACACGTACACTTCGAATTTTATTGTTATTTCAAACAAAAACAAAAAAATATGAATCATAAAAATTATATGTATAAAAAAAAAAATGTGGTGTAAACATCACACGACTTTCCTTATCCCCGAAAAGAAGTTGAACTCCGGCACTCGTGACTCAACGGTAACAGCTGCAAATCAATGCCAAATTCGTAATCAGCACCTCAAAATCATTGGATTTGATATGTCACAATCCCCATCTAGGATGAATAATAAAAAAGTTTAAAAAAGTTAGTCAAAGCGGGTCCCCCCCAAGATACCGGTAAATTTGGGCCGAGGTCCAAAAAGTTGAAGATATCAAAAAAATGATATGAAGAGACCCCTATTATTTTTTTAATCTAAGAAAATGTTGTTCTCTAACTTTTTTTGTATCTTTAATCAATTCATAGAAGCGGCGCTTGCGGGCAATATTTGCGGCCCTGCGGCCGCATTTTGCGGCCAATTTCAACCAAAAGTTTTGTGGTACGTTTTGTGTATAAAATTGATTTTCATACCAAATTTCAAGTCTCTAGCTCTTACCGTTCTTGAGATATCCTGTTCACACACACACAGACAGGATACACCAATTCTACAGATTACATGCAAGAACCGCATCAATCCCGGATCTATGTCGTTCTTGCATGGAACGAAAATTATAGAAACGTGTTTATATAGGAAGGGAGTAGCAGAATGATTTGGTTTTGATATAAAATTGTGCGTTTACCTTCCGAGATCCAAAATTTATGAAAACCCCATTTTCCAAAAAAATGTGATTGATGTCGTTTTTGCATGTACCGATTCAGTTACAAGTTTGTGTTAAAATCACGATGTGATATCACAATTATTCAAACTCGATTTACTAAATCTTTGCTCGAACCACCTGTCTCCAGATTACAAGTGCTCCGATTCGTTGATCAGTCTACTGAGATCGGATTAAGGTCATGATTAAACTATTGTGTTCGTTTTTGTAAAATAAAAAAATATTTTTTGCTCAGATCTATTTTTTTTTTCTTCTGGAAATATCGAAACCTCTTGAGCAATTTGTATCTTCACCATAGTTGACCCGACGCGCTGGTCAACATTTTCTGCGGGGTCATGACTCATGAGGCATCACACGAGCCCCCACAGGAGGGGAGCCCCCCCGCCCTTCCTGGCGTGCGAGTGCCATGCGCAACCCTGCCGGAGGGTAGAGACCCCGTCTCTCACACAAGAGAGGGAGAGCACGCTGCCTCTTCGTGTCTCGGGGGTACGCGGAACCGGTTTAGTCGGAAGTTAGCTTTTTTTCTGATGGTGATGAACTTTGAAATAGAGGTAAAAAATGTCTAGTTTAGACGGTAAGCTTTTAATTTTTCGTACAAAATGAGGTATATTTTACTTTTTAATTTTAATTTTTGACAAAATTTCGCCATGGTGGTAATTTTGGGTATAACTCTTTCACATACGCCTGCTGAGTGCTGCAAGGTAAAGAGATTTCGAAATACTACACGATCAATATAGACACACTATAGACAGGTATAATTATGATAGGATTATAGTAGATCGATCGTTGGGCATGGGCACTATGGAGTGTGGCATGATAAATATTTCAATAAAAAGAAATCCAATGGCTAAATCCTGGCCATTTGGATTTCTGCTTACATCTCACACCAGATAATTACGGTACATACCAGCACAGTGTTTATCGGTAATACATCCTTTTAATTTCATTTATGATTTAAAAAAAAGGTTCATTATAACTGTTACTTGACAATCGGCACCAGATATATAGGACAGAACAGGAATGTTATCATGGTCTTGTGCTTTCACATCCACAACAAGTATTGGAAATTTTCTAGCTGACGAGTCCTCGAGTTATTAGCGTCTCAGGGATTCAGGAGCAAAAGATAAGAGCTGATCAGCCAGAGATACGGAAACCTGATCTTCTAGTTAACAACAATAGGACTTTGTCAGTTCCCATATTGGCAGTATCAAATTCAGCATGCAAATAGTAACAAGGGCCCCTAGTCTATAGGAGGGTAGAGAGAATCTTAACAAAGACGAATATTAGCATTGAGAAGGAGTCATCAATAAGCAGTGACATTCAATGTCTCTGTAAGAGTAACATTCTTATTAAAGAGATAATAAAAAATAATGTTTTCATGATTTCTGATAGAACTGCTGAATTCAGCATAAATAAAACTTACCAATCATAACAGGAAAGTTTTCGAAACCTCAAATAAGACAATGGCCAAAAATGTCGAACAAGTGCATTGAACCCAAAAAACAAAGTAAATTAAATGTAGTTGATGTTCACATTACTGTCCAAGACAGCTTAAGCAAATGTTAAGTGACATTTAATGTAACCCTTTTCAAAAAACTAGATACAATTTATTGACTTTATTGCATGGTATCAACATTAATCTTCAATTGGTAAGACATGGGAATAATATTTCCACATTGAAACGGTCTTCATTAGCATATTTCCAAGGCTTCAAAAACGGTTGAAGACTTTGTTTATCATGTTTCCAAAAAACAAAATAACAAACCAAGAAAAGATGTTGTCGGTTTGACATGAAATGTTGAATACAACTAAATTCATGTGCAGAAAAGGAGTTTAAAACTGACGAACGCATGTAAAACGTCATCATGGGTGGACATAAAGAAGACTTTGGTCCTGCTTTTTTCTGCATTCTTCTTCCTTGTCAGTTGTACAGGTGGGCCATTGGGCGCATGTTATCAATCACTACTGGATCTCAACATACAACTGTATTTTTATTAATGAATTAATGCTCTTGTATAGAATATGGTCATGTAGGTACATATTCATTGGATCCGAACATACAACTGTATTATATTAACGAATTCATGCTTATGTATACAATATGTTATGTACACAAACAATATGTAAGATATGAAGTGGTCTCTCCATCATGATGCGTTTGGCTACATACATAGAGCCAGGTACTTACATCATGCTGATGATACTGGACTGGCCGATAGCTAACATGTCAATGTACTGCAAGGGAGGAGGAAGAACAATGAAACATGTGACGCAGGGGAAACAGGTACTTGTGGTGCGTACGCCAGGGCAGTGTCGAATATCTCAATCATGTCCCTATGCGGGGCGGGAATGCGGGTAGCAAATCTATTTGCGCAATCCGCTCAGCAATCAGATTGAAATCAGGATCCTGTCTTCCTGTTGCTTCATGTTCAAGCCAGTGGTCACAACCCAGAGTTTGGAGTTGCGAGTCCCAGGTATGGGCTTTGTTTTAGAAAGCCGAATTTAATTCAATTCAAGGACAAGAAGTTGCTTTTTTAATATAATAAAAATATTGAATAATATAGAATTATTGAGTAAGATAAATTTATTTAATAATATTAATGCATTAGAAAGAACCATCAATACACATAGTAATAGAATGTATTAACAATGACTTTGTGATAGTAATATTTCATCACCAAATCTACATGTACGACTCTAAATTAGGTCCCAAAAATAAATCCAGTAACGCAATCCCACAGCAATTCGTTGCCGCAGAGGTTGTTAGTCTGGGAATCCTAATTGAGAAGGAAAATCTCGCACATTCGCGAGTATCGACACCAAGGGAGGAAAACCAAGTGCAAAATTTCAGCTTTCTATATTGTACACATGTATATGTATGTACATATTGTACATAATTACTGTACCATTACGGAGATACTGCAATGATCAGTGTGTGCTTACATGAATGAGTTAAACATTTAAAAAAACCCTTCAGTTTCAATGATACTTCTGGTAAGTAATTAGGAGTTCACAATTCCTTGTAACTTGTAACCTATTTCTCAATACGAGCAAAAATACAACCAGAGATCTGTTGTAAGCACATTTCATTGATTCGTAGTATTCGAACATAGCCAACATCTGGATATTCCGACACGCGACAACCACTGATTCAATCAAAATGAAAGTACATACATTCACAACCAAAAACTCCAGCACAACAACTTACTA
The DNA here is from genome assembly GCA_024516035.1 of Bactericera cockerelli. Taxonomy (NCBI): domain Eukaryota; kingdom Metazoa; phylum Arthropoda; class Insecta; order Hemiptera; family Triozidae; genus Bactericera; species Bactericera cockerelli. Next base: position 25,907,840 of record CM044959.1, on the reverse strand, counting down.
AACAAATCTAACAATGATACCGAATTAACAGAAACACCTGTTGGGTTTTTGCAACAGCTACAAAAAAGTGCAGACCACCTTATGTACAACCGAAAAAATCTCCATCGACACAAATACAGGGTGTTTCAAGTCTACATTTGTGTTACAGTGTTTTTTACATTAGCATATTTCTTCAAAACATTTAAAAATATTGAAAATTTCAACTCTGTGTGTATAAGTAAAATTAGTAAGTCTTAATTAAAAAGGTGAAAATCTCATGAAGTATTAGAACGACTAGAGTACCCAGTATGGCGGCAGCATTCCCCATTGAATTGTAAAAGAAATAAAGTTTTCATAATCTGCTTCCTGTGATCGTGGTAAAAAAAAAGTTGGTTCCACTTCTAAACAAGGCAGCATTGGTATCACTGGTTTGGACGTTAAAGATTGTCTGCCTCTCACAACTGTTGAGTCGAATAACTTGAGGGCAATCAGGTGCAATCAAGTTTACTATGGAGTTTGTTCTGAAGTTGATACCTGGCACGCGACTGAAATCTTTCTGAGCTCGTCTTGTTTTTTATGAGACTAACTTCTCAGTCAAGACGAGAGGATCATCAAGTCGAGACCTATCAACTCTTTCTGGACGTACAAAGTCAATTCGACACCTCATTAACATTCAGAAATGATCGAATATGCAAATTGGAAAGAAGATTTTGGACCAGCATATTGTGAAGGGTAGAGGTCAGGTGACGTTTTTTGTGTGTCAAGCTCCAATATATTCTTATATTTATGGCGGACGGACTCTGTAAGTTACGACTTGAATACAAAGACCTTTTCAATTCTGGATATGAAACAGAAAGAACTGAAAACATATTTGAAAGTGAGCTGAACTTTGCACAAGTTTACTGCGAGCTGCAGAGTAAAGAACACAATACAAAGGTGAGTGCCCTGGCTTATGATTGTATTATGAGGAAATGTTATGACTTTTTGCTAACGTGCGAACACATTAAGAGCGTCAACCCATTGCAACCCCAAGGCATGATCTGGTTTGTAAATTGAAAATCCGCATTATTTTTTTTCTTCATATTCATCAGAAATGAATAAAAAATAATGTATTACATTTTTCTCTATAGATTTTGAAAGATGAATTGGACCTCGACTACAAAAGAAAAGAAACGAAAGCGATTAAAATTCGCAGACAAAGAAAAACCATTTCAAAGGCAGTTAACGTCCGAACTGCAATGGCCTTCCTTCCTTCTTTTGGTAGTCTAAAATGACTAAATAAAATACTAGTATACAACATTCGACGTACACGTTCAAGTGCTTACGACATCTACGTTGCTCCGAGGAACGATCACATAGTAGCCCAAAAGTTGTGAATGTGAGTAAATTTCGACCGATAGTTGGACGCTAAAAAGTGTCAGCCCATTATGACTTGAAAAATCAAATGACCACTTCATCAAAAAATGGTTCTGAATGTCACCCGAACTGCAGAATAGTTTGGGTGACATTCAGATTAATTATAAGGGTTGGGAGGAAGACATTGCCACAGGCAATAACCCGCCCTTTAGGTAGGACAATATTATTATTTTCTTTTTTATTTATTTATTTTGTCATTTTTTTGTTTTTTTTTTCTTAATGTTATACTGTTACTATTGTACTTGGTCATCTAAAGCTTAAAAAAAAAAAAAAAATAGTTTCATGACTTCCTGGGCTCCATACAGAGCAAACCGAGGGCGAAGACGAGAAGGGTTTAACGGTCAGAGCAGACGTTCGGCCTTGTGTTTCTCGACAAGTTCCTTGACTTGGGTCGGGGCCCAGCAGATGGCTAACGTGACATTTCTACTGAGAGTACTGAGCGAGGGAGTTGTCAACAGATTGGTAAGATTACGATTTCACGCGCAGGGCAAGGAAATACGACAGAGGTGCGTGAGGGATTCAATAGATCGGGGATTTTTTTTCCTAGGTAGTGTACTGGTATTTAATGGGTTACTTTCATCCCGCGTCAAAAATAAACTATGGCACCTATCTCTTCCTGAGATTTTATCCACGATTCCAATTAAATAGATCGGGGAATCAGATGTGATCTAGTTATATCTTTTGGCTATTTTCATACAGTTGTAGATTGCAATCATTGCTAATAATTCTAATTCCAAATGTTTTTTCAAGTCTCAGTCAGCTATATGTATAAGCATATCTTGATTGAAATCTATGTAATGATTGTTGTACATAGCAACTATAATACGTTTGTTGGGTACATTATTTTATTTGATACCTGTAATGTATATAAAAATTATTTCTGAAACTCTCAATTATCCTTTCTAAGAATAGAAAATTACCTTGGGCACTCCAATTCCATTGTTTGAATCTTCTTTTATCTAATAAACAAATCATTCAAAAAACTTGTCAATCCATGAAAAGATCATTTATAAAATATACAAAAAAAAACACAATTTAAAAAACTGATTGCTCACAGAAATAGAATAACAAAATGCATAATACGTGAAAAAATACACGAAAATAATAAAAGAAATAAAAATCACAAAAGCATGTTTGTACAATCCAACAGGAACTCGGAACCAGTCACTTCATTTCTAATGGAAATATCGCACAAGATAAACATCTCCAAGCACTTATTTGCAAATAGAACTCGATACCTGCACTCTAGGCTAAGGTACACAAACTTGAGGATGTCTATCTTCTATCTGATCTGATAGGAAACACTGAAAACTACCATTGAGGATTCTGTGAAAAGGCTCGCAGATGTTATGCACTAGGATCTGCATGTAAAGAGGAGAGGAGCACACTGCACATGACTTCATCCCATATTGTTTGTGAAAGAAAAAGGAACCAGTACACTAGACTAGGCGCAAAAGAAGACGTGGAAATATTTTTGGAAAAAAGTGACAAGACAAGATTGGGCTTGAATGCGTGAGGAGGCAGTTACAATAATAATTTAAGCTCAGTTTTTCTTTTAAAAATACTTTTGGCGGAATCGCGGTAGTCGATTAGGAATTACTGACGGTCTGAAATTCCAAAACTTGCAGAGGAAAGCTGAATCATTTATACGTTGTCTTGAAAACCTTCCATTTTTACAAAAAAAACGAGCCGTACCAACGAGCTTCTTGTAAAAAAAACAAAATTTCAAGTAGATAAAAAAGAAAGAAAAGTAACTGAATTCTGACTCCAAGGTATTGTGGTGGGGTTGTGAAGAACACATACAAAAATTAATGGTAAAATTACTTAGTTTTAAGGCATGAGAGTTTTGATACGAATGTTAAATCAATAGTTAAACTTTAGTGTTTGTTTGTTGAAAGGCGAACGGTTTGCAAAAAAATTAACTAAATATATTTTTCATACTTTTTGCGTACATATATTTTTAAAGGTGTCAAAGTAACTAAACAATACATAACACATGGGTCAATAAGTCGTCGAACTAAATGTGAAAGGAAGGTTTTTTTGGCAAATTTTTACCTCAGTCATCAACATAGTCTCCATTTAGGGCAATACAATTATTCCAGCGCTTTTCCAATTTTTCGATTTATATTTTGTAGAAGTTTTTGTCTTTTGCCTCAAAATAGGCTTCAGTGGCGACTATGACTTCATCATCGGATCGAATTTTTTTTCCCTGGAGCTCTTTTTTCAGGTCTGAGAACAGGTGGTAGTCAGATGGATCCAGGTCTGGTGAATAAGGGGGATGTGGGAGCAATTCAAATCGCAAATCCTTCAATATTTTGCCATCGTTTTCATTGACTTGTGCATTGGAGCGTTGTCTTGGTGAAAAAGTGGTTTTTTCCTTGCCATGTGGTGCCTTTTCTGTTTGATAGCGTCATTCAACCGATCCAATAAGGCAATGTAATAGTCACTGTTTATCTTCTGACCTTTTGGGAGAAAGTCAATCAGCAAAAGTCCATTTGTGTCCCAAAATATAGAAGCCATAACCTTCCCAGCTGATTCTTGTGTCTTTGGACGCTTTGGTCGGATATCGCCCTCTCCTGTCCATTCGGCTGACGCTCTTTTCGATTCCGGAGTATAGTGGTGTATCCACGTCTCATCCATCGTTATATATCGGCGGAAAAAATCCTTTCTGTCTCTGTTAAACAGCTCCAAACAATGCTCAGAATCATCAATACGTTGTTGTTTTTGGTCAACTGTCAGTAAACGCGGCACTCACTTGGACAAAAGCTTCTGCATACCCAATTCTTCATGTAAAATTTTAAATACAGTACCTTTTGAAATCTGTAGAGTGTCAGCTATCTCTTGTAACTTAACTTTGCGATCAGCTCTCACGATTTTCAGCATTTTTTGAGTGTTTTCTGGTGGAGCGACCTCAATAGGACGTCCTGAGCGGTCTTTGTCTTCGGTGGATAATCTACCACTTTTAAATTCTCTATACCACCAACAAATCGTCCCTTTTGATGGACAATCATTTGGATAACACTTTATTAACCATTTTTGAGCTTCCACAGTATTTTTGCCCATCAAAAAACAGTGTTTGATAAAGACGCGAAACTCGTTTTTATCCATATTTTAAAAGTAAACAATAGAAACTTCACTAAATTTGTAATAGCTTAGAGAAAAATAATTTTCAGGGCACAAAATCACAACACATGACTGATGACCGTTAGTACTAAAAGTTTTCAAAACAAACAGCGCGCTAGTGTCTAGCTCTATTACCTAGTTCGACAACTTAATGACCCATGTAGTATGTATATTGTTATGATTTACAGGTCTCATATATTTTGGGCTTAAATCTAGCTTACCCTGAAACAGACTCAAATAATTCAAAACAAATCTCTCATTGGGGAAGAATTGGATCAAATGAGGAAGCAATGCAGATTTTGACCTGTAGTGTCAAGGAAGTGTCCCTGATTCGGATGCATGCCAGGGCACCAGCTAGGGACAGGACTCCTGTTATTCAAATCCTACCCCCTGTGGAGCGACCTGCATCTCCCCCTCTTGCAATTATTATTTTTTCAAAAATTTCGGTTTTTGTGTTTAATCGAGCGTCAAAACCTCTACACCGCACTCTGGCAGGCTCTCAACCCTTTGGTTTCGGGTTTTACCATTTCAATACATCTCGGAATTCAATGACACAGCATTTGCAAATCCCGAGGGTAATGGGTGTATAATGTTAGCTTATATCTCTAGCGAGCAGTTGACACTAGAATACTATTGTCATGTTGTTGGTTTACTCCTCGTGGCTTTTATAGTCTGTTTTAGTTATACTCTACTCGTATTAGATACCAGAAAAGTGTGGTCCGATTTGGAAACGCCAATTCTTGTGGTTTATCTTTGAGAAGACTGCTCTGTGTTCCCAATAACCTTTGTTCGAATACCAGCTTAACCAGAACTTGAAAAAAAAAAATACCATCCAAGTTATTTTTGGCACTTTTTAGCCAAATTGAATAATTTATTTTGAACTCTTTCTCATCACACACAGGTACGATTTTTGTATTACAGTTTAACCTGGGATATAAGAAAAAAAAAATTCAGGTCAAATTTACCACCCCACAAAGGAAAATAACCTCTTTATAAGATAAACCTGGATATGAGAGAAAACAATTCCGGTCTCTTCAGTTCTCTTATATCCATCCACAGGGGTTCCGACTGAACAATAGAAAAATATTTGGACTTTTTGAAAAGTCGCCAGAACCGTTTTCTTGGAATGACGAGTCTTCAACTTTTTCTTATTTAAGGGATCTAGAAGTTTAGTTTGGATAGACACACTCTTACAATCTTCAAACAATTGAAAACTTGAACAATTAAGTTCTTTTTCAGTTTCATAATTCTTGTTCAGGGTACTTTCATTTTCAGATTATCAACAAGTTCTACACGAGAGACTTTCGAGGAGTTATCTGAATGTGATGGAACATCATTTTATTTATTAATAAAATCCATTTTAAGGAAGTTTATATTTTAACAGTTACATATTTAAAAGTTATGACATGTAAAATATATGTTTTCCTGAATGTCTATTTTTCAATTATAATAGTAGAGTTATTTAAAAAAAATACCAATATCCAAAACTTATGACGAGACGAATATAATTTATAAGTTAGTATGGTTTCATCATCATTATGCAGTGATGATCGATACCCTTAGGGAGTGCATTAAATGAGGTTATTTATTGATAGACACGTGCACCGAAGTAATATACATTATACATACTGACGTAATATACATTAAAAATATTGATATTTTAAACAGAAATTTAAAGAAGTTTTTTATATATTAATTTCAACATAGCATACGACAAGTAATCCAAGGAAAACTAGGAAGGATTTAGGGCGAAATTAATGCAAGTCATGATTAAGATCTCAATTTTATTAATTTTGCCCTTAGAACGCAAGAAAGTTTCACACATTTCGCTGACTGACACAAAACACACCATACGAGTATGTACCAACGTATGTACCAACAAAGAACAAGGACTAGTATGCCGAATTAGACAAGATTTTCTTATACTTAAAAGAAGGAGCAAAGGGAAAACAAAAAACACAAGTCAACCTAGTGGAAAATTTGAACCAAACATCATATGGAATATATTAATTTATAACCAGAGTTTCCTGGAAATAATGCTTTGTATAATATTTGAAATTAAAATAAATAAAGCGTTTGAAAAAAACTAAAAAAAAATACCTCATATTGTTCTTACAAATTTACCAGGCCCACTCTGTATGTCTTTTTTCAGAAATAGATTGTACAAAGTTTTCTTCACGACAGAAAGAAAGAGAAGAAACAAAAGAGGAAAGTTTTCTTTCTGGAAACAATTTGACAATCTGTGACTTATGATTGCTTTCTTTACTAAACGTCGTAAGCGAGTCATATAAATGATTTTCGAGCAGTAAATTTTCGCTGAAATGAAGTTTTAAATTCATACGGTTCACTTGAATGTACCGTGGAAAGTGTAAAAAAAAAAAAAAAAAAGAACAAACGTTAACTTATAATAAAGTATCTATAATAGACACTCCGTTTATTTTTTAAAAATCATAGAACAAAAGCCTCATCGAGCCCTTGGTTGACAGGCAATGAGTGTTGTATAAACCTATATTATCTCAACCTGGATTTTCTTGTAAATTACAAAACTATAGTATGTACTCTAGCCTATGTCGTACATGACATTTACTTAGTTCAAGTTTAATTTTGTATTTTATGTTTATTTATGTAAGTTTTAAGTTTTTTCTTTTTGTAGGGCCAATTATTGTAAAATGGGTTAGATCCCGTAGAAATTCTAAATAAAAAATATAAAAATAAAATAGTCACAATAATAAGAGTAAGAGTTATTCTGAATGAAAACCTTAAATCAATATTTCATCTATAAAACAAACAAGTTTTATGCTTCATGACAACAATAATTCTTTCCTCATCTTCCCCAGTACAGTTTTCCTCCGGTCAAAAAAGCTGATGTAAAATAAGACTCTAAAAATTGTGTTTTGAATCCCAATAAAAAAATATTTGTTACTCAAATAAAATTATTCGTTATTTCCTCATATTGAATCAATAAAATTCTTTCACCCTCCCCCCTCTGATCAACATCCCCCCCTCCTGAACTATAAAGAAAGCAAAGCATGGCCAAGTTGTATTTAATATCCTCATGGAGGTGGGAAGAGGAGGAGGAGGACACAAAGATGATGTAGAGAGAGAGAGGATCCTCTCCAGCAGGGGAGGGAAAGGGGGGGGAGGGAGAGAGGGAGAGAGAGAGAGAGAGAGAGAGAGAGAGAGAGAGAGAGAGAGAGATATTCTCTATCTGAGAAGGAAGGCAAGGAGAGCGGGAAGAGAGACAGAGAGAAAAAAAAGAAACAATAAAAAATATGATTGTTTTATGAGGCCTTGATTAGCATAATATTTATGGGCACTCCGCCCTGCCCAGCTTCCCGAAATACACTTAAGAGTATAATTCAGTTTATTATGTTCCGCTAACTGCTCCAGACTCTACTCGTAAACTTTTCTAATGAGTACTCTACTCTTACTCTTGCTGAGGAGGGGAGGGGCAGTTCATCTCTGTTGTACTTCTTCACAAATGATGATTATCCCGCAACTAACAATTCTAACAATAATAAAAAGACGTTTGCATCACATTTGGAAGATGAATATCGACCCTTGAACTTTCAAGTTTAAGGGCGAAATTAATAGACAAAATCCATAACGTCATTGCTTAGCATCGGTTTTCCCTGTCTTCGACAGTACGCAATCTGACACTTAGCGCCACAGAGGTATTACAAAAACTTCTATTCATTTCTTCCTAAATATCTGTGAGATTTTGACTTACCCTTTTTGCCAAGTATTCTGAGAAATCATGAGCTCATCTTACCTGTAAAACAAGCAAATAAAATTGAACTTATTAACAATGAATGACTATGAAGAAGTTGTAGAATCTATAAATTTAATTAATTTAATTTAATGGTACATTTCGGTAAGTTAGAGCTTGATTAGCAATCAGATTTTTTTTCTCTAAAATCAATGATGCGACCTCTATCGGTAGTCCTTTACACGAATTCAGATTTAAGTTCAAGTGTTGAAAGTTACCACAAAATCATACAAAATAATCCCGCTGAAGTTAGGTATATTATGCTGAAATTGCTGTAGGTATTTACGGTAGGTGTGTATTATTTTCTCTTTTTAGTCGGGCCTCTGTGCTTTAAAAAATCCATCTGATAAAAATAAATATATCATACCAACTGACGCGACGCCTCTACCCAGGCGTGTGCTATATTATGTAAAAGTTACATACATATGTATATTCCTGGACAACCAACCACTTAATAGTGTTCGCTGTACAGTGTACACACAGTATATAGGCACGTTCTACTGCATACTTATACAATATTAGGTAAAATAATGTGTATATTATATTTAGAGTTGGTTCTAATGTTAAATATGTGTATTTTTTGTACCACTAGAGAGGTACCGGGTCCCAGAATTTGAAGCACCTGTCTTTTTTCGCTCATAATTGCGTGGACTCGTTATCCTTGTTGTCTGTAGCATTGGTCTGTGGTCTGGTGCTATGTTAGTCTGTTCTACAGCTCCTATACTATTCCAGGAGATATATAGATAGATACCTCTACTGAAACACTGCTATGGGTCTACTAGAATATTTGTCTGAGTAGCTTGGTTACCATAACTACAGAAAAAAAATCACTTGGTCCTTTCTTTACTTCTGAAAATACTTCATTTGTCTGTGGCTTGTGTTCACTTTAATATTTGGAAAGATCCTCTGATACTTCACAATAAGGGCAACTTTCATTCATATTTTCAACTAAGATAGGCCAATCTATAGGCCTATAGGCCAATCATTACGAGCATATAACAGTGATCAGTCCTTCAGTGAGAGGATTTAACCTCATTTACACTCAATTGTGTCGAATGAAAACAACTAAACAAGTCAGCAACATGACAAGTTTAGTTTGCAAAGGTTTTTTTGTTCTACCTCAGAAGAATGTTGAATCCCAGCTAGGACTCACACGAAACTTTCAGCATGAAAAGATAATAAAGAGCTACTCACTGGGTGAAGTTCGTGAAATGTTTAAACTGCTTTTTTTAATTTTCAAGACAAACATCACAATCTCATTGTAATAACTTATTTAACTTGTTTGTTTTTTGCTGAAAAAACAAAGGAAAAGCTCTACGTGGAAAGCGCGGGACCGCTTATACATTATGAAGTGGGGCATGCTAACTTTGCATACATCAACATCGCGACATAGTGTGAACTTTGTTCCAAGTTATTGAGTGCTACCGTCGCGTCGTCGTCTATTATTATCTATAAGAGAACCTGTAAAATTCAAATTTATGTATTTAATGGCCGTTAAAGGGTGGGGGGGACTTTCAAGAGCAGAAGTAAAGGCAACCCAAACTTATAAAAAGCCAATTCGGAGACATCGACATAGAAATGTTTGCCTCGGACTGTAACTGTACCCGGCTATAAGAGAAAATTTGCCACGTTAAATCTACTTAAGGGACAATAACATCCTTATAAGAGAAACCTGGATATGAGAGACAAACAATTCCGGTGCCTTGAATTCTCTTGTATTTGGTTTCAAAAATCAAGCTCAGTTAAGCCACAACTTGCACCCTGCAGGTCGGTGGATCGAGTATTCGACTATCAGTAGTCTGTCCCGGTAGCTCAGTGGTAAAGGCGACACTGTGTGAATCCAGAGATTCCAGAGGTCGCGGGTTCGAAACCCAGCCGGGACAAGACAAGTTATTCTCCCAGTTGGGATTTTTACCACATAATAATACGCCTTGGGCTTACTGCTGGAATAATGGGACTTAATAGTCCTAATCAGGCAGTATAAATAAGGCGATATTATTATTATTATCAGTGAATAATATCGATAGATTAGACAGAATTTGTACAGTGCATAATAATAATAATGTAGTAACCGACGCGGGTCACGTACATAGTGTCACCCTGTATATCTGTATAACTTAGCCTATGCACTGGATACAATACAATTTAAACCGTTTTCAGTACTATGTGTTCTTTTTTAAGAAGTTTTTTTTTCTAACTCAACAAAGAACCGGTTTTTTTTAGGAAGAAGGATACAAAAAACTCAATTTTACTACAACAATAATGATTGTAATAATACTGAATTCGGTAACGATATCCTCAAGACGAAAGTGTAAAACCTTAAACATAGCTATGTATGTATAATTGTATATCCTCAGAGTGTTTCGTCTGAGGGAGAGGGAGCAAGTGTGTTTAGTGAGCTACGAAATCAGATCATCTCGCAGCTTGCTCGGATATTTGGGTCCAACGACAGATGTTTGGACTTGATTTGGAACTATTTTAATTTCAGTTTTGATGGAGACTTGGGAACTATTAAAACTAATGTGTCGGCCCGAAATGAAACAGAGAACCAAAGTTTGCTCATAAGAGGAAAGATTTAGCTGTCTCAGGGACTTGGAATTACGTTTTTAAAAGGATGAGAGATAAGAATGAGTTTTTCTCGTTTCTTTTTCCATTAGTTCAAGTGTGTCAATAACTAAAGGTATTATGTATATGTAAGAAAAGTCCAATTTAGTAATTACTCGTTTTATTTGTGATGACCCCAAGAGAAAATACATGATGATAAATTTGATGTAATGATAAATTTAAGCAAGTACACCTACCTATATTTTTGTACTTTCAAGTTTGATAATGATCCCTGTGATTTTTTGGATTTTGAAAATCTCACATTATTCCTTTACTTACAATCATTTGATCATAGCTCAGCCAATAGCATTTTGTATTCCTTGTTAAAATAATAGTAAAAACAATATTGAAATAGTAAGTATAATAATTAGATATAAGCTTAATTTAATAACAAATATTAAAAAATAATAATGAATGAAAAAATCCCTGGGTTTGGCCAAACCTGGTACATACAAGTTATTTGCATAAGAAAATTCTCCCAGAAGGAGAACTGACTCTATACATAGTAAGAAAATTTTGATGTGAAAAATATTTAAAAATAAAATAAAATGCGTTGATTCCCACCAGACCATCTAATGTAAACAATTTACCCCCGCCCCCTCCCCAATTTTCCTAAACAAACACAGCGTGCCTATGAAATACATGAGAAACTACTACATGCTAATCTACTCCGAGTCACTGGGGGATCTCAGATCTGGGACCTGAGGTGTTCAACACGAGAAACACACAAAACAACATCTCATGAATCTGAGACCTTGCTTGGTACCAGGGCACCCAGATTGGTTGGGTTCCTACAAAACATCTGGCCTTCTCTGTCTCTCTCTTCTCCTGCATCTACCAAACTTCATTTTTTGGAAAGTTGATACCTACTCAATACTGGAGCCACACTCCTCATCTATCTGGTCCATGGGTATAAGCTCTTGTTCAGCAGTCTACTGCTAGAGGATTATACCTATAGCTTTAAGCCACCATCTCACTCAATTGATCCTTTGCTACTCTACTCATCTTAATATCAGTTAACAGAAGTTCAGTGGTGTTATCAGGAGTGCAAGATTTTAGCCATTTTGATTTTTTAAAGTGAGAATTATTGAAATTTATAAGTTCTTGGGAAAAACTTATAGTTATACACAACTCTTGGTAAAACAAATAAACATCGAAATAATTTGGAGATAGAAAACACTTGGCTTTTTTTGTTTTACTTAATTATTTATTTTCAGATGGCCAATTCGCCAGTTACGGCATCGTCAGTGAACTATCGTCAGTTCACTGACGATGCCGTAACTGGCGAAATGGCCATCTGAAAAAAAAATAATTAAGTAAAACAAAAAAAGCCAAGTGTTTTCTATCTCCAAATTATTTCGATGAGAATTATTATTATTATGAATCAGAAATGTAAATACTACAAATAGTACTGCTGAATCAAAGGCTATGTCTTATTCGGGCAGTATTATTAAGGTTCATTATTATTGCTACTGCTGCTGACTCACAAGAAATTCTGATAATCAATACCTGATAAATCTGTCTAATATGCTACAGTTTGATATACTTTACAGATTAATAAGTGAGACGTATTTCATTATAATTAGTAGTGGTATGAACGATAGTATATACGATAAAATTCGTACTTTGTTAATGGTTTTTTCTACTGATACGCTTTCTGTATACTCTTCTAGTTTTAACCACACCAATGTTCATCACTATCTGTATAGCAACATAGTATAATCTTTAGTATGAAGCAGGACTATCTGTAATGATGGGATGTCCATCATACAATTCTAGACAGATCAGGTCAATGGACTATTTCTATTATTCTTTAATGATTGTTTGATGTTTTTTTTTTCTCTAAATATATTAGAAATACAATAAACTCGTTTATAGCAGTTACGTGTGTTTATTTATCATTTATTTTTAGTTGTTCTGCATTGAATGAAATCTCTTCTGACTGGTCTCATAATCTTGGTAAACTGGGCTTTCCTTCATCTGACTTCTTCATCTAATTCCAACATTCTCGAGACAATCAATCAGTTGATTTTTTTCTGAAGTATTTTTTTACCATAAAAGTAAGGCTGCGATTCAAACTGTTGTTCATGCTCCTGTACATTTATTTATGACTATTTTATACTGCTGAAGAGACAATTCAAATATTGGAATATTATTTTCAAGATGCTATTTCTTCTCCTCTTTTTTTACTTTGCATAGTTACCTGACCTTTAGTTTCTGGCACCCCTACTTCCACATTTTTCGGCTATATGCCCTTCCTAACGTCAGCACTCTTACTCCTAAGGTTCTTAATATATGTGGCAAACTTGAAAAATTACACACTTTTGACACTTTTCCCAAAATGAACTTTTCAAAAAAACGCAGATTTTAAAAGTGAACCTTCTTCTTTTACTTTGCAGTTTTAAGACTTATCACTTGAGGTCGGCCTTGTTCAACCTCTTCCTCGTGATTGATGTTGGTTCTAGCACTCCTACTTCCACATTTTATGGCTGGATGCCCTTCCTAACGCCAACTCTGTTAAGGGCGACCAACAATAAATTTTAATTTGTGTTATTGTCTTTTGGCCTGACAATTACAATTCTGTTAAACGTCCCCTTAGCGAGACTATTTCAAAGTGACCCTACGGTAGGTGTATAAATTTTAAATACTTTAGGATCACTTTAATAGGGCCACCGATTGAAAAAAATAGACATCGACATCGAGTAATATAAATTTTTAAAGTTTTTTTTTTTAACTGACAGCATTGAAATTCCATGCCTATATTATATCACGCATTCTTTCCATTCCTTAAAACTTCCATTAAAAAACGCTGTTAAATATTATAGATCAACAGAACGTCGCGACCATGCAAGACTCATCAAGTCTATCGAGATTTTACACCACTGAGATTGATAACATAAAAGATAAGGTGAGACGGCAAGATTCGAGAAAAAATGAGAGCTGGGCGCTTTCTTAGAGAGAAAAGTTTTTCAAATTTTATTTTTCAACATAAATTATTCACGATAACTGCCGCGCTGCGCATTGTAAACACGATCACCCTGTGGTCGGCCATCCCGGCTTCTATTCCGAGTATCGGATATTCGAGACCAGACTATTTTCATTTTATTTTATCATCAATTTAGGTACAAAACCTTAATTTTTATCATCTCAGGGTGAAAAGACAAGTTAAATCTATGGACAGAACCGGGCAGGAGTTGATGGGAAAGGGAAAAAGCTTCGTTATGTGCTAACAAGATGGAAAATCACACCTAGAAATGGAAGCCATGAACACCTCATCAAGGAGAGAAGAGAGAAGAAACCTGCTCTTCAGACACACAACTCACCCACACACACACAATGTGTTGGAAATGTACATTAGGTTTACTCACTACTCGAGATCTCGAGATACAAAACTGCAGACTATTATAGTACACTTAACGTGGAATCATCGTAAGGATACGTTCTCACTAATCAACTTTCATGCCCTAAAAGTTACTTCACGTTTTCTCAAAACAAGAAGAAATTAACTTTCCTCCCCCCCCTGCCTCCCCTTCGCACAAGTTTCTATCTTCTTATTACTTTCAAGTACGCTTTATAAATTACTTTTAACGTCACCACTTCTTCCTCCTCGCCCGCTCCTCTTTCTTCAAGTCTTCTTCTCTCCGCTTTATTTTTCCGTAAAAAAGGAAAAGAAATTCAACTTCTAGTATAGTTTTTCTTTTTCATTTTTACTTTCCTTTTTTTCCGCTCGCGAAGTAAAGCCCCTCCTCGCCCGCCTGCCTCATGATAAGCTCCGGGGGCATCTCCGACTTAATCTTTCCGATTATCTCTCTGCTTCTCCGGGGCATTATACCTCCATTGTCTTCTCTCTGCAGTTTATACTATGATACACCTACATTACCTACGCGATATACTTTGAATCGGAAAATGGAAAATAACACAGTCGTTCAATATCCTAACGTTCAGCGCAAAACGGCTGTTTTACTTGATGTGTTCTAAATAGTTTGACTTATCACGTAGATTAAACTATTGATTAATTTTGGAATTTCTTTTCAACTGTCAAGATATTATTACTTTCAAGAACTTATTTGGGTTTTTTCTTATGGTACTTTGTTTTTTTTTTTGTAAACACAATGTGGAGCTGGAGATCCATACTAAACTTTCCTAATATGTACATAATAGACCTATGTAGTTATCATTTTCCTAGAAGATCTGAATGACAAAATACTGTCTGAGAACCACATGACCCTAGTCAGGATTTGAAACCGCAATATACTTTAGATTCCAGAGTTGTGATCAGTCCTCTTTCCTCTATACATTTTAGTACTTTTCCTAATAAATTTATCCATTAGGAATGATGGTTTTAAGAATGATAATTCAAAATATGAAGACAAGAGAATAAACAGAGAGGAGGAGGAGAGAGGGGAGCCGAGGGGAAGAACAAGCCTTTGGGTAGGTAATTTTGTAAAATGCGAAGAAGAGAAAAACGGAAGGCGTATTTATTTTATGATGCTCAATAAAAACTTTTTACGACACATCTCTGCGTTGGGACCGAGTTGGAGCGTCTCTCATAATGTTATTCTTATTGCAGGGACGGCAGGCCCTGATTCAGGAGCTCAGCCAGGGCTCCGGCCTGTCTCCGGACTCATTTCTGATAAAGAAAAGTGCAATTTGCAGCACCACAACGACGCAACGCGCAAAGGATAGAGTCCTCCTAGTATGTAATAATAATGATAATACTCTTCAGTGGAAGGTAACGAACGACCAGGCAAATGCTTTAAGCATTTTCTACCACCTAACCCTCAGAGTCTTATTAATATATGGTCACAAACTCGAACTAGTGAGGAAACATTCATGCACTGGCTTTGATTCGAACCAAGGAATCCCTACGCTACCTGGATTACCAGACTGGCGCGTTAACCACCTGACTACCAGTGCACGGTATGTAAAATATTGTAGGTACAGAGAAAACGGCCGGCCGTAGACTTGACAACTTACAAGAGACCACACCACTTGGATTCTTTCATTCCATTTCTTTTGAGCAATTTTTAATACAGATTTTCTGTACAATTATTTGCTCTGAAACTAATTTGATCTATAGTTGCTCCTTCATAGAAAGAGCTGTAAATCGGCTCAACTACCATTAATGGAATAATGAAGGAATTAAGTAAGGCACGAGGGCCAATGCAAAAAATCTCGCGTCTATACTTTTATGTGACCTCCTAGAAAATCTCGCCTGAATCTGTATTGAGGGGATACTCTCCCGGCTTTACTAATAATGACTAAACCAGAATGAAGAGGAGGAGGAAGAGACTTTTGGATGGCAAACAAGAGCTTTGGTGACATCTCAAGCATCCAACTAATATTTAGTTAACTGTCAATGTGTCATATCCTCTAATCTAGTCACCATCTAGATCTTAATAACACCTTAAAATAATGAAATCTACTAGTTTCTGTATGGTCAACCACCACTGTCTAGTCACTAGACTCTAGTGGTTGTGACTACTATTCATGGTGCAGAGATCGTGAGTTCAAATCCCAAGATACAAGGGCAGAATTTTCTTACAAATTCTGTATCCTTGGAACTTCTTCATATGGATATTGAAATCCATAGGACTCTGACGAGATGCACCGAGTACCAACCGAAAATCAGTACAGGTACACCGTAAACTTCCAAGTACATCATCATAGGGTGGCGTCATCGTGAACGATGGTAATCAGACAGTGGAGGAATGACTTAGCACTTCTACCACTGTCTTTACAAGGAGGCTAATAATTGACTAGGGCCCCCAGAACCAAGCCAATGCTGGTCTACTCACTGTTTTTAGTCCCCCAGCCAGACTGCTGATCTACTCCCTGTTTGTTGTCCCCCAGCCAGACGGCTGGTCTACTTAATGTTTGTTGTCCCCCAGCCAGACACTACCAAGTACACCAGGCGAAAAATAGGTAGGTACACCCTGAATTTCCAGATAAATTAAACAAACAAGGAACATACTCCAACAACATCAATATTTTTATTGATTTTTTTTCTCTCTCTATTTGTTGTTCTTGCAGCATGTTTGTTCTCGAGATAAGATGCCAAATAGGTACGCACCCCGTGCTAAGCACGATAGTAAATTCAATTTATAAAATATGATTGCTACATAAACACATAACTACTACATACCTATGTACACTGTAATAGGTAGGTTAAGGTACTTGCAACACAAAAATATCTGGAACACACGATAACAAAAAAAAATCGGTCCATTTCTAGTACTCTGGCTGGTCACAAGAGTAGCAGCAGGCGATAAATTAAGAGTTATGCATTGACCACTAGCCAGACCCAGGACCCGTGCTGCACTACTGCCACCATGGCACAACAGATATAGATAGCAACAAAGTTGCCCAAATGACAGTCCAATACTAAGGGCCGAAATATGAAACAGGATTAGATTTAATCTCAGTGGACTCCAGGCGCGGCCGGTGCTAAGGAGCTGTGGAACTGCAGCACCCCCAGACGAATAAGAAAAAAAAGGATTTTTTCAAGTCCTAGCTCGTACACATGGAAAATTATCACACATTTCTAGGATAATTAATGCATAATTATTATGATTGGCATGGTAAACAAACACAAACTCTTTAGATACTGAAAGAGCGACTCTATATATACATCCCATTTTGTCCGGTTTATGTGGCAGCAACCCCAAACATTTTCCCACCGGCCACGCCTGGTGAACACTCTCCCTTAACTCGGACTAAAGTGTGCCTGTGATTGGTTGAAAACTGCGACTTGGCTGAGCTTTACTTTACCACTGTTTCATAATGTGGCCCTGAGTTTGGATTCATCAAATTCAAAATAGACAGCCTTGTTCGAGCACGTTTGTTGGGAGTTCGATATCCTACTGAGGCAATTTATTTAGAAAATCAGAGATAATACTCATAATATATTAGATATCAATAGACATTGTATAATTATTGGGATAGTTAAGATTTTTTTTTGACATTTATGGTCCTGACATATAATTAGGAATGACCCGTCAGAAAATAAGAATTAAAGAAACGATATAAATTAGATATCAAGGGAAAAAACGTTGTCTATATTCACTTCGACCAAGCTGTTGTCTATTCATTCGACTTTTGTTGATAGATTCTTCTGCAGTCTACAGCTCATTATTATTCCTTCAACACTGCTGCAGACATGCTGAGTGAGGACCATGCTGACATCAGGTGTTACGAAGCTCCTGGTCTTGGGAAAATTCCCTGCCAGAGTACTAAGGATCAGTGGTAGAAAGTATGTAACTACAAATGATTATTCAATGTACGAAAAGTTAAAATAAATCAATTTCAATGTTTGAATGTATTTAAGAAAAAGAAAAAGATAATCTACCTACACTTTTCTTTCTATTAAGACAAGAAAAACAAATAAAAGGTCAGCATTCTTGCTGCCGCGAGCCACTAGGAATCGACCTGAAGAGGTAGTCTGCTGAGTCATTTATCATATCAGCAATAGTGAGCATACCTCTAGTACAACTAGTTACCTACCCATATCTAGACGGGTACCCGAGTGATAGCCGGTAGCCAATAACTTAATTATTTCCAGATATTGAAATCCACAATAATTCACCAAGCACCCCGGCCCCGGTCCCATTACTGCCGCTTCTGAATGTGTCCGACTCAATAAAACTGATTTATACACTTGGTATTCATCCAACGAGTAGGAAATACCCGCATGGACCAAACCTACTGATGTAAGAATCCGATAAAATTCTGCAGAACTTGCCATTTCTGCTTTTGCGCAATGCATGTAAACTAAGAATTTGCAGAAAAACACACGACTGGCATATTTTTGGTACTTATAATTTTGTATTCTAGTATAATTTTCGAGAAGGTTATTCGAGATTCTGAATTGGGCCGGGAATCATCATGAGTTTTCGGACCTAGTCCCACCCAAAGTCCTAACAAACCTCATCAGATTATGCTGATCTTCAGCAGCAATCTTAGAAGAGCTGGTGTTTTAAAGTGCATTGCCGCTGCTTTATTCTAACTTTATTCTAAAAAATTGGGTTCAAATCCGGTTTATTTTAATGGTAAAGGATAACAGTATCAGTATGTTATAAAATATAGCACGCTCGTTTAGTACGCGGAGGTCTGGGGTTCAATTTCCAAAGAGTTCATGATTATCGCCACTTGGAACATTAAATATTGAATTGTACTTTTTTTTGGGAGGACAAATTCAATGGGTGGGTGCTTACTGCTTTCAGATATTTTTTATTGACCAGTGGTGTCATTGCAGATGATACTGACAAGCTATGGAATGAAAGTTATGTGAAATATTTGGTTACTCAAGAAAAAAATCAAACGTTCACGGTTTATAATTGTATTGTATTTATTGTAATCTGACATCAAACATTAGGTACCTCTAATAACCCTAGGATTTTAGCAGTTTTAGAGATTATGATTTAACCTACTTAGCATTATCAGACATCATTTTAATATTTAAAATTTCTGAGCAATAATCTCTATATCTATGAAACTCGCAATGACATCGACATGAACAAGAAACTGCAAGGTCCACTGGTCGGGCTCGATTCGTTCGGCTGAAGTGCTCCAACTATCGTGCTATCTTGATCTAAGAAACACATTCTAACAGAATAGTTAGTACCTTAGTACATACCTACTTCCAGTAGATACATCTAGTATTGATCTATTTTTAAATGAAATTTATGGTATCCAAGTTAAATGCGAATTACAATTTTTGCCTGTTATTACTTAATTACAGAAAAGAACAATATGGCGGTGCACTACTCATGTATAATATTTCATGCCACATTGCACCTCATTAAGAAAACACAACATCCATTTATCTCGATTTTGCTGCAATACAACTTTTTCAACTGAGGGAAAGGAATCAGTGTTTTCTCGTATTGGTAAGTAGATAACATGAAGCGGTAGCACTGTGCAAGGGGCATTTTCCATTCAACCAAATTTGAGAAGAAAAAAACAAACACATTATCAAAAGAGTATTTTGAACTTCCTCAACTCGAAATGTTCTGTAGCAGAATAGTGATCATATTAATGTGCAAATCACAATCGTTTACTTTACTAAATCTTTGCTGAACTTGGACTTGAACCACTCAAATCAATCAAGCTACAGCGGTCGGTCAGGATAGTGACTATAAGAGCGGTAAGTAATTCTGAGCCATAGATTTTGATGGTTTGGGCAATTGGCCATGCGCAGGGGGCTCAGTTTTGAGGTATGTAAATCTTTGTGTCGTATATGTAGGCTGGAATGGTCAGCAATAAAGCATTTAATTTGGCGTGGCGTGAGCATTGATATATTCCACACACTGGCCATTACCATTTCACTGATCACTATAGAGAAACAATAGGATAATTATTCCAAGTTTATCGTCATGCTAATGGTTCGGGGGCTACACATTAAACCTTCTTTTTTCTTTCGCTTGGAAGTAGCATTTTACGCTATCAGTGGTGCTTTATCAGAAATGTGGCTGTGAGTGGAAATCCAGATCAAGGCTAAAGCTCAGTAGAGCAGCGTTCTGTTGTTTCAGCGATGAATAGATAAATATCCACGTGAACAATAGCCTAGGATTAATAGCTCTCTCTATGTTTATGCTTATATATAATAGCTGCAAAACAAAACACCTACTGTTGTGTTGCTATATAATGTATTCTCGAGAAAGCGATCTAGCATTTAACAGTTTCAAGTTTTTCCTTTTTCCTTCGACAATTTTAGGACGCTGAGGGAAATTTCAGACAATTTTTTGCAATAAACTGGTTTTAAAAACATCCGCACGTTACATAATATTTATTCACAATAAACACAAAATATGATAAGTAAAATAGCAATCATCAAGAACAAAATATTAGCTATGAAATCAGACAGAAGAAAATCGTAGCGAATGAGATCATTACAAAAGATGATGGTTAAATAAATAACACGTCAAGTCCATAAATATGGCTATAACAAGATACTTTGTTTGTAAGTGAAGTTTAACAAAACACAACTCTGGAGAGTGCTGTTAACAAAATCGAAGTTTTGTGAGTTATCAAAATTCACACTATGTAGAATTTCTTAGTTTCTTTGACAACAAAAGGAACTCAATAATAATTAGTACTCGAGAATGAGGGGGACATCAAATCCAAGGTTTTTTGTTCGATACATTAGAACAAATTTTAGATAAATGATTTTTTGATGAACTGGAAAAGGCATTGAACAAAAGACGAAACCTTAACTTCTAACAATATGAAGAAAGAGAACTAGAAGTAACACATAAAAAAGGTTAAATACACTAAAGTACAATAGATTCGTTCAACATACAAAGGATATAGGATTGCTTTCTCATTATTAAAAAGTATCTACAAACTTAATTGAGCAAATGAGTTTATTGCACACCCAAGAAGATCATCACCATGTAGATAAGTGTGTACTTGGGGTACTCTTCCCCTTAGGGCGTCTCGCTGCTATGTCTGCGGCCGTAGACGCTAAACTTGGAAGAAAATGGAAATATTTGGAAAAAACCGAACCTGAAATTTTTTTAATGGAAAAGAAAAACGCGGCTATAGACACTTCCGTGCCTAGTTCAAAAAGTGGTATGGAAGGGATTAATGGAATTCCTTCTCTGTTTTCAAAAAGCCGACCTTGAGTAGAAACCAACCGGATGATGCAGAGAACACAGAGTCGTTTGGGCAACAACTAACAACTAAAGATAAATACGTAAATTAAGGGAATTTTAGACGGTAACCTTCTCGCTGGCTCACAGGAATTTACCTCCTTCTGCGACGGTGTTTGATGCAAAATTTCTCCCTTCTCAACAGACAAGAAAGCAGAGGAGATATCCAACATGTAAAAGTAAAGCTAATGCAGAGGATAATCTTACCTGTTAGGTGACAACTGGGAAGAGTTTGATTGTCAGCTGTGCAAATTCATAGGCGTATAATTTCGAGCTGGCTCCAGCTTCTTGGAAACTTAAAACTGAAATCAAAATAATTTCAATATTTTAGATGTTAGTTAACAGTAATCAAGCGAATCGGTCGTTCTGCGGAGAACGCTTCTGAGAAATATCTATATCTTCATAGAATGGCTATACTTGGTGCGTGTTATAATTAATGCATTTACAAATGACTAGAAGTTCTGGCATTTATCATAAGAGCACTAGCAGAAAACGACTAGCCAATTGCAACTACTTCTTTAGCCTGCTCTAATGGTAAATGTCTGAAAAGTGCGTTTAGTCCTGGGACTCTTTGCAATCATATTATAGATGGTATTTAAGTAGTTTCTGGATCATGAGACTTTTGCCGGTGTGACAAACCTCATCAACAGCGGAATTCATTCCTCCCCTAGGGTCTCAGCATAATAACTGTTCCCACTGGTATGGAAAGTAACCTTTTCTAAAGAGAAAATTGTGAATTTTTTTCAATTCTTTAGGATGATGTGTGAAGTGTCCCTAATATTAGCTTAAAGTCATGAGCATGGGGCTCCAAGACATAAAGATGTACCCACTTGTTTTTTATAAGAGAGAAACGAGTGGGTGGGTATTTGTCAGGAATTTACATTGCATGTATAAATAAGTAGGTAACAAGATTTTCCAGTGAGAATATGATGTGACTTTCTGACTTGGTACACCAACATGCAACTGATAAAACAAGATTTTCCAGTGAGAATATGATGTGACTTTCTGACTTGGTACACCACCATGCAACTGATAAAACAATGCTCTAGTAAAATATCTTTGAAATTTAATATGCAATCGAAAACTAAAGGCCAAATTGTAAAATAGGAATGTAACAACGATATGCCATATTGTTCTTCAAATCAGAACTATAGTGAGCTATGAAACTCAAACTTTTGGAATGGTCTGGCTTACCTTTGTTGGGATCCTATTTCATAATTTGGTTTCAAGGATTAAAGTTTTGACTTTTAGTTAGGACAAGATACAGCAAAAATCTACAAGACACATAAAATCTTTGCTTCAAGTCTTTCTATGGCCACTTCCCCTAGAGCCCTAGACTTTACCTCAGCCCCAAGATCAGAGGTCAATGTTTAATTTTGACTTATAATGATTTTGCTGAAGCCTTATAGTCCACTAGAAGAGTAGCACGCTAAAGGTAAAATATCTAAAGGTAAAACCTACTCACATTATTTCAACTGATCCTGTGGGAGCTTGCACTAGACCTGGAATAGTGGATCCCATCTAGCTTTTATTGCTATTTATTTCTGACTTATTTTCTCTTTTCTATTTCATATTTTTTGTCATACCAATAAACCACACTACATGTATTAAAAAACCCCACAGTATGTTATAATTTATAAATAACCATATTGTACTAGGTCACTGTCTGCATACTTTTGATTCATTGATGGTAGGTACCAATTATTCTAAATGAATGACAGGAACCTGGTTGTGGAAGAAAATTACTCTAAATGAAAGCCAAAAGAAAACCTGTTTATGGGAGAGATAAACAGGACAAATACCTACTCCATCCTACCAAATAGAAAAACCCATAGAAAAACAAGGAATGAAAAATGTGAAAAGAAAAAGAGAATGTACTTTTTATCTTTCTCCTTCTTTTTCAATTTCACACAAGAATGATTGCATTACATTGTAATCAATGTGCTCTTTTCTTTTCTTTTCTAGCTACTGTGCACATCATCTTAAAGCCAAATGAAAATCTATAACAGCACATTCTGAAATGTTTATATTCATGTTTCAAGTACATACAGAGGTACCTATTTCATACCAATTGATAATAATATATTTAATTCTATCTATTTGGGATCTCTAATACCTACAAGTACATGTTTAGGTATTTGAAAATTACCTTCAAAAATAGATGCTTCACAAATTATTTACTTTTAAATCACCACATATACAATCTTACTTATGCACAAAGTAAATAAAACACATAGGTTAATCCATTTGAGAACAATGTTCTATTTAACTTAAATACAATGTTAAAAATGAACTATATTTCATTAAATATTATTTATAAGAAGAAATTTTTTTTCATTAGGCTATTTATTTTTTGAAAAGTAAAAATGAAATAAATTAGGTTTGTTGGAAAACACTATGGGGGAAAAAATTAGGAGACTTTAGCTCATTTTTCTCAGACATAATTTTCAGTTACACTATAAAAGATATATTAAAATATTTGTATTGAAGCACTGAAAAATTTCATTTTAAAAATGAAGAACAATAACTTTAAAATACTCAGAAAAATTGGGCAAAGTAAAATTAATATTTCAACAAATTGATATAATTATATTATTTTTCGAAGAACTCTTCTCTGGTTCTGTGTTGAAAAACTCAACATCCACAACAAAGCCTGTTGTTTTGATCAGTGTTACCACTCTTCTCTTGGAGGAATATCAAAGCAAAATGAGGTTGGATAAATTTAGATAACACAAATAGAAAATATAGGGTCCAAGATTAGATAAATATAGAAAATTAACACTTTGATTTGTCAACTATCAATTTAATTTTTACTTTCTTCAACAATAATAATAATGCTCATGAGAAAACCAAAATATTAAAGAAAATAATAATGTTCAACTCAGCAACATCAGAGTTGGTAGCATTGAGTAAAAAACTGTATTAAAAAGAGGGGGAGACAAGATACAGATACTGGAATATCTTTCAGGGGTGGACTAAAAACTGAAGAGCTATGACTAATGGGGCCAGGGACTATTTCAAAATTTCAACTAATATTGAATTTTGCCTTTCAAATTAAGAGTAAGATTTTTTTCATTAGTCTTTAGCCTATGTTACCTTTCTTTAATTAATATTATTTGATAATGAAGATTTATATTTAAATTAATGGTGGCAAGAGCTCATAATTTTACTACACATAATTATATATTTTATTTATTTAGAGAAAAAATATAAAGTATAATATATAATATGCATATTATGCATGTAAGTGCTTTGTTAGGTACTCAATGTCTCAACCCTGGAGATTTTAGGTTATACAAGATGCTTAATTAGCACTTCAACAGCAGACCTAATTTTAATAAAAGACATTATATTACACTGTCTGATTAGTACTAAAATTCTAGCGGGTGTTTTGCTGTCATTATTAAAACCTGTCAAACTCTCAAAAATAAAGAGGAAAAAATCATGCATCGGGTGGGATTAGAACCAACGGGTCTCTGTGCTACCTGGACCAGGGTCAATTTATGAAATAGGATTAAAGCCAGACACTCCCTCATGTCAAAGTTTCAACAAATCACAGCACACTATAGCCTAGGTTGAGGGACAGCCTGGCTTATCTCAACTTTCATTCTGTTTTATAATTGGACCCTTAATCATTGAAAAGCTTTGGTTTATCCTAAAAAAATGTAAAATAAAATAGAATTAGATCAACTGTTCATGCAAATGGATGTAGATATTTATATTTTAATGAGTAGCATGAAATATTGTACCAAAATCAAACCCACATCTATGTACATTAATTCTTAATCAACAGAACTCCAAAGTCACTAGACCAAATGACTCCAAATATGGCACAGAGTCTTTTTCGGGTATTTAGGTGTAAACAAAGAAAGGATAAAAAAAAAAATCAAACTAGGATGCCTGCCATGGGCGAAAACCTCAATAGGAAGTGCTGGTTTTTAGCTGGTAAACTATATAAGTACCTGAGCTCCTGGGCCTTGAACTAATTTATAAAACAGAAGTTACGAATTGACACTATCTTAACACTTCTCTAAGACATCATTTGGCTGATATATTAACTGCCTTATAAGTTCCATCCCTAACTAACCTGTATTTCAAATATTGTTGGCTAACACTAGAGAGAAATACATAATTTAGGTAGTGAAACAGGTTACTGAAAATGGTACAGTTCCCATCTGATAAATGATTATTTAGTAATTCAATAATTCTGCTATAAAATGTACAAAATAATCAGAATTTTCATGTGATCATAAGAAATCAGCCTGATTTAATCAGAGTGTAAGAAGATACCCATCATTAGAATCTTTTTAAAAAATAATCATTTGGTGTGTTAACCAGTAGTAGTAAAAAATGTAAACCCTTCCTGATCTTTACCATGGTTGATAGTAAAAAGTACAGAGAACCTTTTTCAGATCAGGGTAGCATTGAAATGAAAGATGTTGGTTCTATTCACCCTCTATCCATTCATCCCTTTCATCAGATCAACAGGTAGGTAGTAGGAAAGTGTTTACTGTTTTTCGTCAAACTTACCGCATAGTTAAATCCAATGTTTTATTCTTCAAGATCAAAAAAGCACAATAATTTGAAACACTACAAACGAAAAATAAATTACTTAAAGAGCCAAATCTAGCTACCAGAAAAATTATGAAAAATACCTAACTACCTACGAATGGAAAATCAAAAAAATACGAAACAGAAATGTGCAGCACCCTCTCTCACACCATTCCCCACTCAGGATTCATTTTAATTTGAAATGAAACATCGCGCATGAGGATCTGCGCCGAATACATTTTGTTTTTGTTATTAAAATATAGCCAACATGAAAACTTTGTTCAATTTTATTACACCATGACCATTTTTCATAACTTCTGATGACATGATTTTCTTTTTAATTTTAGCTATTGGAATTAAATAAAACATTATCATCCACACAAAATTCAAAAGACTCAATTTTGTTTCAAACAAATAGCATTGCGTTTATTGTAAAATAGTTTTGAGTGGTACACATGTAACCGCTTCATATTTAAGAAAGCGCGTGAATTTAAAAAAAAAACGAATGGGGTGGAGGAGAAATTACTGACCGATCCTACACTCTACGCTTTCCTAGGAGAATAATTTACAAGAAGGAAAGGAATGAGGTCGATGTCCTACTCAGCGCAACAATTTGTTTCGAAACATTGCAAATCTTTGGAATCAAATGATATCGAATCCCACTGACTGAAACATTACATACATTGCTTTGCCTTGCTACAGACAAAACACTTTGTTTTCAAAATTCGACTCAGATGATTGCCGAACTTTGAATTCCAACTGCAGGATATACCCAAGTCGCATCTCGGTCAAACTGTTTTGATACACTATTGATACCTATTATGTTCCTCCGACTTCAAAATTGAATCCTTGTAGATACTGAAGGAAGAACATTTCTTTCGCAGACCTAGGCCCGAAAGATACTTGTGGGAAGCCCGCATAATATTTAAGTTCACGTACGAATCGTAAGATGACGTCAACCGATACTCTGTACTTCGTAAGAAGAAATCCGATGTTGCAAAACATTCTGACATTAGCTAGTGAGAAACAATTTTTTTGGGAATATTTGCCAACAGCGGTTCCCTTCCTGCCTATATTTTGTAAACAAATCACTCCCCCTCCGATTTTTTATTTCAAAATACAGTAGGTATATAAACTCTGGACATGGCGTATGGAGATGTCTGCGACACAGACAATGCAGTCATCATAATATATAAATCATCGGTGCACTGTTCAATGACCTGTAGGTATATTACACACTAGGAAAATAGAAGAAGAAGAAAAAGCCATAAAACATATCTATAGCACCTAATCACTCTCTCCCTGTATTAATGGTGCATCCAGCAGTAGAGCAATGGATTTACCAGTTCCCAACCGATCACTCAAAATCACAACTTTTCCTCAACGCCGAACATAGCATGAGAGGGGGAGCAGCTACCCACTCGTCAGAAATGTTTCTGCTTGAGTTCTGGACCCTTCAGGCTGGGCGAGGCTGATGTGGCTATCCTAATACGTCTGGTAAACTGGTAATAATAATATCATGCCCGTGAGAGAGGCACAAGTACCTATATCATGGTAGTGAGAGGATTATAATGACTCCCAAATCCAATCAATGTCTAGGCTACTTTCATGTCTATTGATTTTATTTGGTTTTAATTATTCAGGAGTGGGTCTTTACGTTCCATTTGCTGGAAATTGTACCAGCTACTCACATTAACCTCACACAGCCTAGATTGAGTGGACATGCCAGCCTCAAGTGTTTTTTTTTTTTCCTTGGGAGGGAGCAGATTTTTTGTGAGAAAATTTTACC
This sequence comes from Bactericera cockerelli, assembly GCA_024516035.1. Classification (NCBI taxonomy): domain Eukaryota; kingdom Metazoa; phylum Arthropoda; class Insecta; order Hemiptera; family Triozidae; genus Bactericera; species Bactericera cockerelli. The sequence continues at coordinate 25,879,957 of CM044959.1, read as the reverse complement.
AAACTCGGGAATCGAACTCAAGAGCTCAGGACCACGGACAGAAGTCACAACCATTACACCATGGAAGCCTTGACTGGCAGTTTATAAAAGGCTAAGTTTTCTCGATTTGAGATGATAAAATTAAATTATTTAACTCTGTAACCAGCAAGATAATAAAAACTACTCATCATTGTGTATGTACATGTAGAAAAATCACTTTTTAATTGAAAATAAAATTACACTTTAAGGGCTTCGTTTTTACAAGGTGCAGTAATGCATTCATTAACTAAAAAACATTTTTTAATTCATTTAAGAGCGAACTACGAAAATTAAAATAAAAAGTATGAGTTTATTTACAAAAGTAACCAAGAAAGATCATAAATTACATAATGAAATTCATTGATCAACAATATAGATTTATGGTCAAAAAATTTGTTCGAATCTGGAATTTGTGAGAATTTTTTCGTGAAAACATCATAGCTGGTTAACTTTATATGCAAGATCGTACTTCGTAAAATTCTATAAAACAAAATTATATACAAAAGCTCTACATTTATGTTTCAATTAAATTGAACCATATTGGTTTTAATATTAGCTTTTGATATCAGAATGCCTAAAGCAAAGCTTCCATTCTGAAAATATTCCATAACAGACATAAAAGTGAAATAAATAAAATTTATGAAAATGATGTTGACACAATGGTGACAATGGACATCAATATAGGAAATATAGTTAAGCTGCTGAAAATAAAGTTGTGTTATTGAATAAAATCACTGCCGTTATTTCATAAAAAGATTTAAATTAAACGTTCATAAAAAGGCAATGAATTAAAATATTGCTTAAGAGAAACTGGCAAGCCGATAACATAACCAATGATACCACCAGATAAGAAGATCGTTATTTTAAAACTTAAAGAAGTCAGTAAGTAAAAATTTGTACTCACAAAGTCACATTGTTATATTAAAATTACTTCGTAATTTCTACCTCATATTATCCAGGGTCCATCAGAAAAACAGATGTTCATAGAAATTCTACTACTTGAGGTAAGAAAGTTGGTGTGGGTTCCGTTTAAAAGGGGGGGAGTTTCAGTTTCAGTATGCATCATGGTGTGGAATGTGGAACTTGTTCAAAAATGTATTTTAGGCCAAGCCAACTTTTATCTCAAGTTGGCTGGAGACCATCGCTCCATCCAGCTGTAGCCAAGTTGGTTATAACAACCATTGAAGGAGGTAGTTAGGCGAGTAGTAGGAGAAGATTGTCTACGGGATGCGCACTTTTCGGGAGCGCCTGCAAACCTGTATTGCAGCTCAAGGGCTCCCTATAATATGATTTTATCACAAATACTGAAATTCCCCATCCTTGTGAACATTTTTATTTATTTACGTGTTTTTTTGGACAGCATTATTTTGAACTTCATCCTTCATTTTTACTAAAATATGAAAATAAAATATCAAGTACATAGATTAAACTTTGTTTTTCAAGTGACACTGAACGCTAGAGATTCTGTCACACAGAGGGCGTTCTAACGCGACGTTCAACGTCCTACGAATGTCTCCTTACAACACCAGATCATTTCTGGTTTCTCAAACTGAAAGATTTCACGTGGGCGGAGTAGCGACGGTCTCCTGATCTTGAGACCCGGGTTCGATATCTTCGGATCAGGAAATCCCCAGAGCTTCGTGCAGCAGTTGCTCTACAGTCCTGGTTTCTTCTTCGTCATCTGGAAGTCAAAAGAAAATCATTGATGATTTTGAACAAGACTCATTCTAAACAATTGATTATTTCATGTCAAATAACGAAAATGAAAATAATGGGGTCGGTGTTTTAAAGGGTTTATAGTTCATTTATATTATAAAATGATTCTAAAAATATGAGTGTAGAATAAATTGTAGATAGTGAGGGGAAAAATGCTAACAATATCATTTTTTAATCTAAAATTGAAAATAAACTTTAATTTTAAGTTTGTAGTGACTATAGGCGGCAGTAATATCAACGTTCTTTTTAGTAAAGAACAACCAAGCTTATATTTTGGAAGTGAGGATAAGGTATTTGAGCAAAAAACCACATCAAACTTAAAAAATCTTACCGTTATCTTTAGAAGTGACCTCTTTCTCTAGATTCAACTTCTCGGTGGCTACTTTGAAGATGTTTTCCTCCACAGTGCCCTCGGTGATAAGCCTCATGATAGTCACAGGCCTGGAAGAGAACAAGTAGAGGTTTAGGCGGAAGAACAGTCAATACATACTAACCTTGAGATCGCCAGACATGGAGAATAATACCAAGGCGGTTTTGATGTAATTAACACAAATGTGACTAATTGTTCACATTAAATAAAGAAAGTTACGTATATTTTTGGAAAATATTGCTAACGTTGCTGTTTCACACTCGAAAAATGTTGTTTAATTTTTGGCAGCAAACAAGATACTGTTTAAAATTATACTGTGATTATATTGTTCATGCGACTAATATTGAAGTGCCAATTAAAATTGTATCAACTATTTTCAATCATGCAACGAAAATAATATTCTCAAGTAGGTTTCACAGACTTTTTTATTTCGCAGCCAAGAAACAGGAGCTACTGTAGACGCTTATGGTCTGTGATGTCGCCTGCCCATCACGTCGTATACTTTCCATCTGATGGGCGGGAAGTGACACAATACTTCCCATTTAGGTGCTCGGTCAACACGAGCGCACCGGAAGGTATCCCTTACAAACAAGGTATCTCTTACAAACAACTTTAACCAAATTTAGAATACATTTTTTTTGACAGCTCGGGGGATCGAACCCGGCACCTCCCGCACGGCAAGCGAGCTTAACCACTAAGCTAATTGTTCAATCAATATTTGTGAGACCATTAGAATCTCTTAGAAGCCTTTCAAAACTTAGGAGAAGTACCTTTGTATAAATGTTTCTTTATAAAGAAAATAACCGACCTCAGTAGCTTGATCGATACGGCGGCGGACTTGTAACCTGGAGGTCGGTGGTTCAAGTCCCAGTTTCAGCGAAGATTTAGTAAAGCGAGTTTGAGTAGATGTGACTTCGCGAAAGTAATTAACACATGTATGATAACTTATAAAGAAAATAAATAAATAAACTATTATTATTAAGTCTGACTTTGCAACACCCTTATTAGTACAGTTGAATATTCGCTCACTTGGTCTGTCCCACGCGATGGCACCTGTCCTCGGCCTGCTTGTCGTTGTACGGGTTGAAGTCCACGTCGTGTATGATGACCGTGTCGGCTGCCGTCAGGTTGATCCCCAGCCCTCCCGCCTTGGTGGAGAGCAGGAAGGCGAACAGGTCCTCGTCTCGGTTGTACTCATCTATCAGCTCTTGTCTGGAAGAGAAGAGTAATACTAATAAGGGAGAGGATAAGATAAGATAAGATTTATTTATTGATGTACATCAAATTTACAATTTGTTTACAAAAGTCAAATACAGATACAGAAATGGGGTACAGGAAGGAAAAGACATAATAGAACTTAAGAAGTAACAAACTAAGTAAATTGTAAGTTTACTTAGTTTGTTAATTAGGATAAAAGAATTCCCAAGGCATTCCTCCGTTCTCCCCACATTGTTAACAGAGTAACACCAGGAGACTTGATCATAGATTCGCTTCTAGTGTAAGACCCTCTCGGGGTGCTTCACACTCCATACCATTGTCATAATAATATTGCCTTATTTATACTGCCCGAATAGGACTAATAAGTCACATTATTCCAACAGTAGGTTAAAATCCCAAATGGGAGGATAACATCTCATGTCTCGGCTGGGTTTTGAACCCGCGACTTCTTGATTACTAAACAGACGCCTTTTGATCTACCGAGAAGTGCGGTAGATGTGTGAGATTAGTGAGACAATCTTCTTTTTACATCTTTTTATTTTTACCTGCAGAAATTGTACAATAATAGAAAAAGGACTACTGCTACTGATTATTACCTAGAGGCCACCTGTGTGGAGCCGTCCAGTCTCAAGTACTTGTAGCCACGGATGTTGAGGTAGTGCCCCAGTATGTCCAGGACGAAGATGAACTGGGAGAAGATGAGCACGCGGTGTCCGTCCCTCTTCAGGCCGGGCAGGATCTCGTCCAGCTTCCTCAGCTTGCCAGACTCCACCACGAGGGAGTCGGGGACCTTGTACTTGGCGCAGTCCAGGGTCTGAATTATAATAATAACAATAATGTGTTTCTTTGTGTTATTATATCACAATTTTGGCTGTATGGAATGGCCTTGCCAATCAATGCCAAAAAAAAAAAAAAAAAAAAAAAAAAAAAATCACAATTTTTAGTGGGTAGCGCAGAATTATAGGCCTTTTTCGTCCTAATATCTTATTTTTGCCTATAATTCCGCCACTGGTCGCTGCTCTCATTAAAGCAGCTACTCATTTTTCCTCACGAGGTATCAGTGGACCCCGAACACCCAAGAACAGAGCAGAAAAAATCCTGCCCCGCTGGGGATCGAACCCAGGTTACCATGCGTGCAATGCCTAGCGCGCTAACTCACTCTGCCATGGTGACTTCTCAGGGTCTGAATTATAATTCAGACATTTTACAATAATTATTATGGCAGGTGTTTTTTTACAACAGGCATGATAAAATGGTTGATAACAATTAAAATAATTAAATTTGGGCGGTAGATTTTATGCAATGACAAATTAAAAGTGAAATGTATGGTAATGTTAGACAAGTACAGGTAAAATCAACTTGAGGCAAATGGAAAATAATAATCAGAACTAGTGGTTTCTTACCAAAAAGAGTGCTTTTCGAAATTTAAATAATATATGTATCATGTAAATACATGATTTATTAGTAAACCGATCTCAGTAGCTTGATAGATAAGGCGGCGGACTTGTAATCTGGAGTTCGGTGGTTCGAGTCCTAAGTTAAGCTTAAATTTAGTAAAATTTACATTGGGGCCGCATATTTGAAACAATTTTAATTGATTATTTAAAGTTGGTCGGATCAATATTAAGGTTCTAACCTTTTTTGTGTGCCATTTGAATCAACCAATCGGAGGCTAATAATCAAAGCTAACAACATTTAACCAGTGTGAAACTAGTACTTAATTTTAAAGCTCTACTCGATTAGCACTATGTACTGAAATAATCAGTTAATTTCTTCATTAGGCTTAAAGGATATCTAGCTAACACTCAGATTAGCATTTAACTATGCATTAGGGCCTGAATATAATGGAAAAAAAACTCTACTCTTGTAAGAAATAAATTCTATTTCATAAATCAGGTCCCAATATTTTTACCTTGTGTTTAATAGATAACTGATGAATATCGTAGTCGGACAGCCACGAGATGTCTTCTAGAATATACTGAGGGTTTGTTCCTTTGTACGTGGGATCTTCAACTAAACAGTCTGCGATTTCCTTCAGTGTATCTTCCTGTGGACACAGAGAATAGTACAATATGTTATATTATGATGCCATAATAAAGACTCAGAGAAGCCAAGAACACAACGTTTGGTCTCAACAAAAAAGGTTCTAACAAGAAATAGATTTGACTTATTTTTAATTCTGGCGTGGAAGCCTCAAGTTTTCCGATGTTAGCTACACGACAAGGTCGTTATCATCTTGTCTTGCTAGAGTACTATAAACAGATAATGGACCAGCCAACAAGGCAGGCTGGATTGCAATTCCGAAGGTTTCAAAGGCTTATAAAGAAAAAGCCAAAGTTCTCACGATGGTTGATCGCACATAGAAATATGTGTGGTTCAAGATGAGCCAATTTTACACTAAAGTTGGCTGGAGACTATAACAATGGACTTCACCTATAAAAGAACTGGAAGCAAGAATTTTCAACTTCCACTTTGGTTAACATTGGAAGTGGAAATTTTTCCTCTTTCAAAAGAAAAATGACTTGCTTAAAATAAGGGTTGGGTGGAAGAGATTGCCATAGGCAATAACCCCGCCCTTTAGTTCGGACATATGTATATATTTTGTTTATTTTTTTTCTTGTTTATATTATTAATACTGTCAATTTTATATTTAATTTTTTACCATTGTTTGTCTGTATATACTTATGTTCTGCTAATAAAGAGTTTCTAAATAAAATAAATAAGACTTGCTTCCAGTTTGGTTCATTTTATTCCCGTTCGGTTCACTTTGGTTAGAAAGAAAAATACCTCGAAGTGGTAGCGCAGCCCCAGCGGATGGTTCGCCATCTTCCGCAGCATCATGAACATGGACATGTAGGAGATCTCGTTGCTGCGGTTGCTGTTCTCCGGGTGGGCGGTCCGCTTGAAGTCCTCCACCAGCCCGCGGTACTTCTCCGCCTGGGAGGGCGTCATGGGCACCTTGGATACAACAAAAACATCACAGGTATTGGACTGAGACTTCAGAACAACGACATCGCAAACTGATGATGACCGGACCAACATCATCCAACACTTAGACGACCGGGTGTACCACCGGTGGTGCACGCACGTTCGTACGGAATGGACCGGGTGTACCACCGGTGGTACACAATGTCGGAGAGACGTATTATCGCCGGTCCCACAAGAGAATTCACGAAAAACCATGCCGGTCGTCTAAGTGTTAACTGCTGACTTCCTTCGGCTTAGCCGAAGACAAGCGAGGATAGTTACTGGCCTAATTACGGGACATTGCTGCCTAGGAAAACATCTGTACAATATGAAGATCTTTAGGGAACCTCCTATTTGCAGATTATGTGGAGAGGATGAAGAAACGGCTACACATGCAATCTTCGATTGCAATTCCCTCTCAGAATGGAGAATAAGTATCCTCGGGACCCTGAACCCAAGAGAAGCACTTATGCAACACAATCTAATCAAAAAAAGGCTTCTCAAACTTCCTGAGAAGCTTAAACTTGATTAGATAACGAAGCTAAATTTTCTACACACAAAGGGCCCAATGTGGCTGAGGTGTATGGGCAACCCAAACCTATAAGAAGACTTGGCTTTATGAAATGAAATGGGCACCTTGATGATGGACGCTGTCTTCTTGGGCAGGTCCAGTAGGACATCCTTCTTGAGACGCCGCAGCATGAACGGGCCGATGATCCTCTTCGCTTGGTCCACCTGCTCCGTTTCAAACGTGGCTAGTTCTTTCTGCAACACAAGATTTTGTTGTATAATATAATACATTATGCTTTTTTTGTTTTTACAAATAGAATATCTCGTCCATTTTGTTATCGTCGGGGATAGACCCCATTATGCTCACAGCAATTTGTTGTTGTTTTTGTTGAAAGAAAACACGAAGTGCCAAATTTATTTATTAAATTGATTAATTTTAAAATCACAGGAGATACACTTGATCCATCCCACTTGCATGAGGCAATGTACCTAACATGCAGGTAGCATTACCTCGTTGAATCGCCGAAGAAATTCTCTGAAAGAGGAAAGCCTTGGCGGCCCTATTGCCAGTGAGACGAATTATAAAAACAGGATTAAAGTTAAGATAAGCCAGACTATCCCTCATCTCGGGTCATAGTGAGCTGTGATTGGTTTAAACTACAACTTGAGGACATGTCTCTGGCTTAGCTTAACTTTAATCATGTTTCTAAAAACTATAATCATCATTGGCAGTCCAGCGTGGAAATGCCTCGAGCCTGGTAGGCACCATGTGTCGGGAGAAGAACGATGACATGTTAGTTGTATGAAGACTCGGTTAAATAAATCATGCCCGTAATATATTAAGTGGTATTAATCATCATTGATTTTTGATATACAGGAGAAGACACATTTCGATACATCTCCTTTGAGCCAGAATTCATAGAATCAGGTTCTACGATTATGAGGTTAATTAGTTTCTATAAATCCTCTCATTCTAAAACAGCATAGTAATTCCATGGTCCTTATCCTATGACATCGACTTTATTTATGACAGCTCAGGGGTCAAAGCGTCAGGCTGGTATACAAAGGTTCAAAACCAAGCCGGGACAGAATTTGTCCACACAAGGTGATATTATTATTATTACATGTACAAACAATGCGGAAACTTTCACAAAAAATAAAGAAAAGAAAACATGTGTATTGAAAACTTACGTTTGATTTTCCAAAGATCATCTTGATGGTGTCCATCCGGTTGAAGAACATGTGAGGCATGACGAAGATAAGGAGGGACATGAGCTCTAGGAGGTTGTTCTGGAGGGGTGTTCCTGTCAGCAATATCCTGTGGGCAGCCTGGGAAACCAACAGGAATACATTTATTTATTCGGCTCAGCAGAACAGTTAGACAGGTTGATTATTTATCACAATAATCACATCTAAGAAATAAATTGCAATTTTCAAGTGTGGTGATACCAGGGCCGGGCCATTTTTACGCCAACGACTGTCATTAGCAGTCCAGCGTGGAAATGCCTCGAGCCTGGTAGGCACCATGTGTCGGGAGAAAAACGATGACATAATGTTGTATAGATACTATTAAATAAATCATGCTATTTTGAGAAGATATTAGCATTTTCAAGTAGAACTCTTGAAATCTTTAGTAATATTCATTGTGCAACAAACCTCGATAAAAAAACTTTTAACATCAAATCTAATAGAACCACCTACCGACCATGCACTTACAAGCTCGTCAGTTTGCTTCATAACAGCATCTGGGTTTAACTAACTCATCACATTTAAAGCTTTGGCGGTAGACACCATGGGGCCCCTATACGATGAGATGCCCCATTCTACAGGGTGGGGCAAAAGTCTGGAAACCCCTGAATAACTTTCGAATGGCTTCTTCGGTAAAATTAAAATTTTGTACGGTAAACCGGGCTAATAAGACCTTCTTTTAGAGTGGGGTCGATTTTTGTTACCGGCCCCCATGTCGGGGCCAGGGGGGCCAACTTCATTTTTTTAAATACGAACCCCCACCTTGCGATACATTTTTGAAAAGGTCTTTAAATAAGAAATACATTTGTGCAAATTTTATTTTTTTAATATCAACTGTTTGCAAATGGCGTCCAACTTTGTGTATGCAGTAAAGTCTGGAAACCCCTGAATATCTTTCGAAATAGCTTTCTCAGTAAATTTAAAATCGTGTACGGTAATCCGTGGTAATTAGACCTTATATTAGAATGGGACCGATTTTTTTTTTACCGTCCCCCATTTCGGGGCCAGGGAGGCCAACTTCATTTTTTTAAATACGAAACCCCACCTTGCGATACATTTTTGGAAAGAAATAATTACCCCGATTTACCGTGCATAATTTTAAATTTACTGAGAAAGTCCTTTCAAAAGATATTCAGGGGTTTCCAGACTTTACTGAATACACAAAGTTGGACTCCATTTGCAAACAGTTAATATTAAGAAAATAAAATTTGCACAAATATATTTCTTATTTAAAGACCTTTCTAAAAATGTATCGCAAGGTGGGGGTTCGTATTTAAAAAAATGAAGTTGGCCCCCTGGCCCCGACATGGGGGCCGGTAACAAAAATCGACTCCACTCTAAAAGAAGGTCTTATTAGCCCGGTTTACCTTACAAAATTTTAATTTTACCGAAGAAGCCATTCGAAAGTTATTCAGGGGTTTCCAGACTTTTGCCCCACCCTGTATTAATAACTCCTTGGGAAGCTACCTGGTGACAAAAACCGGAGACTCCCAAGGTCTTACTCCTTCAGAGGATTTCACTGGCAGTCCAAAGAGGAAAAGCTGACAGTGTGCTGGGCTCTTCCCCTTCACGCCAGCCTTTGAGGATGTTTATAATATTAAAAATGTTATACACAAGTCCCCAGTTTCAGCGTAGAATTCGTGAAGCGAGTTTGAATAGTTGTGACATCACGAAAGTGATTAACACAAATTAATATGATAACTTAAAAAAAGTAGTCACCATGGCAGAGTGAGTTAGCGCGCTAGGCATTGCAGGCATGGTGACCTGGGTTCGATTCCCAACAGAGCAGCAATTTTTCTGCTCTGTACTTGGATGTTCGCGGTCCACTCATACCTCGTGAGGAAAAATGAGTAGTTACTTGTATGAGTAACGACCAGTGGCGGCATTACCAGAGTAAAAAGAAATAAATATAATAGAATAATTCAAAATGTGAAGGCTCTTAGTAATGCTGCGCTACCCACAAAAATTGTGAAGAGGCCTTGTGCTTCACCACAAATAAAATCATACATTCATACATACTTAAAAAAAAACTTTATAACATTTGAGTTACATCAAAATATAATTATTAAAAATTTACAGTCACTCACTGATTTCATATTCAATGATATTTTTAACATTTAGCCAGTCCTAGGAGAGAATAGGAATGTTTTTACTTACATTAATTGTGATTAAATTCTCGTAGCGCTGGGTCTTCATGTTTTTCAACATATGAGCCTCGTCAAAGACAACGTAGTGCATGGCCCGACTTCGGAACAGTTTTCTCTCTTCATAACAACTCGTGACCATGCTATACCTGTGAACAGGAACACACGGTATTTTTTTAATTTTTTATTTTGCTTTATTTTATTCTGATACATGTACGTACATATAAAATAATACAGGTTCTTCTTCTTTTACTTTGTCTTATCTCCCTTAAGCAAGGTCGACGGTGTTCAACCTCATGGTTGAGGTTGGTTGGTTTTGGCACATTTTTACGGCTGGATGCCCTTCCTAACGCCAACGATAAAAAAATAGAGGTTGTGCCTAGAATAAAAAATAAAATTTAATAAGTGGATAGTGTTGTAGTAGACATTATTGCTATGGTTTTGCAAACTTGCATTTCAGCGGATCCCGACGGGATCTTGGAAAAAAAGCGTAGTGTTATTCTAATGATTACTATGTTTTACATCGGATAAATGTCTAATAATAGAAATTGGAAGTATTCTATCTATCATGAATTCTTTATTATACATTGTACATGAACTTGACTTGAGTACATCGTTAATTTATTTTTTACTTTTCTGCTGGCTTCTTTGAAACAGCCTTGTTTGTTGATTATCTGGGAAGCAAGAGCAAGAGGTCACTTGTCAATTTTTTATCATCTATGCATATAAAAGTAGAGAGTTTTAAAATTTCCAAGTACTTTCTTCACTGTGTGACTGCTGTGAGAACCATCATTCACAATGACGCCATGCTATGATGATGACGACACAGACAATCTGACTTACGTGGTAAGTATAACATCCATGTCTGAGAAGTCATCCTTGAGCCACTCATTCCTGATGGCCCTCCTATCCTCCGGGGACCCGTAGTACAGGGATATCCTGAGCATGGGACACCACAGGGCGAACTCGTTCTCCCAATTAGCTGAAGTAAAAGTGCACAGTAATAATTATGTATAGCGTGAAAACAAAATTTGATATATGTACTTGTGTATGTGGTCTAATTCCAGATAAACCATGAATTTGAATTGAAAAATTACAGATATAAATGTTATCTATACGGTATATATGTTGTACCACATAAATATGTTACTGTGTCGTTTAGGCAAGTGCCCATGTGGCAACAGTTGTAAAGTATTTTTTAATAAAATTTATTTTATATTTATATTTTATAAAATAATAAAATAAAAGAATATTTAATATTCTTACGTTCTCTCTCTCTCAGAAGTAATTCTCGAAAACTTATCCCCAATCTGGCCAACCAGGGTTCATAATTAATTTCGTTAAATTCATAAATAATTGATTTGAGGATTTTAGACAGGTATTTGAGATTACTGAATAACTTCGAGCAGCCAGCACACTTACACAGAGTAGAGGAAGGAACTATGATGAGGTGCGGGCTACTTACATAGAGTAGAGGAAGGAACTATGATGAGGTGCGGGCTCTTGGGTCTGGACAGCCCTGCCTCGTGGAGGTAGGCCAGGAAGGCAATGACCTGGATGGTTTTGCCCAGCCCCATCTCATCCGCCAGGATCCCGCAGAGCTGCTGGTTGTGCATCACCGCCAGCCAGTTCAGACCAACCAACTGGTACGGGGCTAGTTTCAGGCTGGAAAGAAACAGGGTATAATAAAAAAGGGTTGGGTGGAAGAGATTGCCATAGGCAATAACCCCGCCCTTTAGTCAGGACATATGTATATATTTTGTTTAATTTTTTTTTCTTGTTTATATTATTAATATTGTCAATTTTTATATTTAAATTTTACCATTATTTGTCTGTATATATGTTCTACATTGTTCTACTAATAAAGGGTTGGGTGGAAGAGATTGCCACAGGCAATAACCCCGCCCTTTAGGTAGGACATTATTGTTAATTTTTTTTTTTTTTTTTACTTATTTATTTTGTCATTTGTTTGTTTGTTTTTTTTTTTTTAATTTTATACTGTTGCCTGTTTGTCCTCCTAATAAAGCTTAAAAAAAAAAAAAAGAGTTTCTAAATAAATAAATAATGGATTATATCTCTGTGTAAAGCAAAACGGTCACTTCACCAATAATACCATGACAAACAACCGAACTATACTTTACATTTCTGTCTGTCCCGGTAACTCAGTAGTAAAACGTAAAAAAGGATTTAGATAATCCAGATGTCGTGGGTTCGAATCCTAGCCGGGACGTGACAAGTTATCATCCCATATGGGATTTTACCACATAATAATATGTCTTGGGCTTACTGCTGGAATAATGCGACTTTAATAGTCTTAATCAGGCAGTATAAATAAGGTGATATTATTATTATTACATTTAACACTTGATGTTTGTGCAAGTGGATAACAGAAAAATGCAAGTGAACATTGAACAACCATGCTAATTCCCCTGGAATCTGTCCCCTCGTCTTTGTCTGTCCCCTGGAATTGGTGCAAGAAACGTACTCATTGTTTAAAATGGAAGGTTGTTTCTTGATATACGTGACGCCCTCTGATATGGTCTTCTCAGTTTTGTAGGCCAGCTTCTCACACTTCTTCATCAGATTGGAGACAACGTCCAGGGAGGTGACTAAAGCGGACACACCGTTCAGACTGGAGCCTCCTAATGACTTGGTGCTTTCGAATTTGTCCACCTGAAAGCAAAATAGAAGAGAAGATTAACAAACAAGGTAAACTATTATGACTATTTCATGAAAAATGTACGTATGGAACATGGTTTCCTTTGTAGTGTGTACACTCAAAAGGGTTCTAAGTTCCAAAAAAAAGAACGGGAACTAGGTATACTATAAAATAAATAATGTATGTTCTAAGGGGTGGGGGATACCGAAAATGCAGGGAAAAATCTTCCACATGAAATCTATTCGAAGTTTCTAGAGCTCATTTTGAAGTGCGCGAAGATTAGGAAGTAAAAGTCTTTCATAAAATCATAAGCCCGTTATTGAATGAGATTTCTAAGTGTTATTATATCACACGTTTAGCGTGTAACAGAGCATAACTACCCTGAAGTAATGCCACTCGGCGGTTCCAGGGCAACACACAAAGAATTGTGAGTTTCCTGCGAATGGAGGGTAAAACCCCCGTCGTGATATGACCATGGCAGTTGAAAGCGACGTTAGACCCCAATAAAAAAAAAGAACAATACGTAAATGAAGGGGTTTTTAAACGCTAAAAACTTTCTCGATGGCTCACAGGACTTTGCCTACGCTAGTGTTTTATGCAAATTTTCCACGCCTCGAAAATAAAAAAGAAGAACATAACAAACATAATGGTTCTGGGCTCAATTGCTTAATGCTTTGCTTTTATTAGATTTAATATTATTATTATTTTATTTTTTAAAGGTAGTTGTGCCCAGGAACCGCTTTCGCATTACTTCAGGGCACTTCACCTTTACATCTATGCCATTCCGGAAACGGAAAAACTCCGGCCGGGTCAGCAACCAATGCTCTTAATCACTGAGCCACGGAGTTCGGCTTTATTATTATTATTATTACTCTTAAAAACATCATTTGTCCAAATCCTTCATTGTTGTTGTTGTAGCCAGCTTGGCTACAGCTGGAGGGTTGAGTGATGGTCTCCAGCCAACTTTATTTCAAAGTTGGCTCGTCCTGAACCACATATTTTTTATGTGCGATCAACCATCATGAGGACATAGACTTTTCTTTAAAGACATTAAACCCTTAGGAAACTGCAAGCTAGCCTGGCTTGTAAGGGTTGGCTAGTCTGTTCTCTGTTTATAGTCCTCTAGCGAGACACTGGTCTTCTCCCTGTTTAACGTCCCCCAGTTAGTAATGTTAATAATATCTTTCATTGCTTGTTAGTAATGACCCTACTGGCCGCTATCCATTCAGTCAGTATAAACAGACAATTTCACTCACCACATCCTTCCACGTGGAGTAGGGTCGCAGCTGAATGATGGTCTCTACTTTCTTCTGAGTAATGCCAGGAATAAGCTTCAGATCTGTCATGGTGCCCTTCTGCAGGAATTTCAGCACTTTCTTACGAGTGCCTGTGAGTTCGTAGTTGTTGCTACCTCCCTCGTTCTCTGAATCATCACTGAAACACAATACAGGTTGAACTGGGGAGTTACAAATACGAGGACGTGTAAATTCTTCACGTCAATACAAGTCAAATCACTGTCCATTTATGTTAAGCTTGAAGGCTTTTTTAACATTGAAAAAATATGTAGGTATGTATTGTTCAGTCTATACAAGTATACATACACGGACCAGCTATGTCATAAACAATTTTCGACCTTCCATGATTTCCCAATTCTATTTATTGTTTATTGAAATGTCACCTTCAAGATGACATTAAAATCAAGGTGAAAATTTATATTACCTGTCGAAAACTCTCTTGTCCTCATATTTGCCATCATCCTCGGAGTCAGAATCCCCCATGGATGCTTTTTTCCTCTCTGGAAACAAAAACAATGTGTCACATTATAGAGGGCACTTGCATAGTAATGACTGCATTTACTAATTAATTATTGTGAGAACTAAAATCAGTGGACATGTAAAAAAAACTTATGTAAAAAAGAATTCTTTATTTTGGATTCAGTGATGAGTTACTGAGCGAATCAGATTGGATTTTTTCATTTATAATATTGTCTCTTTTCTTCTTTGCAGTTTGTTACATACTAACATTTTATTTACAAAACTCTCAAACAATCGGGGCTCGACTGAATTAACACTCACTCACACATCACACTTAAACTCTGAAAAATAAGAAACAATAAACTTTGTTTCTTATTTTACTAGTTTAAATTGACTTATATTAGGTGTATGCCATTTTAAATGATTGCTAAGTTCTAGCCTTATATGTGAGATAAATTTTGATGGTTATTAGATAGTAACTTACTTTTCACTTTGGACTGGACTCCACCTACTAATCGCCGCTTAGTGGGGGGCTGAAAAGAGAAGAATATATTCACCAATTAGTATTTGATTGTTATAACATTGAATAATAATCTTTAGTGGAAGGGCACCATAAGGCGAGGTTAATGCTCCAAAATTTTCTACCACCTGATCCTCAGAATCTTATTATGTGGTTACATGCCTGGAAAATGAGGAAAGACTCAAGCATTGGGAGGCATCCGATCCACGGATCCTTATGCTAAAATTCTAGATTGTTTACATTATTATACTAGCATCATAAACATAGCAACTACCAATGCTTCCTTAGTAGTCAATGAGGTTATTGTCGTCTCAATAATCAACAAAAGATGGAAGTACCTTTTAATAGATGGGCCAAATTCACAATTTATAAATGACATAAAAAAAATCAATAATACCTACAACTTCATTGTATTTTCTATGAAGTGAGACAGATCTAGAGTAAACATTTTCAATACCTACTACTAAATATCAGTAATAATAAAATCAATAGTATCCTCTCAACATTGTGAACGGAGCAACACAAGGAGACTTGATCCTAGAAAACCCTTTCGGGATTCGCTTCTGGTGCAAAAAACCCTTTCGGGATTCGCTCCTGGTGTAAAACCCTTTCGGGCTTGCTCTACAACATGGAGAAATACTACACTTGGGAGAGTAAAGCATTGTTAAGTGGCTGAGAATGCCTAAGGCATTAACTTCGCCCCAGATTACAAAACAATTGTAATTAAAATTAATTGATCTTGCTTTCTTTTTGCATACTTCTAAAGTTTTTTTTTTTTTTTTTTTTTAATTTATTGTTTTTTTTTGTTTGTTGTTGAAACATTTGATTGATTGATTGATTGGTTGTTTTGTAAAAAATAAAAAAAATAAAGTGTAAATAAATAAATGTTCACAATGTTCACCTGTCTCCCTGAGGAGCTGCACACCTCCTCCTGGGGCGCCTCCAACACGTTGAGTCCATCCTCCTCATCTTCAGAGGTGATTATTCTGGAGGCCGGTCTCTTTCCAACCTTACCTGCAACAGTGATACAATGTATTTTTTATTTATTTAAAAACAAGATTTTTTATCTTTTGAAGGTGGGTATACCCTCATTGTTTGTAGAAGATGTTAATATAAAAAATAAATAAATGGAAACTTTAAAAAAAAAAAAAATAATAATGGGACTACCTGTCTTGCGCTGACAGTCTAAATAAAGCACTACTAATACTTCTTTATTTAAGATGAGTGTTTCACAGCCTTTTATATTTCGTGGTCTGTGTTATAGCTTGCCCATCCCATAGTGTGCCTCCCCTCTGATGGGCGAGACGTGAGAGAATACTCTCTATTTAGATGCTGGGGCAACACTAGCACACCAAAAGGTAGGTATCCCTTACAAACAACTTTAACAAAAATTTGAATACAATTTTCTGCTCGCTCCTGGCATCAAACCCGGGACCTACACATGACAAGCGAGTATCATACCACTGAGCTAATTCCAATGTCATTGGAACATAGGTTAAATTTTAGTAACAATTTTATGTATGGTGCATTCAGAGCAATCTCACAGTAATAAAACACTCCTTTGTGTTGCAGATGTTTTTTTTGTGTTGCAGATGTTTTCAAAAATGTTATCATATTTGTGTTACATAATTACTTTCGTGATGTCACAATTAATTAAATACACATTGTTATATTTTACCGAGCTTGGGACTCGAGCTACCGACCTCCAGGTTGCAAGTCCGCTGCAGTCGGTTACGTAGTGACCTTTAGGATTATAATTTTTTCATGTATTAGGGAAATTTAATCAAGTTAATTCGAAAGGTTTGCCTCGTTTTTAAGGCACAACTCACCAATAGGAGAACTATCAGTAGATGACTGTGAAGATTGTGTCAAGGTTTTCTTGATGAAATCTGTGGAGCTGTTGGGAGAGTAGTAGGACGAGGGACGCACAGCCGGGGTCTGAGATATTGGGCGGGGCATATTGTGCCGAATGTTGACCAGATGGGAGCCCAGGGTGCGGTGAGGGGAGGGGGAAGGGGCGGCGGGGCGCTGGAGGGTGGGGGTGGGGGCGCGATTGAGAGTGGCTCGAGGGAGGGAGCGGATGACTTGACCTGGTGAGGAATGAGAGAGGAACTCGAGATTACTACAAGGCAGACTAGAAATTATTAAGTAAATAAATGCATCATTTTGAATCTCAGTAGTTTTATATCATGTGGTGGAGGAACATTTCTGGTAATGCAGGTAATTATGTTGTTTTGGATTCAACCCAATGTATGAAGTTTTCCTAATTTATTTTAGAAATCGACCACAAAAGAATAGAGCACCAAAAATGGCTGCTGTAATAAAGGCACTTCTCAGTTCTACTTAGGTATATACTACTATATACTAAAGATAAGTTTCTATTACATAATTATTACTAATATTTCTTCGATGATTCATGACTCAATTTTAAATTACTTGTTGATAAAGTGCTTACAAAAAATAATTCAGAGAAAGCTCATCATGGGGATTTTTATTTTCAATTCAACCAATTAATATTTTACATTCCTGATTACTAATCTTCAGTTTGTGCTTTTACCAAATATTCAAATATCAAGGATGGAGTAAACATGGCATCTGTAATCTCAACAAACCTGAAGCTAAGGTTCTTGGTCCGGTCAGTAGGCCTGGTGTCCTGTTGACAGTGGATGATACTGGGGGTCTCACTGGAGTCAAAGCCCCTGTACCTACACCACTGCTCTTGACCGGAGAATCAATGGGGAGAACTTTGATGATGTTGGAATTGGTGTTTGAGTTTTCTCCATCAGATAAAACCCGGATGTAACGAACCTCATTACCATCTTCATTGGTGCTAGTGCTGACAGCTGGGCTTGACTGAAATACAAGGAGTATGAGTCTATAGGAAGAATTTATTTAATTTAGCTTTCTTCAAAAAAGCAACAATGAAATAATAAATGGATCATTTGCACCTATTTTTTTTCTCATTTTTTTTTTTTTCAATGAGGCAACTTCAATAGGATATTTAAGGTCTTTGTAGATCGATTTTTGTAGGCAGAAACGGCTTATACTGGTATATTTACAGTAGAATTAAAAAAAAAAAATCCATTTGCAAGTGACTCATTATTAAAAATACATTTTTGTGCATGCACAATTGCACATCCAATAATACTATTGCACTTACATGTGTGATAGTTCTATTACCTATTTGTCCTATTTAACACATTGCGTACCGTGTCATGCGCTAGCGCATAACAGTGATATTGTCATAAAGTCACTGTGATGCTCTAGAGTCTAGAGCATGACAGGTATATGTTCAATACTACCACTGTCATGCTTTCACGATACACGCTACTGTGTTTTTCTAAATGGGATCAGATAGTGCGGTCTCTGACGAATTTTTAAGCTTGGTCCTTTGATATGTCAAAAATGAAGGAAACAGTTAACAAAAAAAAAGGGATTTTTTTTTTACAATTTTTTCATCATTATTTGTATTTTGTATTGGAATGGTTTAATATAATTACTAGATATTAATGAACATGGGAAAAAAATAAACAAAAGATCAACACCTTCTTTAGGAGAAACAAAATTAGATGACATCAACACCTTCTTTAAGAGAAACAAAATTATCATTATATTATTTTTGCTTGTGCAAAACAAGCCATAATTATAAATACCATTGAATATAGACCCGGGCCCGGGGGAAATATCACAATATTGGCGTTGGTACGCAATGTGTTAATAGAAGATATGTCTGGAGTTACGGAGTGTGGGATAAATCTGTTACCTTACCTGCTATACACTTATCATTGTTTACCCTGGAAGATGTTTTTACATTGACTAGCAAGATTTTGACTAACTATCTATAACAAGACTTTCCTACACATTATTGAAAAATAACATGAGTAAAATGTTCTCTCTAGACTACTGTATTTTAAATTATCACAAAACTTACTACTGGACTTTCCAATTTGTAAATGTTCACTTTCACAGTTTCATCATCTGAAGTAGTAATCACAGCATCCTCTGTTACTCTCACCAAGTTGGCAATGGCATTGGAATTAGGCCTTGTAAGCTCATCTAAACCTAATTCTTCAATCTCATACTCCTCTTTGATTGAGTTGGCAATCAGAGATGACACAGGTTCCTCAATTATACTTGTAGAGGTGCTGGGTCTGGATGAAACACCATTCACAGGGGGAGCTGCTTCTTCATCAGAACCAGTAACTGTTGATACAAAAACAAGGAAAAGGTTAACGACCAAGGTATCTGAAGAAATAGTACTGAATTCTTTGTGGTGATTTGTAAAGATAATATTTCAAGGAAACACAATAATTTAGATTAGAATATTTGTTATTTTTTCAATTACCTAAATTTATTTTGTTTTCGAATATTTTTCAATAGGTATTCAAAGCATGATTGGGCCTTTAACATGTACATAATTTTATTTAAAATGGTCATTTTAGTTTTTAGTAATATTAAATACTACAAACCTACTCATAGAGATTAAAATTATTCATGTATGAAGCTTTCAAGCATCAAAGAGACCCTGGCCTGATTAAAATCCTGACTAGGATTTTTTTTACTGTACATTATTTGAATAGGAAAAATATTAACAACCAGTTGCATCATTCCCCAGAAAAATAAAATAAAGTAGGTACATACATTTTAAAGCTATAGAAACCGGCACAGATCAAATTAATATTTTTGTTGTTGTTGTATAAATAATATACCAGTCCTCAAATTCCTACCTGGAGATCCATCAACACCAACTCCTGGTTTCTTGTTGAATCTAAACCTTCTCAAATTTTTTAGTAAACTTGGAGGCTGTGACATGGTGAAGACTAGATGTAGTAAGCTGAAATAAAAATAGGTACAATAAAATTATTAAGGCATAAATCTTTATTAAATGTTATTTTCTCCTCTCTGTTTCCAATTTTTCTTGTATGAAATCCCAAAATCTTGATAAATTTAAATAGGGTCAAGGGGGGTATTTACGAACAGGGGGTAATTACGAACAGTGGTCATTGTACCTAAACAGGATAAGATATTTCGAATCTGGTGGTTGAATACTATTATTTTGAATTGTTTTTACAGGTTGAACACGAGTTTTCGATAGTATTTATTTTCAGTTGTAGTTAGTAAGCTAGTGAAAATAGATCTATCAAAAAGTTTGATTTTTGAAGTTTTTGATTTTTTTAAAACAATTTTTTAGGTAAGTGTTACTTGAATTTTTATCATTATTTTACTTTTAATTATTGATAGGCATGTTTTTGGTTATTATTTTACAAAAATAATTGTTTTAACCATTTTTTAAGTTATAGTTTTTGTGTGTTCTTAATTACCCCCGCATTTTTATGCTATGGGGTAATTACGAACGCATATTTTGGGTGTTTGTTTTACCCTATAAGTTTTTTTTGTATTTATCAAAACACTCAGAATGCCCCGGAAATACAAGATGAAGAAACCACCTCCTTTGTATACAGAAGCACAAATGATATCTGCTATCGTAGATGTTTTTAATGGCAACCTGGCTGTCTGAAGAGCAACGGCAGTGTTTTGAGATTCCGCAAACCAAAGTAGAATTTTCCAAACGTAAGGCTCAAAATCCTGAAATACTGGGAGGTTGTAAGAAGTACCAAGATATTAGTACCCTAATGTATTGGACCCAATGAAGGTATTTGTGTACTTGAACATAGCAAAAGAAAGGAAGAAAAATGAAAGTGTAGAAAACGAAAAGAAATATAGGGGGAACAGTTTCAAAAAAGAAGAGAATGTAAGAGAATGGCATCTAGGGATTATGCAAGCTATATGAGAAGTTTAGAAAATAAAATAATCAATGAACCTAAACAAATCTGGAATCATCTTTCAAGCAAAAAAAATACCAACGACATGCCTCAAATAATGAAACACGAAGACATTACCTCTGATGATGGAAAAGAAATTGCCAACCTTTTTGGCAAACTGTTCAAGGAAAATTATTCAACAGAAAATTACAATCCAAATTCTAATAATCATCCTATGTTAAACAAATCCAACAACATTATAAATTTGAGTCACATTTCTTTCTCAGCCACCGAAGTTTGTTCGGCTTTACAAAAACTCACCTCAAAAGCTTGCATGGGCCCTGATGACATCTCTTACTTAGTCTATAAAAATTGTGCGCCTGTGCTCTGTTTACCCATCTCCATCCTATTTCAGAAATCAGTCAACTCTGGCATCTTTCCTAATAAATGGAAAACCTCGTATGTTTCACCGAGATTCAAGTCGGGATCAGGCGATAAAGCCCTGATTAAGAACTTCAGACCAATATCAATCATCTCAATCCTACCTAAACTATTCGAAAAACTAGTATCTGACAAAATATGTCCAATCCTTCGCCCTATAATTAATAATCAACAACATGGCTTTGTTCAAAAAAAATCTACAGCGACCAATCTGCTCTCGTTCACCCAGTATGTATCTAATGTACTGGATGAGGGGGGGCAGGTCGATTGCATTTACACCGATTTCGCCAAATGTTACGATAAAATCTGCCATAAACTTCTTATCACAAAATTAGAAACCCTAGGAATCAACGGGCAAATACTAAAATGGTTAGAAAGTTTCCACACTAATAGAAAACAAATTATTGTAATCCGGAAAACGGGAGAAGATGGCGGGTTGACTGAGTTCTTCTCAGACCCTATCAATGTCCCATCGGGACTGATTCAGGGGGGGCACGTATCTACCATGCTCTTTCTTTGTTTTATTAAAGACCTCTCTGAACAGATTCCTTACAACGTGGAACATTGGTTGTATAATTCTTGTGAATGTCTGAGTTGCCGCTCCTGTCTCCTATTTCCTCTCCTGATCATTTCGTGCTTGAGTTGAGAGTGGAGGGAAGTATTTTTAAACCCTAACAAAAGTTAAAAGTCCCACACCAAGAAATCTGTTCCAAGTCAGCTGGCAACCCTGCCATTTTGGAGAACCAACTTCCCCTCCTGCCGCTGGAAGCGCTATCTTCTCAACCAACCAACTCTAACCTCTTTTCACTTTTCACTTCATCACATTTTTCGTCAACTGGGTAAGCAGCACAATTTTCCTTTCTCTATGTCTTTGTTAATTTAACCCCAAGTTTTCTAAACCCCCTAAAAGGGCTACAATCCTACATTTTGGTCCTTCCACGCGGCCGTATGTCTGTTTTAGGGGGCTTCCCTTTTTAGGGAAATGTGCCAAGTAGCCAAGTTGAATTCTGCCTAAGTTTGAAGTCTGCCTCATGGCCTAAGTTTGAAGTCTGCCTAAGTTTGAAGCATGGGGTATCATGATAAAGTGAAGAGTCAAATGTAATCCTTCTGTGATATAAGTGTTTTTTTTGTGTTTGTTTTACCCATAAATTCAGTGTTGTTTGTGTTCAGTTAATTTTAAAGTCATAGGGGTTCCCTTGGTAATTTTTTTTTGTATTGGTTAAGTCATAGGGGTTCCCTTGGTAAATTTTTTTTGTATTGGTTAAGTCATAGGGGTTCCCTTGGTTAGATTTTTTTTGATTTTCACGTGGCTCATAAAGCACATATTTTTTTTTTGTTGTTGTCAACCAAGTAAGTGCATTTTTCCTTTAATATTTACATCTAACATGGCAGGTGACCAGGACAGGAATCTGGTAGAGGTGGTGGTAGAGAGACGGAAACGTTTAATTACTAGGGTTCAGGAATTCCATGGACTCATTCCAAAAGTGGAAAATGACCCATTGCTTTTGGTCCGTATGCGAGCCTCCATGCCTTATCTGGAATCAACTTTCAAGGAGTTTCAATCAGTGCAGGATACTATTTGTGAATATAATGTTCTTCATCCTACTACAGAGGAAAGAATTGCCATTCATTCTGTTTCAAAACAGTTTGAAGCTATGTATTTTGATGTCTTGGGGGTCATTACAGGGACCTCAGAGGTCAAGCCTATGGTGGTTGCAACCAACGATGGTAGGATGAAGCCAAAGTTGCCTCAAGTGAATATTCAATGTTTTATGGGGGATTATGAATCTTTTCCTGCTTTTAAGTCACTTTTTGATGCTTTGATCCATAGTAACACAGGTTTAGAACCTATTGAAAAGTACACATATTTGGTTTCCTTGTTGAAGGGGTCAGCCCTGTCTAGTGTTCAAAGCATTGCCTTTGTGGCTGAAAACTATCAAGTTGCCTATAATTCACTTGTCAAGCGTTTTAGTAATCCTCGGGTTGTAGCCCATCAGTGTTGTAATAAATTATTTGCCTTTAAGCCATTAACCAGTGAGGTTCAGTTACAGAAGTGGCTGGATCA
Organism: Bactericera cockerelli; assembly: GCA_024516035.1. Classification (NCBI taxonomy): domain Eukaryota; kingdom Metazoa; phylum Arthropoda; class Insecta; order Hemiptera; family Triozidae; genus Bactericera; species Bactericera cockerelli. The sequence goes on along the minus strand of CM044959.1, from coordinate 25,856,565 downwards.
ATTCAACACAAATGTTGAAGCATTGGAAAATACTTCCCTACAGGATAAGGGTGATTTTTTACTGTTGTACATGGGCCTTAATGCATTAGACCCTCTAACTAGACAGGCTTTTGAGCATGAGAAAATCTCATTAAATTCCATACCCACCTATTCTGATCTCCGGACCTATGTTCAGGCACGGGTTTCAGTGGCGGAGCTCATGGGTGCCTCGTCTGGGTCTAGTGTTAAAAAACCATTTATGAAGCCAGAGGTGAGAGGGTCGTATGTTACCCAAGTAGATGTTGCAGGTATTTCCACAGATGTGTTGCCGTCCAATGTTGCCAGACCCTATAAAGGGTTTTCAAGTAGTTTCAAGGGTGATGTTCACCATGTAGCCAAACCCTCTAATGGGTCATTTAATGTAGCCAAACCCTCTAATGGGTCATTTAATGTTGCCAAACCCTATAATGGGTCATCCAGTGTTGCCAAACCTGACTTTAGGTCAAACCAGTCCCGTTCTGCCAGTGGTGTTTCCTGCCCTCATTGTTCCAAGGCTCACCGCCTAATTGAGTGTAATTTATTTGCCGCCATGTCTGTTCAAGAGCGTTTTGACACAGTGAGGACCCATCATTTGTGTTTTGCCTGCCTCGGGCCTCACTCAAGGTCATCATGCTCAACCAAGTTCAGTTGCCGTCATTGTGGATCTCGTGCTCACCATTCCTTGTTGCACAGAGATATGCCTGCTAATGAGATTTCTCCCAGTGGGGGTGTTTCTCAACCAGTTGTTTCAAATCCAATTTATACTGTTTCGGATCAACCTAATCAAGCTGAGGTTAATCTTGCCCTCTCGTGTAGAGACGTTTCTGGCTCAGGAGTCCTCCCTAGTCGTCAGGTGTTGTTGGGTACAGCATTGGTGTCCATATTGGACAGCTTTGGAATCCAGCACCCAGTTAGAGTGTTAATAGATCCTGGTAGCATGATTAGCATTGTGTCTGTCCATTTAGTAAATATTTTGAATTTGCCTATCCAGACAAGTAATGTCTGTGTTTCCGGTGTGGGTGAATCTGAACCCATGCGTGTGAAAGGTCAGGTTTCCTGCACCCTGTCTTCTCGTCTGGATGGCAGATCCCTTCCTATTGATGCTGTCATATTACCATCAATATCAGGTCATGTTCCCTCTGTTGCTGTCCCTAAGCATGTTTTGTCAAGTTTGGCGGGATATGCTTTGGCAGACCCAACCTTTTGCCATCCATCTAGAGTGGATATTTTATTGGGTGCTGAATATTATGCCAGCATTTTGGACTTACAAAAGTCGGTAGTGTCTGGTGAACCTTCCCTTATTCCTACTATGTTTGGTTATCTTGTTATGGGAGTGGTAAACTCTAATACCCCCCTTGTATCTCAGTCCTTTCATGTGACTACTGTGGACACAGCACTGCATGATCAACTGAGAAAGTTTTGGGAAAGGGAAGAGGTTCAAGTTAAAATTCCAGCCCATCCAGATGAGGTCCGATGTGAAGAGCACTTTGTGAACACACATTACAGGGACCCTGATGGAACTTATGTTGTTCGTTTGCCTTTTCGTGCTGACCGCCCACCTGATTTAGGAAATAATTTGAATCATGCCAAGTCTCGGTTGTTAAAACTGGAGCGTTCCCTGGAATATAAACCAGAATTTAAATCTCTTTATCATGAAAATTTAAAGGATTATGTGGATCAGGGACATATGATCCCAGCCACAAAGCCATCCACTTATGTTCTGATTCATCATGGTGTTATGAAGGCCTCTAGTTCTACGACCAAGGTGCGGGTTGTTTTCAGCCCTGCTGAGCGTGCAAGTCCCCACCATCCATCTTTGAACGAAACCTTGCTAGTTGGTCCAAAACTCCAGTCAGACATAAATGACCTGATTTTGAATTTCCGTTTAAATAAAATTGCCATGACGGCTGATATTCGTCAAATGTACCGTGCCATCAAGGTAGATCCTAGGGACAGCCCGTTTCAACAGATTTTATGGCGTGAGGATCCATCTCAGCCTATTCAGCAGTATGAGATACAGCGTGTGTGTTTTGGTGTCGCTTCTGCGCCATTTCAGGCCCAGCGAGTAATCAAGCAACTAGTTGTTGATGAGGGGGCGAGGTTCCCTTTGGCTGCCCGTGCACTAAGTAGTGAGGTGTACATTGACGATCTGGTCTCTGGGGCATCTTCTGTTGAGGAGGCACTCAGGATGCGGGATGAACTAGTGTCCCTCCTTGCTGCTGGCAAGTTTGAACTGAGGAAGTGGTCCAGTTCGCATCCTGGGGTCTTGGGAGATTTTCCAGAGGACATGTTGGAGAGGCCACACTCTTTATTTGATGATGTTGATGCCATTAAGATATTGGGTTTACAGTGGGACCCTTGCCAGGATATGTTTTGTTACAAGGTAGAACAACATTGCAATTGCCAAACCAAACGTCAAATATTGTCAAAAATTGCCAAAATCTATGATACCTCGGGTTTTTTATGCCCCGTCACCTGTTGGATGAAAGTTTTTCTCCAGGTAATTTGGCTGAGAGGGCTAGCTTGGGATGAGGTTTTGCCTGGTGACCTTTTGACTGAGTGGAAGAGGTTTGCTTCTGAGCTCCCTCTGCTTGAGTCAATTCGTATTCCCAGACTTATTCTGGATACATTTATTTTTCCTCCGGAATTGGTGGCATTTGCAGATGCTTCTCTTTCCGCTATGGGGTGTCTAGTTTATCTGCGCGTTGTCTGCACAGATGGGCGGGTCCTCATTAATTTAATTAGGGCCAAAAGTCGAGTGGCCCCTGTGAAGCCGGTAACGGTCCCAAGACTAGAGCTGGGCGCAGCTGTGATGTTGGCTGAAGTCCTTGAATCTCTGAAGCCTTTAATTACCCGTCTCAATATTTCAAACAAGTATCTTTTTTCTGACTCTATGGTTGTCCTCTCCTGGTTGCACACCCCGCCCCACTTGCTCAAGATGTTTGTTGCCAATCGGGTGGTGCGCATTCTGGAATTAACTGATCCGTCTCAGTGGAGACATATTCAAACTGAGTTGAACCCAGCTGACCTGGCCAGTCGAGGATGTTTTCCTAGTGTTATTGTTGATCATGATTTGTGGTGGAATGGTCCACCTTTCCTAAAGCAGGAAATTTCCTTTTGGCCAATGAGTACTTTCACACCCGTTGAGGGCCTTCCTGAGCTGAAGTCAGCTGAGGTTACCACATTGGTTACAAAGGTTGTGCGGGAGTCTGAGGACTTTAGTTTTATTAAAAGGTTCTCTACCTTGTTTAGGGCCAAGCGCGTGACAGCCTGGATTCTTCGATGGCGTCACCGATGTTCGGGCAGTGCCCTTTCCAAACCTGTGGGCCCTTTGACCACCGATGAGTTAGTACAAGCCGAGCTGACCCTAGTGAGGATTACCCAGTCAGGACATTTCTCTAAAGAGATTGAGGCCGTTCAGTCTGGGCGTCAGTTGCCTGATTCACTGGCTCGGCTGTCCCCGTTCCTTGATGGGGGTGTTCTCAGGGTGGGGGGTAGAATAGACAAGGCACCATTGCCTTTTCATTCCCGTCATCCTGTACTTCTTCCAAACAATTGTCATATGGCCATATTGCTGGTCAGACATTTTCATATTTATTCATTGCATGGGGGCCCGCAAATTGTCCAAACTCTCATCCTGCGTCAATACTTTATTATTGGCCTGCGCAACCTTGTTCGAAAAATAATTTTTAAATGTTTGCCATGTTTCCGTCTGTCTGCCAAGCCTCCTCAGCCTCAGATGGCGGAGCTACCCTTATCACGGTTCCACCAGTGCCGACCCTTTGTCAATACAGGGGTGGATCTAGCTGGTCCGTTCTTAATAAAGGATGGGTATCGTAGGAATGCTCCATCACTGAAGGCTTATTTTGCCGTTTTTGTATGTTTTTCTGTAAAAACAGTTCACCTTGAGTTGCTTACCTCGCTTTCCACAGCCTGCTTTCTTGGTGCATTGGACCGGTTTATTGCCAGGCGTTCTGTTCCGTCCATGATATTTTCGGACCAAGGTACCAATTTCAAGGGTGCAGCCAATGTCATCGAGGACACTTGTCGTTTCTTACAGGAGAATGAATACTCCATTGTTGACCATTTAGGTAGCCGAGAAATCAAGTGGTCCTTTAATGCCCCAGCCAACCCCTCAGCGGGCGGTCTGTGGGAAGCGAGTGTGAAGTCGGTCAAATCTCACTTGACTCGTGTGTTGACCAATCGACTTCTGCATTATGAGGAGTTTTCGACCGTTTTAGTGAAAATTGAAGCCATTTTAAATTCTAGACCATTGGGTGTTCCATCTCCCACCGTGGATAATTTAGATGTACTTACCCCTGGTCATTTTCTTGTTGGACAGCCTCTTTTGTCACGTCCTGAGCGCAACTTAACTTTGTCACCATCAAATTTTGTTGCTCGCTGGACTCTAGTATCACAGATCTGCCAACACTTTTGGAAGCGTTGGTCAGACGAATACTTGCATACTCTGCTTCAAAGACAGAAGTGGTATCACCAATCTGACAATGTCAAAGTTGGTGATGTTGTTTTAGTTTTGTCAGAAAATATGGCGCCTTTGCAATGGCCCATTGCTCGTATCACCAAGATACATCCTCACCAAGATGGTGTTGTACGTGTTGTTGAAATTACAACGTCTGCACGCAGACTTCTCAGACCCGTTCGAAAGCTTCTCCTTTTGCCCACCTTAACTTAGGTTAGTTATCCATTCTAGTCAATTTGTTGTTTTCATTTTTCATGTATATTTGATGTATTATGTTGAGTCTTGTCCTGGTCCAACATTAATTTTGTTCCGATACAGTCCACTTTTTTCCGATACAGTCCACTACTTGGTTGATAGGTCCCTTCTCTCCAGTTGAAAAATGGCCATTTTGGTGGGGGGAAAATGTATAATTCTTGTGAATGTCTGAGTTGCCGCTCCTGTCTCCTATTTCCTCTCCTGATCATTTCGTGCTTGAGTTGAGAGTGGAGGGAAGTATTTTTAAACCCTAACAAAAGTTAAAAGTCCCACACCAAGAAATCTGTTCCAAGTCAGCTGGCAACCCTGCCATTTTGGAGAACCAACTTCCCCTCCTGCCGCTGGAAGCGCTATCTTCTCAACCAACCAACTCTAACCTCTTTTCACTTTTCACTTCATCACATTTTTCGTCAACTGGGTAAGCAGCACAATTTTCCTTTCTCTATGTCTTTGTTAATTTAACCCCAAGTTTTCTAAACCCCCTAAAAGGGCTACAATCCTACATTGGTTCTTTGCTGATGATCTGAGAATAGCCAAAATAATCAAAAATCCTCAAGATACACAGGCGTAACAAGCAGCAGTGTCATGTCTGTTCTCCTGGTGTGATCAAAACCTGATGAAATTAAACATCAACAAGTGTAAATATATGAGCTTTTCTCATAAACACAACCCACACCCCAGTACTTACCACATCAACAACATAGAGTTAGAACAGATATCCTCTGTACGAGACCTGGGAGTGTACCTACAACCTAACTTGAAATTCAACACACATTTTGAAATTATACTTAATAAATCCTACAGAATGCTTGGCTTCCTAATGAGGAATACTCGAGATTTCATTAATGCAAAAACACTCAAAATGATCTACTATGCTTACGTTCGATCAAATCTCGAGTATTGCTCAGTCATATGGAACCCCAAGTATAATGTCCACATCCAATCTCTAGAAGCTCTTCAAAAAAAATTCCTAAGATACCTTGCCTTTAAACAACAAACAACAATTGGGGCCAACTACTCTGAAATTATGGCAAGCAACAACATAATGAGCCTAGAAAAAAGACAAAACATCATAGATCTCACGTATCTCTACAAAATCCTGAACAACCAAATCGACTGCCCAGAACTCCTTGAACAAATCAATTTTAGAGTAAACGTCAGAAGGACTAGATGTGAGGATGTGTTCATGGTTCCATATAGGAGGAAAGAAGTAGGATTACATTCACCTATTAACAGGATGCACACCATGGGAAATCTGGCTGGGAGAGCAGGCATTGACATATTTAATTGTAATCTGACGAACATCAAACATCTGTTTGATTGTGATTGAATGAATGTGTTGTAAATATTAATATGAATGAATGAAGTGCATGCGAATGAAGGATTTTTTTTTTATCTCTACCTAGACATAAGCATTAGATTTAGACATTTTTTATATTATATTATTTTTGTTTATAATTAGTTATTTTATATTTTTATGTATTATTGTATTTGTATTTATGTAATATTGTATATTGGGTTAGAAGCCCGTGAATAAAATAAATTAAAATTAAAATTAAAATTAAGGTAGAAGAAGACAAATCTGAGATTGACAATGACCTAGAAACTATTGATAAGACCAAAACCTGTAAAAAAAAATTAAAAAAATATATAAAACACCTTTCAAAAGCTCTCATAATTAACTATTACTATTATTATGCTTTTATTACCAGCCTCCGTGGCGTAACAGTTGTGACTACTTCCCGTAGTCCAGAGATCCTTAGTTCGATTCCCGGTTGGAGCAGACTTTTCGCACAGAAAATTCTGTCCCCTCCGAACATGTGAGACTGGCGATTCCGGCCCCACCCAGGCTGGGTGAGGTTAATGTGGGTAGCTGGTACGATTCCCAGCGAATGGAGGGTGAAACCCCCGTCCTGTCTACCTCAAGTCAGGATGTTAAAACCAAATAGAATCAATGGACATGAAAGGAGCCTAGACATTTTGGATCTGGGCGTCCATATAATCCTCTCACCACCGTGATTTAGGTATCTATACCTATCTCACGGACACGAAATTATTATTATTTGCAAGATAGAGATACCTTATTTGATAAGAGCTGACTACCTTCGTGGTTAGGATTCAAACCACTATCCTGTGTGTCCATAAACTTTGCATATTGTCATACAGGTGGCTAAAGACACAAAGTACAATTTTGGTGTATTTGTACATAAAAAGCACATATTGCCATTAAAAAGTTTGTTTTTAATATTGTATAATGTGTTCGCATTTACCCCCGTCAGGCGGGGGTAAATGCGAACAGGCGGGGGTAAATAAGAACACCACTAAACAGATACTACAGTATGCACAAAACTATTTATAATGCACCATTAGAATGCTAAATAAGTCTATATACCAAAAAAATCACAAGACATGGATTTTACAAAAGCAACTCAGGGTTACAGATATGTTTATAAAATGTAGCTCAAAATCGTTCGTAATTACCCCCCTTGACCCTAGTGCTACTATCCTATGAATTGTGAGTTGGTGGGATTCTACTGTAGTAGTTTCCATACTGAGCACTTGACAGGATAAACATAATTATATAATGCTTAATTATGATGGAATGGTTTTCAACAGTTCGTGGAAGGTCTATGCTTTAGGAGAGAAGTTGGAAGAAAAAACACCAATAAGTGTTTTCTATTTATGGCTATAACTGGATCTGATACATAACACAGGTATTCAAGATGAAAGCTCAACTTTTGCTTCTGAAAGACTTGGTTAATGACCTTGTGTCAGGCAGATATTACCAGGTACAATTGATCAGACATTATATTTAGTATAGTATACACAACGAACTAATTGTTACCCATTATCTTTCAAAAAGTAACCGAAATAAATAGATAAGGAAATTACGGAATGTAATCATCCCAAAAACGTTTTTTTTATATGGAGAAGAAAATAGCCTGGAGTTATGGACTAGCTGTAGCTGTATCATCGGCACACAAATTTGAACCTTCATGCTTGGATGATATTGAAATAAAATTATCTCACCAGAAAATTGACAACACCTGTAGAGTGGGGACATAAATTAAAACTTTTTAAAAAACCCTTAAAAAGTGAAAACTTGTTTTAATTTTTTCAATTCACTAAATGCCTTTTCTTTTGCTGTATTTTGCTGGGCACAAAAAAGAAAAACAATTTTTTTACAGGCTTCACAAACCAATTTGATTGGTGGATTTTTTCAAAAGTTGCGCGCGCTCTTACGGTTTAGAAACAAACTTCTTTGGAAACTACGGTAGCTCTTTCCGTACTTTAAGAACTATTCACAACAATGGAAATAATCATCATCAAGAATTTCACGAATTCTACCGATTTCTCAAGGCTTCTTTACCAGCCATAGTGTGAACCAGTGAACTCTATCTATTAGATTAGAATATTAGATAGAGTATAGATTAAGCGAAGTCAAATCCAAATGAAAGAGAAAAAAAAAAGATCTCATGCCAGTACCCCGAAAAAATGTTCTAAAGGAAAATTCTGTCCCCAAACGGAAATCGAACTCAGGATCTCTGGACTATGGGCCAGTAGTCACAACCATTACACCATGGAGACTAGCTTCGTTCGACACAAATTTGTATTTTAACCACCCACTAACTCCACGCTGCAGGCGACGGATTTTGCAAGAGCTTGAATAATTCAGAGTTCACCCAGGAGTACGAATACACTGATTTCCTAAAATGTGAGTATGCCTAATAGAGCGACCGAACAGACAGTGATTTGAAAAAGTTTCCTCTTTCTTTTTTTATGGCAGGATTCTCACTGGAGTGAGCTCTTCTACCCTTTATAAGTAAGTTTATTAGAAAAGGAAAAGTATTTACCTATGCGTGATGTGTATGACCAATATGACCATAGATGTTGACATGCACCACTATAATCTAATAACAGATAGATATATAGACCTATGCGATAGTTGCGATACACAAACAAATTCAAAGAAGGGAAAAAAGAGAAAAATCTAAACATGTTGAAGTTTGTTTGATTATCTCTTTTTTTATTGGGTTCAACTGCATAGACATAATTATTATCACGACGGGGCTGTTACCCTTTATCCCCAGGAAACTCACAAACCTGCTACCCACATTAATCTCATCCGACCTGGGGTGCGCCGAAATGAGACCTTGCTGGACGTTGCTTAACTTCAGTTATCCTACGAGAACCCGTACAATCCGTACATTGCTCTTATATGATTTTATCTAAAGGGCATGATTTCTTCAAAAAACATGCAACAATCCAATAAGGAGCTTAACCTGTGGGAAAACCAGGAATTTGGCCATTAGTGTTACCAGAGCAAAATGCTCCACGGCAACATTGGCCTACCCTTATGATATTTGCATCTATTCTCAGTACACCCTGTCATTTTTAAAAACTAGTGTTTCACAGGCTTTCTTATTTTGTATCCCTGAAACAGCAGCTACTTTAAATGTTTGTGGTCTGTGCTGTAGCCTGCCCATTACGTACTATACCTTCCCTCTGATGCGAGAAGTGATGAGACAGTACTTCCCAGTTAGGTGTTGGGTCAAAATGAGCGCACTGGAAGGTATCCCTTACGAACAACTGTAACCAAATTTTGAATACAATTATTTTGTTGGTTCGGAGAATCGCACTCGGGACCTTTCGCAGGCAAGCGAGTGCTGAACCACTGAGCTAATGGCGAGCTCTTTTAAACATACCTTTGTTTATTTGTTCCCGAAAAACATTACCTTCTCGCAGTCCTACTCAAACAGCCTGAGCTGGAAGCACTGATCCAGCTTCACTTTCTTGTGCTGCCACTTTGTCGGCTCTGTGGATCGATCATCGAACCCGGGACCTTCCGCATGGCAGGCGAGTATTTTACCACTGAGCTATTCGTGCCCTCTCTATGTATAATCGTGAAACTCCATATGCCCCAGTTAGGTCCAAGCTCATTTATTTTGTAAGGTCACGTGATCGCACTTTGGAGCTCTGTGATTGGTGGAAATTGATCACGTGACCTTACATATACATGAGCTTCGACCTAGCATCGGGATCTAGAACTGGCCATCAGCCAGGTGGCATGTCTGATTCTCTCACGGGTCAAAGCATCGACTGTATGAGCCTAAAAAAAAGCAGTACCGTCAAGTAATATAGGCTATTCGACGTGTTTACATCATGCGTGACTGACTATCAAGAGCTAAAAAATATAGTTTTTCATCATTGTACAATTTACATCGTTAGGAGACACCCTGTAAATTCTGACCATTGTCACAAAATGATGTAAAAAAAGGTATGGACTCAGACAGCATTCAGAATTAATTTTATCTCTTTCATGCCGTGGACACCTTTATTTTATTTTAACTAATCCCTTATCCCTGTCTTGCTCATTTCTCATCCCCCCTCCCCCTTCCTCTTCCATTCTCCTCATCCCATACTTTGTTTTCGCTCTCTTCAGTCTTCATCCTCCTACCTAATACCCTCCCTTTACACTCCATTACCTACTTTTCTCTCCCAGAAATCCTCGTACCTTTTTTTTTTGTGAAGAGAAGAGGGGGTCACAGGGACATTATTCTAATACTTTGATTTGTGTGTTTTTAATCTAGGGGCGACGTTGCTCGCTTATGAAATTAGTTCAAGTGACCCAAGAATATCTACCATCAGGTTTATCTAAGGAAAGATGGGTTTACCATTCTCGTTCTCGAAATATCGTGTTTACGGGCGCACGGGGACCAATGACTGAAAACAATTTTTTTTGGTTTGGTATTCTGAGGCTATGATTCGTCCAGAAATGCGAAAAACTGAGTAGGTCAAATTTTCGACGAATACAATACTTTCCATATTATATGATAAGGAAAGTAAAAAACATCAACACCCTGTATAAGTGACGTCCCGTTCCCATCAGCGCGGAACGATTTTTTTTATAGTCACGATTGTTTCCTTTTTTTCATCATGGCCTGTATTTACGTGATAAAAAATCGTGACGTGAAAAAAATTGTTTGAGAGCTCAAACGATTGTAGATTGTAGTGTAGTTTCGTCCATGTTTCCGTAACGGTTCTTCGCGCTGACATATTGAAGGTATCGATATAAATTATTTAGGTGTTCATAAATATTTTTTTTTTTAAATATAATATTAAACATCAATTTAAACTATTAATTTTGTTAATTATGTACTTGTTCTAAACCTATTAAAAAATACAGCCGGTACAAAAATACTTACCTACCTATAGTTATGTAGTAGGGATAAAACATTATTTCTTACCTACTCTTCTTTCTCAGAATGGTTAGCCCGCTTTTGATCTTTCCTTTTCTGTGTTCTCTACTCAATTTCGGGATTTCAAGGCTCTAAAACTCTAAATTGCAAACCTATAGAAAATAATAAAATTTCTCGGAAGTGAAACAAAATATTTAACGTTGAATGCAATGCAATAGATAGATCCATAATAGAACTCCGTATAAAGTACTCGTATAGGTACATTAAATGTTTTTGAACCTACTCCATTACTCTATTCAATTATACTCCATTCAGTACAGACGTGGTTTTATTCTAAACTAAAAAAAAGACAGTGAATATGGTGGACAATGAACAACTAATCTCATTGGTGAAAGCCCGTCCTGCACTGTGGGACAAACAAGTGGACGATTTCAAGGACAAACATCTAAAAGTTCAGTGTTGGAGGGAGGTATGCTTATTTTTCAATGAAGACTTTGATACACTGGATGAGAAACAGCGACAAGAGTATGGTAGGTTGAAAGTTGATAACAATAGGGATCACATGTATTAGGGAGATAGAAGTCTTATATGTTGTACCTATTTTTCTCATTATCATGTTGTAAATACACGCAGTTTACCTGCTTTAAAAAAAAAAAAAAAATGTATTAGAGGTATACCTGCGGGTACCTTTACTTAGGTACTTGAATAAAGTCCTGTTTAGGTTTTTCCAAATACTACACTCTGTATTTTCAACAGTGATAACAATATAACAAAACTCTTTAGTGGAAGGTAACCACCAGGCGAGGATAATGCTCAAAGTATTTTTTACCACCCTCAGACTACCGCGTTAACTACTTGACTACCAGTGCACTATCAGAATGATATTATTGCTTATATGGCTGGTATGTATTGATATAATGAGTAATGTGGATCATTAAATGAAAATCCTAACGCCAAGTACCTGTAATAAGAAATCAATTTTGTTTTTGGTAAAGCTTGTTGTACTTAAATTTCAATAATACCTATTACATTTAAAAATAAAACGTTGAGAATGGAATCAGTTGTATGAAGTTATTACTACCAAATTTATGAAAATTATGATATGGCGACTTGGTTGGAAGAATTTCTCTGGAAATCCAGAGGGAACTGCGAGTGTTTTATATACCCTACCAACACTTTCACCTTTTGATTAAATACTGTACTTGTAAAAACAAGTTGGTAATAAATAGATTCTTTGTCTCAATTTAAAAAAAAATCTACTGACCTCAGTCACTTCATTTTGCGTTTTTAAGTACTACTTTTCAAAAAGAAATAACTCCTTCATCTTTATATTGCAGGCAAACTGATCCAGCGCAAGTGGGCTGGCCTAAGGGATTGTTGGGTGAAGAAATTGAAGGAACAAAACCAGCCAAAGTCTACTGACTCTGGAGCTAAGAAGAGTAGACCATACATTTATGATCAACAACTATCGTTCTTAAGAAAGATCTATTCAGATTCGCCTAATGTTGTTGACATTATTGTTGATGTAGATGTTAACTCGATTGATGAACAGGAACAACACAATCTTGATTCCAGAGTGCAGTTTAACAAAAGGAAAATCCCTGTAAGGAGCGAGCTAGATAACAAGATAATCAAGTTCATTGAACATCAAATGAACGCAGCCTCCAAAACCAACACCGAAGAGGAAAACCGTCACCTCGCTTTTTTTAAAGGTCTCTTACCATCTGTGAATAAGTTTGATGATGATCAGACTCTGGAGTTTCAAGCCGGTGTCATAAGTTTAGTCCAGACAATAAAGCATCAGAAAACAAGAGGATCATGACGAATTTTTTTTTCCAACGACACCGAAGAGAACATGAAAAATAATCGCTAATTGTGTCTTCTACCTAACGGGTATTTTGAATTTTCTTCTATTAGTAATAAAAAAGTTGCCGACCTCCGTGGCTCAGTGGTTAAGAGCATTGGTTACTGACCCGGAGGTCGCGGGTTCGCGGAAATTTCTGACCGAAATGTTCCGTTTCCGGAATGGCATGGATGTAAAGTGCCCTGAAGTAATGCGAAAGCGGTTTCGGAGCACACTTACCTTTAAAAAAAATAATAAAAAAAAGTTGATTGGTTGGGTGGAAGAGATTGCCACAGGCATTAACCCCGCCCTTTAGGTAGGGCATTGGTTTATTCTCTTTTTTGTTCTTGTTTCTTTGTTCAATCTATGTATTTTTCTTTTTAATTTCATTGTATTTTACTGTATATTTTTTTGTCTTACCTAATAAAGCATACTTTAATAATAATAATAATTGGTAGGAAAAAATATATCATAACTAAATTGTAGTAAAGTTTGGCCAAGTTCTTTGTTGTAGTAAAGTATGGCCAAGTACTGTTGTGAGATACCTACGTAGGTATTTTCTTATTACATTTATGGCCTGATCTTTTTTGGATGGGAATTTTGTTTTGTTTTGTTACTTCACGTTTTTGTTTCTACCGAATTTATTTCTTTATCTATATCTATCCTTAGGATTCGGCACTCCCCACTGTGATCCAAAGAGGAATCTGGTGATTATGAATTATGGTGATTTGGTGAACCAAAATTAGGAGTCATCCGCTGACAATATTCCTTGATATTTTTAACCTATTAAGAATTAAATCTAAAACCAATTCCTTGTACTTGATAAGGATTACAAAACAATAGGAGTGTTTGTGATTTTAAACCTTTCACTCTTCAGGTCTTCCATCAGAAATAAATAAAAAAAAATATTAAAAAAATTGAAATCGGAACAAAAAAATGTTTTTTTTACAAAAACGAACACAATACTTCCGATTTCTAATATTACAAATTTCTCGGAAGTAATAGAAACCAATGTCAATGGCTCCTTAAATATTCCAGTACAACCTTAACATCAGTGAAGTTAAGATGTTCAGTGTGGTTTATAATTGGTGGATGGCGACTCCAGGTCAATCCTTCCCATGATGCTGGATCTCCTCGATCCAACCCTGAGTGGGATTTTTTCAGAGGGTTTAACATCGCTCTGAGTGAGGTTAGTTTGAGTTTTTGAGCAGCTGGTTAAGGATTTCATACGATCGAAACATGTAATACCTACCTGTCTGCTGCTGCTAATTATGTCTCATGAGTCTCATTCGACGATAAAGTTAAAAAGCGGCATTTGCAGGCTCATCTCAAAATCAAGTCTTTGAAAGGAGCTTAAAAGTTCACCTTACCTACATTTCACTAGGATTTTTTTTTACAGGAAGTCCTAATAATTATATTATGTGGTTCTTTTAACAAGAAGCTCATAGGGTTATTTTTTAAAAATATAAACAGTAGAGGGTTAGTGCTGTTAAAAATGGACCCTTATGAAGAATTTCAGAGTTGACATCAATAGATGATAAGAATAAACTGAAGTCTAGTCAGTAGTGCACCTTTTACAAGTCTAGATAAATTATTTGTTTATACCTTTTTTTGACGAATTCAAAGTATCGGTAGATAGAAATTTGGAGAAGTGATCAGTCAATCGCCAACCACTCAAAACAGTCCTAGGTCGTTATTTTTTTTAATCGTTTTAACAAAGGTATCTTTACTTACATGTTCTCTTATTGTGTGTGTATTTTTTTTTTCAAATTAAGCTTCTTTCAATTACCTAACTATCTTCTGTAATTTTTAACCATCAATTTATTAATCAAGTAAATCAAAATAAAGTAAGTTCGGTTTTGTCGTATTCACTATTCATGCAGTATGTTAGAGTCTATGATTTTTGTTATTGTCTTTTGCCCTGACAGAGCTGATACCGGATCTGTTTAACGACACCCAGCGAGACTGGTAAAATCCTTCACTAGTACCTTTACCTATAAAGTAAAATCCTTTACCCCCTAAAAGTACAACAGATATTGTACTTCAAGGGGATTTTAATGAAAAAAAAAAAATGTGAAATGAAATAAAATACATTCTTTCCTTCCTACCTTTAAATCGAATGCTTTCAAACAACTCCAGGTTTCTCATGATGACGTCACAATGTGCACTGCTCGCCTTATCCCTCCTGATGGCATCATCCACTACAGAGCTGGCCAAAGTACGTAAGGGGCGGGGCCTATTTCAGCCCAACACTGTCACCGTCTATATCGAGCAGAAGAATCTGGTCACGGAAATCAACCCGCCCTCTTGTGTTGTGGTGGAGCCATCCCTGCCCCCGTGCCGTCACGTGAGGCAGGTCAGGATCGAACCCACGGCCACTCAGCTGTAAGTACATGAGTGATATGAGTATAGGTAATATACAATAGATGAGTAATATACAATACTAGGGGAAACTAGTTGGACCTTATTTTCTCACTAGCTAAATCCCGGCACTCTGTCGCCGTTAAGGTTTCTGCACGTGGCTGGCATATTTGTAAAAAAAAAAAAAATTCCGGTTTAACGGCGCTTTAACGAGGCGGTAGGCCTGTCGTTCACGCCGGTTGTAATTTTTAAAAGCCTTTATAGTGCACAAAGCCAGCCGTTTGGGAGATCTCTTGATTATGATTTTATGAATGTGCATGGATTTTTTGCATTTAAGAAGATTAGAATGAAGATCTTAGGGTGTTTAGAATATAAATGTATTTGTTTTAAGTTTAGAAAATTCACGTTCAATTTTATCGACCACAGTAGCTCTATTGCTGAGGTGGCGGCGGACTTGTCGATTCGAGTCCCAAGATTTAGTAAAGCGAGGGTGAATAATTGATATAATATGATAACTTAAGACTTTTTAAATATATTTTTTTAAGTTGAGAATTCACGTTCAAAGTGAGGTAGATACAATGAATACAAGAACAAAATTTATTTCCTAGGATGTGTCTTTTCTTAGCTTTCTATTTCACTCTCTGTTACAGGGAAAAATAAAACATAAATTTTCGTCGATATGAATCTCTATAGTTGAAGTATTTGAATATATTGTTACAAACCTGTAAAACGGTATTTTATTGTTTTTCCATGTAGGTATTTAAATGAAAAAGAAAAAAAAAAAAAAAAAAAAACTGAGCGCGCATAATACCTATAGGTACAACTCTTCGCTTGGAATTACAATTTAAAAACATTTTGGAACCGAGCCAATAAGTAATTTAATTTAAATTAAAATCTAATTTAATTTATAAAGTATTATGCATGTATAACTTCAGTAGTACCTCGATCGATAAGGCGACAGACTCGTATTAACCTGTAGGACGGCTGTTCGAGTCCCCAGAATGGCAAACATTTCGTAAGGCGAGTTTGAGTATTGGTGATATCACAATGTGATTAACACAAAACAATATGATACAAAGAAAGAAAAAGACACAGTATTGTATTATGTTAGTGTCCAATATTTTAAATCGAGTATTATACTGATTTTCCGAGACATTGACATTTTGTTCTTTCTTAATCTTCTCCTTTGTTATTTATGCTGTCTTTGTAATCGGATAGAGCCACTTCAAAACTACCCGAGTTGAAAAAAATGCATCTATACCTGCTCTTAGATTATCAAGAAGCAGGCGTAGAATCCTCAGTTTTAACCCTTACAAGATACATACTACCCTCGTTAATCAGACTGACATTCGATACGTTTTTGTGGTTTCAATAGAGAGAGGAAAAAACATTTTTATATTTTATAACGATGTCAAATTCAAAGGGTAGGCCGAAAAGAATACCCTGCAGCCAGGCTGTGGAGGTAAAAGGCTAAGGAACAGAGGAGCATGAGAGGGACAACAGAGTTAGTTTTTCATAATTATAAGGATTACTTGATATTCTCACTTTGAAGATGAACCTATGTGGGTACTTGTACAGTTGGCCTATGCAAAATCCACGCTTTTGATGACGTGTTTGATTTCCGCCGAGGATAATTTTACTCTCGAACCAATTTGGCTCCTTTCCATACACCATCGGCCATTCCGGGATGAAGGGCTACCATTTAGAAACTTATGTTCACAGAAAAGAGTTCTTATTGGCATACTACTGGTAAGTATCAACAATAGTCCGGAATTGTATTATTGGATAACACAGAGAGATCTCGAGACGAAATAAGTTTGTACATTAGCTAATATAGGAGGAACAGAGGGAGATGGAAGATAATACAGAGCAAAACTTTTCCGTCCGCTCCCCTCCCCTCCTCTTCCAGAGGTCTGAGAATATCTTTAACCCAGAAATAATTATACCAGAAACCTCTAAACCTTTTTCCGCCTCCTCCTCCTCCCTGCTTCTTCAGTTCGACAAAGTTCAACTCAAAGAGCTATCTGCTTACTGAGACATGACACGACTCTTCAATCCTCCTCAGTAACACTCCGGAGGTTCCGTAACTTATGACGAAATTCATTTTTTCAACATTTACCTACCTTGGAATAGATTTTTTTCTGAATAATATATTGCCTTTAATAAGATTCGAACTAACAAACTTCGGTTCAAGAGACAGAGATGACCTCTTCACCACGGAGTATGTAAAGCACATTGCATAGTCGCAATACTAACCAGGGTGCTATAAGATTTTCTTGTCCATTGGTATTCTGTATGAAAAGAATTGTAAAATAGTTAGGTATGATTTCAACTTATTAATTTATCTATGACGAATATTGATTATTAAATAAACCGGTGGACTTGTATTCTAGAGGTCGGAGTTTCAAGTCCCGGTTTCAACGTAGAGTTGGAGTAATTGTGAGTTTTCTTCAAGAGAGTTTGAGTAATTGTGATATCACAAAAGTGATTAACACAAATATGATAACTTTCAATTATTAAAACTTCATGGATTACATCTACGCATAAAATTTTCTACCTTTTATACCTGAGTAATAGTAAATAACTTAAATAACTTTCAAAACGTTTACGATGACAGAACCACTAGTTAAAATTCTTCGATATGACCTTACATACCGATTGACAAAGGAGAATATAAATAAAGACAAGCTCTACAGCATTCAAGGGTCCATGTCGCCAGCACCACCACCTTTGAAATGTAATGTTTTTTTTTTACATGGGTGTTTTGTGCTAATTTTGTGCTATTTTGCGCAGTAAACCCCGAATTTTGTGACAAAATATATGAGTGAGATTACGTGACGTTGTCCAGCCCCGGTAGTGAAGATGCAGATATCACGGGTTCAACATTATCATGAACTTTTTGACCCACTCAAGGTTTCCCATCACGTACTTATCAGTATTAGCTATGGTAACAATTTCACAAGTACATAAATACATAGGTACATACATAGGTATATCATCATTTTACTAGTGATTTTCATTTTAAAGACTAACATGGACACAGAGAATAAGAAATGAGAAACGGAGAGTCGAAAAAAAAGATATCTTTGTCAAAGGAAGTCTAGAAAAAGAACTTGGTTACGACATGCACTACGTGTGGATTAAGAAAAAGAGACGAATCCAGAGGAGATATAGTGGATGTTATCAGGACACCTAGGTGAGAAAGAAGTGTATTCCATTCATTACACAAGGCGTTAACTTAGCCCCGGCTCACAAACCTGCTAATAACATTATAAACTATTTTTTTTCTCTAATATAAGCAAGATTATAAACTACTAGCTAAAACCCGGCACTTAGTCACAGTTGAGGTTTTCGCCAGTGGCTGGCGTCCAATTTTTTGGTCCAGCTGTTTCGGAGTTTTGTTGATTAAAAATGAATGAAGGTAAATATTGTAAATAGATCATATTATGTATATTTTAACATGGTTTTCAAAATATTCTTCGGAAAAATACAGTCTTCATTGATTTCCTATTGAAGCATATTAACAAAATCGGTGAACCATTCGGTATTCTGGAGTTAATTATTGGAAACTCAATACACTTTCTTTTTCCACTGCATAAATTGAATTCTTGATGGAACGTCCAGAAATACCTCTGGATGATGTAATCGAATTATTCTCTTTCCTTTTGTCTGCTCTTCATTCTTCTTCTTCTCTTGCTTTTCATTCCTTTTCACTTCCTTGTTTCCCCTCCACTTCTCTCTCACTTCCTTGCTTCTCCTCCACTTCTATCTCACTTCCTTGCTTCCCCTCCACTTCTCTCTCACTTCCTTGCTTCTCCTCCACTTCTATCTCACTTCCTTGCTTCCCCTCCACTTCTCTCTCACTTCCTTGGTTCCCCTCCACTTCTCTCTCACTTCCTTGCTTCCCCTCCACTTCTCTCTCACTTCCTTGTTTCTCCTACACTTCTCTCTCACTTCCTTGGTTCCCCTCCACTTTTGTCTCACTTCATTGCTTCCCCTCCACTTCTCTCTCACTTCCTTGCTTCTCCTCCACTTCTCTCTCACTTCCTTGTTTCTCCTACACTTCTCTCTCACTTCCTTGCTTCCCCTCCACTTCTCTCTCACTTCCTTGCTTCCCCTCCACTTCTCTCTCACTTCCTTGGTTCCCCTCCACTTCTCTCTCACTTCCTTGCTTCCCCTCCACTTCTCTCTCACTTCCTTGTTTCTCCTACACTTCTCTCTCACTTCCTTGGTTCCCCTCCACTTTTGTCTCACTTCATTGCTTCCCCTCCACTTCTATCTCACTTCCTTGCTTCTCCTCCACTTCTCTTTCACTTCCTTGTTTCTCCTACACTTCTCTCTCACTTCCTTGGTTCCCCTCCACTTTTGTCTCACTTCATTGCTTCCCCTCCACTTCTCTCTCACTTCCTTGCTTCTCCTCCACTTCTCTCTCACTTCCTTGTTTCTCCTACACTTCTCTCTCACTTCCTTGCTTCCCCTCCACTTCTCTCTCACTTCCTTGCTTCCCCTCCACTTCTCTCTCACTTCCTTGGTTCCCCTCCACTTCTCTCTCACTTCCTTGCTTCCCCTCCACTTCTCTCTCACTTCCTTGTTTCTCCTACACTTCTCTCTCACTTCCTTGGTTCCCCTCCACTTTTGTCTCACTTCATTGCTTCCCCTCCACTTCTATCTCACTTCCTTGCTTCTCCTCCACTTCTCTTTCACTTCCTTGTTTCTCCTACACTTCTCTCTCACTTCCTTGGTTCCCCTCCACTTTTGTCTCACTTCATTGCTTCCCCTCCACTTCTCTCTCACTTCCTTGCTTCTCCTCCACTTCTCTCTCACTTCCTTGTTTCTCCTACACTTCTCTCTCACTTCCTTGCTTCCCCTCCACTTCTCTCTCACTTCCTTGCTTCCCCTCCACTTCTCTCTCACTTCCTTGGTTCCCCTCCACTTCTCTCTCACTTCCTTGCTTCTCCTCCACTTCTCTCTCACTTCCTTACTTCCGCTCTACTTCTTCCTGTCCCCCTCCTTCTTTTTCTTCTTCAAGCTGTAACATGAAATTTTCAATTAGTTTCACTTGATTGAAGTTCTTGGCACACAGGACTGTACATGATATTATAGGTAAAGGTAGTTGTACTGTCTCAACTGATAGACGTACTTGTATCTTCTATTATCTAATACTTTCGCTGCTTATAATAACTAGCTGAAACACGGCACTATGTCACAGTAAAGGTTTCTGCCCGTGTTCTATTTGGAATTTTATAAAATCCTACTTACCCAAAAGAGACTCTGGCCCAAATTTAGAGTACTTTAGCCCAGCCATTTCAGAGCTCTGTTATTTTTTTTTATTAACATCAACAGAGATTGAATTTTTTTCAATCTCATTGAATCTAAATGTCATTTTCGACAGTTTAATTTTTCGTTTTCGATGACATTAATTCATTGAACTGAAAAAAAACCAAAAAAATATCAATGCAATTGGAAATTTCAGAATGTATTTATTCTCCTAGTAGGAAAAGGATGGTGACTGGTAGAAAGAACTGATCTATATTTCGTAATATAGTCGAATTTTATGTACAGGTTCTTAAACAACGAACCCCGTGTAAAGTTAGAGGAGGCATAATTAGGAGGTTGAAGAAGACGAGGGCTAGGAAGTGGAAAGGGGTTATTAAGTCCACGAGACGGGGTATGGCTGAATTAGTGTTCACTTAATTCCAGCATTTATTACTCTCCAATTGAATGCCCCCTAATGCAGTTATTAATACATGATATCCTCCTCAATTATGGAAGCAGTGAGCAGTGTTGTGGCACACAACTGAATACCCAAGAGAGATGTTAGGTGTGAGAAGTAGGTCTATTTGGCTAAAGAGACATGTAGGTACTCCTGACTGTATACTTCTGTGTCTCCGATTGAATTCTTAGGTTCCATTATTTCCATTGTCAGACTGCGCTGAAAAAAAAATTAATCATACTTTATCTTTTATTAAAATTATTACACAATTATATCAAGGTACAGAAATTTGAAATCTTAAGCCGAAGATGAGGAACTAAAACATTGTTTTATGTTTAGCAGCAGACATCCCATATGGGAAGGTCACTGTGTCAGCAACAAAATTAATTAGTAAGTTATATAAATCATGTAGCTCGTAGGATATTCCATGACATAAAACCATTTATTCCATCATGTATAGGAATCTCTATTGTTATCTTCTTCAATGTTATCTAATACATCATTAACTCTCTGTACTTTCTTTACATTTTCTTTGTGTTCATGAATTCATTGATCATTGCATGACGCAAGGTTTTTCTTAGGTATTTGTTTGTTTATGTAAACCTATTTATTTTGCTGTCTCATCTCATTTTGAAATTCATAATAAAATTATTGAAGCGATTCTTTATCATTGTTCAATATAATTTACAATTGAAGAGATTCTCTGTCATCCAACAACTTCAATCTCAAGAAGAAGAAATAGTTTCACCTGGAAATGAAAGATTTAGGCACATATCTTATCTACCTACTTAATCTTTATTTCATGACGCATTACAAAAAACTACTCGTATAACATTCCTCTTAGAAGAAAGAGCTCATTATTCTCAGAACCATTTTAGAAATGTTCATGTTACAGAGCACATGTTGGACATGTTATACGTTATACCTTATAATTTAATCAAAATCTGTTATAGGGCAAAGTTCTTAAACAATCAGAATTCACAATTTTAGTTCAAATATCAATTTTCTCTTTTTTAAAGTAGGTAATTCCCAAAATAAAGTACCTACAAGTTTTTAAAAAAACCTATTACAAAACATCTATTAATTTTGGTCTTAGTTTTTCATCACGTTGAGCACCTTGAAACCTTTCATATGCAGCAACAACAACCAAGACCAATTGAGCAGCAATTTTTCTGCCCCCTGGAACTCTTGGAAAAGAAATTCTAGGAATCATCATGCAACTGGAGTGTTCCTGCTGAGCTGTTTTAAACTTTTTAAAGTACTTTCCATCTCCTTCAATCCTTTAGGAAGAAAAAGGAAATCTTAAATATGTATTGGTAGATAGTTAAAGTATGATTTCTTTGTGGTGAAGCACAATGTCTCTTCACAGTTTCTGTAGGTAGCGCAACATTACTAAAAGCCTCTTTTATTTTTCCAATTCTTTTACATTTTTTATTTATACTCTCATAATGCTGCCACTGGTTGTTACTCATACACGTAAATACTCATTTTTCCTCGCGAAGTATGAATGGACATCTAAAGTAAAAAGTATAATAAATCCGACTTAGATGGGATTTGAACCCAGATCACTGTGCGTACTCAATCTTAATGTAACGCTGATTATGGTTTTTTTGGTTTACTCCTCGCTCAGAGGTTTTAAGTCTAACTGGTCTCTGTAACATATACCCCCAAAAATACACTTCGTGTGCAAAAGACGCCAAGAAAATTAGAATCCTTCAAATATAATTAATTACCTTAAAATATTTCTAAAAAGGAACTGATATCAAATGAATGCCAAGTTCTCCTAAACTGGAAATCATTTGCCCAGAAAGAAGTCTCAAGCACAGAAATCAAACTGAGGATTGGACATGACATTTCCCATTAATCTACGATTTACCAACGCTAAAAGTTAACATTAAAAATCTTGGCAAGTTTCAAAAATTAAAAAAATGCTTTCAACTTGCCAAGATTTTTAATGTTAACTTTTAGCGTTGGTAAATCGTAGATTAATGGGAAATGTCATGTCCAATCCTCAGTTTGATTTCTGTGCTTGAGACTTCTTTCTGGGCAAATGATTTCCAGTTTAGGAGAACTTGGCATTCATTTGATATCAGTTCCTTTTTAGAAATATTTTAAGGTAATTAATTATATTTGAAGGATTCTAATTTTCTTGGCGTCTTTTGCACACGAAGTGTATTTTTGGGGGATATCAGATATTTTTGGTAGGTTACATTTTTTGCAATTTTCTATAACTTCACACGAGCACCAAGGTAGAACTAACTATATCCTTGGAAATATTTCTTTTCCTTTTTCTTAAACTTTTCCTTTCTCATCATCTCTATTCTTCGGTACAATATATCTAAAATATTGCACCTTTAATTTTTTCCTTTAAGCTTATTACACCGGGTTTCTTCTTTCTAGTTGTTCCTTAGGATTTTTGGTGCATGGTTGGCCTATCCTGCCAGTGGGTTACGGAAATTGAGTGATAATTTTTCCTCATGTATTAATGGGGAATCCGATAGTATGGATATTCAGGACAATCGGTTCTTATTATTTTTTTTTTTTTTTTAATTTCGGCAAAATATTACCAAAGTGGGTAAGTCGTTCGAAAACGCATTACAAAAAACTAATTAAAAAGAGAATAAACTGGTGTGACACCACCACACTTTTCTTATCAGTTGAAAAGAAGTCAGCTTCTGCCACTAAAACATTCGTGTGGTATATAAAATCAACTTCCATACCAAATTTTAAGTCTCTAGGTTGTACCGTTCTCGAGATATCTCGTTCACAGACAGGCGGACGCACGGACCAATGGACGAAAACAATTTTCATGGTATCCTGAGGCTATGATTCGTCCAGAAATGTGAAATACAGGGTAGACCAAATTTTCGACAATAAGGAATGTATATTATAGGATAAGGAAAGTAAAAAATTGCATGAATTCGGAAATCAAATACTTTTAAAAATTATGTACAGTGTACAGCTGTACACGCATGAAGCAAATTCTTTAAAATAGAAAGAGTAGGTACACTCTCTTATGATTTATCAATATTGTTTTGAATATCACACGTTCACCCTAAATAACTCAACTATAGTAGTATAGTATATCCCTTT
Source organism: Bactericera cockerelli (assembly GCA_024516035.1). Lineage (NCBI taxonomy): Eukaryota > Metazoa > Arthropoda > Insecta > Hemiptera > Triozidae > Bactericera > Bactericera cockerelli. Next base: position 25,832,602 of record CM044959.1, on the reverse strand, counting down.
CATTATGATAGCTATGACTTATTAAAATCGTAGGCAGGGTTGCCAAAACTGCAAAGACTACAGAAGTAAAGAATCTTAAGTGCAGGTAGGTGCATCGCACAATACTTCCTTGTACATTTTCTTTCAACCTTAAGGTTGATACAATATAATTATGTACATATCTAGATATTATGTAGAAACATTCAAAATCATAAATTTCTGATCGATAACCAAGTACCTAGGTAATAATATTATGTGATGCAGTACATATAAGTATGATGATTTTAATTGTGATTTTTATTATTAAAATACTAAATAATACCAGCATGATTTTGCGTGTATTTCCCCAACCATTGATTTTCACCGAAGTGATTCATTTGTATTTTTCCTAATAGGTTTGACTACTATTTTTTCATTTACCTATAAATTAATAATAAAACCAAACCACATTTTTTTTTTTTTTTTTTTTAATAAAGATAATACGTACAAAAATGATTTACCTACTCCATAAGAGGGATAAAGCTATTAGCCCAATCCTCATATCAAATACAAGTGAGAACTGACTGATCTACTGATCATAACCAGATTAATTATTTAGGTAGTAGGTAGCTACATGTTTATAAAACAATCTAAATATAAACAATAGAAAAATGAAGAAGTAAATATTATATTTATTATGTAAACCATGCACTGTGAACCAAGTCAAACATTTGCGAAACCTTTTAAATATTACCTGCACCAAACGTACCCTTCCGACCTTTGTATAGTAGAGCTCCTTTTAATCGCAACGAGTGAGAGAGTGTACTGAAAATAGATATTTTTAAGACTGCAACATTGTAAGATGTTCTGGAATCTGATTGGTTCTCGTATTTTGTCGTGATGATTCTCAACTATCATAATGAAATGGATATACTATAGTATCATCGGTCAATGAAACAACAAAAGAAAACCAGTTCTCTTTTGGTTTTTTCGTAAAAAAGTAGGTACTACACAGATACCGATTGGAATAATCTTTTATGATTTGTTTACCCTTCTCTTGTGTTTAGTTATGTAAAGTCAAGCATTTTTATGGATCGGTAATTCTCAGAAATCAAATGCGTAACAACGAAATTTGGTGAAATTGTTTTTACATTAACTATTCCCGTTATGTATGTGTGTTATGTATGCATGCTTAGATTGCTTAGGGAGGATCTCAATTCTCCGAGGATCTGAATTTTCCGTATGGTTGATGCGATATTGTCAAACAAAACTCAAATCGCCGAATCTCGGCTTGCAGGCCTACATATTTTCAAAATACTAAAACTTAAGATGACTTTAACAAGTAAATACTCGTTGTGTGTGTGTTTTTTTTATAGCCTCGTACATCGTACATTATTTTAATGTAGTACTCTATACCTAATTGTTTTAGTTTTTTATACATTACAAATTATATTATGTACATTAAGTAGTCACCGTGGCAGAGTGAGTTAGCGCGCTAGGCATTGCACACATGGTGACCTGGGTTCGATTCCCAGCGGGGCAGGAATTTTTCTGCTCTGTACTTGGATGTTTGGGGTCCACTCATACCTCGTGAGGAAAAATGTGTAGTTACTTGTATGAGTAACGACCAGTGGCGGCATTACCAGAGTAAAAAGAAATTAATGTAATAGAATAATTCGAAATGTGAAGGAGGCTCTTAGTAATGCAGCGCTACCCACAAAAAATTGTAAAGAGGCCTTGTGCTTCACCACAAATAAAATCATACATAATTATTATGTGCATTAGATCAAGTAGGTATTTTCAATATGATATTGTTAAAGATATTAGATATTTTATTGAATAATCTCACTCATATCTTTAAAAAAAGCTAGACGAAGAAAAATACATTCATCTATAAGACCAAATAACCTAAAAAAGATCGAAGAAAGAAAGGCAGCAAACACAGCCATTACGTATATTTCATTTGAGGAATCCCTGAGCTCTGATACTCGGAGAACATTAGGTACTCTAATCGAAATTATATTGTGCGCTACCAATGACTTAAGGAGCTTATAACTCAAAAACCGTACATTTTTTGAAGACGGCTATTCTGACGAGGAATCATCTGACAAGACTCAGGAATATGTTCTGAAAGTTTCAGCTCGATAGAATAAAGCCTTAATAGCGATACATGTGATTACGTGAAGAAAAGTCGGTGAACGTCAAAAATCAACAAAATATGTTATAACTCATAAATGGTTATAGTTATAAAAAAATTACACAGAATAAAAAAAGCTGTAAATTGGTCAAATAATAAACATACAAAGTTTCAGCTTTCTATTATCAGCCGCATTTGAGATACAGGCAATACCGCCAAAGCGCCGCCGAGTGACCGCGGAAGTTTTTTTTTTTGTTAAAACCTCGAGCTGCAAGCATTAAGAACCCATATCCAAAATGTCATAATTTTAACTTGAACCATATGCCCGTGGTAAGTCGAATGCGGAAAAAAAAAAGACCAAAGTATGAATCTTTTACTAATTTTGGGGGTGCTCGTAAAAGCGGTTAGGGGTGTCAGAAAAAGGTCAAATAAAAAGTAATCATCTTCTATTCGACGAGGAAAACACGAATATGAAGAAAAAAGATTAAGAAGTTTTATTTAAGAAGGTCAAAATTACAAAAGAAAATACATACGAACTCGGTTTAGCGTAAGTATAGCACGCTCGTTTTGTTTATCTTGGCGTTGCAAAACTAGCGTTTTGCTTGATACCAATCAAGTATATTATAAGCGGTTTATTGTTGCTAGATTTTGGTCTAGCTCTAAAGTCGGGGTGAGGCACCTGTCGAGACTTACCCGTAGTCTAACTGGTCTACTTTTTTTTGATGATTCAATACAACACCCAATATTTCATGATTATCAATGTCTTATAAATGTACTTCTAGAATCTAGTAGGTTGTTTCTAAATAAAAGTAAGCAACTTGTAGCAACTGAAATTTGATTAACAAGCAATCCTTTTCCTGTAATACTAATCAATTCCTGTAGGTATAGAATTGCTGTAACAGAGCTTTCTAGGTAGAAAATGTCAGCACGTCAAGGGTAGAATGTAATTACAAGCTGACTTTCGCTCAATAAAAAGCTAATTAATTGAAATTGCCTTCTGCTGTCAATTAAGTAGAGCCGATGACATATTGAACCTGTTTCAATTTAAGAATATACCTGCTTTTCACCTCTTCTGGATTAAGAATGTTTTTTTCTTATAGAATAAAGAAATTAATTTGTAAAAGAAAAATTGCGGGTTGTATGAAAGTTTGAAATCGACATGTAGTCGTGGTGGGGTGATTTTTTTATATTATTATTATTATTATTATTATGAGATACACTATTCAGTATATAGAAACCAGGTCACTGTGAGTGTAAGCCAGTGCGCTATTCCATTTAGCCACGGTGAGTAGCTACTTAACAAATGCTTTATTTAGTTTTTACAAATAGAAAACTTCGTCCATTTTGTTATCGTCGGGGATAGACCCCATTATGCTCACAGCATTCCCTTTTTGAATTGCCAGACTCAATCTTTGTATAAGGAATTTCTACTTGCATATATAATAATAATTCCGTGTCCGTGAGATAAGTATTGATACCTAAATCACGGTGGTGAGAGGATTATATGGACGCCCAGATCCAATGTCTAGGCTCCTTTCATGTCCATCTACGAGTACTTGCATAAATAATTATTAATACCTTCATATTGAACTATCTGTTCCTCCTCAGGATTCTTCAGACCGAGGCCCCGCGCGCGGAGGCCGCAGCTAGATTCTTCTGGCCCTCCGGCAGCCACCCCACCCCGCCCCTCCAGGAGGCCAAGGAGAGAGTCGGCCTGGTGGAGGCGCCGCCTCGGAGGAGACCCTGGGACGGCTGGTTCTTCAGTGACGTCACGCACACCAGGGCCATCGTCCACAACGTCACCAGGAGAATAGAAGACCCCAACACAGTTGTCAAGTTCTCCGTGCGGGGCTGTGAGCCCTCTCGCCTGCCCTTCGATCTGCCCAAATGCAAAGAGGCGGCCGAGCCCAGCACGCCCATTGAGGAGCCGGAGACCGCCAGTATTTCCAGAGAAATCCATTATGTTTCTTTGCAATAAGTAAACTTATCTATGATTCTATCCATAGTATGCCTGTGGCAAAGAAGAGATTGCCACAGGCAATAACCCCGCCCTTTAGGTAGGACGTTATTGTTATTTTCTTTTTTTACTTATTTATTTTGTCATTTGTTTGTTTTTTTTTCTTTTCTTAATTTTATACTGTTACTATTGTACTTTGTCCTCCTAATAAAGCTTTGAAAAAAAAAGGGTCATCTAGCAGAGAAAGTATGTAATAAAATGACTGACTGCTCAGCTTACGTCACCAATATCTGAGTACTTTAAAATGTAGTCATATCTACTGAAAACTGACTTCAAACGTTTTTCAAATTAATTAACAGCACATACTCGTCATTAACATGAGGAAATTCGCATCTACAACAGGTAGTTTACGAGTTTAGTATGTAGTAATTATGCTATAGTAATATTAAGTGTTAATAAGTATGTGCAACACTTGTATAGGTAACATCATTTTAGTAAACCTGTTAGCCATTAGAGCTTACATAATTATAAGAATCTTGTGGATATTCGAAAATAAAATGTGTACAATTGTATGTATACATAATATGTGTACATTTTTAACACTTTAGATCAGCTTTTTCAAGATTCATGAATAAGGTTTTTTAATGTAACTTATTAGTGCAATAAAATTTTATTGATTGTTTGAGTTTCTTCGATGCCTAATTTAAACATTTTAACACTGTCCAAGTGTCTGTTTTATATTATTTAGTTATACATAATTTATTATATGCTATGCAAATTACTTTAACTAAAAATGGGTACCTACCTACTTACATAATATGTTTGTATCAAATATCTTAAACAAACCAAAGAAATAGATGTAAGCAACACTTAAACATTGATAGGTACTTAAAGTTCCTTGATGAGAGAATTCTAGGAGGATACAGGTGGTATCATACCACCTACGATTCCAGCTAACAATGAACAACATACATGTCCCAAAGCTTGAAGTATTGCAGGCAAACATAAATGAAATGTATATTATTTTCCTGGAAAGATTGCGTAAGATCTTCACATGCGTGCTCCAGAGAAAGCAACGTAGATACTTGAATTGCCTTATTCACATGATTCGGGGCGTATTATATAATGTTAAAGTTTTATTGCGAGCAATAAACTGCCCACAATACCACATACATATTTTAGTAAATTATATTTACGATGGATACGGTCTATTGTTCTAAATCCAAAGATAACAGTCACGGAAATCAACAGATAAGTTATCTGTTAAAGCAAAAAGCAGTCCAAAGTCTTCAGGATAGTATAGAACATAAGGAAATAAGGACTAACTTGCAAAAAAGCTTACAAAACCTAGCGCTGTGAATGGTTGAAACTCCTCCAGGTTACAAGTCCGTCGCTTTATCAATCAAGCTACTGAGGTCGGTTTCGATTAGCTGAAGTTGATTTGCAGTTTTAAATATCTTAATACATTATACGTTCTTTAGGTGTATGAGACCTCTTATGTTAACAACATATTAAGTAAAAAATGCACACAACTCATACGACAAGTGTGCAACTAGTGTCTGACATTTTAAATTTTACCATCCTCCATTTTACTTCAGAGCAAGCTCATCTAAAAATAATATCGAACGTATACACGAGCCACACCAATCTACCTGGTGGATTCAACCGGTGAGTAACAAATCTCCCGGCATTTATTATGTTACCAACATTCAGTACTTTTGTTATGGACGGACACTACAGGCAAACTTTCATCCATGTTGCGAAATTGATCAAATTACAATTGAAATCGCATTTACTCCTACCGAATGTTACCAATTGTAGAAGTCATACTATTTTTGAGGAACAATGTACTTGTAACGTGCAATTAGGTAACCGAATGACAGCACGTTGGATTTGTATTGTGCTTCATTGTGCACAACTTGAATGGCAAGTCACTGTTTGCAACTCTTGACAAATGATTCGATAAATTGAACACCTAAGGGTGAATAAACTGTTTCAATCAACTTCATGTTCCGCAGTTCTGCTAGTCTGGTTCGATGTATAGCAAGGAGCTTCCGCCACTGGGCCAAGGATTTTATTCCTGGTATGCTCTAATGTAGTCATAACGCTACCTTTGTAGACATTGTACAAGTTGAGATTTTTAAATTCAATTACCTTCAATTTTGATGGATTGTATTGAGTTGAAATCTGAGAGTATTAATCTGAGCAAACGAGTATGGTACGATTGGTATGTAATGTGTGAGCGAATGAATGCAACTGATAAGCCAAACTTCCTCGTTCGTTTTTTGCTCAACTTGGGTGTTGTCACTAATTGCAATTTCTCTTTCCAATGAATGGATCAAGTCGATGACAGAACTTTTCAAATTCTCATGTTTTCTCAGTCTCAAGCAAGAGCAAGACAAGGCGGAGGTATGAGAGGAAACTAATTACCTACCAAATTATAAAATAGGATAAAAAAAGTGGTTTAAGCAGACCGTCACCGTCTCACAAGTCAGACTATAGTGCCCTCTGATTGGTTGAAACTCCAACAAGACGTAATCCTATTTTATAGTTCGGCCATTAGAGATTTTTTTATATATTTTTTTCTGTGTCAAAACCACAAAAGCTTCTAATTTTTGATAGCCAAATTTCCGGGACTTGGTTTTGGTTTAGCGAATTTTAGACTAGAATGGGTGACCAGTGACCATTTCCAGCGAATTGAAGTTAAAACCGTCTGGAATGACCTAGATGTTTAAGAGATATGAAGCAAAATTGACGTGGTGTATTCCAGCTCTTGGAAGTAACCTCCCGAATTGAGGCCAGGACGAACTCTCAATTGCTCACGCTATGTTGTCGCCCATAAAAAGAAAATATATGAAGGCCGTGACAAAGAGGAAAAGAAATTGTTCTTAATATATTGTGCTCTCTATATTTTATTGCTCTTGACAGGGTGGATGGGCGGGGCTGTTTCCTTGCCGTTATTAAAACACTCCATGACGTCTATAAATATCTCTTTGCTATGTTTCTTCTCACTTCCTCCTGAATCTTTCCATCCAATTTTCTCTACAGTTTTCGTCTTATCGAGTTGTTTTCTTGTGTCTATTAGACATAACAAGTCCTGCATGTGAAATTTTGGAGTGATCAATAGAAATTTGTTTACTTTTATTTTATATTAGATAAGAATAAAGATTTTATGACTTTATTTGGGGAGAAAAACGAATTTGGATGTAGGTACCGCATCGATGCTCAAACTTGCATTATTTACGTCTCTTTATCTTCTGCAACCATTCTGTTAGAGTGAAGTCCATTTGCTACAAACTCACATAAACCTCACGCATGCAACTTTGCTTAGTCCGGGAATAGGAACCATCACGAGAGAGATTGGTCAAACTTCGACCAAAACGTTTGTAAATTTTTGCAAAAACTGGTGTATCAAGTGTCATCGAAGTTGGCTTAGCCTTAATCTAAAATCACAAATGGCTAAAATGGCAAATTTCTTCATAAGTTTAAAATTTTCCGTGCTGTCAGCCCTCCTGTAATGCCGTTCAGGAATAAATACCGACCTTCTAGAGTGAAGCAGTTGGAGCAAAAGGCAGAGAGGAATGGTTTTACGTCTTACTTTGTAGATCCCCACCAAGACTATTTCTACAAGGGAACCTGGAAGAACAATAAGAAATCCGGCTATGGTTACAAAGTTTTTGATAAAGAACAATTCTGCTATGAAGGATATTTTGAGAATGACTTGTATCATGGGTTTGGACGCCTCGGTTCGTATAAACAAGTTGCAAGGAGGATATGTTATAGACATGGAGTAAATTAATTGATTAACGTAGCGGTTAGTAACTTAAGTCCTCAATAGAAAATCGGGTGAAACCATAAAATAATGTTTTTAATAATCTGTCATATTGATTTTCATCTGCTTTTCCAAGGTTTGTTAGCTGAATTCATCCATCTATTATTTTGTTTCAAATTAGTAGTGTTCGATCTGATTGAACTGCTAAGTAAATTATTGGTATACAATTTTATTTTTGTAGCAATAACATAGGTAGGTAATTCGTAGTCAAAACTGTGGTAGGTATCGTAGGTAATTTGATTTAATTTTTTTTAAAGTATCGTAGGTAATTTGATTTTAAATTGGTAGTTATATGCAGAGGCTCCTAGCCTAGCGAGTTGTATGTACAGATCTACCTACTAATTTAATTTAAAAAGACTGAACTATTCAACACATCTTCCGTTATAACCAGAATTCAATCATCAAATGTTTGTTGATCGTACCCTAAATATCAAACCATAAAAAATAATGACCGAATGATTGACTGATAAATAATTGATTAACTCACATAATATATTAGATCTGAGCGTGGGTTTGTATAAATATAACACCAATATAATAATATACTTGATATTACTCGTGTATAACAGGCGTTGATATTTTTTATGCTACAAGTAAAAATCCATCTAGAGAACAACTGCAAACATTGGTCCGTACATGATGCTTTATATAACTCACTTTTTTCAACATACTAGCATATACCTATCAAAAAAAAAAAAAAAAAAAAAATACAAGTTCCATAGAAGTAGGTACATAACTGATGGTGTAGCGGACTGTAGCGTATACTAATAATGATAATATGCTCATAATTAGCTTCTCATCTGATTTTGGTTTGTATGTCATGATTGTAAATTTTTACCGTGCATATGGTATAAGGGCACCTTTTTAACGAACGAATACTTTACCAACTACATGTCAAGGAGATGACTGCATAATCAACGCCGCTCAGTAGAAGGGAAATATGGTACTCGGAACTCTTGCCGCGTTTGCTTTTTTTTATTGCCTGTGGTTATTGCCTGTGGCGGGGTTATTTGCCACAGGCAATAACCCCGCCTTTTAGGTAGGACATTATTGTTATTTTCTTTTTTTTACTTATTTATTTTGTCATTTGTTTGTTTATTTTCTTTTCTTAATTTTATACTGTTACCTGTACTTTGTCCTCCTAATAAAGCTAAAAAAAAAAAAAAAAAAAAAAACGCGGTTTCGGTAAGACGATGGAAAATTTACGGTAAGAAATTTTTACATTAAATGTTAGGTTTTTAAAAAAAAATCTCGCTGTTATTCTTAGATACTATTTTCTGTTTTCAAATACTTAACGTAATTTTAAACACTTATGCTGATCGTTTAGAGTTCCATTCATATTATTCTTTTGAACAGAGCTTTTATATCAGAGTTTGAACTTTTTCAAACTATTTTCTAAGTAGATCTCATTTTTCAATGATTGTTAATCACCTTGGTTTTGTTTTCTCTCTGTAATATACCTACATATATTATAACAACCAACAATTTTCTTTGTTCATAACAACCATTAATGTTGTTATATATAGATGTTTAAAACTATAACTTATTTCTATACCAGTAAGCTGAAAGTGTAGACAGTAAAAATGACAACATTTTGATATAAATATATTCTTTAAAAACAACTGACCATTTTATTTATTATTTTAAACATAAGATATTACAGTGGTAAAACGCGGCAAGAGTTCCGAGTACCATATTTCCCTTCTACTCCGCTCAAATTGGAGCAACTAGGAGTATAATATGAAATAGGAATATAAATTATTCTTACAATGTATGTGTGAACTAAGCATTGAGCGTTAAGCACTCGCTTGCCATACGGAAGGTCCCGGGTTCGATCCCCCGTGCCGACAAAAATTTGTATTCTTAATTTGGTTACAATTGTTTGTAAGGGATACCTTCCGGTGCGCTCGTGTTGACCCAGCACCTAATTGGGAAGTATTGTGTCACTTCTCGCCCATCAGAGGGGAGTCATACTACGGGATGGGCAGGCTACAACCCAGACCACAAGCGTCTACAGTAGCTCCTGTTTCATGGCTACGAAATAAAAACGGCTATGAAACACTCATCCTTAAAAAAAAAAAAAAAAAAAAAAAAAAAAAAAAAAAAAAAAAAAAAACGGGAGGCATGTTTTGATAGGTGTTACAACAATGTACGTTTGCCTTGACTAGATGTGGCTGCTCGTATAAAGCAAAACGAAACGTTTTTTTTTGCCTCGAATGGCTTCCGGAAAGAAAGGGATCTTTTTTAAATCTAAAACTGAAAAATCCATCTCCGGATTAGAAAAACAAAAACCAAAACTTGGTGGCCTTACTATCAGGTACTTTACAACTTCAAGACGGGAAAATAAAGTTTCTCCGTGAAAATAATAACGCCTTGTGCGTTGACCTAAAGCAAATAAAATTAGCAGAAACAAGAAAAGATACTCGAAAGTTTTCGAGCTGTGGCGAAGTTAAAGTGAAGAGACGTAGGGTGGACACTTTGGAGAAGATGCATTAGTGACAAGGAAGTGGGAACCTACGTGAGGATCTTGAGAGATATTATTTTTATATCTTGTCAAAACTTTAAAGAAGGAGAGAAGGTGCTTCTACAAATATTTACGGTACTCCGTGTGTAGGCATTGGGGATAAAACAACACAAAAAAGAAGATACACATAAGTACAAAGTATATAACAATTGTTTCTCTTATAGCCGAATTTCTGGAATAAAAATTGGCGCTCAAGTTACAAAAAAACTTGACTTGTTCAGAAAAGTTATTGGAAATCATGCTCAATTCCTTTTAATTAATTCTCAAGAATCAATATGATGCCTCGTAAATATGGCTTAAAGGGATTTCATGACAATTTTCAGGGAGGAATCTACCGGACGGTACCTCAGAAGTAATATACGAGGGTCATTGGGCAAATGGGAAAATGGAAGGTCCTGGGCGCTGGATGCTGTCCCAATATAAGAAAGAAAGAGATTGTAACCATACGAGAACTGAAAATACAGAAATGCCTGAGATTAGGATTACCCAACTGCATGATAGTGAATCATTCCATACCCAACTGGAAAATGAAAACGGTATGAGTAAAGTACGTTAAGTACCTATGCATTTTCTTGCTTCTAAAACTTACAATCATAAATATATTATAAAGTATGAGGACCGAGCTTGGTAGTTTGATCGATAGGGTTGCAGATTTGTATCTTGATTGTTGGTGGTTCAAGTCCTAGGTTAAGATAAACTTTAGTGAAGCGAGTTTGAGTAATTGTAATATGACGATTGTGATTAACACAAATATGATAACTTTAAATAATGATAATAATAGTATCAGGAAGTCACCTTGATGACGTTTGTTTCTACCCAATGAATTATATGAAACTGGAAACTGATGCTTGAATATGGCTTGAGAGGGAACATTCATAAAAATGGCTGGAAGTTCCTTACTTGGAGATTTGATTTATTAATAAGGTTATTTTAATGAGAAAGAGAAATACCCAGTCTTGCAAGGATTAAAAGTTAAAACAATATCAAATCTATTTTTTTTACATTTAGTCCAATTTTTATCACTACAATTTATATATGCGATATTTAACCCCCAAGCAGCCTAAGACGATCGTTTCGACATTGCTACTATACCTAATGGTCCTTAGAAATTGAAAAAATCAATAATTGAATTAAAACAATAATTCATCAATACTTTTTGTGAACATTTTAGAGACCGATTCTTCTGTGTACGATTTTATTTACAAAGAAGTAACTAGAAAAATCCATGGCTCGGACACCGATTCCAATATGGCTAGTAATGCCGATATGGCTTTTAATGACAGCGCAGGCGGCCATTTAGCTCTCAGTGATGTCAATATGAGCTCTTGTTGCAGTTGCTGCTCTTATGGAGCTGAAGAGTCATGCCAGACTTACTCAAATTCAACAGAAATATCTTCAGGTATTACTTTACATAACAGTTGCCTGGTGTCAGGTATAAACAAGTGCTGAATGATTTTCTTTCTTGTTTCAAATCATCAGTTATAATATTATTTGAGGTTGGTTACCTTTTCTTATTTTCTTATTTTATGAGTTTCTATTTATACCATTCGTAAAAAATCGTAAAAATATCCCGTCCATTCTTCAATAATTGTATGTATTCCATTAGTTAGGTATTTCAAAAGTCATTTCCCATCAGAGTAATAATAGTAACTATGTTACAAAAACTAACTCACCATCCTAAAATCTAACACCATGCTTCTCTTTCCCGCCAAAAAAGAGGAACAGTCTCTGAGTGCGTCATTTCAAAAACCACTGAAGCCTACATTTGACCCTACAAAACCAATCTTGGTAACAAACAACAAATGCATAACCTTCCAAGATCTAAAAAAAATCTACAAAGAATTTCAAAACCTTGCCCGAGAAGAGAAGAAGAATGATACATGGGATGAATTTGTAAACGATGCTCGATTCCAAGTGAGGCCAGACCCTGCACAGGAGCGGATAGACTATGTGGAGCCGAACTTCAGGGATTTTAGGACTCATTGTCCAAGAGGTTTGTTCTTAGACTTCTGGTTAGTTCGATTAGGTGCTCATAGCTTTCAAAACAGTACAATATGGTGGTAAATAGGACTTATTAAATTCAATTGTTCATTCTTAACACTGTATTATAATGTAATTGGGTGTATGTCAAATTTCATTGTAATTGACATACATCTGTTTTGTATTGCACTTAAAATTAAATAAATAAATTAAATTAAATTAAAATCTTTCAGTTGCTTAGTAAATATTTCTAATAAATATTTCATGAAATTTATTGACAATTAGTCATTTGATTGTGTATAAATTTAAATATTAAGTTCTTCATTAAAATATTCATTAGTGAGTGCATATGCAACGGGAGATATAACTATGTTTTTTTTCTCTTCAATTTGCAAGAGACCTAAAATAATTGATTCTTCTTACCTTTAAGGTATATTCTATCAAAATATCAATGGAGACAAACGTTCAGTCAGAGCAGATGAAAATGTTCACGACGTTGTTGAAGCTGCCAAAAAGCTGAGGCCCAGAAAAACGTTGGGTCTGAAATCTATTGATGAGAGAGCTCTGAAATTCTATCTCTATGACGGAATGATGAGGGAGAATCTGCCTAATGGTTTCGGTTACGCATGTTTTTCCGACGATATTTATTATTATGGGAACTGGAAGAAAGGGTTGTTTCAAGGAAAAGGGATCCTGATGTCCTTGAATGAGTACAGCTTTGAAGGTATGACATTAGGGCTGAGATCTTCTTGGTGAATTGAACATAGAATTCACAAACATCACTTTGAATTCAGGAGTTTGTCTTTTTATGTATACATAATTACAATAACTAAATACGAGTATTACACCAACTTGTGGAAACAATTTAAGGACATTGTAACATTGAACATTCAACCTCAAAAAACATTGACCTTTTTTTGTCGGTAAATTTTTAATGATTGATCTTCCACAGCTTTTTGATATTATCATTACCTATTATTATAATGTTGTAAAATTGAAATAATATTGTCAAATGAATGCTGTTGATTCCCAAAAATCTCTTTTCATCTGTTCAATCAAGCGAAACGTCTCTGTCTTTTTCCGTTTCAGGTCAATTTGAGAATGGAGTACGTTTAGGCCATGGCGTTTACATCAACTACCAGAACGGTTATGTTCAGAGAGGATTCTGGGCCAAGGGCTCCTTTGTTGAAAGCACGATTGAAATTTCTTATCGTAGGCAAAGTGCAATTTACCCGGTGATCTTTCCGGTTCCAGATTTGAATGTTTGTGATGTCACTGTAGACGACGAAACATCCTGGCATGGGGATGTTGAAGATGATAGTTACTTCAGAAGACTTGCTACTATCACTTGTGGGAGGGACTTTTTATAATAATGCATAGGAGTAAAAATTCAATTTTATTGAAAAATTGAATTTCAAAACGACCGGCGTGGCGGCTGGCTATTAACTAACTTTATCTTTCTTTTTTTTCCGACCAAGTTTTGAGAGTGGACAGCCGTCTACATTTTAGAAGTGTTTGAAGTCCCCTTCTATTCGGCGAGACAAATAAGAAGAAAAAATACTGGTGTCTTTTCGAAGAAGGTAAAAATGAAAATACATACGATACGAACTATGTATATAATTTTTGGTTTTTCTTGGCGTTTAATAATATAATCGGTCGACTTGGCGATGTACTATGGCGAGCCTCTCCATTATTTCCTCATGTAAGGCGGAGGTTGTATACCATTGCATTCGAGCATTCTGAGCTTAGCAGTTTCAAACAGAACATGTTGTTTAGAGAGGAATTTATTTTTTTGCAATTGTATAGAACATGAAGTGATTTTTTCAAAGTAATAATACTGGTTTAAAAGTTCATACCTATATTAAATTTGAATTCTGGAAAGAAATTTGAATTATTATTATGTTTATTTAAAATAAAACTTTCCATTTTTTTCTCAAGTTCAACTATTGGGAATATTAAAAAGAACTTTTGAAATATCTTATCATCAATTCTTCATCATCATCAAACGCAACTATTATTATTATAATGTTGGATAAAAGTTTCCTTAATTTGTTTCCACAAATTTCTATCTATTGCTTTAGATTGCCATTTAAATTTGATCTAGTACTTGCTTTCCTCTTAATCTTATAATATTCCTAGGGGCCTAGGGCACCACTGTAATATTCTTTTAGTCCATCTGTTATCTCTTATGACCGCCGATTTCCACATTGATCAATCTTTTGATTAATCTTTTTCTGCTGTCTCTTCGTGTAATGTTCAACATATATTATGTACAAAGTATCTTAGAAATCATGCTGAATGCACAAAAAGTAATAGCCAATCCGATTCCAATGACCGTGGGAATCCATGGGTAAAATCAAACAATGAAAGTAATATTGTATAGGAATATTGCCTACTCTCCTGTTATGATCAAAATATTATTTCATTAATTTCTAAAAGCTTTTTTTTATTACAAAAAAGCTTGTCTCAGGAGTTTCTCAATTTTGCAAAGATACTCGTATTATTGATAGGTACTCATATAATATTATTTTGGTATATGAAACATGCCAAACTTTATTAGGTATACTATGTTTGTACAACATTACCTAATGTTGACAGAATTTTATGATTAATTTAGACATTTTATTTCTAAAATAAGTTATCATAAATTATTATCAATATACCTAATTTACCTCATTGCATAACCGGTGCTTATCTTTATCACCAAAATTCCCAAAAGAACGAAATCCTTGATTATGCAAAACTATACAATTCCTATTTAGTAAATCCGAGCATCTTCTGACACATTTTTTTTTTATCGGATTCCACACAAACCCGCGTGGGATGTCTGGCACCGCAAAGACGGCTGTATCTGTTGTGTTCATCTCTTCCGTTAAAAGGAATCTCTGAGCTCTCCACAAAGATATCTTCAGTTTAGTTATTTTAACTGTTACAACCATACACAGGTCAAAGTTGAAATCACATCGTGCTTCAGCCCAAGTTTGCATTCACGACTCTAAACTCACTATTTTGCCTTAATGTTACGTATATGAGTTCTTCTTCTGGTCTCCTGGAATTTGGCAATGATCTGTCTCGCTCGTAAATCTTTCAAATATAGAGTTATAATAGTTGGTAGATAATCTAACATAATTTACAACTTCCAGGTGGTATCTCGTCAGAGCAAATTAGATACTTATTCGTAGTAAGTATGTACCCATCTCTCTCTCTCTCTCTCTCTCTCTGGTAAATCTTGCAACCCAGCTGTAACATCATTGCACCCACATTGGTTCCTTTAAAAGGATGTCTGAATCGGTACTTAGATGTATTGATGAATTCCTGTTTGTCCATTACATGTCCAAAAATGTTCCATGGTGTATTTCTATAATTTATGTAAAATAAAAAGTAAAACTGAACTGTTACAGCTTTAACTGTCTTCGTTTTCGATAGTCCTAACTTAAATCCATCAATGTTTTCTTGCATTATCTACAGTGAAAATTACATAAGTGCACATTGAGTAGATTCTCATCTGTCTTTTCGAAACTTTTGGGAGCAATAGACATATCTCTGGGCACGGCTAGTATGGTTTCTTTCGTGATAGACAAAACCGATTTTTATACTATCATCTTTGATTAATCAATTTCACTTAATCAATGTTTTGTAAAAAACTTCCATCTCTTCGGTTTCAATCTATGAATCTATTGCGGCCTAAACCTCTCGGTAGTCCTGGTGCAATGAAATATCGAATTTCGATACTTTCTTTATTCATGTTATTGGTTTGTGGTTTTATTTGGAATTCTAAGTAGGTCTATTATGTAGTTCTATTAAAGTGGACACCTTTATCTACATTGGCGTTACAACATCAAAGTTGTACCCACAACCCGTATTATTACCATTAATCAAATACATATGTTTAATGATTGAGTAGGTATGACGTTACATTATATTAATTTTGTAATAATTGTATTATAGATACCGATAACTTTGGCACTGCTCTGCCGAGAGAAGATAGTGACAATCTAACCCATTCCTCACTCAATTTTAAAATGCATATTTTCCCTCACTGAATTGTTATGAACAAGTTCCTTGTTCAATAAAACAGCAGCTACCGATTGCTGAACTGCACCTACTCTTTGGTGGCTTTTAGTGGTCTGGTCTAAGCGGTTTATCAAACAAAATAGTCAACCTTCATGAAACTTTCAGGTAGTGTGTTAATCTTCTAAAAGCAATGGGTAAAACTCATAAGGTATCGGTGGACTACTAGAAACAAACTTGAAAAAAAAACCAATAGATGGAATTAGATGTAAAATTTCGACCCCCTTTTTTGTGAGTTCTGTCTTAATAAAAATAAGAAGACCGTCGAGTTATGTTCACACCAGTTCTAGATTTACGGTTTACCATCTTTTTGTACGTGATCTTAGATCTACTCTAAATTTTAATTCCGAATGAGTAAATACTAGGCCACTTAGATAAGCATGGGTCTTGCTATCTTTGTAATGAATTCGGTGTTCTAGACATCTCCACGGATTATTATGACGGATGTTATGCACTAACATGTTACGAAAGATCGCGTACCCATACACCTTACTATACTATAATTGGGTGAAAGCATAAGGCACCTCTCTGAAACAAGATAAGCCAAATTTAAAGTCACTAATGACAGAGAACACAAACTTGGTAGATTTTTTTCGTGTGTCCCAATACAGGGTGAAAAAAAATGATGTAGTCATGGCGATGGAAGAGGTTCTGGTAGTAAGTAACAGGACTGGAATGCTAACAGCATCGCTTGTTAATGCGAAGACACTGTCAATCAACTTTTTGTTTGCACATTTTTAGAGTCCATAAAAGTACTACAATGCTTTTAGCATTTTTAGGTTTTGAATTTCAGCACAGAAAACAAACAATTTTAATGAAGCTATTAAGTCCAAATTGCATAATTGAAACTTAAATTAGACCATAAAAAAGTTTTGCCAAATTTGGAGGTGGACAGTGCAGAAATTTTAAAGGTTTTGACACAATCAAATGATCAAAGTCATTCCTAATATCTTCGGCTAGGGCTTTCGGATATTTTGTGTATTCTTGTGATAAATGGTAAATAGCCTCAGAGCTAATATTTCAAGAGGTAGCTTAACTAGTCACCATAACACACTCGGCTTGCAAGCAGGTGACTCGGACTCCAATCTCAGCGGTGTTGGATTTCGGATATTTTGTGTATTCTTGTGATAAATGGTAAATAGCCTCAGAGCTAATATTTCAAGAGGTAGCTTAACTAGTCACCATAACACACTCGGCTTGCAAGCAGGTGACTCGGACTCCAATCTCAGCGGTGTTGGATTTTTTCGGCTATGTGCTGTGTTTTGACTATGTTCTGAGGTTCATTTCTAGACGCCTACGTGAAGGGGTAAAATGAATAGCTGCTCTGATGTGAGTATCCATCATTTTGTGAAAGTATAGATTATAAGAAGATGGCCACTGAAGTTGTGCGATATCACAACAGAAAACCACGCCATATTTTGTTTCATGTTGATATGCTTAGTGTGTTGGGGGTTATGGGTTTGTCAAGTTTTGTGGTTCAACCTGTTTATGATGGTAGCTTTCAGATTTCTGTTAGATTTTGCAATAGCAAAATAGCTATGCCATTTTACAAACGGCATGGAAGTACAGGTAAAGTGCCCCGAAGTAATGCGAAAGTGATTTTGGGGCACAGCTACCTAATTAAAAATTATTGATATCATAGGTATAAAGGAATTGCATTTGATAGTTAAAAATATTTCTCCGGTACTGACAAGAGATCCGACTACGCGATTGATTATATGCTTGCAAAATTTCGCCGGAAATTATGACCAAAATTCACGACGCAAAACTTATGAGAATTGAAGCTCTGAACTAGTTATATTACACACATGTTATATATTTTTAGACATGTAGGTACCTATTTTACTTTCCTTATGTATCTGAATATCGATGAGTTCACGAAACAGAATTTTAACACATTCAAAAACTTGATTTCTCAGAACCTCAAGAAATCAATTGGAATTTCAGACAGATTCATGTTAGCTTAAACTTTATGAGGCGGATAATTTAGTATTTTACGTTGTAAGACAAGTTCATCTACATGTGTGGTGAATTAGGTAGTTATACATCCTATACACACCTATGTTGCTTGTTAATGATGTAGTAATAAAAAACATATATGCATAAATTAATATAGCAAAACAAGTCGAAAAAATGCTTACCTAATTGTAGACATACTAAAATATAGATTTTAAGAACCACCTTCCTAATAATATTATTGGTCACATTACACATTTAAATTAACTTAAATAAACGGAAATAATAAACCCAGAAAGTACTTATAATTACTTTTATTTCCACTTTCTGTATTCAGGAGATATGTACAATACTAACATCATACAGTTTAATCTCATATCTACTTCTTAATATTAGAGTTAAAAAAATACACTTTTAGGGGGTGTCATATAAAATTGAAATTCAATTACAAACTTCCATGAATGAATGAAAATATTTATTTATGTGAAAAATAGGTACCTACATTTAACAAGGTTATTACCTCTATTACTATATGTTATTACCTCTATTTCTATATTTTTACAAACCCCAACATTGAGAAAGTTAATTCATATATCTTCTGATTCTGAACATGGCAGTCAATTCTTCTGATGGTAATGCTCCCAATGCTGTGTATTAGCAATCTACCAAGGGTAGACAGTCGCGATTCTATATTTGAAATATAATAACCATTTGTTTCTCTCTTTAAACCTTTATTCTTCAATAAGACTTTACCTACTGGGCCAATCTGAGCCACTATTTGGCTTTTGTAATGAACCTCAGGTAGATCTCTTTATGTAGCTGGTCTAAGCTTTGCTAATGCAAGTAATAGCACAATCCTACAAATCACAAAGCTCGATTTTTCAATAAGCCATGTGTTGATGAAGCTTTACATTTACTACATTTAGAATGTCGTTCTTAATTCTCCTAATTCTTGGGAAGACTTCACTTGAAACTATAGGTCCACCGCGCCGGGTCGGCTTTGACATTCAATTGTTTCCCTTCTGACCCACTCTTTAAATATCTCCTCCATATACTCTGAGGTTATGCTGGATATACAATTATACATCTTATAGTAAATGTCAGACTGAAACAAAAAAATACTAACATTAGGTCCAATGCAGCGCTCTTGACATGTTTCATCAGTGTTGAGGCTTCTTTAATTATTTTCAATTCTGAATCAGTAGGCTATGAAGGTAAACTTTCATACATGTTATAAAAGATAAAGATCTAGTTATTTGTGTTATTAATACCCCGCTGAGATTCGAACCCGGGTCACCTGGAGTGCAAGCCGAGCATGCTACCGCTAGGCCAAGGTGACTACTCATGTCATAGTATTTAAAACAGTATCTACACGTTTATAATTTTGCTATTTGTTTAGTTTAAATCAAAATTACATAAATAAATAAGAAAATGATAAAACAGTTTCTAATAATTTGTACATTGGTTTATTTGAACAAAATTGAGGAAAAAAACTAAACTAGGTTCTCAAGTAAAACGTCATATTTATTATTTACATCTTGAAAATTAAAAGGATCAATTTCTTTTAGAAAATTTCATGGTAACTACTTTATAATACTAGAGGTCGTGCTATGCAAGTAAATTTTGAAAACTGCAGATTACCAATACTACCAATGGTGAGAACCATTTAGGTAGAATGTAGTTATCATTTTTCGTTACAAAATTAAATAGGTGCTCCTGAATTTTTCTCGCACCTAGTAATTACCTAATAGTTACTACGTTTCTTCTTCTCCGTCTTCATATCTCTGGGGATCCTCCCATTTCAATTCTAACAATTAAATCTATTCACACCGGCTTGAGATGTTAAGTTAAGGTGATCTTGATCAGTTTTCAGACGCCTACATCTGCATTAAAATACATATTGATACCTACTTATGTAAATAATTGTTTTAGTTTTAATCATAATAAAGATAGATTCCTGACAGATAAGGTGGGGTTGCCAAATATCTATTCCCAGCTCTTTGAATATTAAATTCCCATGAGTTGACGGTATAATTATGATTATGTACAAAGACTCAAAGACAACCAAAACAGCGAAGATTAAAATTTGATTAAATGAATGTAGGCGCTTCAAGATACAATCTTTAGCAATATGAATGATTGAATAGTCCCAACAATATTCAATGGTCTGTATTTGAGTTTAGACTTTTCACCTTATATTTAGAATTCAAGTCGTACGAAAGAGTGGAATAAATTCACCCTTGTCCAGCAGGTTATTAAAAAAATTAACTGTATAATGTAATATTATTCTAATTCAGGTACAATGTAAAATTAAATCAATTTCAACGGTTTGAAAACTTTGAAACCCAATGTGTGGCGTGAAGTTGACACCCAATGGTTTGGAGTCTCCTAACCACATCGATATCCTAAGTAATACTAATACAGGTGACAACTGATGTTCTGTCAACGCTCAATGTTATTGGTTGTAACTTTGGTATTCTTCTTTTACTATCTAATATCACATGGAGTTACTTTATCTTACATACTTATGCAGGTAACTGATGGCACATCACATCCACTTCAGCATTTCAAAATACTCTGATAACTCGTTGCATTTGTGCTTCCGTGAACCGACACTTCTTGAACACGTCCTTACATTTTTTTGGATCTTTGGACTTGTAGCCAACATCCGCGGCTCTCCGGAACACATCCCTTGACTGGCTGTCATTTTGATTGGACTCCATTTTGATCAATTTCAAAATTGTGCTTTCGTTTTCATTAAGGCGTTTCCTTGTTGCCAGTTGACACACAAGCCTCCGGGCGCATTCGTTTTGATCAAAGTTTAGAACGGTGTCGAAGTTTGGATGAACCATGGACAATCCGGCATCACCGTATTTACTGTTGTATTTCTCTTGGAAGAAGTTGAACGGGTCTAGGATGGGTTCCTCTGAGTGTTCCAGCTGGTGGAACATGGCCTCGTCAGGCAGAGACCGCTTCCAGAGACCCAGGAGTCTGCCGGCTGTGTTGACGGCGCTCTGTGTCTTGCGGATCTTGTTGTAGTCCTGGGCCAGCTTGTGTAGCAGCCACAGTCCAATGAGGCCCATGCCCGCCATCACCATCAGCTTGATGAGGTGGTAGCCTGCCTTGGCGACCCCGGTGAGCAACAAGAGCAGCAACACGATGAGAGTCCAGTTCCGCGACATATTGTGGCGTGTGGGAACAATCTATTACATTACAGCTACCAAAATTTCATTACTGTATTATTATCATTCTGGTTAATTTAATTTTAAATTGAACATCCAATTTTTGGTCGTGATGTGTAAACATGAAATGAAGCAGGCAACAAATTGTCCGTTCAAATTTTAGTATCGTTTAATTTATTTTTCGATAATTCAAAGAGCACAACAAATGAATGCGAAATTATAATTTGGAAAATTTTATCAACAATTCTGCTGAAATGAGCTTTGAGTGTAATGAGAACACAAAACTTTTTGGGAAAATAATTAGAAAAGTTGTGCTTCCACCGACTGACGTGAAATGTATTCCATTATTTCAGAAATTTTCGATATATTTACCGGCAAAACACGATCGCACAGAACGAAGTAAAGTTTAGTTTAGTTTGGCAACTCATGTGGACCACGGTGGAACTGATTCAGTCAGGAGAAGGATCGTGACTTGGCCAAGTGGTCTCCTAGGACCCGAGATCAGACAGGAAGGCGGGGGTAACCAGATGAAATGTTACCCATGTGATTTGTTCATCCATCGAGCTAGATTGTTCTACTTCCTTCAATCTTCCTCAGTCTTTTCTTCATTCATTTGATGGTCGCTATAATGCCTATAATGGAATTTATTACAGGGTGTAACGTGCATAAACTGTGTTATTTATTTAAATTCACCTAAATTATTATAGATGCGTAATTTTGGTTTCAAGAAAGTCTCGAAAATCAAATGTAATGTCTCGAAAATCAAAGCAAACAAATTTTTTGATAGTAAAATTATTTCTTAAGGTGAAATATCGTTCAGTTGAGACATGATTTTTTCTGCTTGGAAAAGTTGTCAATCGTCCAGTTTGTTTGTGTTTCCAAGTGTAGAACTAGAATGTCAAACCCATTCAGTTATCTTGTAGAGTTTCCTCAACAGATAACTAATTGTTTCCTATGTGATTTGTGTGATTGTTTAATATGAGTGACAGTTTCATTATGATCATAATACCAGTATATGAGCTCATGACAAATAGGATGTTGTGGAGTAGAGCACTGTGGATCTCGATCTAGTCCATATGGAGACTAGCAACAGAACCCTCTTGCTATTATAGCTCGATATTTCGTGTTATCTATCCTTTTTCTGCTGTAAGGCTCTTCCATTTTTTTTTTTTTTTTTTTTTTTTTTTTTAAAGATGAGTGTTTCACAGCCTTTTTTATTTCGTAGCCATGAAACAGGAGCTACTGTAGACGCTTGTGGTCTGTGTTGTAGCCTGCCCATCCCGTAGTATGCCTCCCCTCTGATGGGCGAGAAGTGACACAATACTTCCCATTTAGGTGCTGGGTCAACACGAGCGCACCGGAAGGTATCCCTTACAAACAATTGTAACCAAATTAAGAATACAATTTTTTGTCGGCGCGGGGGTTCGAACCCGGGACCTTCCGCATGGCAAGCGAGTGCTTAACCACTGATTTCTAATTTTCCACATTAGTATAAGATACGGTTGTTTTTAATAGTTACGAGTACATAGCACCATCTGAATATTTTAAACAGGGAACCTACTTACATAATTAATGCGACGAAGAGGAATTATCTAATCAACACATTTTCCTTCATACCTATACCTATCAATAGGGTCTAAATATGTATATTTGTACACAGGTAATGAACCGATAACATGGTCCGTAAAAGATCTGATATAAATTATTTATTGACCTCAAATTGAGAAGTCTTGAGCATTACACTCCAGAAATTCCACCATTATATTAAATAAATGGATGACCAAGGTATCACGTATAATTACCTATTGCAGCTAAGAAGTGGACTCAGACAAAGTAAACAGTGAGTGTTTGTAAGTAAACTACTAATCCTCATTCTTTAGCCCTTTCCACCCCCACTTATAAACGACATATGAAATACATGAAGTTAAATTTAAGTCAGAAGTAGAGGTGCATTGAATCAAACCCAGTTGGTAAATATATTTGAAACCTTTCTCATTCAAATTAATTTGTAACATGCCATTTTCGGCCAAAATCCAACCAAAAATGGCGGGTGAGTTTTTTTTAACTGTTTTCCCAACATATAAAAATCCAGATATCTATTGAATGCCCAGTAAAATTTTCATCGAAATCAAAAAACTCATGCATTGTAGGGTAAGGGCCTAAATGATCCACTGCGCAGTGTGCAAACCATTATTGTGGTAAATCTCTTTGCAGTTACCCGAAATTGTTTTTGCGGTTCCCAGTTTGGCCGTCCTTGGTTTAAAAATAAATGCACTAACAACAATCGAACCAAATTTTACGGCGTTATAAGAAAACAGTACTCAAATTAATTAATGCCGATCTAGTATATTTCATGTTCTACCGATCGGGGCTTAAAGAAACGAATGAACAACAATGTTTATTATGATATAGAAAATTGGTACGAAAACAAACATTTTATAGTAGAAAAGAATATTTCAATTTAAATAGGTCTTTCTATCAATCATAGTAGGGCTCTTCAATAGTAATAAGTAATAACAGTAACGTTGAAATTTGGATAAACATAACCTCAGGGTATTTTTTACTCCCTTTCAGCATTTCTAACTTTTTCTTTCCCGTTATTTTAACTGACAAGTCACATTTATATTTTAAATATGTCAAGACCATTCGTTAAAAAAATAAAAGACCATTGATTCCCAACTGATGGCCTAAAATCAGCATTCATCACTAATGAATCAAGTTACCAGACTGCCAGTTTTTTTTGACACCACTGCACCAAATTTGGTTTCTTTTTCCTTATGGCCTAATGCAATCGTTACGTGAATTTCAAGACGGCCCTAGTGTTTTTTTTGGTAGATTTTTTTTATTGGATAGAAAAAACAAGGTTCCTAATACACTGAATAACGCACATAGTTATTAACCTATCTTAAGATATTTTTTATAGTGCATATAAAATATACTGTGTAATGTGTATGCTTGTTGGGAATCATGTAACTATTGCGACTCCAGATACCTACTAACATTTGAATGGGTGAGTAGAAGAACCAGGAATGTCAAAAATCGACTTTTCAGGAAAGCAAAAATAAGATTTGTCTTATTTTTGCTTTCCTGATGCTAATGAGTATAATAAAATTAAATTTTACATTCCTTGTTATTCGACAAGATTCTCACAACTAGGTACTAATACCGCTAGCAAAAATGGTCAGTGTTTTGTTACATTCCTTGTGTTACATCAGATTTTTTTTCCGATTCCCCCACTTTAAAATCGAAAAAAATTATACTTTTAAGGGGTATTTCTCCTTCATATTCACAGAGATGATAGAAAAGAGTACATTCTTTCTTATTCTACGAAGAAAAAAAAAATTGATTTTTGACATTCCTGGTTCTTCTACTCACCCATTCATTTAATTATGTAATCAGTAATGTATTGAGATAAGAGCGAATCGAGGGCCGAGGCTAATTGCAACACACAATCCCACGGAAAATGTCTTGTACATTGATCCAAGTACATATTATGGAAAATTTCATAAAAGACTCCCCAAAAATTATGAAAAAAATGCATTTTGTGAATATGTATACGAGTATGTAGATGTAGTTATGCATATATTATTGCCTATACTTTCATGCAATATAAGTACATTATACAGGTATACATATTTATGTATACCATCTTGCAGTACGTTGCGTAAATAATACATAGAAAAAGAGTACAAAGTACGAATATGAAAGCAATCAAGGGAAAAAATTGATATTTTCCCCTTGTTCAACAAACAAAACTCGAGATGACCAGGGGGAGCTGGGGGGGCTGCGAGACACAAACGTCTCAGGACAACTTGAGAATCAGAGAGCAGAGAGTTGGAGAAGCGGACAGAATTGATCTGGCCCGCAGCAATTCATTTACTTAAAAAGGTCAACTTTAATAAAAACTGATGCTGGACGAAAAGAAATATATTTCCTCCTTATTGAACAAAGAAGAAATCACAGAGTCGGATTACGCAGGATTTGTCCTACGGGCTTTTCTTGAGATAATGCTCTAGTGGACAAGTGGTTAAGGCGCTTGTCTGGTAATCCAGGTGGCGTGAGGATCCTTTAGTTCCGATCTAACCCAATGCATGAAGTTTTCCTGATACCTATATACGTACCTAGTAGGTATTTGAGAATTTGACCACATCATAGTAATGGCACCAAAACATCTGCTGGAATAAAAGTTTATTAGTCCTCCTCGCATAGAAAGGTTAGAGTCTATTGCTATTATTATCAAACACCTCGGCCGAGGTGTAAAGAATTCCCCATACAAGGAGATGAGGCAGCCAGAGTGTAAGTAAAAGCCTACAAAAATAATCATAAGAATCATGAAGTTATTGCAACGGTGTGCGGTGGTTTCCTTTCTTTTCCAACTGTAATTTTCTAAATCAATTATTATACAGGTTGGTGAAATTCCAATTCATGCAATGAATTTCAGAGAAGTCCCCAGGAAAAGTTAATCATCAATCTGTTCAAGACCTCAATCAAAATTTCTGCATCCATTTACAGTTCATGGGCGAAGAAACTTCATTTTCAGCATGAAAACTCTTGGAATCGAGTGAGAATTCCGGCCGGCGAGAGCGTGCAGATAGTGCTTATGAGCAGTTCAGAGAGCACTTTAAGTCTGGTATGCAGAGGTCTCGAGCTTACTTTAGGGAAAACTTCGACATTGTCAATTATTTCAATCTCTTCTTTCAAGAGACATCTGAATGCGCATGGGCACAGGCGCTTCAAACAAACGTGTCTGCATAACAAAATCAGCTGAAGGTACAAATGACCGAGGCATCCCTACAGTGAGGACTCTGCATACCACCCTAAAATCATCCGCCACTGGTTCCAGGAAAAGAAAGCAGAGAAATGAAGGAGAGCGTAAGGAAACATGGCGTGAGAAAGTGGACATGGAGGGATTGGAAACTTTCTCTTTGTGTCAAATACGAAAAATCTGAACATTTCCCTTTTGGTCATGAAATAAATTTATTGAGCTCTTGAATCCTACGATTTTGAAAAATTGTCTTTAAGATTTAGGGCGTAAGACACAAAACTGTAAACTGCCTTCAGTTGAGTAAGCTGTACGAGTATGTATTTTAAAAAGAAAATGATATTCAAATTGCTCTGATACTTGCAAGTTCAGTTGAAACTATTTTGTTGTTGTCAAAATGTCAAATTTTATTCCACTAAACACGTCCACCGTTGACCGATGTACGCGTGGTAGCTAAATGTTGAACTCCACTAGGCGGCCACAACAAGGACCCTGTACCTAAACACTAGTCCCTTAAACTAGGTATAGACGATTTTCGGGACTCCGTTGAGGCCGTTTACATTCAGCTGGTTAGATTATTCTGCTTGTTACCGGGGCTACCCTGTGATCTAGGGCTCCGTTATGTTTGTTCAAAGCCACGACTTGCTTTGTTTCAAGGTAATAAAACTAAAAAACAAATAAAACAATAACCACAACAGTTCTGTGGTATGGAAGAGGCTATGAAGGACATCAAGGGACTCGAATTTTTCTCCTCTAGGAATCGACTCAAAGTTTTCGGGAGTATGAGATCTACTCAAAGTTCGGACTTGGAACTGCCTGAGGTAAAATTGTTTACTTCTCTCCCCAAGGGTGAGAGGAAGGTAGGGACAGAAGAGGAGGAGAGATAAGAGAAAAGGGAGGTAGGGCTTAAAGTTGTCAAGGGTGAAAGAGGTCAGTGAGTTTGACGTGTATTTACTAGATAAAGAATTTCTGGATACTCCAGTTTAATTACCTAATATAAATGAGTGATGGGCAATTCCTAAAGAAATTATCTGTGCTATAAATTCTGCAAGTAAATAAAAAAAAAAGAACAACATAACTTACCATTTTCTTCTCATATCTACGAAAATAATATACGGAACAAAACAATATTCATATACATGTATGCATCTTGGGAAGTAGGATGAGGCAGGTAGGTAATACCTACATAGATTGAATTTCAGTATGTACCTATTTCATATTTTGAGTTCAACTCTAATAACTTTTATAGAATGAACGTAGATATTAGTAGAAATAATAATATTATGATACTAAATACAAAATCCTATTATAAATGTTGCTTCTCATAACAGATATCTACCTAAATATGTACGAGTATTATGCGAAATTGCAAATAAACATATAAATTTCCAGGTAGGTATTGTATAATGTTGTACCTTAATTTCGCGTATTACACATTCATAGCTATCCAGGAAGGTATCGAAATTGAAGCCTAGAAAGTTAAAATTAGGCAACTGTTTGAAATAATCTTTATGTTAAGAGCACCATAATGTAGTCCACTACTTTCCTCCGAAAGAATCTAGGAATGATACATATTATTTACATGCTGCCACTGTAAACGTTTTCAGAAATTTCAGACCTTTCACATTGACAGAAAGTTACGAAATACATTATCATTATTACCTATAATTTGTTATTCTTTTAATATTAATTCTACAGGGTGTAACAGACTAAATGTAAAATCTCTTAAGGGGTGGTAGTATAGATCATTTCCAACCATTAATGTTCTATAACACTTTTGATTTAACTCAGTGGTTCTCGAGATATTATTTTTTTGAATTATTTTTACAAGTCCCCTGCCGCTCGACAAAGAATGGCATCTAACTCCGTAAATACAGCAGATGAAGCAATAGATTTAACTTTTTCCATAAGATAACAATATTTCACTATTATTTAGACTAGATTTATTTTTAAAAAGTGCACACGTACTGAAAAAAATCGGCAGCAGCGGAAAATTTATCGCGAACATGAAATCCACCTGAAACTTCAGCCGCCATTTTCTCAAGATACTGCCCTCATAAAGTATTGGTTTCATTTATGTAAAAACTTGCTTGAAGTCTTATCTTTTAGAAAATATGACACACTTGATATAAAACTTTCATTTTTTATTGAAACCAAGAGAAATAAAAAAAAAGTCAGTCAGTACTACTAACTGTACCTACTAGGCTACCATCCTGCTTTTACCTAGGGAACTAATTTTTTTCTTCAATTTGACAAATTATGGTTGCCATTTATTTTCCAACGGCCCAAAAGTTTGCCTCAGTAGACTCTTAACTTGGAGGTCACTGGTTCGAGTCTCAAGTGTGGCAAATTAGTATGTACGTATCCACTATCCATGTATGATACTTTTAGCTGTGGTGCTTCAGAAATCAATATTAATCGTAATTGTTCATTTGTTCATAAGAGGAAAGGGTCTCAATGATAAAATGGTTTGAATGAAACGAAACATAACAATGTACCTACATAGTTAACACCCACAGGTAAAGGTGGTACAGTAAATACTGAACATTCATAAGTTGGTACATAGAGGTACAAATTATTATGTTAGTAGGTACCGAATTTTAATAAAACACATGGAATACTAAAATATTAAGGTCAATTAGTAGTCACCGTTGCAGAGTGAGTTAGGGTGCTAGGCGTTGCACGCATGGTGACCTGGGTTCGATCCCCAGCGGGACAGGAGTTTTTCTGCTCTGTACTTGGATGTTCGGGGTCCACTCATACCTCGTGAGGAAAAATGAGTAGTTACTTGTATGAGTAACGACCAGTGGCGGCATTACCAGAGTAAAAAGAAATTAATGTAATAGAATAATTCGAAAAGTAAAGGAGGCTCTTAGTAATGCTGCGCTACCCACAAAAAATGTGAAGAGGCCTTGTGCTTCACCACAAATAAAACCATCCATACATACTAAAATATTAAGGTCTATTAATCACGATCGTGGTGTCACAATAGCTCAAACTCGTCTTACTAAATATTTGCCATACTTGAGACTCGAACCAGTGACCTCCAAGTTAAGAGTCCGCAGCCTTATCAATGAATCGACTGAGGCTAACTTTTTGGGCCGTTGGAAAGTAAATGACAACCATAATTTGTCAAATTGAAGAAAAAAATTAGTTCCCTAGGTAAAAGTAGGATGGTAGCCTAGTAGGTACAGTTAGTAGTACTGACTGACTTTTTGTTTAATTTCTCTTGGTTTCAATAAAAAATGAAAGTTTTATATCAAGTGTGTCATATTTTCTGAAAGATAAGACTTCAAGCAAGTTTTTACATAAATGAAACCAATACTTTACGAGGGCAGTATTTTGAGAAAATGGCGGCTGAAGTTTCAGGTGGATTTCATGTTCGCGATAAATTTTCCGCTGCTGCCGATTTTTTTCAGTACGTGTGCACTTTTTAAAAATAAATCTAGTCTAAATAATAGTGAAATATTGTTATCTTATGGAAAAAGTTAAATCTATTGCTTCATCTACTGTGTTTACGGAGTTAGATGCCATTCTTTGTCGAGCGGCAGGGGACTTGTAAAAATAATTCAAAAAAATAATATCTCGAGAACCACTGAGTTAAATCAAAAGTGTTATAGAACATTAATGGTTGGAAATGATCTATACTACCACCTCTTAAGAGATTTTACATTTAGTCTGTTACACCCTGTATATTATTGTCTAAATTATCCTGAATTAAGAGTTACAGTGACTTGTTTTTGACATTTTCATGTCTTTGCTCTGGCACATAACCAAAATTATGTAACGAAATTATGTGACGAAATTATGTAACGAAATTATGTGACGAAATTATGTAACGAAATTATGTAACGAAAAAAAAAACATGAAAATGTCCCAATGGTTGCAGACTCGTATGCAAGCGTTTTTCCTTGTCTGGTTTAACCCACTAGCACTAGCCATTAGAAATAGGTCTGTTACCCACTGACGTCATCACTCAACATCTCATCGCATCGGTCCCGTCCTATAGGGACCGTCAGGGAAGATTTAAGAATATAATCTTTCAAACTCTTGAATAGGATTGACTATGGCTTTATCCTTTGAAAACAAGTCTGTTACCCACTCAAAATTAATTTCTTTCTACTAGCTTCTTAATGTGATATCAGGGGATAAGTGAGAACTAGATGTAGGGGAGGGCAATATCCTTTGTATTTTTTTTGGGTTTAACGTCGCTTCAAACTGTATGGTCATATCACAAAGGGGGTTTACAATTCATTTGCTGGAAACTTTCAAACCAGCTACTCAAATTTATCAACCTCACCTAGCTGGAGTGGGACGAGAATAGCCAGCATCACTAGGGTTCAAATCTATATAAATTTGCTGGACTTCAATGGCTTACTAAGTTTTTCAACGTGTCATTGACGCCGACGTTGTCTCTATACTTTACAGGGTTTTCCATGTACCAAATTTAACGAAATTCCAAGATTTAGTTAATATACATAGAATAAATTATAGACCAATTTATCTACAAAAATGTAACAGGATAGGGGTATTAGGTTTTATCAAATGTCAGTTCATTTGATTCAATCATTGAGTTATTGATAAATAAAGTTTTTTTATCAAGATTTTTTTCTATTATATTTACGTTTCTCTTATATCCAGTTCTCTTATCCTTTCGACTGTATGATATAAAATCGAATCTTTATTTCCGTCATTGCTTCAAATGGGTATAAAATTGACAGCCAACCTATATTTGGAGTTGCTACCTTGAAGAACATTCTTGGGGGAAATACCAGGTCCTATATTTGTAGCTCAATCAACACCGAGGTAGTTTTCACTTTCATCCCAGCCCAGGTCTGGTAGCAACCAGTGTAGAGGGATCAAAGCCCTCACTGTACTTTCTTTAGTTCAGGTTACACCCTGAAACCGGCCCTGCTCCGCTCCCTTTCCACGCCACTTTAATTAATATGATTTCGCCGTGTAGTATTTTATTTACTCAGTAACAAGGGACTCAATTAGGAAAAGGATATCCAAATAGAAACAAAATTCGATTTTTGAACCGAGCAATCATTATAAAGTTTGTTTGAAATGTGCTTCCGCTATTAAAGTGTGGGTCTACTCGGGCTAGTGCTAAAATCAATTTCAAGAGAATTCATCTGGACTTGGAATAATTGGGTGAGTGAACTATTAATGATATTAAAGTACTGTTCATAAGGGCATACCTAATACTCTTCGACACGAAATGCCTGAACCAACTTTTCTTCTTGTGTTATTCCTCATAATTATAATAACACTCTTTA
This sequence comes from Bactericera cockerelli, assembly GCA_024516035.1. Classification (NCBI taxonomy): domain Eukaryota; kingdom Metazoa; phylum Arthropoda; class Insecta; order Hemiptera; family Triozidae; genus Bactericera; species Bactericera cockerelli. The sequence goes on along the minus strand of CM044959.1, from coordinate 25,800,964 downwards.
GTGGAAGTTAACCACCAGGCGAGGTTAATGTACAAAGCATTTTCTATTATTATGTGGTAACAAACTGAAAGTAATGAGGAAAAATTCATACACTCGGTGGGATTCGAACCAAAGGATCCCTACGGTACCTGGATGAACAGACAAGCGCGTTAACTACCTGACTACCAGTGCACGGTCATCTCCTTCCACATTTAATATCTTTGCTATAGGATTTTTTAAAACTTCAAAGCTTAATTTTTTTTTTGACAAACGATTCCAGAAAAAACATCTTTAATTAAAGTAAACTACCTATTTAAAAATATTTACATGGTCATTTTCAATTACCTACCAACTTTATTAGCATGATCATCACAAACGGAAGAAATAGATGGTCAGGATTATGTTCCCTTTGATGTAGGTAAGGTAACTGACCGCATTTGACTTTTCAACTTCTTACTTAAGTTACGTGAGTTTCTTATCCAGGGAGTTTCATTCAGTTGAAGAATGTTTTTTACGCTCTCTTTTAGTAGGTCAGTGCAATCTATAACTCTGTGTGATAATGTAAAAAGTTTTAATACCCAGGCACTTACCTTAATATTTTTAATTAAAAATGGAAAATCATTTCTAAATCCAAAGAAAGAAAGTGCAAGTTCAAAATGAGAATAATTTCTGAAAGAGGTTAAAACTTATGATACAGACAGGAGAGGATGAAAAAGTTGGTGAATTGTGTTGAGGGTATGAAATGAGCTAGAATAATGATTAATTGCTTGTTTATTAATGGGTGGAATATCAAGTTGTTGAACTTTTTTTGAACATTTAAAACTCACAATTTCCAAAGTAATGAGTTGCTACTAAAAACTAATTGAAATTAAGAGTGCGAGATAAATACATTTTCTTTGTAAAGACTTTCCTACTAACATCACTCCTGAGATCAACACAAATATTGATAATCTTTTATAATAGGTACCTACTTAATTTTATAAAATGAAAACACAAGAAAAACTATGATATTTTATGTCTATAATATTACTTCCAGATCCGCACCAATACTTCACAATGGAACTAGCAGGTCTCGTCATACCATTCCTGATATGTTCAGCGTTCTCTCTGACTCTACCTGGAGTTGGAAACTATATGCTGACTCATAACAGCTCAGAGAACCGAGAAGCCTTGGAATCAGCTAAGAAAAACATTACTGAAGGATCTGTACGAGTATTCAGCGATGAAGCCAAGTCCATTCCTGTTTCCTCTAAGACTGATGATGAATCGCCTATGGAACACATCAACCTAGAAGCATCTGAGGTGTCAAGTATTAAGGATATAGAAAGTTCAGAAAGAAATGTCAGCGGAGACAAGAAGAGCGCAGACGGTGATAGATTAGAGCCTGATTCACACCTCAGAGCCAAAGTTCCGCTGGACGTCTTTGAAGAAACCCCGGTGTTACCCAAACTCTCTTTATTTGAACCAGACGCTTTGTGGACGTCAGAATCTAAACCTAAACCTTTGAAAGTGGCTGTCAACTCTGGAGTCAAAACTGTGTATGTCCAGGTAAGCTACAGGTTCAATAAACAATTTAGGATTAAACACCTCGGTCGACATGTAAAGAACGCCTTATACAAAGAAAGAGATACATATATTAAGTTGCTACTTAATGTTTACTCGCCATGGTGATGGTATCTCATTACTGGGAATTGTTACAATTGTTTTGAATTGGAACATCCTTTGACTCATAAGTGATTGGTTTTATATCCAGAAATAACACATAGGTACAAGCAGGAGGAGTAGCGATCAGTGGCATGTCGCCACAAATTCAGAAGTAGTGTTGGAATATTTTTTTAAAGGAATATCGACAATGAGGAGTGTCAACAAACAGACTATACCAATAATTATTATGCATAGGTATTATTATACTTTTATAGTTCGTTGGATTCGTAAGACATTCAATTTTTTCCAATAAAATTATTTCATGCATTTTTAATATTATTAGGGATGTCGCAGAATATGCCTCTACCTACGTCGACGTGGTATTGATAATAGCACTGAAGTTCATGATTTTTTTGACACATGACGGTTTTTCCGGCTGAATTTTCTTAAAAGGTTATTATACATACAACATGAAACATGCAGGAAAAGCGCTCTACCTTGAACATTGCAATATTTAATATTGTACCCTGGTAAAATCATTTTCCGAGGTTCCTCCCCCCCAGTCGGATCTCTGTATGCTATTCAGTAGCTCTTCGTACCCTGCAGTTTGAGATTTGTCATTCCCATGATCACTGCGAGGGCAGGGAGTATCACATAGCGTCATTTATATCACACATGTCAAATGTGTCAAAAGCTGTTTCATATTTCGTTCCCGTATTAAGTTAACATGCTTTGTGGTCAGGCGTGCATTTGATACGAGCTCGCATGGAGGAGTAATAATATACAGTTTATTAAACTTTTAAATGTAATTCGACGAAAGCTATAGAAAGTAAAATTGTTAAAACAGCTTGAAGGTAGGGGTGAGACAAGCTGGAACACGTTTTCTGACGTTGCTTTCTTCCTTCAAAGGCATCAAGAAAACAAGTTTGTACAAGTTTTAATTAAAATGATAATTAGAAAATTAGTTTTTTTTCTCGCTCCTGAGAAAGATGGAAAAAATTGTTTAGAAAATTAATTCACCACCGCAGGATCATTCTCAAAAAGGTTGTGCTGAATTAAAAAAGCTTTTTTCTTCTCAAAATTGTCTGACTTGTAGGTTGTAGGTGAAGAAAGATTGGAAACATTCTAAATAGAAAAGCGGAGATGAAGAATTAAATACTAAGTAATAGTTCATGTTTTCGAAATGACTGAAGAATTTACCAGCATTTTTCTGAGAAAGAGGTCACAAAAGAAGTTAGTGCTTTACAAATATAAAGTTTAATACTTATTCGCATTTTTTTTTCTCTCTTGATATAGATGAGCTTTAAGAGGAAGAGTAAGTACTTTTTTTATATGCCTCCCCAAAACTGGTTATTCCCCAACTGTCTCAAGATATAATGACAAACTAAAGTTTTGTGAATAAATATCTAAAAATCTTGTTGACATTAAATGGTTCCTTATTCCTTGTCTCACCTTCAGGCAACTAAAACAGTGAAGCAGAAGTCCATGTGTATTACAGTCTACGGCTTGAAGCCCGCATGCGATGACCACAGCAGCTATGGATTCAAACATCTGGGCTCTGAGGGAGCCTCTGAAAATAGACAACCAAAGAGGAACAACGGCGGCATTACCAGAAGAAATAAACCCACTGAACAGGAATCATTTGTGGGAAAAAGGTCTTTGTCCTCACCATTACTGACCCATCCCAGGTAAGTCCTTGAGTGAATCAACTTCGTTAAAACTTTTAATTTAATAGCTTGTATTTGAGATATAGCCTTTTCTATTTCGCTATAGAGGTCTTTTTATAGGTTGGCTAGTTAGGTAACCAATTACATAGTACACAAGTGTCTATAGATCTCTAATGTAACATGCACGAAATGAAAGTTTCATTTATTCGTTTTCTATAAATAGATTACTAATAATAATTATATTTAATTTGGTGTAGGTAATTGATATAGCTCTAATATAAATTAAACGTATAAATTACTCAGGAAGTAATAGGTATGTACCTGAATTTATTTTAATCTTCATCATTGTTTAGGTTCTAGGTTACGTTACATGTATGTACGAATTTCTTTGTGGTGAAGCACAAGGCCTCTTCACAATTTTTGTGGGTAGCGCAGCATTACTAAGAGCCTCCTTTACATTTCGAATTATTCTATTACATTAATTTCTTTTTACTCTGGTAATGCCGCCACTGGTCGTTACTCATACAAGTAACTACTCATTTTTCCTCACGAGGTATGAGTGGACCCCGAACATCCAAGTACAGAGCAGAAAAAATCCTCCCCCGCTGGGAATCGAACCCAGGTCACCATGTGTGCAATGCCTAGCGCGCTAACTCGCTCTGCCACAGTGACTACAGGTTACGTTACATAAGTAGAATCGAAAATTATGTAGGTACTAACCTAACCTCCCAGCCTCCGTGGCGTAATGGTTGTGACTACTGCCCGTAGTGCAGAGATCCCGAGTTCGATCCCCGATTGGAGCAGACTTTTCGAAGAAAATTCTATTACCTCCAAACACGTGAGGCTGGCATTTCCGGCCCTACCCAGGCTGGGTGAGGTTAATGTGGGTAGCTGGTACGATTCCTAGCGAATGGAGGGTAAAACCCCCATCCTGACTATCTATCTCAATCAGGATGTTAAAATCAAATAGAATCAACTGGTCACAATAGATCTAATTAGGTCGCAGTGTTAATTGTTATAAGGTTTCAATGAAAACCCTGCAACCAGATCAGATAATAAAAAAAAAACCTAACCTACCTGTTGCATCATATCCCATACCTACTAACTTGATTCCGAGCGTTGACTTTACAATTTCTTGCCACTTCCTCCTGCCAGGCAGAACTCCTTGCAATCCATGGTACAAGTGGCAAAATCGCTAGTGATTATAATTTTAGGACTCATTGAAGGGATTGACCTGGCAATACTCTTCTTCGCTCGGTAGTGTGATGTCTTCTTTCTGCTCTCTATGGGTTGAGAAAAGCGGTGAAACGATGAAGATCAAAATGAGATCAGGTGCGTAACTACCTACTTCAAAATACGTCAATTGGTTGGAAGAACTATCGAATGGGAAAAATACATAGTAATAATTACATATTATGTAGCTGTATGTACATTTCAAAATTCACATGTTTGCCAAAAGTCAAAAGTCACAGGTAGATCTTCTAACAAGTAGATATCTCCTATATCATTTTCAATTATTTCATACCTACTACCTATAATTTTGCGTACTTATATATAATGGTATTTTAATTATTCCTTATTGTAATATTTAGTAATGTAATAAAGTATTTAGTATAGTAATAATGTATAGTATGTAGTAATAAATTTAGTAATGTAATAAAGTATTACAATATATATCTATTATATGAACTTTACCATTCAAAATTCAAAAAACCTCAAAGGCAGATTGCTGTGGGTACAGAGTTAAAAATTTATGTCACTCTGTCCTTTCTGTTTATTTTTAAAAGCAGAAAATTCAACCCTCGGTTATTTATTTGTTCTATTTATATAAAAAGGTCACATCCATGACATATTAGACATTTGAGCTCAATTTAGCATTGATGTACGCAATGTCTTTGGGGATCTTTGTAACTTGGAATATACAAGGTGCGGAAATAGCATTGTAGCTCCTATTCATGTACAATTCGTTCTTAAAATAATACTCCTTAGTGGAAGGTAACCACCAGACGAGGTTAATGCTCAAAGCATTTTCTACCACCTGACCCTCAGAGTCTTATTATTATGTGGTCACAAACTCAAAACGAACGTTCTTCTTTAACCAATACTTTTTTGCATGCCTAATAGGTACCTTAATAATAATTATTATACATCATTAATTTATTTTGCCTATAACAGTTTCAATCCAGTTGTTTTTTCTATTTTTTTTACTTATTAAAAAAAAATCAAATATCTATTTGGTTAACTGGTGACCATGTATCTCTCTAGGACCCTGCGACTACGACTTATTACCAGCAAACAATTTACCAGAAATTTTTTACCAGCAAACAATTTACCAGAAATTTTTTACCAGCAAACAATTTACTCCCCTCCACCACTCACTGTATGATTGTGTATCTTGAGTCAGCAATATCAATATTATTACAACACTTTTCATCAACTTTTCTCATCGACTCAAATGTGCACTGAGGAAAAATCTTCCAAATTAAAAGAATGTTAGGTTGCTGCGGGCGATATCAGTAATATCTTCGACTTCGCGTATGGTCGTTCTAGCACTACTTCTGAAATTTTCTAAACGCAATATATCACACGAGGAAGTATTGTGTCCATAATTGGCAGTCTATTTTTAGAGTCTACTACCTATAATTTCTTTTTTGTCAAACAAAATAAATTCTCAAATATACTTTTCTTTCTGTGACCATGTTGATCTGATGTGCCTATTTAGTACTTACCCTGCATATACCTACAGGCACTGCCTACAATCATGAATAATTAGAATAAGTGATTTCCCTCTCTCTGAGCGCCTAGACGCAATGGCGTAAGCTCCCTTGTCCTTAAAGTTGTGTCTTAGTGTAGTGTTGTCACCAACAGTCGTGTGTAACACGGAAAATTGAGAAGGATTCAAAATCTCCGGATTTGTGCATTAGCCAATTTACAAGGCGGGCGGGCACCTCAGATAACTTTCATGTAAACAATACGTTGAATACAATGGTATGTCATAAGATACGAGAAAAGCAGATGACACTTTTAAGCTTTCGTTACACCCGAGGTGGAAAGCGCCAGTCACTCCTGAAAGCATCATGGAACATGTGGAGTTCCATCTCTTTTCAGGATTAAATTACACAACAAGATTACAATATATATCAAGACTGAAATCTCATCTCAATTTCTTCCTCTGGCTCTTCTCACTCCTCCACTTTTTTCTCCTGCTCCTCCTCCTCCTCATCTTTCTCCTACTTCTCCTCCTCCCCCAATTTCTCCTCCACCATGCCTTGACCCCTGCTCTCATCTCGTTATTTTCAACGCCATGGAAAGGGCAAGTCAATTTTTCTTATTTTTTCTCCCTACATCACCTAGCTCTAGCACTCGCTGTATTTTCTTTCCTTCTTGGCAAATGGCTCAATTTATTTCAGCTCATCTATTATCTTAAACAGTTTCATTTTCAAGTCAGAATTACTTCCTTCTGCAGCGATTCTTTCTTCTGCTATCTACCATCCTGATTTATATGTATGTACAATTGTACACTGTACACATTTTTATATTATAATACCAATCTGTATTCCATTTTATTTGCTTGGAATTTTCCGAGCATATCTTGCCATTGTTCGAGCTTATTTGTAAGTTTGATAAATTAATATTTTATTTTCTATGTTATGCGCACTCTTGTATAGCCTGAGATTAGTATTTATTAAATTGAAGGCCTCCACATTTTTAACGTTTTCTGTAAGACTTTATTCAGAGTAAGTATTGTCAGTCACATAATGCACAGCTGTTGAAAATTTAGTAAGTACACATGTCACACCATTACCAAGTTTCAGTTTAATCGGTGTTGTGCATGGTTCTAAAGTGCATTAATAATTTTTTGAGCAATAAAATGAAGTTTGACAATGGAAAAAGTTCAAAACTTATGAAGTTCTAGGACTCCTTCATAAAATGTATACTCTAATAAAATTATATCTCTATCTGAGAACAAAATAATAAATATGTATAGTTATGTATCTTCCTCTGTATTCAACTGCCCATTTTAAGCGTAATTTGAAAGGGAAATTCCTAGTAATTTAAAATAAAACAGCAGTAAGTGAAACACGAAAAAAACGTAATATAACAGTTTTATACTTTCAAAGGGCAATTTTTAAACAGAAAAATCCCTTCGGGTTAAAATGTTGTAAACAACATTGATTTATGGAATTAATCCCCTAGAATTAGTTGATTTTCCGAAGGGACTGGACGAGGAAACAGGAGGCTGTATTAGACAGTAGATACCTGTGGAGTGGAGAGGCTTTGGATGAGATGAAATACGGGTGAAAAATCAATGTTTTCAGGAGCTTTGGTAGTCACCATGTGCGAGTGAGTTAAGCGCGCTGGACATTGCATGCATGGTGACTTGTGTTCGATCCCCAACGAGACAAGATTTTTTCTGTTCTTTACTTGGATGCTCGGGGTCCACTCAGAACTCGTGAGGAAAAATGAGTAGCTGCTTTAATGTGAACAGGGACCAGTGTCGGAATTATAGGCAAAAATATGATATAAAGATGATATTAAAAGACACAGAAAAGTCCTATAATTCTGTGCTTGTGCTACTCAATAAAATTATGCTACTCACTAAATAACACAAAGAAACCCATTTATACTGTATTATTTTATTTATTTACTTTCAGAGCTTAGAATTTTCCAGTTAACCATTTAATTTTGTATATTTAGTTGGTAAGACTTACCTACATAATAATATTGAACAGCTTATTGGTCATATACCTATGTATATCATGATATATTTTCTGTCAGCTTGAAGAAGAAGATAACATAAGAGAGTTAGCCAATCTGGGAACAAATACCTATTATAGTTTTAAAAATATCCGTCCCGAATGGAATTTGAACCTTTTATCTAGAGTTAGCAGGAAACGAGTGAGGTCATCATCTCCGCTTACTCTGATCTTTTTAGTCACCGTGGCCGAGAGAATAGGCAGAATGACTATTATATTCTTTTTTAGTCCTAAAAGACCTATAATCTACATTTAAGGGGACCGTGGTGGTTTTCACATCCATCTGATTAAGGTTAAATGAACAGCTCCAATTTGAAAAACATGAATATTCCTTCCCTCAACTGCTTTAATATAGGATTTTTTGTGTAAATAAGCTCTCGTTCTGGAGGTTTTCATCCATTTTGTAAAAAAGCAAACAACTTAATCTCCTTTGAACCGATAAAAAAGTAGGGGATATAAACAGAACATTAAAAAATACATGTTATTCCGATGGTGGAGAAGAGACAGCTGAAACTAAAAAAAGTTAATGACGAAAATAAAATTTAGATCTTAATTTATTTTGATTCAAAATACGGCTTTACTTGTGAATTAAACTTAAGCCGGGATCTAGAGACAGGACAAGTACGGCAAGCAGGACTTGGGAGTTTATTATTATGTAAGATTATTACAGCTGGCAGTAAATTGTAGAGTACAAACACACTATATATTTTCGAAGCGATCGTAAACATCTAATGCCTTGAAATTACATGTAAATTCCAAGACTTGAAAAAAACTTTTGCTCTTAATATTTTGGGGGCATTGCATATTTTGGAATAGTTTTTTTCTGTAGGTTCATCGTGCATAATTTGAAAAATATTTGACTTGAATAATTAAATTACTTATTTATATTGCAGGTACCTTTATACATAAACATATGTAAGTGGTTAAGGCGCTAGTCTGTTGACCCAGATAGCGTGGGGAACTATTGGTTTTTTCCTCATTTATTTGAGAATTTGACTACATTTTAATATAAAATCCTTATTATAAAATTCACATCTCCTTAATTGAATCCGTTCAGCGTGCATTTTTAAGATCTCTAGCTTTCAAACAAAAAACAACTATCCTAAATCACAATTACATAGATATTATGAAAATTAATAACATTGACACACTAGAACACAGGAGATCAGTCTGTTAACGATATGGTATTATTATTCAAAATACTTAATAGCAAAACCCATCTACCAGACTTTTTAAACAATTTACATTTTAGAATTAATAATAAATCGACTAGAAACAAAGCTCTATTCATGGAAAAAATTTGCACTAAAAACTATACATTCCATCAACCCATAAATAGACTCATGAGACTCTATAATATAGCTTGTGATCTGGACCCATCCCTCGACTTATTTTGTGATAGCATGAGCAACTTCAAGAGCAAGATCCTCCAATTGAAAAATCTATCCTCCCTTTAACCTCTGTAAACATTATGGACCTTTCCACTCCACTCCAGTCCACAACAGTTTTTGACTAGAAAAGAGAGGGAATATGGAAGAAAAACAACATATTTTTACCTTAAGCAGTTGCCAAAGGAGATTTCCTTAGCTTCTGCGAATGGGGTTGGACCCCGTAAATTCGTAAAAAAATAAATAAAATAAAATAAAATACATACTAATAACACCAAAATAACTGCTGCAAAAAAAAAGGACTATTAATAAGCTTTAATTGGCAGTGTAAACATATCTTTTTCACTTTCATTAAGAGTATCTGTTTAATTTTCATTTTCAGAGTTTCGCAAAACACGGGTGAAACCAGTTTAGATGAACTCAGTGAAGACACAAATGATAATGGACACTCTAATGCAGCCGTCCACGGACACACAGAGCCAGAAGGTAAACACCTAGTTGCCATGAAGAGGTTTGTCAATATAGATGATAATAAAATCTCACCCTACAAAGCAAAGCCCCACGCTGAGGTTGTCACGGAGACTATCTACTCCACCCAGGTTCTGCAAGAGGATGGTCCGACAGCCACTCTTGTCGTAGAAAACTGCGTGCCCAGCAATTTCCACATCCCTTTCTGTGGCAACATCTACCCTAACAAAGTCCCGGAGGTGGCTCCTAATTACTTTACATTACCGATACCAGTCATGCAAGCCACCTTTCCTGTGGATCACCACATAACCAATATGCCTCTGACAACATCAAACTTATTTGTTCCAAACAAAGGGTCACATAAACCAGGACTCTCAGGATTGACCAATCACAAAGCACCCCCACACAAGTTCCCACCTACGTCATTTTTGCAAAAATACATTCCGGGATTCATGAACAGACTTTTTAACTTTCGTCACTCACTTTCCACCGCTCACGCTGGTTTACATAAAGTAGGTCATCCGGCAATACTGGCGGCCAACGTTGCTGCCAATCTGGCCAACAATGTTCACTCACATCTTCATCATCATAAGGTTAAAGTCTTAGGAAGCAAATTAAGTAACCGAAATGGATACTCTGAATCAACAGGAGAAAAACTTCCAACCAGTTTTGATGGAAATATAAAACCTGTAAAGGAAGAACAACAAGATGACACCAGTGGCGGCTCCTGACTTCCAGACTAGGTGAAGACAAATTATACCCAGAAGTATTGAAAAAATAAAATTATTAATTTATCAGATCTTAGTTCTTATGGTCTCATAAACACAGCCCATTGTAAGTTATGGCTGTTTTGCATCATATAAGTTTTTATAGGTACTTTTTTTGGAGAACACTTGGTACTTAATAAATAAACAAGGCCAGCAGAACAATTTGTCAGCACTTGAGCTGTTACACAGCCATTCATTTTTCATAAGCCATTGAGGCTTGAACTGTATGGCTGTGGGGCAGGCATTTGCTTTACTTTTTTAGTGGTGGTTATAGTAATTGGAGAAATTGGACATCCAGTAATCATAATATCGTTCTTATCCTCATTACTTCTTAATCTGAATGGGGTTACTTTTAATGTTTGAACCCCATGATTTTGTGGGAATCTCATTGTTTCTTTGAAATATTGTTATTAATTATTCATCTTAATAAAAAATAATTATTCATCTTAATAAAAAATATTAACTAAAAGTTGGTAGGTAAAAAGGAATTAAAAAAAAAAATATTAGGATTATACCTCAGTAGATAGGTAGGTACAACATTTTAAAGAGGGGTTAGAACTGGGAAGGAAAGAAAGTTAGTTGAAGACTAAAAATTACAATCCAAAACTGGAAGAAAATCCACCACCAGATTACAAAATAAATCTAAGAAAGATACTTACTACAAATATAAATTCAGCTTAAATTTGTGTTACCATTGATGTTTAAATGACTATTTATGAAAAACACAGATATTGCCTTATAATTTTAAGTACTTCACTGGAAGCTGTGTGCTTAGCTACCTGCAATCTGCATAATTACAATGTTATTTCTGACACTGAAAGAAGTACATAGCTACTTCATATTCAACTTATTATGAAAAGCACAGGTCAGATCAGGTAGGAATAATGTTTCTATCCTGTATCAAATACTGGGAAATAACTTTATTAACTAGTTACACCAATTAAAAGTCATTTGATTACCGTTGAAAAGATTTGAAAATAATCTAATAAAATTTAAAAAGTGCGCATTCTAAAGATAAGAGATACAATGTTGCCAAGTTAATTTCATAGCTAAATTTCTACAAACTTCAAGAGCTATATTTTAAATTTAAAGAAATCCCTCAAATCATGTAAGACGTATTTATTTATTTAAAAAAATAATACTACACCGCCTGAACAGAATTTTCTCTTGAGAATTTCATTTCAACACGTCTAATTTCATGATTTTTTTTTTAAAGTGGTTCCATAGTCAGGATCTTAAACAGGACCACCATTGTCCCTATAAAAAATTCTTGGAACAACTAGATACCAGATTATCTTATTTGGCTCAATTTCGGTACCTACATTAAATAATTATTTCCGAGATTTGACTTCAATCGAGATGTCCTTTTTAAGACTATAGTTGACAAGATACATAAATAGTTAAAATTTATTGGTATCGGCTATCGTTTAGGAACTATGTACAAAACTAGAACCCAAAAAATGAGAAATAATATCCAAAATTCCTGACACAAAATCCTGTTTTCCTAACGCCTACGTTATTATTATTATTATTTTTTTTTTTTAATATTACAAGATTGTGCTAGATATGGGAGGCTAAATCATTGACTGGTTTCCTAGGTCTGGCATAATGCTACTGGCAACAATGTTAATATCAAAAACACATGACATCTCACATGGTATGTGGCTTCGTGACATTTCGTATGAGGTCGTGTAGATAATGTAAACTGAATACAACTGAAGACTGTCCTCAGTAGCATATTACATAGATATAGTTCTTGCCTAATATTTCATGATACCTACTTGGAAATACTCAACTCTGATTGGTTGATTCAAGGACAACTGAAGACAATTTCGAATTGTCTTCACATTTGGTGTTCTCCTTGGAAAGTAACATGAAATGTTAAGCAGCATTGATCTATTTTACACAAAGCTTACTCTTTTTTTTTTTTTTTTTTTTTTTTTTCTTTGAGTTGGATCAATTGTGCCATGTTCAAGGCATTATGAGTAGTGTTTTCACTGTTCAAAATTAGGTGAAAATGTCTTCAGTGTCTTCACCCGACGAGCCGCCACTGGATGACACTACCCCCGAGTTGCGTTTAGAAGACATTCTAGCAACGACAAAATCGTCTGATTTGAAAACTTTAGATTCTCTAGATGGTCGCAGTGGAGAAAACTACAACAGTCTTTCAACAACTATTCAGTATTCAACCGACGATGACTCTCTCAAACAAGCAATTGTAAAAATAAACTAAGTGAAATATCACATTCAGGAAGCCTTCAAAATCACTTGGAAGTTGTAGACACCAAAGAGGCGAAGTCTTTTCAGAATCAAGAACAGTCCATCAGCACTGAGGCCCTTGACGTTAAAAGAACATCTCATGATAAGAGCCTTCAAAAATAACCAAAGAACTTTTTAAAGATAAAATATTGACCAAATTTTTATTTTAAATTTTAAATAATTTGGTGTTTGATATTTTGCACCTTTGTGCCTCTACATGTACATATTAGATGAAGTTGATATACAGATGAAAATGAGACATCTATTGAAATGGTTCTTAGGGCTTTTTCCAATTTATAGGGTGCTTCCTTATATGTATACAGGGTGATCGAAACCACCCAGCCACTATCTTTTTCTCGAGAACGGTTTGAGTTAGGATCTTGAAACAAAAAATTGGTCCCCAATATGAAGTCTGAATTTTTATGGGAAAATATTTTGAACCTCCGCCCACCGCCCCTAAGGGCGTTTTCAGGGGGGCACATGTCCGTTTCTCCCGAATTTTAAATGGAATGCATATTTTTTTATTTTACATTCAAAACATGCAAAGCAAGTTAGTAACACTAGTAAAAAGAAAAAAAAATATTCCTTGGTTCGAGTCCCGAAAAAACACGGTTTTTAGAAGAAAATAGACCCAGGTTGCGGAAGTCATTACGGGCACCCGGTAAAACGTTGTGAAAAAACTAAAAATGTCAAAAAATAGGTAAAGTTCTCTTCTTTACTTTCATGTACTTGTTTTTATTTTTTAAGGAAGTCATAGGTCCTTAAATTGGTCATAAACTTTTTTCAGGTTCAAAAGACCAAAAGTCCAGAAATTTAAATTCGACCCCCTATTTTTTTTTCTTTCACATAAAAGAAGAAAATAATTAGCATACAATGCAAAAAAAATGATCTTTCTGCGATTTTTTCCCTTAAAATGGCAGACGAATAACGTCTGAAATGCGTTCATTTCCGTGCGCGTGAGTCATCACACGAGTCCGTGCCTGAAGTTTGTATGTACGATGTAGGTAAATCACCTCTACAGATGTTCAAAAACACCACCCTCTGCTGCAATACATTTCCTGAGTCTGCCAGGATAGGTGGCATGAACTCTCTCTAGCTCCTCAGGTGTGATGTTGCGGCAGATCCCAATGATGAGCACCTTCATATTTTCCACATCTATTGGACTAGTTTGGTATGCTAGATCTTTCACCTTTCCCCACAGGTAAAAATCCATGACGGTAAGGTCCAGGGTGCTGGGGGTTTGATCCTCCTCTGCCGATCCATCTCTGAGGGAACAAGCGATTAAGTTGTTCTCGCTCCCTCAGATAAAAATGAGGTATAATTTAAACTATTCACTTGATCCTGGGCAGATAGCTCTTAATGCAGAGAGATATGAAAAGGGTGGAAATTACTCTCCTTTAGAATTTGCTTAACGCACGTGTAAGGAACGGCCGAATCTCTTGCTATATCTCGGATGCTGTCTTCAGGGTTTACAGTAGCGCCAGAACGAATATTAATAATATTAACTAACATCAGTTGTCGTTCTTTTTCTAATTTTGTAGAGGTGAGTTACCTACATCGTACAAACAAGCTTCAGGCACGGACTCATGCCATGACTCACGCGTATGAAAATGAACGTATTTCAGAGGTTATCGCAGAAAGTTTATTTTTTTCGTCTGCCCCCACCCTGGACCCCACCGTCATGGATTTTTACCTGTGGGGAAAGGTGAAAGATCTAGCATACCAAACTAGTCCAATAGATGTGGAAAATATGAAGGTGCTCATCATTGGGATCTGCCGCAACATCACACCTGAGGAGCTAGAGAGAGTTCATGCCACCTATCCTGGCAGACTCAGGAAATGTATTGCAGCAGAGGGTGGTGTTTTTGAACATCTGTAGAGGTGATTTACCTACATCGTACATACAAACTTCAGGCACGGACTCGTGTGATGACTCACGCGCACGGAAATGAACGCATTTCAGACGTTATTCGTCTGCCATTTTAAGGGAAAAAATCGCAGAAAGATCATTTTTTTTGCATTGTATGCTAATTATTTTCTTCTTTTATGTGAAAGAAAAAAAAATAGGGGGTCGAATTTAAATTTCTGGACTTTTGGTCTTTTGAACCTGAAAAAAGTTTATGACCAATTTAAGGACCTATGACTTCCTTAAAAAATAAAAACAAGTACATGAAAGTAAAGAAGAGAACTTTACCTATTTTTTGACATTTTTAGTTTTTTCACAACGTTTACCGGGTGCCCGTAATGACTTCCGCAACCTGGATCTATTTTCTTCTAAAAACCGTGTTTTTTCGGGACTCGAACCAAGGAATATTTTTTTTTCTTTTTACTAGTGTTACTAACTTGCTTTGCATGTTTTGAATGTAAAATAAAAAAATATGCATTCCATTTAAAATTCGGGAGAAACGGACATGTGCCCCCCTGAAAACGCCCTTAGGGGCGGTGGGCGGAGGTTCAAAATATTTTCCCATAAAAATTCAGACTTCATATTGGGGACCAATTTTTTGTTTCAAGATCCTAACTCAAACCGTTCTCGAGAAAAAGATAGTGGCTGGGTGGTTTCGATCACCCTGTATGTATGCACGAGTATGTTTTGTACATAGAGTGGTAAAAATTCTAAAGGATTTATTTACCTACTGTCTGGGCACCATGATGATATATACCTACTAATGATGATTGATAAAGGACTATTTTGAATAAAATACTCCTTTTCAAAACATTGAAAACTAGGTAATCTTCTAAGCCCCAATAACACCACCCAGACGATGAAGCATTTAAAGTTCGTAATATCTTCACAGAAAATTCAATTATTCAAAAGAGGGGGTTAGAAATGATAATACATGAATTAATCACCTCGCCTTATGAAATTCATGCGTCTTTACCACGCATTAGAAAGAAAATGCAAAGCTTAAAGGGATCTTGTCGAAAACTCAAAACCCGTTGTATAAAAACCAATGTAAATAAAATTACCGTACGAGATGTATAGGCCTGGAGGTTTTCATAGGGAAATTTTCAAAATGGGTGTTAGTAGTCTGTAGGAATAATGTGGTGTATGAAAAGTGATGAAGTAGTTCAAAATATTCATTTAGTCTCTTGTTTTTTAGCCTTTAAAAGTAAATATTTTTCTTTTCATCTATGAGTTACTTAATGATGTTAAAATTTATTTATTAATTTAATGCATAGATGGTCTTAATTTAATGCATTGATGTAATTTCTATGAAATGATGTTTTTTTCTCCTAGAAAATATAAGTTGAAATGATTTATTTCCAAGAAATAGGTATACCATTGTCCAGACGTTTCTTTTTTCTCTTCTTAGTTTCCAGAAATATGATGCATGTCATAAATAAATAATTATCACAGTTTATACATTATGTTATTCTCTTCCTAAGTTGGGTACTTTTCTCTTTCCCTCAGACCTCTTATCCTTATTTCTTCTTCTTTCTCCAACTCTTTCTTCTTTTCAATTTTCCTACTTCAAATCTTTACCTCTTTCCTTCTTCTCTCTTTCCTTCTCTTCCTTCTTCCCTAGGCATAATGTTCCCTCATTTTCTATTTCTCTCTCCAAGCAGTCTTATCCTCCTTATTACACCGGGATCCTACTGAGAGCAACATTTATTTATTTATTTACTTACACTTTTTTTTACAAAACAATCATCAAAAAAAATAAAATAATAATAATAATAATAAATTTTAAAAAACTTAGTAGTATGTACAAAAATAAATAAAGATCAATTCTTTTTTAATAAATTACAATTGTTTTTTAATCCGGGGCGAAGTTAATGCCTTAGGCATTCTCCGCCACTAGTATCGAATTTAGTATCGAAAAGTTTCGCAGCATTTTTCTTTTAAAATTAAAAGTGTTGCAAAGCAATTTTTCCGTTAGTGGGATTCGATCTCAATTTGATCCCACTAATGCTAAAGGAAGAGCGGAGCATGGAACGTTGCTAAACACTGCGCAATGTTGCGAGAGACAGTGTTGCACTCCGTTGGATCCTGGGCTTGCTTCTTCTTCTTCCTCTTCCAACACCCCCCCCTTACACCCTGCTTCCCCTACCCCCTCATTTCTTCCCCTCCTCCTCTTCCCCTTTAAAGTGAAGAGGACGTAAGTTGGAGCCCACCCCGGGGGGCCCGAGGCACTACATGGAATGAGAACCCCTGCCGCGCGACATAAACAAGAGAGATGCAAGACAAATTGACAAAATCAATTTGAAAGTTCCTATAACGCTCCATACGGTGGCCTATTTGTAGAGAGGGTGTGGTGCTCGAGGATTCAAATGCAGAGGGTTCGACGCTATTAAGTAAAAAATAAAGACTCAATCAACACTTTTGATATACCTTTAGTTTAAGGGCGGAATTAATAGACAACATCAATAACTTAAGTCTTTGGTAAGTGTCGATTTTCCCTATCTTACACAGTACGCAATCCGTGACTTAGCGCCACAGAGGTATTACAAAAACGTCTATTAATTCCGCCTAAGTTTGTTTAAAATAAAATTAAATTTTAAAACAACATAAATTAAGTTGAAACAAAACTTGTAAATATAGGTGTATTATCTTTGCATAATATTTCAATAAAACAATTTAATATTGATAAAACTTCACTTCTATTGTATGATAATACTAGCGGGCTACGCCCGCTTCGCGTGGCCAAGGCATGGCCACATTTTAGTTAAGGCATCGCCACCGCCGCTGCATAAGTTTTATGGTTATTGAAGCACTTCTTTATACACCAGGTTCTTTGTTATACCATCTGGCTGTAACACAATGAGGGACTTGGCAGACCTTACTCTTGAAAAAGCAACATAGAGCTGACCGTGGGAGAAGCAATCGTTCTAAGGTCAATTCATGCTAGCTCAAGAGTTTGCCCCTGTGCCTTATTTATCGTCACGGCAAAACATAGTTTTCTGGGGAATTGAACTCTTTAGAAATTAAAGTGGTAGTCGGAAATCACATTAGAACCCAAGAGAGAGATGGGAGGGTACTACAACGAAATCAGTAGGTGCCCTACAGCGCCGCACTTGAAGTAATGATATTTTTCGGTTCCAAGTGCGGTTAGCTTTTAGAGAAGGTGGGTTTTTAGTGGGTGGAAATCCCACACCCCAGGCAGGATCTGGGTGTCTTTGAAAGATTTTTTCCTGCCTTCCATTAAAAAAAAAGAACCCAAGTGCATAGTTGCTAATGAACAGATTAAATGAGCACACAAATAGCTCTGTGGTTAAGCACTTGCTTACGATGCGGAAGGTCCCGGGTTCGAACCCCGCGCCGACAAAAATAATCCTGTGTACATATACCTTTTCACCTGCATCAGCCCCTGTGAATATAACTGCCTCGATAATGTTTTTCTTTAAGGATGTAATTTGAAGCCGCGTGCCATTACACAATTTCGGGGGTCTCAGATTTCTTAGTAATATTATTGGTGCTCCAACCTTAAGGTATAGCCGATGGGGTGGCAAGCCAGGAGGATTTAGTGTATTAAGAAATTCGGTTGGGTAATGGATGGCTTCTTCCTCTTCCACAACAGTGTCTACGGATTCGTAAGTTGATAGTTCAGAGGGCATTCTTTTTAATAAGTCATTATTAATTTCCAGAGCATTATCATTCTTTGGTGTTAGTATGGCCCTTATCTTTAGCCAAACAGGGACAACAACACTTGGGTCATCTAGATTGGGGTAGATAGTGTCTAGGAAGGTGTTGTAATCGACAAATAACTGACAGTGTTCGGTAGGAAATACAATTTTTTTCATTTTATTCAGGTAACTGTCCATCACCTATCCGAAGCAAAAGCTTCGAAAAAACTTCTGCATTTTGATCAGCGTGAAGGTGTACACGCATATTCAACTTTAAAGAAAGAACAGTTATCTGTGGCCACAAAATGGATGATTTTAAACATGCCTTCACTTCGTCAGCTCTTGTTCCACGTGGAACAACGGGTAAAGTTTGTCTAAAATCTCCAGACAGTAGCACAGTTTTACCACCCATAAGATTTTTAACACCACGAATGTCTTGTAGAGTACGGTCCAGTGTCTCTAAGCCAGTTTTATGAGTCATCATTGTACATTCATCATATATGATCAACTTGAAATCCCTGAGGACTTTGGCCATATTACTTTGCTTTCCAATAATACAGCTTGGTGTATCTACTGAATTTAAATTGAGCGGCAATTTCAAAGCAGAATGAACAGTGCGGCCTCCTTCTATCAGTGTGGCGGCAATACCGGACGATGCAACAGCAATGGCAATATTTCCATCTTTGCGTATTGTAGCTAACAAAAGGTTTATTAAGAATGTTTTTCCAGTTCCACCTGGAGCATCTAGGAAGAACAAATTATTACCTACAGAATCAAGAGATGAAGTGACGCTCTGAAGTACAGTTTCATACACGTATCTCTGTTCACAATTGAGTAATGGCACTTTTTCAGAGACGAAAGACCTCATTTGAAACGTGTTGTATGAAATTTCTGCCAAATAAGTTCTGTTGGTTATAATGTTCACATTGCCTGCGCATCATCAAGTAACAAACTCATGGCTAGGCATGCAGCATGGAACGTAGGGTATTCAATGCCGCCTACCATTTTGAGGCTTCTGAATGAAGTAGGTCCTCGCACTTTATGTTGAAGTAATCGTAGGTAGAAACATTCTGAGTCATTCGGATATACGGTATAAATTTTACCAAGAACCTGGTTTTTTTTTACACCCGGATGTCCTGGAACAGGTGATCTTTTTTTCCTTCTTTGGAACATGTTGTTTTTCCACACATAAAATGCTGGTACTTCATTATAAAAAAGAGTCTTTGCAAATTCATCCTGGTTGCATAGTTGGAAAAACGCCATTAATGTTGTTTTAGGAGAGTTGTCAATTCTCTGTTGGACATTTTCGGTTGTAAAAACTACCCTTTGTCCATTTTCAAAGTGGACGGCCAAATGTATGACAGGAGAGTATCTTTCATGAGTCGAAAAACATAGTATTCGCCATCCAGCTTGACCATAAGTTGAGAACCCCTATTTTCTTTTAAAATTTGTTTCTTATTATTCCCCTACATCACAAAAAAAGCTGTCTGCCAAATTTCAAGTCATGCGGCTCAACCGTTTTGAGAATCTTGCAAGACGCTAAAATGTCTACTTTTGTCCATAAGTTGAGGACCCCTGTTATCTTTGAAAAATCCTTTCATAGTAAGCTTTTTCATAACTGAAAGAAGTTTTCTGCCTAATTTCAAGTCATTCAGCTCAACCCTTTTGAGAATCTGACAACACTCTAAAAATGACTAATTTTGACCATAAGTTGAGAACCCCTGTTTCCTTAAAAAAAAAATCCGTTCTTAGTACACCCCTACATCATAAGGGGAAGCTTCCTGCAAAATTTGAAGTCAATCGGCCCAGCCGTTTAGGCTCTGCGTTGATTATCAATAAATGTTAATTTTTGGCCATAAGTTGAGAACCCCTGTTTCTTTCAAAAAATCCGTTCTTAGTACGCCCCTACATCATAAGGGGAAGCTTCCTGCAAAATTTCAAGTCAATCGGCCCAGCCGTTTAGGCTCTGCGTTGATTATGAATGAATGTAAATGGATTTTATATATATAGATTGCCACCAATTTTTAATAACCATGGGTAATTGAGTGCTAAATTTATGAGGCCATCAGCAATGTATCAATGAAGTATTATTTAATATCTTGATGACAATGTTAGTAATTATGCATGACAATAAATTTAACAATGACCTATTATTAGATCTATTAGTAAGTACTATCCCAACTATTTCCTATTTCTCCCTCCTCTAGCCCCTCTCTCTCTCTCTCTCTCCTCCCTTATTCGGTTCTCCTCTCCCTCTAAGTCTCCTCTCCTATTTCCTCCCTATCTAACCGTCCCTCTCTTTCTATCCTCACTCCTCCAATAGAATAATTATGTGCCCATTCAAACTTTTTCTACATAGAGAGCAATGGACGATCAAATAGGGAGGGATAGATCGCGAGGGGGAGGGATAGATAGCGAGGGGGAGGTATAGATAGGGAGGGGGATAGCTATAGCGAGGGGGAGAGAGAGAAAGAGAGAAAAAGAGAGAGATATTGGGTGATATACTGATATCACACATTAGCATGAAGAGGATCTGAAATACTCGTATCTACGTCAAAATACACTCATTATAGAACTGTGGCGGCTTTATTTTTTCTCATTAACATCTGAGGTCTACATTGTCTGGAAACTCACAACCCCAGAGACTCACATTTACCTCACCCAGCTTGGGTTGGGCCTGGAATAGAGTAGCCAGCATCACCAGGGTCTGAATGTGACTGGAAACTCACCCAGCCCTACCATCACTGGACGCTGCCATGATACCTTGGCTCAGCCTTGGTGTAACCTGAAATAATTTCTCTTTCATTCGATGATTTTCCCATTGCATGATTTTTCTCACATGATATAAAAAGTTAATCTCTCACTGGGTATCCCTTATGTAAGTATGCAGTACATACCATACAGTATACATAATGGATCCATAGATATTATAAGTAGGTACCATAGATTGTATTGACTACAGCGCCCACTTTTCTGAGAAGCTATTTTTTCATAATGAGCAACCGGCGGGTTGGGCGTCCGCTCTAGGTCCTTTACATTCACTGAGCAATAATGAGTAATCTGCTAGTTAAAAAAATTGAATCCAAATAAATAATATCTACAACATTGTATAGTGCCATGTGGCCAAACATTAACGGTACTCCACATACTACCCTGTGTCTTACACACCAACATCCGCGCCTCTCTCCCTGCTCCCCCGGCACTGGCAGACAGTACCGAGAGCGTCGATTCTATGCTCCATCCAATACCTGAGAGCTCTTAAACTCTACAACATGTTTTAAAATTAGGGAATCGGCGCGAAGGACCTGTCTGTCAACAAGGTTAAAGCACTTAAAAGAAAGAAAAAAGAGGCTTAAATACTTATCATTTACTCTTAACCAAATAGTATGAAAACAAAATATTAATTTTTACAAAAACGAACACAATATTTCCAATTACTAAAATTAGAAATTTATCGAAAGTAATAATTAGAATCAGTAAAAAATAAATGCACAATAGCAAAGTTCCTAGCCGCCCCTGAGTCAGACTGGTCACACTTTATTAAGCATAATAACAACACACATACATAATACACAGAGCTCACAATTTGGTTATAAATTTTCATGTTTCACATTAGACCACAAGTCAGTATTTCAGTAATTTTCAGCGTAACCACCTCACGCCCTGTCCCCCCCTGAATCCCCATGTCCACCCGTCTTGATTTATATCTCTGTGTCCCTCCTAGCCCTCTATCCTCACCATCCCATGTTCTATGTCCCTCCCTAGCTTTCTCTCCTACATTTCTCCTTCAATCCTCCTCATCCTTCCCTTCTCCTCCCTCCCTTGCGTTTCCTCGGGTATTCTGTTCATTGTGGGTTTTTTCATTAGGATGTGTTTTGGTGCTGTTTTAATTATGTTGGTTTATTATTGAGGTGAATAAATGATGAGGAAAGAAGTGATTTTCTCTGTGGTGCGCTTGAGGCATTTCAAACCTACGCTATCCTACAACTTTTGGGAAAATTGTTGGTGTAATGGCACTTTCGGTGTTGCATTAACATTCTTAAATGATTGAAGCTGTTTGATTCGATCTAAAAGAAATTCTGTACTATGTGAATATGTGTTATTCATGTTATTATATCACAATGTCACAATTTTAGTTGGTTTGGTAGTAACAATATAATATTTATGTTTTCATGATTTTTGAAGTGTAGTTTCTGGGACTCATTAATCTTATGAGCGCCTGGCTACATACATAACTCTGCAATGTGCTATACAAGCTGAAACCTAAAACTGTTTGAAACACGTTTAATAGCATCGATGGTTCGTTGAATGCACCGGATCTCGTAGGATCACTGAAGTTAAGCAACGTCCAGCGAGGTGAATACTTGATAGTGCTGACATTCCGGTCCAACCCAGGTTGTGTGAGGTTAATGTGGGTAGCAGGTTTGTGAGTTTCCTGCGAATGGAGGGTTTTACCTCCGTCGTGATATAACCATGCAGTTGAGAGCGACGTTAAAACCAAATCAAAGAAAAAAATAGCGCATGATAACTATATTTAAGACACCGAAAGAAGAATATTTGAGGCTCTATGGTTGTTACCGTTTGTGAGATATAGCGATCGGTCACATTCTTATGATTCATGAAGAAATACACTGTGTACTTTTGGGAATAGGTAAATTAATCTAGAGCTTCGAGAGGAGCTGAACAATAGCTGTAAGATTTTACGTATACATAAGAAGGGTAGTAGCTAATCTAGAAAAACCGAACACACCCTTCATGCTACATTGTACAACGTATTGGAATCTGGCGAGCTTTGACTATTCGAAACTCGGATTTAATATAAAAAAATTGCTATTCGTTGTAGTTTTTTTCATAAAAAATGTCTTTTTTGTCTTACCTGAAATGTTTTGCCGTGGCAAACCTCAAACAGGAAGGAAGTTAAAAGAGAAGGGTTAGATATTGAGGAGAGAGAGAGAGAGGGAGAGAGAGAGAGAGAGAAGAGAGAGAGAGAAGGAAGAATGGTGTGAAAGAGTGAAAGGAGAGATGCTGGGAGAGTTTGGAGAGGAAATGGAAGAGAGAGAGAAAGTGAAAGAGGTAAAGATATGAAGAAAGAGAAAGCCCAACAACTTTGTATTCGGGAGGTATACTACTTGAGGAGCGGAGAAAAGTTTTTGTCGAATTACAAAAGTTTATAACAGGTTTCTTTCTTACTCTTTTGTATGTAGGGGGGAGAGAGAGAAAGCGGAAGAGGTTCTAAAAGTGGAAATTTTGTAATTGTTTTTTTTTCTCCATAGTTATAACATAAGCATTCCAGTTTTTTACGATTAAAATTCAGCCCAGAACTCTAACAGATCGTTGATAAAATAAATGTTCATTTGTGGTTTTTTAAACTGGAAACACCTTTTTTTGATCTGCGTTGAAGGCAGGACCTTCATTTGCTTCTTGTTAGTATCTCAATTTTCCCTGAGTCCCTCTTGTCGCTGTTAACATTAAAAATCATGCAGCTACTCATTTTTCTTCATTTTCATGAGGTCTGAGTGGACCTTCTAGCTCTCCAAAACCTAAAATGTGACAAAATTCTATACAAGATTCATTGAACTCTGTAACTACATGTGTATTTAGGCTGAGTGTGGGCCAGAATTCAAAGCTACATCATGAAGGAAGGCATCCACGCATCCAATATGTGTATACGAAAAGGAAGGCATCCAATATGTGTATACGAAAAGGAAGGCATCCAATATGTGTATACGAAAAGGAAGGCATCCAATATGTGTATACGAGAAGGAAGGCATCCAATATGTGTATACGAAAAGGAAGGCATCCAATATGTGTATACGAAAAGGAAGGCATCCAATATGTGTATACGAGAAGGAAGGCATCCAATATGTGTATACGAAAAGGAAGGCATCCAATATGTGTATACGAGAAGGAAGGCATCCAATATGTGTATACGAAAAGGAAGGCATCCAATATGTGTATACGAGAAGGAAGGCATCCAATATGTGTATACGAGAAGGAAGGCATCCACGCATCCAATATGTGTATACGAAAAGGAAGGCATCCAATATGTGTATACGAGAAGGAAGGCATCCAATATGTGTATACGAGAAGGAAGGCATCCAATATGTGTATACGAGAAGGAAGGCATCCAATATGTGTATACGAGAAGGAAGGCATCCATGCATCCAATATGTGTACACGAAAAGGAAGGCATCCAATATGTGTAATGTGTATACGAGAAGGAAGGCATCCACGCATCCAATATGTGTAATTGTGTATACGAAAAGGAAGGCATCCAATATGTGTATACGAGAAGGAAGGCATCCAATATGTGTATACGAGAAGGAAGGCATCCAATATGTGTATACGAGAAGGAAGGCATCCAATATGTGTATACGAGAAGGAAGGCATCCACGCATCCAATATGTGTAATTGTGTATACGAAAAGGAAGGCATCCAATATGTGTATACGAGAAGGAAGGCATCCATGCATCCAATATGTGTACACGAAAAGGAAGGCATCCAATATGTGTAATGTGTATACGAGAAGGAAGGCATCCACGCATCCAATATGTGTAATTGTGTATACGAAAAGGAAGGCATCCAATATGTGTATACGAGAAGGAAGGCATCCATGCATCCAATATGTGTACACGAAAAGGAAGGTATCCAATATGTGTATACGAGAAGGAAGGCATCCACGCATCCAATATGTGTATACGAAAATGAAGGCATCCAATATGTGTATACGAGAAGGAAGGCATCCAATATGTGTATACGAGAAGGAAGGCATCCACGCATCCAATATGTGTACACGAAAAGGAAGGAATCCAATATGTGTATACGAGAAGGAAGGCATCCACGCATCCAATATGTGTAATTGTGTATACGAAAAGGAAGACATCCAATATGTGTATACGAGAAGGAAGGCATCCAATATGTGTATACGAGAAGGAAGGCATCCAATATGTGTATACGAGAAGGAAGGCATCCACGCATCCAATATGTGTACACGAAAAGGAAGGTATCCAATATGTGTATACGAGAAGGAAGGCATCCACGCATCCAATATGTGTAATTGTGTATACGAAAAGGAAGACATCCAATATGTGTATACGAGAAGGAAGGCATCCATGCATCCAATATGTGTACACGAAAAGGAAGGCATCCAATATGTGTATACGAGAAGGAAGGCATCCAATATGTGTATACGAGAAGGAAGGCATCCACGCATCCAATATGTGTAATTGTGTATACGAAAAGGAAGGCATCCAATATGTGTATACGAGAAGGAAGGCATCCATGCATCCAATATGTGTACACGAAAAGGAAGGCATCCAATATGTGTATACGAGAAGGAAGGCATCCACGCATCCAATATGTGTAATTGTGTATACGAAAAGGAAGGCATCCAATATGTGTATACGAGAAGGAAGGCATCCATGCATCCAATATGTGTACACGAAAAGGAAGGTATCCAATATGTGTATACGAGAAGGAAGGCATCCACGCATCCAATATGTGTATACGAAAATGAAGGCATCCAATATGTGTATACGAGAAGGAAGGCATCCAATATGTGTATACGAGAAGGAAGGCATCCACGCATCCAATATGTGTATACGAGTATACACAATATGTGTATACGAGATTTCACTCTGGGGAAAGACTATTACGTTATGAAGATTATTTTGTGAAGATCAGGACACAAATGTAAATGCTTCTTGATTATTTTAAATATAAATCCTTAGGTTCTTTTGTATTAAGTTGTCATATTTGTGGTAATGACTTTCGTGATATCACAACTACTCAAACTCGCATTACTTGAAAGCGTTTGAACCGGGACTTGAACTACCGACCTCCAGGTTACAAGTCCGCCACCTTTTGTATTAATTTAATAAAAAAATCTGTATGTTTGTAATATGTACGATTTTATATGTGTTGAAGCACAAGACCTCTTCACATTTTTTGTGGGTAGCGCAGCATTACTAAGAGCCTCCTTCACATTTCGAATTATTCTATAACATTAATTTCTTTTTACTCTGGTAATGCCGCCACGGGTCGTTACCCATACAAGTAACTACTCATTTTTCCTCACGAGGTAATAAGAAAATATCTTCCCACAAAGCCTTCACAACTATTTAGAATTTTTAATATGTTTAGTAGTCTCATGTCCGCTCCTCATGGAAAGGATTCTCAAGGCTGGAAATAACTCTGACTTAACATCCACCCGCACACACGTGACCGTGACGTCACAGAGTACGAGGAGACCTCAGGCGTATAATTCAATGAGAAAATAGCTTTTCACGGTGTAGGTAATCAAATTAGTTGATTAGAAATTTCCATAGTAATTACGCTTATGTAATGCATTGTGATCTCTTTCGAGGATACTTCTTGAATATTTTCTCGATAATATTATTCAAGGTATGTCAAAAGCTCTTAGACTTTAAGGAGTGGTTTTCAAGACCTTTTGAAGAGTATTATTTTATTGTTTGAAACTTTGAACATAACGACCTATCTAGGAATTTCCTCTTGAAGTAGGAATGAATTTTCTTTTAAACATCAGTAATAACTAAATAAGCAGTACGTACTACTTTGCTTCATCGCCGTACAATCTATTAAGTTTCTGATTCGGATTTTATTGAGAAAAAAACCACAGTTCAAGAGTTTGCTAGAATTTTAGACTCAATGTTAAAATGTCTCAAAAATGTGAAGTTGATCGAATGACTTTTGTAATATTCTGTATATCACATTTAAATATTAGATATGCATGTATAAAAATAATTATGTACCTAAAATACCTATTATGTATTGAGTTTGTATCTACCTGATGCATAATATAATTATGCAGGCTAATGTTCTGTCTTGTGGCTGTGACAAAGATTCACCTATATTTCTTTCCCACCATCACTGTCACGTCTTGAGACATGGCCTTGTGTGTGATCATTGATAGATAATATCAATAGATAAACAATAACACCGACTTACATAAGAAATCACTTTGGATTTTCCAGTAGACAAACATAGTATGAGCGCTCTAGGCTATTCTGTGTAAGGGACCTGTGTGGATCTCATTACTAGTAAGGTCATTATCAAGGCAAATAGCTACCGGTCATGTGACTTTACCGGAGATGAGTCGTGGTAGTCTTCTAATCACACTGAGAATATCAATAATATGTTTGACAATATTATCAGCCTACAATGTCTACATAGTAGTGAATTGCTTTCAGAAATTGAGGTGTTCTATGTATGGCCGAACTTAACCTGCAAGGTTTAGCTAAACTTTAGTGGGTAGCACAGCATTACGACACATCCAATAAACTCATTTGTCTAAGTAGGCAAATGAGGTGTGTGTCTCAGACTTCCACAGCACTCTGCTATATCTTCACTTATTTTATTTTACAATAATTACTGGTAATAACTGTTAAACAACAAAAAGGGAAAGAGCACAACAATTAGCGAAATGATTCCTTTTAGACCAGCTACTTCAGGTGGACTCAGTGTGTGAAAAAATTCCAAGATTGGCCACCTCACTCGTGCTGTGTGGTGGTGAATCCTTTAAACGTTATCACAATCACATTTAAAAAGGTTCACATTGAAATTTTTATAATTTATGAAAACATGTTTTATTTTCTTCATGAAATTCTGTAACCAGCCTTTTTTATCAATTCTTTAATCGTGTTAAGTATTTTGCCACGTAAGCGTCCTTCTTTACCCACGTTATTTGTCTCTAATGGTGTGGGGAGTTCCAAGAATGTTTCAAGTATATAATAGTCACCTATGTATGTACCTAAAAGCTCGTATAGACTCTAGAGTACAGAAAGACAGCTCATACTGAAAATTACATATTTGAGCTGAGCATGCGATTAAAATCAACTTTGACGTTTCCAGCTGATTAGTAAATTAGTTTTAAACGTTTTGTAAAGTGCTACCTGCTTTATTGTTAGTTTAGAATATCACTCTTGAAGTATGGCTCCACTCTAGGTTGGAAGGTATCATTAAAACTCAATTTGTCGACTTCAACTTTTTGACCATCATCATGAAACTAGTATCCCTTGATGAAATACCGCCTTCCATTTGTGTTCAGCCCGTCTTGTACAATTCTCTAACACTGCCAGGCTGGATAGGGCTTATATATGTAGAATTGCGCTGTTTCCGTTAATACTTCATACATAGGTTGACGAAAAAGATAAACTCAAAAAATAAATTACTCATAATGAAACACTAAACATACCTAATTTGCTTTTGAGTTACGTCACGTCAGAATCTGACTTTCAATCTCAAGGGATTAATAATAATTTCTATTTAGAATATAAAATTCAACTTTTATTTTTAAATTTCTGGAATAGATAAGAAATATTCAGAGATTAATTACAAGAAATTTCTAGATTCCACATGCATGGGCCGGGAGTCGAACACGCTTGTTCGCTATCATCAAGGAATTGCTGGTCAAAACTCTGGTTCTGGTGCTGGTATGTTATAAGTGAGTGATGAGCAACATCTAATTCTCTGTCAAATCACTCCTATTTAAATTGATCCTAATTACCTACTGCCGAAATTCTTAAAGATTCCTAATGGCTTTCCAGTGTCATGGGCCAGAACATCGGTCATTAGCCGTACATTGCATATCAATCAATGTCAACAACTGGAGCCAATTATATGAGATTTTAAAATGAGCCTTCTTTCTTTCTAATAATTGCTCTTTACTTTGACGTTCCGAATATGAAATATCAATTTTAATATTTTTTAATCTGGTTATCAATAGTTCCTGCACGTGAGCAGATACTTAAGACATATATTTGTGACCCAGAGGCTGTGGCAGTTGAGAGTTAAAATTAGTTTTGTGGGTTTAGTAAGTTTAAATCCAAAATGATAAATTAAGGAACATTGTGGGCCAATTTCTTAAGTCATTAGGGCTTGGTACTGAAGAAACCCAGCGTCTACGGCCCATCGATAACACCAAAATACTGAAGTCCAAGCAACGTCCAGGGTGGTTAAAAAAGCGATGTGGGTGACTACTGGAATTCGAGTCCTCTCGAGATGCTGGTTATTCAGGACTCAATCCATCCATGCTGGATGAGGTTAAGACTTGTAACTATTTTATTGCAGGATCGTAGGTCCTGCCAACAGTAATTTTACTAAGAAGTTTCTTTTATTTTTCTCCTCACATGTCTCATTACTCATGATTCAGAAGTCAAAAAGGAGACCTCTCATCCTCTTCACTTTTAGTTGGGTGGAAGAGATTGCCACAGGCAATAACCTTCACCTTGAACCAAAGAAAAGGGTTGGGTGGAAAAGATTGCCACAGGCAATAACCCCGCCCTTTAGGTAGGTCATTAGTGTTATTTCTTTTTACTTATTTATTTTGTCATTTGTTTGTTTTTTCTTAATTTTATACTATTAACATTGTAACCGACCTCAGTAGCTTGATCGATAAGGCAGCGGACTTGTAACCTGGAGGTCGGTGGTTCAAGTCCCGGTTTCAGCGTAGATTTAGTAAAGCGAGTTTGAGTAGTTGTGATATCACGAAAGTGATTAACACAAATATGACAATTTTTAAAAAAAAAAACTATTAACATTGTACTCTGTCCTCCTAATAAAGCATACTATAATAATAATAGCCTTGGTATTTTTCAGATTCAAGGAGGAAACACTTTATATCCGTTGTAAAAGGAACAATAGCAGAAAGAAAGTACTGATGGACTCATCTCATCATTCTGATGTTAGCTTTCGACAGAGTTTAATGTGATTGTTGCATTAGAGTGAACAGTAATATTTTGCTATTGCTGTGTTAAGCCTCATTAACAACTCGCAAGCTTATCATCATTTTCTTGTGAGCTCGTTCCTCCCTTGCCCTTGCGTTAAAAGCATTTTTTATTCTTGGAATAAAAGCGGCTTAATGGGTACTGCTCAAATGTACTTGGGAGCTTTTATTAGAAGAATAAGAGATTCGAGAGAGAAGCGGAAATGGTGTTCTGGCTGGGTGGTATTTGGGAACCTAAAGACATTCCACTGTACTGTCGTGTGTGCGTGCGGGGTGTTTAAGAGAGATTTTGACTGGATGATAGAGACTTGTCATGGCAGCGCTACTGTGCTGCCATGACAGTCAGAGTGATTTTAGGTGCCGTCTGGTATTGATTTTCATAAGCTTAATAATGATAATAGACATTCGCATGTCACAAATAAGGAGGCTGGATCTCTTTATCTGCAGCTCTTAAAGTCCAAACCGATGTTGTTCAACATTGCACCGTCTCCACCGAAATATTAACACCTCACACTGCAGACAAACTTTTGATCAACACGTTCAACACCAGTTTGACTCGGCTTTATGGTCTACATTGCAAATTGGAACCAGATTAAACTCAAAAGTCCTTGCTGCCATGTTAGTTCGACTAGGGACAGTATGAAGATACTCACAAGGCTCGACATACTTACAATATGGACAATTGACGTACTGAGGTCTATAGAATACTATATTTCCAAGAACGCGAGCTCCCTATTCTGGATGCACCTAGGCTATTCAAGTATTCAGCCCTTAAAGCTTCGCGTCCTCAGTCCTAAGGTAAGCTTGGACTTTGATACTGAGGTTTTTCATGGATGGTTTGGAAGAAATTTTATTGTTTGTTTAATAAATAAACTGAACTGTAAAAAGCTCGTTATAAATATTTAATAATTTAATTAATTTAGTTCTCAACTGCCTCACAATTTATTATTGTGGTATACTAAAAAATGCATACATACTATGTGTTCAGCATAAAAAACCATCCAGAAATCCCAATTTTAATCAACAAATTTCTACTTTTCAAACTGTAAATTACCTACCTCCTTTTTTGTTGTTGAAGTATTTGAATTAAAGATAGAAATTACGTTACAAAGCTTTTAATACTGCCTTCATTTTCTTTTCATCAGGAAAAAATTTGTGCTCCAAAATGTCAGACGCTTTTATTGCGACAACAATAACTGTAAGATAAGAGACAACTATTAAAGTACCGAGCTCAGAAAGAATAAAAGAAGCAGAGAAAATTTCTTATGGAGAAAGAAAGAGGAGAGAATAGGAAATAAAATGTGGGGAGAGGGAGAGGTAGAGAAAGTAGTAGAATATCTAGTACAACTTCTCACTTTTCTGTTTATACTGATTATACTGTTTATACTGATATGAGATGAGAGGTGGGGAAGACGAGTTTGTAAGACAATGAAGAGAAAGAGAAGGAGGGAGAGAGATTGACGGAGAAAAAGAGACAAAGAAAGAAAAAAGGAGAGATATTATAAGAAGGTGAAATAAAAAAGAAACAATAAAGTAAGAAATTCGAGAGAAAGAAAGAAAAGGGAACAAAGTAGAGAGTGAGAATGATAAGAAGAGAAAATGTGAAGTGGGACTCTGAAGATTTTGATGCAAGTGAGTATTGTAAGTTTCCGACAGATGTAGAAAAGGAAAGCAAAGTATCTAATGGGTATGTATTGCGGGAGATGTTGAGAAAGAGAGAGAAGGAGTGGATACCTTGCGTAAGAGAGCAACAGATTTCACAAAAAGAGTAGATATCTTCACGCACCTTAGAAACAGCTGAGAGAAGAATAGCTAAGAGAACGAAAGAGCTCAAAAGGGTTGGGTGGAAGAGATTGCCACAGGCAATAACCCCGCCCTTTAGGTAGGACATTATTGTTATTTTCTTTTCTTTTTTACTTATTTATTTTGTCATTTGTTTTTGTTTTTTTTTTTTTCTTCTTTCTTTTCTTAATTTTATACTGTTGCCTGTTTGTCCTCCTAATAAAGCTTAAAAAAAAAAAGAGACTGAAAAAGAGAAATAGTGTAAAAAGGCAGAAGGAGAGCGCGCGAGAGTGTTAGAATAAATTGTGGAGAAGTACACAGGAAAGTGTGCTGCTGACAGGATCAGGTCATTAGAGGCTGACGGGAACAACAACCTGCCAGCAATAACACAAGCTGGGAATCAGAAAACATAACAAGTTGTAACAGAGGAGCTTGTAGCAACATTTAAGTAAAACATACCATGACATGTACAAGCACATTGTACATCAACATAGAATAGTAGATATAATATTATAGTGATGGAAGGAATTTAATTATGTCAAACAAAAACGAATGTCATTTGAAAAGCTCAAAACAATCAAGTCTTTTGAACGAATTTTCGAAATTTTTTGAGAAATTATCATAAAAATAGCGAGCAATAAAAGTGATGTATGTAAGTGGGTATGTACTCGTATTATGTAAAATATGTTCATATCTGAGCATTTCGATAAATCATACCTAGAATAGTAGTATTAAAATTTGAGTTTTACAGAAACCCTCAGAAAAGAAAATTATAATATTGCCTTATTTATACGGCACGATTAGGACTAACGAGAGTAATGAGTCCCATTATTCCAGCAATAAGCTCAAGACGTATTATTATATGGTCAAGATTACACATGGGTGGATAACTTGTCATCTCACGGCTGGATTTCGAATTCGCGACCTTTGGATTACAGCTACCGGAACAGACCAAAATAATAATGACGATTATGAATGACGCTTTTTAAAAACTAGTTTGCCTAAGATAGCTGAAGTTAAACAAAATGTATAGATATTAGGACTTGGTGGGTGACCACCAGGGTCGTATTTGTGTTAATGGCTTTCGTTATATCACAACTTACTAAATCTACGCTGAAACCGAACTCCAGGTTAGATGATGAACATTATCAAATAATGATAATAATACATATCTGACGGTGTTCATCTGAAGAGGTATTCCCTGTACTCAGGGACTCAGCCTCCAGACTTCAGAGAGAGGTGATAGTACGAGACAGGATTCTCCAAGCTTGATTTGTGCCCAATACCTCCATAAATTACTGAACTTCATACCTTATGGTTATACATGTTCACGTCCTGTCCACAGGAATGCTGTGCCTACCGACCAATATATTATGCAGGAGCACTGCTGTAATTAGAGTCCTATTTGTCTCACTAGCTTTGAATAAATAATAATTACCATTATTCTAAATTCCTGTGGAACGGTAAAGAGAGCAGTGCTTCTCAAAACTCTACGGATTACGGGTCTAAAAGTTGTCGCTAGATATTTAGTTACTTATCTTACCTGTGTTAATCACAAGAGTTAAGACTCTATCTAGTCCACCTTACTAAAGTTTCCTATGCTCGGGGGTCAAACCACCGACCTCCAGGTTACGACTCGTTGCTTTAGCTATCAAGCTATGCTGGTCAATTTTTTCCTCTATGAGGGCAGTGCAAGACTTGACACATTATGGTGAGAAGCCACATATTTATGTATAAAGATATTTTTGAAGACGCTTGGGGGCAGCTCTGGACAAAAAACAACCACGCAAGGGCATTTTCGAAAAAAAAAGTTTGACGTAGGTAGTCTAGATAGCTCTTTATATTGCCTTATGAGAGAGTTAAGTTATCATATTTGTGTTAATCATTTTCGTTATCATATTTGTGTTAATCATTTCCTGATTTGAGATAGTCCAGGACGGGGGTTTTACACTTCATTCGCTAGGAATCGTACCAGCTACCCACATTAACCTCACCCAGCCTGGGTAGGTCCGGAAATGCCAGCCTCACGTGTTTGGAAGGGACAGAATTTTCTTCGAAAAGTCTGCCCCAACCGGGAGTCGAACTTGAGACCTCTGGACTACGGGCAGTAGTCACAACCATTACGCCACGGAGGCTGGGAGAAAAAGATTAAGTCCAGGAATTTTCAAAATCTTGAATTTCTGTGATTTCACAATTTATTACATTATACTCGTACATTGGTTGGCACCCGCTGATGTTCATGTATGCAGGGAAAAAGAGGCACGGATTCGTTCCCCGAGTCTGGGTACTGGGTACACAACTGCTGTATGCTATTCAGAGGAATAAGAAAGCGCGGGCGTGTCTGCTACAACACTCAGGAGACGTGACTTTCATATGGAATGAAAAATTCAACCATCACAACCCCAGACAGAAATACAGAAACTCTATCAGAATGTTATGATGATGGGCCAAGGAAAGCTCTCAGCTACCACGCAGCGAATAGGGTGACACTAGACAGGAGCGTTCGCAAGAGGAAAGAAAGCATTTATTACACTCTTTTGTATGGGGTACCTATTCAAAGAGATATTCTTTAAGATTTACTGCTATGGTTTTTAAATATTACATGTGATGAATTGCTGATAAAGAAAAAAGAACATACGAGATGTAGATATTGTAAATACTATGAAATTGTGATGCTGATAATCTGGTGGAGTTTTTTTTTATATACAAATTGAAGTATTTATTCATAAAAAAATTTTCTATTTATTTAACTGTATGTTCTCAATATGATTCTACCGATACTGATCAAATTTTATACACATACATATGTATATCTATTATTTATGAAACTAAGGGAAAGACACTGTAGGTATTACCTATGTATTACCAACTTTATATCCTATATTTCCTATAAGAACGGTCGAAAGTGTGAAGGACACTTGAAAATTAGACTTAGAATGACCATGCCTCGGCCTAAAGAAGCTGATTTTTTTCTGCTAGTTGAAGAAAAGGACGTATTTTATACATATAAATTAAAATTAATGAAAAAGATATTATAATTTCTCTCATTTGAGAACAATAAAAACATTATTTTTTTTTTTTTATTAACATTTATTAAAGTGTGCCAACAACCTATATATTGTTATATACACTAAAAAAAACATTATTGATTTCACTCAAATCCGTGAAGGTTTCTGACTCTGAAGCCTGGCTATTGTTGATGAGACGTGTCAGGCGTGTGACACCTTCATTTTTAGATCCACTAGTCACCATAGTCAGCAATCGTGGTAATAGCCATGACCCAACGTTGCTTAATCTTCGGTGCAATCGATCAGTCTATTCTAGTCTCAGGGTAGGCACAATGATGACAGTAAGTCACTCCACATGGGATTTATGTCAGCAAGGTGTGTTCTGATGGCATGTGGACCAAGTTGGACCAAACAGGTAGTGGTATTATGGCTGAATATGGCTTCTGTGACTTATTGGATCACATGTAGATCACATAATTTCATAAACTTCTAAATTCCAACTTTACTTTGTTGTCTATGAGTTTATGTTCCATAAACCACAACCACATTCAGTAAATTCCAATCAATATGTAAGAGCAAAAGTAATTCGCAGTTCGCACTTACTTATAGAAACCTCTAAAAATTCAATATCTATACTGACTTTGTTGTACTGAACACATTCAGATTTGCTAATAAAAATTACTTTTGTGTATGGCTGTTGCGGTTTTTGTGATATTTTTGTTGATCATGTTTGTGAAAGTTGAGCTCAAATGTGTGTATGTAATGAGA
Organism: Bactericera cockerelli; assembly: GCA_024516035.1. Lineage (NCBI taxonomy): Eukaryota > Metazoa > Arthropoda > Insecta > Hemiptera > Triozidae > Bactericera > Bactericera cockerelli. Next base: position 25,765,166 of record CM044959.1, on the reverse strand, counting down.
TTAATATCGGAACAAATTTATGCTCGGAATTTTTTTTCAAGAACATGCCCAAATAACACCTATTGTTACTTACCAGGTACCTATCTATAACCCTAGATATTAAATAAGATACTTTTTTCTTTAATTTGTCATATTTTGTGTTAACCACAATAATCATTCAAACAATAATCTTAACTAAATTGAAAGTCGGCGCCGATTAGAAGTCCGCCCCCTTAATTATCAAGCAACTGCATGCGTTCGGATCAATGAGTTACTCAACAGCAATACATTTTTTTTCAGATTTTTTCAAATACAATCTTATTGGCTGAAGATATACATACACTTTAATGGACTAACATCTTGCAATAGCCTAATATTTTAGGTTAAAATATCTTTCAGCTATCTCTACTAGCTTGTCCGATCTTTGAAGCTTGAAAAATGATAGGTATATCTGTATGATCTGTGACAGCAAGGAGCCTAATCAGGCAAAAACCTATCTGTTAGAGGATGTGGATACTGATTGTGCAGGAATTTCAGAAATATAAAGCTCATTAATAAGTAGAGAGAGAGAGAGAGAGAGAGAGAGAGAGAGAGAGAGAGAGAGAGAGAGAAAAAAAAATATTTTTAGCCTGTCCTAGGTTCCAGAAAAGAGATAGTATTTTTTTATTACTGAAAATAAGATGAGTGTGAATTTCACAGTCTTTTTTATTTCGTATCCATGGAACTACAGCTACTGTAGACGCTTGTGGTCTGTGTTGTAGTTGTACATTGCCCATTCCGTAGTACGACTCCCTCTGTTGGGTGGGGAGGGACGCAATTCTTCCCATTTATGTACTGGGTTAACAAGAAGCGCAAGCTTTACAAACAACCGTCCCAAAATTTGAATACAAATTTTAGTTTACTCTAGGGTTCGTAACCGGGACCATACGCATGGCAAGCTAGTATCTTACCACTGAACTAATCGTGCGCTCAGTGTAATAACTGGTGTCTTTGAGAAATGGACAGATACCTGCAACATGATGGTGGAGGAATTGTTTGTACACCCAATCTAATCCTTGTATTTACCTACTCCAAGTTTTGGTCATCCAAAAATGAAAGGTATTTACATTCACAACAACACCCAATACCTAAACTTACAACAAAGAAATCCCAATAGACTAAATCCGCCCGTTCAAATCCAAGTCATTAACAACAAAAACATTGACCAACCTACATTGCCTTATTGGTTTGATTTAGTTGCTGATTAGAGTTGATCAGATTAAGAAGTAATGTTTACTAATACAGGCGATTACACAGAACCATAGTTAGACGACTCCAATGTGCTGTCCTGCTGTTGAACGCAGTTTCTTCTTCAGGCTTTCACGTAGAAATTCTGATCGAGCCGGTCATGGTTCACTACGAAGCAGTTGCAAATAATCCGTGAACGCAACTTTCCAAACAATACACGAGTTCTCTAAGACCGCAAAAGAAATGCACAGAATTTCTGCAAAACAACTCTTGTAACCATAAATACAGAGATAGGCAGCACAATAGATACCTATGTAGAGTCTGAAGTTAGCTCACTAAAGTTTAGCTATTAGAAAGTTTGAATTGGGAGTTAAAAGTTTTAAATACATAATAGGAATAGTTATAATTTCCCAAGACACCGGAGCAGCCTCTCAGTGAAGTGAGTTCATTTCCCTTCTGAATTATCGGATTGTGGTCTGGAGTCTATTAGAACAGTGGCATGTCACCTAGGGAACAGATTTCGTCGAATAAACTAGTGCAGAGACAAAATAATTATAAAGAAGGATTAGGTTTGAAATTGATTCGCTTTGGGGCAAAAGACATGGTTTCAGAAATTCAATGGGTTATTTTCTATCCTAGTGAAATGTAAAGTTTTTTTTTTTTTTTAATATGTAGCATTAGCGGCATTTTTAAAGTGATTTTTTCAGACCTATCATCAAATGTCGCAAACCATCTATTAAAGGTCGCAATGACATAGATTTCGACAGCCCTTCTTAGGTATACCAATACCATCATCTATCACCAAACTACAATGTTCGTAAAAAACCTGTCTTGTGTCCATAATAAAATTACCTACTACGAGCCTGCCCGTGACAGTTTCCATGATGAAATGTCTAGGTTAATAAATGCCGTATTATACGTCGTAATAATACGCCTTTTGCAGCAACTCTATTATTACCCATTCTTCTTTAATATTGCTAAATAACATCAATTCGAATACAATCAGTATTTTTAATTTTTTGTTAAAAAAAGCAAAAATATAGTAGTACTCCGTGTTTATAAATTCATACTCGTAACACATTTCAAAGTCATAGTAATGGAAGAATTTACAGTAGCTTTTTTTTGTTTTCTTTGTTCTTGTCTTTGGTGAAGTGTTGTTTAAAATTTGAATTTAAAGAAATTTTTGGAAGCACGAGTATGAGACGGAAAGACATTTATGTTTATATTCTTGATTAGGTCAATTAGGTGTTTACTAAAGAAGTCATCCCTTCTTTTCCAGCAGTTCTACCAAATGGTGGATCGACCGTGTTGAGTTGTTCAATTGTTCATCTAGTGTTTCTAATAGAAAGGTAGTATGGTTATCATTTTCATCTTCATGTACTTTTATCTCTTCTAGTTCGCGTGGTTAATTTAGCAGATCGGTTAGTAATCTGGTGATCTGTTCCTAGTAGTGATAGTGTCAGTATACCTCAAGTATCTGGTGGAGAGAGTTTCACTGGATCGTTCTGTTCGACTTGTGACGTGTAGAACTTTTATCTGAAATTAAAATACGTAAATAATTTCGATTTTTTACCAACTCATGTCTTTTTCTTAGATTTTTTTATTTGTCAGAAAGTTTTCAGAAACTTGTCTAATTTTATTTATTTTTTTTAGACAGTTAAGGTATTCATTATAAAAGGTTTCATTAATTAATTTATTTATTCTCGCTTTTAACTGATAATTATAATGCCCAAGAACTGAAAAAAAAGAGATGTGACTTGCCGGTGTTCCTGTGTTCTCTGGCGATGTTGCCTCTGGTGATGATGCCGTCTAACAGATATGTACTTGCATAGGATTTTTTGCTCTGAATGTGAATGTAAGTACATATATTTTTAAAATATTTCCTGAAAAAATACACAAGTAAGAGTTGCAAATAATCTTTCTAAAATGAAACTTGTCAATTTTTATCTACAGCCAAAAAATAAAGGTATAAAGATTGTAAACGTAATTACATTTGATTAATAGAGATTTTCTTAAACATTTATTAATGACGTAAGAGCTCTTGTGTTTAGAAGTGTTAAAACTTCGGTGGGTTGTACTGGTATCACATGGGACTGATTTCAGCGATGCCTTCGTTAATTGATTCTATTTCCGTGCCTAAACACGATTAGGGTCTTCAGTTCTTCACTAATTTTGTAAATAAAGATTCACATTATTATTTATTGTCACTGTGTCCGAGTGGTTTAGCGTGTTAGGCTTGTAAGCTCGGTGACCTGGGTTCGAATCCCAGCATAACCAGAATAAAGATATTACGATTTAAGTATTATCTTGTAAGTACTTCTTTAATTTTCATCAACCCATAATTGCCCGATTTTTATTAATTTTTAATTTCTAAATTTTTGTCGGAGTGTCAATATTTAGTTTCCAAATTTAATAGTTAAATGAAGGTAGTTTTTTATATCTTCAGATATTTTGCGGTAGGTCTTGCGAATTTCTTCTATGGTACCGTAAAAAATAAACAGATGTAGGAATGATAGACTTGTATAGCACAATTTTTGGCAGGTGAAATTTCAGCTCGGAGAAATAGTAATCAATATTCGTAACTAAATCATCTGTCAGGAAGTTTAATCTATTCTTTATCCATTGAGTTTTTGTTTCCTTTGCACAAAGATCAAAGTATTTGCCTCAGGCAGTGTAAATGTAAATAATATCCGAAATCTCTGTGGATCTTGACAGTTTATTTCTACGTAGATATATTTCATTCATTTTGTTATTAATTTTTGAATTCTTCAGAATGCCTCGTTAATCTCCAGTTTCATTTCCAATCCCAAATATCAACAGATTAGTGATTGCTTGATTATGTTCTCAGATCTCTATCTCTGTCAGAAATATGTTGTAGGACAATCAGTACCCATAGGGTTATTCCTAATAGTGTGGATGTGAGTAATTTACTTTATTATAAGCATCACAATTTGCAGCTTTAGTGATTATTAACCAGGCACTGATAACTGCTGTAAGAATTTATTATGTTACTAGCGGGCTACGCCCGCTTCGCGTGGCCAAGGCATGGCCACATTTTAGTTAAGGCATGGCCACCGCCGCTGCATAAGTTTTATGGTTATTGAAGCACTTCTTTATACACCAGGTTCTTTGTTATACCATCTGGCTGTAACACAATGAGGGACTTGGCAGACCTTACTCTTGAAAAAGCAACATAGAGCTGACCGTGGGAGAAGCAATCGTTCTAAGGTCAATTCCAGCTAGCTCAAGAGTTTGCCCCTGTGCCTTATTTATCGTCATGGCAAAACATAGTTTTCTGGGGAATTGAACTCTTTTGAAATTAAAGTGGTAGTCGGAAATCACATTAGAACCCAAGAGAGAGATGGGAGGGCACTACAACGAAATCAGTAGGTGCCCTACAGCGCCGCACTTGAAGTAATGATATTTTTCGGTTCCAAGTGCGGTTAGCTTTTAGAGAAGGTGGGTTTTTAGTGGGTGGAAATCCCACACCCCAGGCAGGATCTGGGTGTCTTTGAAAGATTTTTTCCTGCCTTCCATTAAAAAAAAACCCCCAAGTGCATAGTTGCTAATGAACAGATTAAATGAGCACACAAATAGCTCAGTGGTTAAGCTCTCGCTTACGATGCGGAAGGTCCCGGGTTCGAACCCCCGCGCCGACAAAAATAATCCTGTGTACATAGACCGTTTCACCTGCACCAGCCCCTGTGAATATAACTGCCTCGATAATGTTTTTTTTTTTTTAAGGATGTAATTTGAAGCCGCGTGCCGTTACACAATTTCGGGGGTCTCAGATTTCTTAGTAATATTATTGGTGCTCCAACCTTAAGGCATAGCCGATGGGGTGGCAAGTCAGGAGGATTTAGTGTATTAAGAAATTCGGTTGGGTAATGGATGGCTTCTTCCTCTTCCACAACAGTGTCTACGGATTCGTAAGTTGATAGTTCAGAAGGCATTCTTTTTAATAAGTCATTATTAATTTCCAGAGCATTATCATTCTTTGGTGTTAGTATGGCCCTTATCTTCAGCCAAACAGGGACAACAACACTTGGGTCATCTAGATTGGGGTAGATAGTGTCAGGGAAGGTGTTATAATCGACTAATAACTGACAGTGTTCGGTAGGAAATACAATTTTTTCATTTTGTTCAAGTTACTGTCCATCACCTATCCGAAGCAAAAGCTTCGAAAAAACTTCTGCATTTTGATCAGCGTGAAGATGTACACGCATATTCAACTTTAAAGAAAGAATAGTTATCTGTGGCCACAAAATGGATGATTTTAAACATGCCTTCACTTCGTCAGCTCTTGTTCCACGTAGAACAACGGGTTAAGTTTGTCTAAAATCTCCAGACAGTAGCACAGTTTTACCACCCATAAGATTTTAAACACCACGAATGTCTTGTAGAGTACGGTCCAGTGTCTCTAAGCCAGTTTTATGAGTCATTGTACATTCATGACAATCCAGCGAGGTAATGCTGCCAGCGTGTTGGGAGCATTGCCATCAGAAGAACTGACATCCATATTCTATCTGTAAATTTTAATAAAATATACTTGTTCACTTAATGGTCTGGGTCAGATTGTACATTCATCATATACGATCAACTTGAAATCCCTGAGGACTTTGGCCATATCACTTTGCTTTCCAATAATACAGCTTGGTGTATCTACTGAATTTAAATTGAGCGGCAATTTAAAAGCAGAATGAACAGTGCGGCCTCCTTCTATCAGTGTGGCGGCAATACCGGACGATGCAACAGCAATGGCAATATTTCCATCTTTGCGTATTGTAGCTAACAAAAGGTTTATTAAGAATGTTTTTCCAGTTCCACCTGAAGCATCTAGGAAGAACAAATTATTATCTACAGAATCAAGAGATGAAGTGACGCTCTGAAGTACAGTTTCATACACGTCTCTGTTCACTATTGAGTAATGGCACTTTTTCAGAGACGAAAGACCTCATTTGAAACGTGTTGTATGAAATTTCTGCCAAATAAGTTCTGTTGGTAATAATGTTCACATTGCTTGCGCATCATCAAGTAACAAACCCATGGCTAGGCATGCAGCATGGAACGTAGGGTATTCAATGCCGCCTACCATTTTGAGGCTTCTGAATGAAGTAGGTCCTCGCACTTTATGTAGAAGTAATCGTAGGTAGAAACATTCTGAGTCATTCGGATGTACGGTATAAATTTTACCAAGAACGTGGTCTTTTTTTACACCCGGATGTCCTGGAACAATTGATCTTTTTTTCCTTCTTTGGAACATGTTGTTTTTCCACACATAAAATGCTGGTACTTCATTATAAAAAAGAGTCTTTGCAAATTCATCCTGTTTGCATAGTTGGAAAAACGCCATTAATGTTGTTTTAGGAGGGTTGTCAATTCTCTGTTGGACATTTTCGGTTGTAAAAACTACCCTTTGTCCATTTTCAAATTGGACGGCCAAATGTATGACAGGAGAGTATCTTTCATGAGTCGAAAAACATAGTATTCGCCATCCAGCTTGACCATAAGTTGAGAACCCCTATTTTCTTTTAAAATTTGTTTCTTATTATTCCCCTACATCACAAAAAAAGCTGTCTGCCAAATTTCAAGTCATTCGGCTCAACCGTTTTGAGAATCTTGCAAGACGCTAAAATGTCTACTTTTGTCCATAAGTTGAGGACCCCTGTTATCTTTGAAAAATCCTTTCATAGTAAGCTTCTTCATCACTGAAAGAAGTTGTCTGCCTAATTTCAAGTCATTCAGCTCAACCCTTTTGAGAATCTGACAACACTCTAAAAATGACTAATTTTGACCATAAGTTGAGAACCCCTGTTTCCTTTAAAAAAAAATCCGTTCTTAGTACGCCTCTACATCATAAGGAAAAGCTTCCTGCAAAATTTCAAGTCAATCGGCCCAGCCGTTTAGGCTCTGCGTTGAATGTTAATTTTTGGCCATAAGTTGAGAACCCCTGTTTCTTTCAAAAAATCCGTTCTTAGTACGCCCTTACATCATTAGGGGAACCTTCCTGCAAAATTTCAAGTCAATCGGCCCAGCCGTTTAGGCTCTGCGTTGATTATGAATGAATGTAAATGGATTTTATATACAGTATGTCTCAGAAGTCCTAGCGGAGGCCCTGTAACTTTTGAACGGCTGGGAATTTTAATTTTACTTCTAAAAATAAAATCATAATTTTTGTTGGTAGCGCAGAGTCTTTCTCCATGTGTATTCTTTTTCCATAATTACACCACTGGTTGCTGCTTTCGTTGCAGCCTCTCTCATTTTTCTTCATGATAACCCTATGATTCCGTAACCCCATTCACATAAAAGTTCACACCGACCGACCACTGTGAATGATCAATTTCCCTCTGTTAAACATCCCCGAGCAGTGTATTTATACCTCAAATTACGCGCCAATTCTGTTAAAATTCAGCCAACTTTGAATTTTCCATCATGATTCAGAAATGTTTTTTGAGCTTTGTGTGTACTGCGTTCCATGATCTTTAAAGTAATATAAAGGAGCTTTCTTTTTTATAAAACTAAACATAATAGGGTATTTTTTTAACTAGTAATACGCAGAATTGCAATTGTAGAAGTACTCTAAATTCACGAAAGGGAAAACAGGGAAGAATCAAATTTTAGAAAAGTATTGAACTTATGATTAAATATCTCTGTGGTCTTTCAATATTTTTTTATGCAACCAACTGCATTTCAAGGGAAATATGCATGACTATCCATACATGAAGTCAAAAATTACTTACTGCCAATCATTTCTTTAAAAACGTGCATCGATCCAAGTGACCTCTAGACCTGTGGGAAAAACAGGGATTTGGCCATAACTCTTTAACGAAGCAAAATGCCCCACTGCAAGTTTCGCTCATATGATAGTCCACGGTGGGCTAAACCTACCCTTAAAATATTTGCATCTGTATACGGGACACCCTGTATACAGTATGTCTCAGAAGTCCTAGCGGAGGCCCTGTAACTTTTGAACGGCTGGGAATTTTGAAATTCTGTTTTTTTCTAGACATAGGAAAAGGCCCATGGCAAATCTGATGGTGATGTTAAAAATCAGGTTCGACCCCCGGAAGTGACATTTTTTGATAAAAAATGGCCTTTTCTCTCGAAATTTATATGAGAAGGTATACTTTGGGTTTCATACTATTAATCTACTGGCCATAACAGGTAATTATACAAAGTTTCATTTTTCTGCCATAACCAGGGGCAGAGGTATGGAGGCTGAAAGTTGAAAATTCAGATACCACATTGATTGGCAATGTAAAACTCGAACATCCAACCTTAAGGTTACTATTATTATTAATACTTTATTTTTATTTTATAAACAATTGGACCAAGCTTTATTTACATTTTTTTTTTTTACAATGAACATGGTAACAATTTGTGAAATAAATATAAACAAAGACTGATCAAGGGTGGTGATACAGTGATACATGCTTGTAGTTTATTGATAAACTACAAACATGATACATTCTGCAACACAGGACATGAAATGAAAAGAACCCAAAAGAATATGTAGGGAACCAAGGGCGAGGTTTAAAGCTTCCACCGAACAAATTGATCGCCTTGTTATTTTAACTATTAGATATTTTGATTGATATAGTTGGTTAATAGAACTAATTGTGCTCAGAAAATTTTCATTTATAACTTGCAGTTGGCACAAAAATAGTCACACAGACCGCTTCAGGCATCGGGTGTTCTTCAAAATGCAATAGCGCCCAGATTCAAAATTTGAAAGATGTGTTTCTCTCCTTCTGGTGCCGTTTACTAAGGCGTATCTCATTCGTTCCTTCACGCGTCTGAAAGAACTTTGTATTTATTGAAACAAAATAGCAAAGGGTATTTTTTTACCTAGTGATACGCAGAATTGCAATTGTAGAAGTACTCTAAATTCACGAAAGGGAAAACAGGGAAAAATCGAATTTTAGAAAAATATTGAACTTATGATTAAATATCTCTCTGGTCTTTCAATATTTTTTCATGCAACCAACTGCATTTCAAGGGAAATATGCATGACTATCCATACATGAAGTCAAAAATTACTTACTGGCTACCATTTCTTTAAAAACGTGCATCGATCTAAGTGACCTCTAGACCTGTGGGAAAAAACAGGGATTTGGCCATAACTCTTTAACGAAGCAAAATGCCCCACTGCAAGTTTCGCTCATATGATAGTCCACGGTGGGCTGAACCTACCCTCAAAATATTTGCATCTGTATACGGGACACCCTGTATAGATTTATTATGTTATGGAATTTATTAAACTACAATTTTTTTATTTATTATTATTTTATATATAAATATAAAATGAGCAATGAAAACCCTTTTTATTTCGTAGTCAATTCAGTAGCTACTGTAGACATTTGTGGTCTGTGTTGTAGCTTGCCTATTCCATAATATGACTCCCATTTGATGGGCAAGTATTGTCACTATACTTCCCATTTAAGAGATGGGTCAACAAGAAGGTTTGTCCCTTACAAAAAACTGTAACCAAATTACTAGTAGTTCTGTGAACTGTAAACCTCACACAGATTCATCTATCGCATTATAAATGTTCAATCAAGTATGACGACATCGAGACCTTTCAGTCAATACCCCAGTTGATAGGTTTTATTTTTAAAAAATCAACCGGCTCTTTTTGTGTCCCTTTTTCGATTTTTTACCATAGTGCTGCCCCCTTAGTTTTCACAATCACAAAATTTCACTTCTGAACTCAAATATATTTTCTTAACGGCTCTACATTTCAAGAGCCTTGTTTGTTTCAATAAAAATAGAAAAATCTTTTTCAATTTTCACCAAAACGGCCCCCATTTGGCTCCGAGTGGCTTAATTTGGTCTAAAATAGGTAAAATTTGGCCCAAAATTGGTAAAATTTTAAGACCCCAATAAAAATGTACCTATACGAAATTTCATCAATTTTGAAGAATCCATTCGAGAGTTATCGCGGAACAGACAGACACACACACAGAAAAACGAAAGCCAAATCGTCCAGTATGCAAGTTAAATCAGAACCTCACTGTGTTTAAAGGATACAAAACAATCATGTTCAGAAACCAGTGGGACTTTTCACAACTGTATAAATCATTTTTCTGTCATCCTAGATCGGACACACCTGTAAACTATCAATCCTACCATCCAGAGGACCTTCCTGATTGGCTGAGACAACTTCCTGTAGTCCTCAGCATGGGTACCGTGTGCTGCAAGCAGGATCTTCCTCAGGATCATTCGGTCCTGTCGCACTACCACAGTAAACCCTCGGCCGGGGGACTCCTGTGCCAGGAAATCAAAACCCAGGTAACAATACAAAAAATCTTAAAAATCAAAACTCAGGTATCAATACAATAGACCTTATAAATCAAAAGTCAGGTAACCAAACAATAGATTTTAGATGTTCAGTAGAATTTTTATAATATTGGAACTTAGCAGGGTCTTGATTTCGCTTATCACGTGTAAGTAGAAAAATCAGAACTGATATGAATTTTATTTTGTCTAATTTTCGGAATTCACAAAATTGAGGGGAATTCACAAAATTGAATGTAGTAGATGTAGCATCAGCATCTTCATTGTTTAAAGTCTCCCTCGCTATCCACACAAAGACCAAGCTAGGCAGCTACTTGCACTGGATCTGTCCACAGATCCTGGCCTGACAGGGTGGTAGGTCTTGCAGTACAGATGAAGATTTGGGCAATGTTTTAATCTTTGTATTTATTGACATTTTTATTGTTGACATTGCAAATAGGGCTATTCCCGTAAATATACTCCCGTACACCGGGTATTTATTATTATTATTAGTATTGTGAGGTGTTGCTCCACATAGATCTCACTTGTCATAGTTGTCATCAATATGGTTGAGTCCAGCCTATACAGGGTGTCCCGTATACAGATGCAAATATTTTGAGGGTAGGTTCAGCCCACCGTGGACTATCATATGAGCGAAACTTGCAGTGGGGCATTTTGCTTCGTTAAAGAGTTATGGCCAAATCCCTGTTTTTCCCACAGGTCTAGAGGTCACTTAGATCGATGCACGTTTTTAAAGAAATGGTAGCCAGTAAGTAATTTTTGACTTCATATATGGATAGTCATGCATATTTCCCTTGAAATGCAGTTGGTTGCATGAAAAAATATTGAAAGACCAGAGAGATATTTAATCATAAGTTCAATATTTTTCTAAAATTCGATTTTTCCCTGTTTTCCCTTTCGTGATTTTAGAGTACTTCTACTATTGCAATTCTGCGTATCACTAGGTAAAAAATACCCTTTGCTATTTTGTTTCAATAAATACAAAGTTCTTTCAGACGCGTGAAGGAACGAATGAGATACGCCTTATCAAACGGCACCAGAAGGAGAGAAACACATTTTTCAAATTTTGAATCTGGGCGCTATTGCATTTTGAAGAACACTCGATGCCTGAAGCGGTCTGTGTGACTATTTTTGTGCCAACTGCAAGTTATAAATGAAAATTTTCAGAGTACAATTAGTTCTATTAACCAACTATATCAATCAAATCTAATAGTTAAAATAACAAGGCGATCAATTTGTTCGGTGGAAGAGAAAGCCACAAGCTTTAAACCTCGCCCTTGGTTCGCTACGTATATTATTCTTTTGGGTTCTTTTCATTTCATGTCCTGTGTTGCAGAATGTATCATGTTTGTAGTTAATCAATAAACTACAAACATGTATCACTGTATCACCACCCTTGATCAGTCTTTGTTTATATTTATTTCACAAATTGTTACCATGTTCAAATGTTCATTGTAAAAAAAATGTAAATAAAGCTTGGTCCAATTGTTTATAAAATAAAAATAAAGTATTAATAATAATAGTAACCTTAAGGTTGGATGTTCGAGTTTTACCCAAGGTTAATTTTCGGCACTATTTGTTATGTTTTTGATATCATGACTGTGATAAACACAAAAATGATATTTTTAATTTTACTTCTAAAAATAAAATCATAATTCTTGTTGGTAGCCATAATTACACCACTGGTTGCTGCTTTCGTTGCAGCCTCTCTCATTTTTCCTCATGATAACCCTGTGATTCCATAACCCCATTCACATAAAAGTTCACACCGACCGACCACTGTGAATGATCAATTTCCCTCTGTTAAACATCCCAGAGCAGTGTATTTATACCTCAAATTACGCGCCAATTCTGTTAAAATTCAGCCAACTTTGAATTTTCCATCATGATTCAGAAGTGTTTTTTGAGCTTTGTGTGTACTGCGTTCCATGATCTTTAAAGTAATATAAATGAGCTTTCTTTTTATAAAAAACTAAACAAAATAGGGTATTTTTTTAACTAGTGATACCCAGAATTGCAATTGTAGAAGTACTCGAAATTCACGAAAGGGAAAACAGGGAAAAATCAAATTTTAGAAAAGTATTGAACTTATGATTAAACATCTCTCTGGTCTTTCAATATTTTTTTATGCAACCAACTGCATTTCAAGGGAAATATGCATGACTATCCATACATGAAGTCAAAAATTACTTACTGGCTATCATTTCTTTAAAAACGTGCATCGATCTAAGTGACCTCTAGACCTGTGGGAAAAACAGGGATTTGTCCATAACTCTTTAACGAAGCAAAATGCCCCACTGCAAGTTTCGCTCATATGATAGTCCACGGTGGGCTGAACCTACCCTCAAAATATTTGCATCTGTATACGGGACACCCTGTATACTATGTAGGTAGTTGTTGAACATTCTAGACCATCCAGATCGTAGCTGCGATAGTTTTGATCTGGTTTCCCTGGGTAATTACTATTGGAAATCGGAAGTATTTTTCTTCGTCTTTTTCTATTGGTGGTGGTTGTGTCTCCAATACTCTGTTTGGCTTGTATTTATTGATAGTTTCACCTTTTTAATGTTGAATATGAGGATCCACTTGGTTCCCACTAGGAACTAATAAATAATCCTTTGTCATAATACTCTATTTTCTACTCAAACCTATCTTTATAGATTGCGGTTTATGTATTCAATTGTATTCCCTCCAAGACTGTTCAAGTTTATTACTCGTATGTCCTAATCATACATCTAACTTTGTGTTTTATGAACATTCTAATCAAGTAGTAGGATTAGTAGGTATTATTTAATGAATCCTAAATTGTTTTTTATTTGACTTTGCTAATACGAAACATAGCTACCCATGACCTAAACTTTAGGTCCACAAGGTAATTGATTTTTTATGTGGTCGACTGAGTAATAAATGTAATAATACATGTCATAATAAGTTGATAGCTGTAGACTTACACGTAGATAGTGTAGAATTGTAGATACCTTATTCACAGGTGCTTTTATTTTTGCTAAGAAAAATTGTTTTATGATGCAAGTCCAAATTCTAGTCTGCACAATTATACATTTGTTTGTGTATGATGTAGTGTGTACGTACTTATAACTTCTATAGTGGATGGACTGAAACTGTCATTTCCTCTTTGAATGGCAATGCTAATCTGTTGATTGTAATAGCAGGTGGTATTGTTTTTGATAATAATCCCAAGTCCTTTATCGTTCTTGGGATTGCTGTCAGAAAACTTTGTTGAATAAATTACATAAACAATGCAGTATAAATTAACTTGATAAAAATATGAACATTGTAATTCTAAAAAATAAAATAATATTGATCATAATTAATTTATTACGGTCGAACATCAGAAATTTTAGACAAGTGATTTTTTATTTATGATGAATTTATTATGAATAAAATTTAAGAAACAGGTAATGAAATACTTATTCTTTAATTCAATAGTATTGGCATAAACTATGTTGAAATTGACAATTTAGAATTTAGAGTGATAAAACCCATCACTCTTTTATTTTTCATTCCAAAATTTTCCAATAGCTTACATAAAATACATATCCAAGATATCATGTCGCTAAAGACGAAAAGTTCGAAAAGTTATATAATTATGTAGTAATTCTGAGGACATATTCATTTAAACATATTAAAAGTTATGACCTATAGTGGTAATTAAGAGCTTGGCACTTGAAATATGGCAAGTTGCCATTTTCATAAAGTATGGTGGACAACTAGACAACTAGACATGTATGTTACTGGCGTTGCTGCAAAAATTTGTTCATTCAAAATATAGAAATACCTAATTACTTCCGATAAATTCGTAATATTAGAAATCGGAAGTATTGTGTTCGTTTTTGTAAAAAATAATATTTTTTTTTTTGCTCCGATTTCAATTTTTTTCATATTTTTGAACGTTTCATAACCTCCTGAGCAACTTTGGTTTTGTGTCTGTCTGTAGGTTAACAACATTCCTTGTTACGCGCAAATATCAGAAACTACTGAACGGATTTCGAAGAAACTTTGTAAACATATAGGAGATATTGTGTAGAACTGTAGATGGTCCCATTTTAAATTCATCAACTTCGCACTAGCTGTTCTTGGTGATAGAAACCATGCGCCTGACCACTATTTTTTTTTACTTAAATGCTTATATCTCGTGAACGGTAAACCCGATTTTAATGAAATTTTGTTTGCATATGCGTATTAGTGTTACATATAAAATTATTGATTTTTTTAAAAAATAAATTTTGATTTAGCTCTGATATTTTAGAAAATCCAAAGTTTTTGACAAAAAAGTCAAAAACTAAGGTCCACGACTTGCCCATACAGAATATTTTGTAAAATCTAGAACGTAGGAAAAACGGTATTCTACTACATAAAACAAATTTGAAGAAAATCAACCAAGTAGTTTCGGAGATACAAGTGATTTAGTATAAAATTTCAAAATTACCAGGTATACAATGTGAACCAATCATGAGTAAGTATTGTGACCATAATCGGCAGTGTTTTTTACTAATAGAAACACAAAATAGATTGCTGACATTGATGGTGTAAGTTTGGCCAACAACAGTCCAGACAGATATCCTTCACCTTTAAAAATCTGAAAATTTTAATTTTATTATGCTAAAATTAAATAATGTTTGTGAGCAAGTGTCCAATCATACATAAAATACGAAGTAGACATTGAGAGTAAACATTAAGACCAGTAAGAAACGTGTAGCCTAATTAAGAGTAAGTACATACCTACATACTACAGCAAGTGATATACTGGTACCAATAAAACCTGTTATTATTTCATTGAAAACATATTTTATGTATGTGCCTATAAAGCCTTGTCTGTGGTGTGCCTAACCTTTGGTAGCTGTAAGTTTCCAGACACACTGTCATCCGTCATGCCAAGTCCTAGCCTTAGAAAACTACACTGAGTGGTATCTCAATTTTGTTAAATACTTTTACAGTGGGATAAGGTACTTGGTCGTTTTTTTTCTCTCTCTCTTTTACCTAAAGTTTCTTTGTAGGCCTTTTTTTAATCAAGTTTAACGGTTCGAAAGTTTTACTATTAATTCGTAAAACTGTTGGCATATATTAGAGCGCGCGATTAGCTCAGTGGTTAAGCACTCGCTTGCCATGCGGAAGGTCCCGGGTTCGAACCCCCGCGCCGACAAAAATTTGTATTCTTAATTTGATTACAATTGTTTGTAAGGGATACCTTCCGGTGCGCTCGTGTTGACCCAGCACCTAAATGGGAAGTATTGTGTCACTTCTCGCCCATCAGAGGGGAGGCATACTACGGGATGGGCAGGCTACAACACAGACCACAAGCGTCTACAGTAGCTCCTGTTTCATGGCTACGAAATAAAAAAGGCTGTGAAACACTCATCTTTAAAAAAAAAAAAAAAAAAAAAAAAAAAAATCAGGAACTAGCTATCTTACGGTGAAGTCTAAATAGAGCACTTATTAATAAATAATATGTACGTACATTGTCTTATTCCTGAGAAAATCAGTATAGCTGATTTTAACTGTGCTGCTCTCAAGAAGAAATTCATATACAATACATTGGCCTTTCTTGTAAATCTCACTAAAATAATTAAGATTATTTTGTCCTTAACAAATGACCTTAATTTTTTTTTTTTTTTTTTTTTTTCTTTTGTAATGCTTTCTTTGCATTTCAAACTACATTGATAGATATAGGTATGATACTCGTATGTATGGAGCTGGAGCAAGTGGTAGTTCTTGAATAGTTAATATATTATTATACCTAATAGATAAACTAGCCCAAGTTTTATTTATGGACTTTTTAAACTAGACAGGTAATGTGCTCACATTACAAGGTGTGTCGACCTGAGTTCTTAATAGGAAATCTCGTTGGGCAAGACAGATTGCATTGATTGAATAACAATTAGAAATATTATCCATTGATAGACCTGAGGCCAAATAGACAGGTATCTTGGCCAGGGTTCATTTCCCGGTCTTTGTTAGTTTTCCTGAATTTCAAAAAATAGAGCATGACGAGTATC
The DNA here is from genome assembly GCA_024516035.1 of Bactericera cockerelli. NCBI lineage: Eukaryota > Metazoa > Arthropoda > Insecta > Hemiptera > Triozidae > Bactericera > Bactericera cockerelli. The sequence continues at coordinate 25,748,649 of CM044959.1, read as the reverse complement.
GAACCTGAGCCACAAAACTCCTGGGCATGTTTATTTTTGTCGACGGAATATTTAACCGCTCCCTAGATTTTTTAAATCCACCTACACTGATCATGCGGTGACTACTGTCTAATAGATAAGAGGATGACGTCAGTATTTGCTCTAGGGTCCAATTCCACGAAGGTACATTTCATTTGACATTGATTTTTTTAAAAAGAGACCACGTTGCAAGGTGAAAGGACTAAAAGTTCCCTTGAATTTTCATTTCAAGGGTATAAAAATATCTCGAATTTTCAATGAACATAATTAATGAAGAAAATATCATTAAAAAATATATTCTGGGAATTGAGAATCATTGATCATGCAGAGTAAAAGTTGTAAGAAAACTTAAATGAAATAAATTCATAGTAGCTTCATAGATTTGTCTCCTGGTGTGTTGATATTTGAGATACATGGTTACAAAGTTCGAGGTGAAATCTCAAAGAAATAAATCAAGGAAAATAGACAAAATCAAGTATCTAAAAATTGAGTCTAATAGATGAAAACTCATAAACCATCAATAAAACAATAATAGGTTAAACGTTTTTAGACGAGACGAAACCACACTGGACTAGACGAAACTACATGAGATTAGACGAAACCGACTAGACACTAGACCAGTTGATATGAGAATAGACAGACTAGACTTACTAAATAATAATTTTAATGTATGGGACTCAAACCACCTACCTCCAGGTTACGAGTCTGCCGCTACTGAGGTCAATCTCATCTCTCATCATTAATTATGTTATTACTCTCTCTGTTCCCAGTTTCAACTGTGTCCCACTCGAAAGCGACAGAAGATCAGGCAAAGAAGGCGATTTAGGAAACGGTAAGAGAATAGTTTCTGCTCTCCCCATCTTCTCTATCTACCCTATGTCTTAGTTTCCTATGACTCTCTCTTTCTCCCATCCTCTCTCTTTCTCTCTATGATAGTAGTATTAACTGGTCCAACTCACTTTGTTTCTTTGCCTCTCAACCACTGTCTTATCTCTGTTCAACAATGATTACTCCTTCCTTCTCTGTTTATGCTCTCCTCCATCTTTCTCTCTCCGCATTCTTTTATCTCTCTCCTTGCTGGTTTTTGGGAACATTAACCGCTGTCCTGTCTGTCTTTCTTCCTCTCAAATTCTACCTTATCTCTCTTTCTCAACAACAACAACAACAACTTGGTCTCGTCTCTCTCTTTTACCATATCTTTCCTACACTCTCTCTCTCTTTTTGCCCCTCTTCTATCGGCTTTCTCTTTCTCTCTCTTTCTTATGCGAACCTCTCTTGAATTAATTAAAGTTTCATCAAGTCTGAATTACTTAATATTAAACTTACCTCCCGCTCGCCAAATACAATGCTTTGTGTGCATTCTCCCTCTTCCTCCCCCCAACATAGATCTTCCTCCCCCCCCCCTTCCTTTTTCCCCAAGAAACTTTTTCACCAAAATTATTTCTACCTTACCTTTCTTCTTCTTCCTTTTTCCTGTTTTTAGTTCTCACTCAATGACTCATTTAATTTGTTTGCGTTCTCAGGATCATTAGCTAGAGGGTTTTCATTGTTTTGAGTTTTTCTCTATTATTTTTATTTTCCCTTTCTGTATGGATACCTATAATAAGAGTTATTACGTTTGTATAAAATAGATTACAGTTTACGATAAAATTTGATACTGAATTGGGTGTCTGCATAATAAGAGTAGTTGAACTGCAGAAATTGAACAAGATATCTTGTTCAATTTATGTTTACAAAAAAACATCTAATATTACCTTATAGATGGCTTTTCATGTTGGTTTGTTGAATACACAACAAACAAGACATTTTTTATTTTCTTGGATATAGTGGCTATGGTGCTCTATACCTGTAGACTCTTTAGATTATAAAGTCATGGAAACACTGAAGGCCGAAACATCTAATTAATGCTTTAGATAATATCATATATGGTCAAACACAATGCTTTGTGTGCATTCTCCCTCTCTCTTCCACCGGGCTTATTATGTGAGGACGTGTTCCGCAATTCTGAAATTAACTAACCTTTCTATCTTTGTTCTCCTCAGATGTTTGAGGAAGGAGCGTCCCATCATCAGCTCTCCTAAGTTGTTGAATCCGAAATATTTGACGGGTGAGAAGTGGCACAATGTCATCCTGACTATCCCTGATCCCCAGATGAAGACCCGAACACCTATGCCTCCACCTCGTAAGAAACGAAGAAGTCTCATCAACCTGAGTAGAAAACCAAATGGAAGTGTCGAATATGTCAACCTCTGCTCCTGCCAGAATGAAATAGCATGTGATCAATACATCTTTGACCCCCGCAACCTCCTGGAAAGCAGGGCTTATTCCAGTGAACCAGAACTATTTAAGAAATTCAATGAAAACATACCTCAGAATAAAGAAGAACACAGCAACCTCAGGAAGTTTGTGTCCTACGAGGATGTGACAAGTCGAAGAGCATTCTGCCATGTAATTAAAACTAGCGACAATACCAACGTGCTACATAGCTACATCAATAGATGTTTGCTTTGTTATATCAATGAGATCATGTCTCGTCTAGAACAACTAAATAGAACTAATAATGATGTATACAAGTTCAAACTTGATGATACTAGTACTTGTGATTATGATGAATATAGCAAGAAAGAAATACAGATGTACGAGACTAAGGAAGGAAAGGAAGAGGAACAAGATGGAAGAACCGTATTAGACAAAGAAACAAAACTTTCTGAAATAAATGAACAGAAACTGTTGGAAAGTTTCGAAAACTTTTGTATACATTGTTATTTGAATAAAATTCAAACTCATCCAGAGGAACGGGAGGACATTTCTTCAACTTCAAGGAAAGTAAAAGAAAACAATTTAAAATCTTCTCGAACAGGTGATAACAATAATTTCCCTCTAGCGAATAAAAATGGTGGCAATAAAGTAAGTCTCGTGGGAGACTCACATGATATGGAGAACTCTCGTGAAAACTTTACAGGCCGGGCGACCGTAACAGAAAAGGAACGCGTCTGTGCTTCTTCTATGCGAACTGAAACTTTGTTTCTACCAAGGCAAAGTAGTCTAGACAAAAAATACGAATGCTTATTCTGTTGCATAAATAAAGAGAAAACAAAACAGAAACATTACAACAGCGGTTCATTACATGAAATTTATTCCAAGAAACAAAAATATAATGTATTCAAGAGTGATAACATAAATGAACAAGAATGTAAATACACAATTGGGAATAAAATAGGGGATAAAATGAAGAACAAGATTAGGAATGAAAAATTGTGTGAAATAAATAATGCTCAGAATAAAAGCATGCACACACACAGTAATAATATGTTGGAACATTTTAAAAATTTAAATTCCTGTCGGAAAAGGCATTTGAATTTATTCAAATTTATGTGTTTCCAATGTTTTTATGTTTATATACAAATTTTATACGTGCTGCAAAGTAGTGCATTGTTTATAGAGGATTTCACTAGCAGTCTATTTAAAATGAGGAAATGTGAGATGATGAGAAATCTGAGCATACGAGAGATTCGGACCATAGTGGTTATGGTCCAAGAAATTCATTATTGTTACAATGATGGTAAGAAAAAGTCGAATTTTTGTAAGAGTTGCTCTCAGATGTTACATGCAGATGATGTGGAGAAAGTGTTTGATCAAGCTGAAGAGGCAACTCTGAGTGAAGGTAAAGCTGAAAATGTAGAGAATACGAGTAGTAGTAAGATTCATTCTAAAAACATTACACCCAAGGGTTCTCAGTTTAACGATTCAATACAAAAAGATTCTGTATCGACTTCTGATAATGTAAATATTCAGAAGTCCATGTATTCCAATATTGACAAAACTAATGATCTGAGGATAATAAATAACACTGTACGGGACGATCCGTGTGAAATTGATGAACTCGGAATTATAGGAAGTAAGATCTATGACAGAAAGGATAACACACGTCAAGGGTTCATTCTGAACAAGAAAAAATATACTAACTCAGATAATATAATAAACAATAATTCAAGTAAACCTAATGATACCGAAAACAAATTAAAGTTCAAGGTACAAAAAACAAAAGTGATAAAAAATACCTCGATAAAACAAAGTTTAAAAGAAACAAAAGATACATTAAATACTGATAAATCCATCCATGTTGGAACAGAAAATCAAACCACAAAGAAGATCATGCAGAACTTCGAGAAAACTAAAGATCCCTCTGCTGCAGAAAGACGGAAGGATAAGTTCCAGAAACTTATGGCAGATTTACATTCGAAGAAGATCCAAAACCAACCTCAACATCAAATTGAATCTCAAATGACTGTCAGTAAATCCCTTGTAGATTCTTCTGAATCTGAAATCAAAAAATCCCCTCATCATGAGGTTCAAAAAATATTTGATGACAATGGAAACTACTTGGATACCAATGACAACTTAGAGCATAAATCATCTGAACATTGAACTGTCAAATGGAAATGGAGAGCAAAATGACCGTTTAAAAGAAAGTTCGATTCACAGTTCAAACAAGTTAGATCTCACTGATTCAGTTCTTGCCCAAATCAACGAAAATTCTCCGAAATTCTTCATTAAGAGAAATAGCATGAAGCGGAAGAGTTACAGGGTAAAGTGTGCCACTGACAATAATCTTCAAAATGATCTCTTGCAAGTACCAGGAGACTTTGAAAGCAGAAGATCTTCGGTGACAGACTCTTTGTATGAATTAGAAGCTTCCTTGTATGAAATGCTTCAGAACTCTTGTAGTCTTTCTATCGAAGATGTCGAGTATGTGTAACTATACGAAACTAGGTACAATTTACCATTGAATACTGATGTGTTTGGATTGATGTATTCGGAAAAACATCATTTAGCTATTTGTGTAATAGGTTGCAGGAAACTGGATCTATAATATTTCAAGAGATATTATTCATCTAGAAGTATTAATTTGATATTGTTAATAGTAGATAGAGTTCAAAACAGACGAAAAAATATATAATTTCGTCATGCCATTTTTTTACATAAAATTTGTTTTTACTTTTAAAACTAAAATGCAGTACAAGTTTATTAGGTAACACTATATCAACCATGCTATCTTATGACTATGTATACTTGTATAGTATACCTTAATAACATTACCAGACCTCAAGGCGAGTGGATGGCTTTATCATGTCAGTGTTAAACATGTTGGGCTCTTTTGTAATCCAGTTACAGTAAGAAATATAAGACTAGAAGTTGTTTCTCTATATCCTCACATGGATGGCGTTATCGCATGAGTAGTCACAGACAGTAGATTTTGATCACACTTTCAATGACCACTGTTTGTACAATTGGAGCTAATATTGCAAGGGCCCCCAGAACCAAGCAATATGGTCTCCTCCTGTTTAAAGTCCCCACAGACTGTGGTCTACTCCCTGTTTATATCAGCCAGACTACAATGTATCAGATAGTTATTAATCTATTGGTAAATTAATGACCATTGTGACAGATCGTGTTGAATTTCTCCCTATTACCAGTAAATCAGATGAAAATTCTTTTTAGCAAAAACTGCTTGGTCATTTCTAAGGTTGTTGAGCTCTAAAATGTACCAAATTGACACAAAAACGTTTGCCTTCACATCATACATTTTAAGTTCAATTTCCTTCCGAGGCAAATATTATCTTTTTTACTTCCTTAGAAATTTCTAATATTAGAAATCGGAAGTTTTTTTTAGCGTTGTAGCTCTTCTGTATTTTTATATGATATTAGGTAATCTCAATAACTTAAAAGCCCCTATGTTCAAATAGAAATATTTTAATCCAGGTGTTAAAACAATGAAAAACTCCATTGGGTAATAAACTGGTAGATACTTCATTATCGGAACAATGCCTACATGACGACAGAATAATGAACCATAATCTTCTTGGAAACCAGTTGCGTGCTCACATCCATATCGCCAACTCTAGTTCCACTGCCGTAGGTAAAACTTTGACCTAAAAATCTAAAACAAATCCGGCCGACAATGTGTTTGTTCTTAATACCTACATTTAAGTGTTTTTAGTCCGTACGCGACAAGTTCAAGATGCAGGAGCATTGTCCTGGTTCCAAGTTGCTGACTATAGAGCATTGCTTGCCAGCTTTGTTCACTTTGATACTGACTTCCGAGGTGAGTACTTGGTAGTCCCTCTAGAAAAGTTTTTTTGTGGTTTAATGTCACTTTTAATTACTGTGCCCTCCCTAACCTCCCGTACGTATTTTTTTTATAATCATAATAATAATAATATCGCCTTTTTTATACTGCTCGATCAAGACTATTAAAGTCCCAATATTCCAGCAGTTATTATGTGGTAAAATCTCAAAATTGGAGGATATCATGTCCTGTCCCGGCTGGGTTTCGAACCCACGACCTCTGGAATCTCTGGATTCACAGAGTGCCGCCTTTACCTAATACAGAGATGTTTACCCGTACTTCGTCACCGGAACATTCAATACAACCATAATAATCTATTTATGACAATATCGACTTAGTTAAACAACATAGGAGGAAGACTAAATTCAATAGTTCTAAGAATAAATAAAACGCCTGATAACACCAGGAAAAAGCGGAACTCCAGTCAAACTAAAGCAGTCAGCGCTTGTTCTTCGAAAAATTCAACACAGGAAACAAAACGTCGCTCACAGTAACAGGAACACAGGATAGAGTTACATAATTATTTTTTTAATATGAAAAACAAAATGAAATAAAAGAAAGGTTCGAGAAAAATAATAAAAGAAACTGGATGAGGAATGAAAAAGAGAAGAGATAGTGGAAGTAGGTGAGAAGTACAGCGATGGAGAAGTGGGAAGAAGGAGAAATAAGAATTGTAAGAAATAAATAACAACTGACGGAGGAGCAGATGATAAGAAGAGGAGGGAATGGAGATGACAAGATGGAGTGGGAGAACAGTAATACAATACGAATCATCGTGACAAAAGATATGTATAGAAATCACAATGTAATTTATTCTTATAGTTGAAAGGAAAAGAAGCGATAGAAGAGAACAGGGAATGAAATAGGAAGAGAGTTAGTGGGTATGAGCAGGGGATGAGAGAGAGGAAGAGAGTGTGTAAAGAGGAAATAAACAGAGTTTGTAAGGAGGGAGAGAGGGGGAGTATATGTAGGAGGAGGAGGAAGAGGGAGGGTTCTCGTAATTTCCAAAGGAAGAAAAGTGATAACACCCGAAGAAGACAGAAATAAAATTGTGCCGAGGAGGTTGCCAGGTGATAGATACACTTTCTTTATTAATTTTTTGAAGCCACCTCAGCAGCTCGATCGATAAGGCGACGGAGTTGTAACTTAGAGGTTGGTCAGTCCTGAAGAAATACCAACATTGTTCCAGGAAATAATAAAGAAGAACGGGGGATTTTTAGCGGGTGAGCCGACAGAATTAGTGCCCTTCAAGAGGGGCGACACACCATACCCCCCGCATATCCTTCAGCACTAGAGCTTTTGCTGAAGAAATCTTGTAAGATTTTCCCCCTAAAAAAAAGTCGGTGATTCAAGTGACGCAAATTGGTACTTTCATCGGTCGATAAGTACTCAGAAACACAAATTAATGATTCATGGGACTGTAGTGAGTAGTACCTTTGTTCTTACTAACTCTATGTAGATAGTGAGTATGTTAGACTGAAAATTATGTTTGAAAACTGTCTATTTTGTCTGCCCGACCGGGTTCCAACTCACCACAAACATCATTCCCACATTAATTTGAGAGGGGAAAACAGTTTACAAAAATAAATACATATTTAAATCTATAAGAAATATATAGATAGTAAATAAAAGTTTAAGTTGTGTTGTCATATATGTGTTAATCACTTTCGTAATATATCAACTACTCAAACTCGCTTTACTAAATCTACACTGAAACCGGGACTTGAAATACCGACCTCCAGGTAATAAGTCCGCCGCCTTATCGATCAAGCTACTGAGGTCGGCATAGATAGTAAATACAAACTAATTTTTCCTATAGCGGATATTAAAAGCGGACTTGGTATAATATTAATTCTAAGTGATGCAAGATTATGGGTTGGATGGTAAAGATTGCCTCAGGTAATAATCCCGCCCATTGTGATTTATGTAAATAAATTTCAATAAAGAGTTTACTACTGCTACTAATATTAGTTCTGGAGGAATATCATTTACTGTTCCTAGTTTCTACACATCACGTAAAATCTCCAGGGCTTCCAGTAGAAATCAAGAACATGGCAAGGTCTCTTCTCCCATGTCCCATTGCAAAAGTTCATGGAATTCAAATGAAAACGTCTTTCAGTGTCTTCATTCTCTCTCTCTCCCTAGATCTTCCTCCCGTCTCTCAGTGAATTTTCGTTGTTGACATTTTCTCCTTCTCTCTCCTTCTTATTTCAAATTATAATTTCAAACAAAATTATTTTGCTTCTTATATTTTTTAAGGTTTCATTTTTTATTACAATTCTTCCAAATGGGTTTCCTATATGTATAGCATAACCATACAGGGTGTCATTGAAGACATCCCAAGAAAATATGATTCGAAATAAATTTAAAAAGCCATTAATTTTTTATGTTGTTACACTCCAAATTTTCTATCGAGCACATTATAGATACTATATTATTGATATAATTATTATAAATGATTGATTAAATTTCAACTTTGCATCTAGTTATGTATATCATACTGTGAAATAAATACAGAAGTTTTACCGTTTTTGTTTTGTTTTCATACAAAGAGTACCTTTAATTAACTGTTGAACAAGAAATCATAAAAACGGATGTCTTATTAACAGGCTTGCAATAAAAAATACCTTATGTTTTCCTGACTGAATGCCGTAAGATTTCACAGGTTTTTTTTCGAACTGACATTCTTCTGCTGCCACTAAAAGGCTAAAAATAAGAATGCTGATCACTGACATTCAAAGCAAATTAAGAGTTTCGCAGATTACAAACAGAATGAGAACATAGTTCACATGTGGGCGTCTTAGAAACCTATACATTATTTTTGTTAGTATTTTGTATATTTATTGAATTCAGAAGGAGGCTTACCTACTAAATTAGGTACAAACAGAATACATCTGTATGTGGGAAATACAATCAAAATTTGGTATGTTTAAGATCTGAAAGAGATTCAATAATAGCTTTAAAAAAGTTAAGAAATTTTAAAATGACTTTCCGACTATGGTCATATTTGTCATGGTCATGTCTACTGGAAACTTTTTGAAGAGTGACTGATTTTGTATCACCCTCTTTTTTACATTAGTTACGGCAGGAAATATTAACAATAAAAATAATAAGAGGTGGAGAGAGAGAGACAGAAAGAGAGGAATTGAAGATGAATTTCCAAAAAAGAAAATTCATCTAATGATGAAAATGATGATTGTTGGAAAAGGAAATCAAAACATGATTGATGAAACATTTCACAAAATTCTGATAGCAAATGACAATGATGTGGGAGTTTTGCCCAATCAAAGGTTCCTCACTCTAATGGGTTCGACTGACTATTATTATCATAAAAATAATCATCTGAAGGTTTAATTTTTTTCTTGATGAGTTCTTTATTATTGATGTTGATTTTCTTTGTCATTGATATTTTTTTTTACTAAGTCAGGAATGTCCAGGCTCATTAAAGTAATCTTCAAAATACGAGAAGTTGATATTAACTTTTAGTTCATTCACTAATATACAGCAGATTTTTTTTAATGAGACGGTGTGATGTTATGTAATGTTTTCTTCCGAAAATATCCGAAATGAAGATGAAAGAAAAACTAAAGAAAAATACGAAGGAGCAAATTGTATTTGGAAAATGTTAGGGGACGGGAAACGGTAGTCTTTTAGTTTAGACGAAAAAAATATCGAGGAGCGAGGGGTACTTTCATGCCCCCCCCCCCGAAAATCAGTCTCGTATTGTAAATATTCCTTTTTTGACAGATCATTGGAAATGGAACCTAATTAGTTTTTGTTCATCACAATGGTGATATCACTACTTCTCATACTTGTTAGACCTATTTTTCTACTGCCACACATATCTATGCGGCTGTGTACTAAAATTGTATCCTTCAGTGTATTTTCCATACCTACTTGGGACTTGAACCACCAACCTCCAGGTGAGAAGTCGCCACTTTATCGATCAAACTACTAAAGTTGGTGAAAATGCAATAAATACAAGAATGTAATTCTGATATTCATGAAATTACTAAAATACTAACTTTCACCGACCTCAGTAGCTTGACAGATAAGGCGAAGGACTTGTGATCTGAAGACTCTAAAGGTTGGTGGTTCAAGTTTAGCAAAAATTTTGAAAAGCGCGTTTCAGTAGTTCTGATATGACTACGATTGAGATTAACACACATATTGATAACTTTAAAAAATATATCAAAATATCTGTAAAAAAAAATCATCATGGGATACTCGCGACTCTGCTTATTAGATATAACAATACCTTTCAAAACCATCATTTCCTCCATATTTCCTCAACATATGTGGCTTGATGAAGAATTGCACGTACCTACCATTAGTATCTATTTATTTTAAAAACACTAAACCTATATAATCATGTATGTGATAAAAAGGTCATTGCTAATCAAAGAGGTACGAATTTTCTAAACCCACCACTGTGCTAGAGATTGCGCTGTTTTAACTCAATTTTTTGTGCCTTTTGTAACGGCCAGATGAGGTGGAGGGGGGAGCTTTTCGTTTTAGTTCAAACGTAGACACTCTCTGCAGTGCATGTGTGTTGTTGGTGCATATTTCCGATCTGTGAGGAATCATATTGTTTTGAATTTTTGAAAAAAAAAAATACAAAACCAACGTAAGTTTTTGCAACTGTCATTTTTAAATCGTTTTTTTTTTTTTCATCTACAGTTATTTTTGATTTTTTTTCTGCACTTCATTAGAGGACATAGCACCGAATTTAGGTTTAATAGATTGCCATGTTTGCGAAGTTTACTTTGCAGTTGCGGACAAAGAAGACAACCAAACAGCATGGGACGGAAGTCCGGGTTCGATTCAAAGGATTGCCAGTGGCTATAATTTCAGCCTTTGACTTTAATTTTAACTGTAAATTTACACTTGGAAATAATTTATTAATTTTAATATCGATGTCGTAATACTCATCAGTGATCAATTGTTAATTTTTTTTTTTTTTTTTTTTTTTTTTGAATTTCCTGAAGAGTATATTTGCTTCCATAAATGTTAAAAGTCCTCAAACTTGAAAGACTCCAACCATTTTTCCCATCCATATATTTTATTTTAATAATGTGTCTTATTATAACAAAAATACAACTAAGGAAAACTTGTCCTAAGAAAATACATTTGGTAACTTTTTAATTCCTAGTTGGAATTTTCTATGAAATGAATTTAAATGCAATCCTATCTCCTGAAAGTTCAAAAGTACTTAGAGAAAATAAAAGAAGAGGATGCAATCGTTAATCATCAAATTACCATAAATAAAAACAATTTCATTAGTACTATTAGATCCACTAGTTCAATTTTTTTTTTCATGATTTAGTAATTCTGATTAGTATATCCTGTCAAAAATACCAGATTTCTTTGGTTAAGTTTCTAGAGGGGTCGCCATTACTAATCTTTTGAAATTCGTTATCTAAAAAATACAATTAGGTAAAATTGATAAAAAATGTTTTACCAAAAGTAATTCGGTCGACCATGAAGTTTACCAAAAGTTCACAAGGGTCTCTAGGATCAAATGCTAATATCTCGCGGAAAATAATTCAGTACCCCACTACCCCGGGTCACACCGTTCGATTGATCTCAGGAAAGTGTTGAGAAAAACTTAAATGGAATATTGCCTTGGACAACAGTAACAACGCCTCATTGCAATTTTGAAGGAAAGAAAATATCAAAAAATAAAAAATAAAAAAATAGTCATAAGTGTGTAATTTATTGATGGTCATTTTTTTACAATTTCATTGAAAAAATATACTTTTTATTTATTAAATAAAAAAATTACTGTCATTTTTTAAATAACAAGATAAGAAAAGTACATTAATTCACTCTTAACAAATTACATATTCACAAATTTTTAGTTTAGAGTAATAACAACGTTTTATTTACGAGTATTTATAAGTAAAGCAAGGTGTCATCTTCTCTTTTCATCGGAAGCACTGATAATATACTTCCAGCATTGTCTTCTGGTCCACGGTACAATGGTGACACCATCAGGACGTTTGCCATCACTGCGATCAAGACCTGTGAATTCTTTATAACACAGAAAAGAAAAATCACAAATTTATAACACAGAATTTCAATAACCCGACCATTTTGGAAATAAATACTTTAATCATAAATAATCGACTCGGCTGTAGACCGAACCTGTAAAGTACCAACTCCTGAGTTATGAATCTTCCAAGTTCTCTATTGTCAAAAGAAATTAAATCATAATGAGTTTCTAAATAGAACACAAAACTATCAAAACCACCAGCACACTTTTCAATTCATGTTCTATTTCTGTGTACGCCACATTGCATGCCCCGCCTCACCCGGGCGGACTGACTTCGGAAGTAATTTTGTGCATGTTTTACCTGTCATTAGCACACAATTTTCATAAATTTAGTTTTCGCCATGTTTGTCCTGCACTACCCAAACCCTCCTTCCGTTGTGGCTTTCCAAGTGCTTTCTATTTTGAAAAGTGCGTAATGTTTATAAAAATTGTCACCCGCAGACTTTTAGTCGTATTTAGAAATATTTATCTGTAAAAAATGTTATTACACACTAAAAGTTTTAATATTGTCATTCCTTGCTCGAATGTAATTTTTCAAATATTTTTTTTTATTCTCATGAATTAGTTACCTTTATTTAAGATATTTAATTGAATAATAAAAATCATAAACTGGTAGATAATAGTAACTTTAGATTAATAGTTGCTTGTTCTTTTGAACATTAAGTATTATTTTGAGGATATTTAGACAACTCAATAAAGACTAAATACCTAGACTAAATATAACTCAATAGCTCAAATTTTACCAAGCAATCATCTAGTTTTAAAAAAAATGTCCTCAGATAAGCTGAAAAGTGCATAAAACGAAAGTGTTACAAGCACTTGCAAGGAACTACAGGCCCTATGACCCAATAAAGCTTCCTACAACTGAACATTATAAGCACTTTTTTTATTCCCCTGGCATATTTCTCATCATTTAATATTTTTTTATTTCCCACTTCCTCCTCTTCCTTCCCTCCCCTGCACCCTCTCCTCCCCACTCCCTCTCTCCCGGGGAAGACAATTCACACTCCCCCCTCCCCCCTTCCTGTTTTGAACAAGTTTATTGACATCTCAAGTGACAGGCTATGTGAGAAACTTGGTGATGTGATACAAAATTCAATTTCTGCACCCTCCTCAACACTTCAGCGAGATGAAAGATTGCCTCTCACCCATCAACCTCATTACCTTCAACACTTGCAAAGACATTGTTGAAATATATTCTCTTCTAACGATGATGGCCAATTCTCTACCATTTAACAGCGAATAAATTGTCAAAATGATTTGTAAAATGTTGGGACTTCAACCCCCACCGATGTTTTTTTTTTTTAAATATCGCGCCCCTTGCGTTTTTAATATCCTTACAAAAATCCTTTGCAGTTTTTACTTTACATCTAAAAGAAATACCTTACCAACAAACAGAGAACACCCATTTCTTTTACATCAATGAAAACAAGTAAACACCTTGCGTTCCAAACTCCCTCAGCGCCCAAGCTGCGGTGGAAAGCCATGTTGTCCATGCTGGCAAGGGAAAGCCATGCTGGCAAGGGACGTCACCTGCTCCACTACAGAGCAATGGCAGGGAGATAAGCGGTTTTGATCAAAAGTATACAAGTTGCCTGGATATAAGGGGGGGGGGGGGGGGTGTGAAACACTGGACAAAAGGCATGAAAGTGTAAAGAGAGAAGGAGGAACGTAACCACTTCGCTTAAGCCTGGCAGGCATCAAAAGATTTTTTTCTCCCTTTTTAAACATTCAGACCAGATGGGGAAAATGCAAGGAGAGGAAGAATGAAAGAGATGGAAGATAGAGAAGTCTCAGAGGCAGAAATAAGAGAGGTAGAGAAGGAGTTGAGGGGAAATGGGAGGGAGAAGATGTGAAAGTAGAAGGAAGTAAGAGGGAGGACTGACAGGGTTGAAGACAGAGGGAGAGAAAGGATAGACTGTAGCAGAAGCAAGATATAAGGAGAACAGGAGAGAGGAGGAGGTGCATTGCACTACATTACATGCTCGTATGTGCTGATGTAGGAACATGCAAATTCTTACGTGACTTTTCCCAGGCTCCCCGCACAGGGCTCTGAAGTGTACGCCACTCCATGAGGCTGGAACCTGGAGGCAGGTAAATATAATATGGAGATCCTCTGAGCTATGTATGCACGAGTAGCATATGTATAATGGAACATAATCAACATGGGTTACTTTGTTATTAAGTTAACGTTGTTTTATAATATTATTCAAATATTCATGTAGAATTGTAGATCTTTTATTTATTTATTTATTTATTTATTTATTGTTCAAGGGATACAGAATATGTACATAGAACATGATTTGTGAAAGTAAGAGAAAAAAAAATACAAGATATAAAGGAAGTACTTAGGTAAAAAAAAAAAAAATACAAAGTACAAAAAAAAAAAAAAAAAAAAAACAACAGAAGAAGCTAGGATAACATAGTGGATGACGTAAATTCATCCATGGTATATGGTTCCATGTCCAATAATTTATCTTTGAGCAGGGATTTGAATGTGTCACGGCTCGACGATTTCCACTCATCTGGTAAGTTGTTGTACAGTACAGATCGTAGGTACCTATGTAAAAAATAATATACATTTTAGAATTCCAGCGTTTTTTCACCTAAAGTTTTATTTTGTGGGAATGTTCTAGCACATTGTTTGAGGAATTCCTTTTTTTTCTAACTTTGAAAAAAAAAATTGGAAGCTGTTCAGCGAAAAATCAGAAGATGATTGGAGTGAAATTGAAAGTTTTCAACAAATTTAACTAGAAGGCTGATCTTAAATAGAAAGAAGCACATAGATAGACAGGTTCAGGTGTAAACAAGTGGAATCACCTGCGGTTTACAACAGAACAACGATTTTTCATAAATATGTATTGGTGGTAGCGCAGAGATCCTTGGCTTCAAATCCCACCCATTCTATGTGTTTATCCTCATTCATTTGAGACTTTGACCTTATTCAAATGGCACAAGGGGACTCAGTCTTAATCTAGCAGTATAAATTAATAAGTATTTAATTATTATTATAATCATTATCATTTATTGTAATATTACTTCCGCAAAATTTCTAATATTAGAAATCGGAAGTATTGTGTTTTTTTTTTAATTACTTAGGTACCAATTTATTTCTGTGTTGAAATAGTCCAAGAAAGTGAATTCTTCATTCAAAATTTTACGTATCTCTTTTACATAACAGATACCTTTAGTAAAAGACAATAATAATTGCACGAGCTATTCTTATGTTAATTCCAGTCGTTTACATGGCACGCCATTCCTTTCTCATGCTCCGATATGAATAATAATTATTTTCCTTTAAATTGTTCCTAAGTAAGTTTAGTCGTAATTTTAATTGTGTTTATCTTCCACCCTCCCTGTTCTGAAGTTCTCTCCTGAATTTTGTCGCGTTATATTGACGCAGAGGATTCTTAGAGAATCCTACTTTGGATTGCTTAGTCACTAACAGACTGATTAATTCGTGAACATGACGTGCCATTAACCATTCGATTCTGTATTAAATTGTTTGTCAAGTCTATTATTGATTTTTTTCATTGGCAACATTGGCAAAAAAAAAAAAAAAAAATCAGTGGCAAGAAAATTCCCACCTTCAGCACAAGATTTTTATTTTTTGAAGGTAGGTATACTCTCATTATTTGTTGAATATGTTTATTTGTGAAATATAAATACATGAATATACCTACTTAAAAAAACACTGCCAATTATGGACACAATACTTCCTCGTGATTGCTTCACATTGTAAACACGTGCCAATTTTGAGATTTTATAGAAAATTACTTGTATCTCCAAAACGGCTCAACCGATTTTCTTCAAATTTGTTTTATATGGTAGAATATCGTTTTTTCTACATTCTAAATTCCACAAAAAATTCTGTATCGGCAAGTTGTGGTCCTTATTTTTTTACTTTTTTGTCCAAAATTTCGGATTTTCTTAAATATCAGAGTCAAATTATAATTAATTTAAAAATAAATATAAATAAATATAAATAAATATAATAAATATTAATTTAAAAATAAATGTAAAACTATAAAATGCATATTTTTACAAAATTTCAACGAAATCGGGTGTACCGTTCACGAGATATAAGCGTTTAAGTAAAAAGTTAGTGGTCAGGCGCATGGCCTCTTTCACCCAGAACCGCTAGTACGAATTCGATGAATTTAAAACAGAATGTCTCCTAGATGTGTGCAAAATTTCATCAAAATCCGTTGAGTAGTTTTCGAGATTTGCGCGTTACAAGGAATCGTTTTAACAGACCGACAGAGCGACAGACCGACAGACGGACACAAAACCAAATTTACTCAGTAGGTTATGAAACGTCCAGAAATATGAAAAAAATTGAAATCGGAGCAAAAAAATATTTTTTTTTACAAAAAGGAACACAATACTTCCGATTTCTAATATTAGAAATTTCTCGGAAGTAAAATATGCTACTTTACAGCCAGAGTGATAAATTTCACAATAGCAAAAAGAATGGCTTGAATTAATTATTGTAACCAAATAAATTGTAATATTTTTAACGGTTACTAACTTTATATTTTGTTTATTTTCAACGTCTTCAAGACGGTTTAATTCTATTTCACCCTATAAGGTAAGGAAGGGAATACAAATTCGTGAATCTTCGCTGATCACGCTTACCAGAGCAACTGTTTTGTTATTTTATAAAAGTATAAATTGGAAAATCAAAAGTTTTTTTTTCCCCCACAATCCTTTTCTAAAATTCCATCTTGTTTATTTTTCCTTTCTTTCTTCATTATCTCGGCGCTACAGTTGCAATGTCTTGTGTCTGGTGGGAGTGGTAGGGATAATGCATGGCACCCCTGAGTCTGTGCTTCTCATTGTTCTGCCTGCTTATCTGCCATCTTTCTCTCTCCTTATACACAAACCCTTTTGTTACTTCCTACAGTATAGCATCTTCTCCAAATACAAAATTAACAACAACAAAAAATATTTCTTCTTGGTCATTAAAACGTTTATTCATATTATAAAAATCCACACTTACCATTGTTTTTTGGAGTGAGAATGGCCATGTCTCCAGTTATGTCTCCAGTCAAGAATATTTTTTAATTGGAAGTTCAAGTTGACCAATTTTAATAGTATTGCTTTGTAAACGTTTGTTGTGCCAGCGTCGATGGCATGTTGAATACACCGGTTCCCTTCAGAACACCGAAGTTAAGCGACATCCAGCGAGGTTAAGACTTGGATGGGTGACCATTCAAATTCTAATTCTCGTGACGCTGGCTTTTCCCGGCCCCACTCAGGCTGGGTGAGGTCAATGTGAGTAGCAGGTTTGTGAGTTTCCTGCGAATGGAGGGTAAAACCCCCGTCGTGATATGACCATGGCAGTTGAAAGCGACGTTAAACCCCCGACGTTTCTTCTTGGTCATTAAAACGTTTATTCATATTATAAAAATCCACACTTACCATTGTTTTTTGGAGTGAGAATGGCCATGTCTCCAGTTATGTCTCCAGTCAAGAATATTTTTTAATTGGAAGTTCAAGTTGACCAATTTTAATAGTATTGCTTTGTAAACGTTTGTTGTGCCAGCGTCGATGGCATGTTGAATACACCGGTTCCCTTCAGAACACCGAAGTTAAGCGACATCCAGCGAGGTTAAGACTTGGATGGGTGACCATTCAAATTCTAATTCTCGTGACGCTGGCTTTTCCCGGCCCCACTCAGGCTGGGTGAGGTCAATGTGAGTAGCAGGTTTGTGAGTTTCCTGCGAATGGAGGGTAAAACCCCCGTCGTGATATGACCATGGCAGTTGAAAGCGACGTTAAACCCCACTTTAAAAAAAAAAAAAAAAAAAAAAAAAAAAAAAAAAGTTTGTTGTAAAGGTTTGTAAATAAACAATTATAAAAAATACTTAATAATAATAATAATAATAATATTTAAAATAATAATGAAAAGAATCCCTACTACTAATCCTGTTCCTTTGAAACTAGTAAAAATCTCAATTTCATGAGTATAGAAGCCGATCAAAATTCGGATTTAACACTTATCTTTACTATACTAAAGGCCGTTCTACTCTAGCACAATTTAAATATCCAATGTATTACTGCAGTAAGGAAAAGCAGTTTTTTAATATCAAAATTCAAAACAGAAATTCTAGTCTAGTAATCCTGGCTTTTAAAAATGCAAGTTTTGGTGTAGTTTTGATTTTTTGTACCATAGTGTATTTTGGGCTGCTGAACACGAATCTGAGGTTTGCCAACAAAAATTTTACCGGCAAATTTTTTTACAGGCAAAAAACAGGCAAAAAATTGGACTATTGTTAGTTTTTCTGAAATATCTCCCAAGTGATTTAATAAACGCCAACACTAACTCTATACAAAGTTGTTCACAACTAAATTCCCTACATTTTATATTCTACAAAAAAAATTGTGCGACCAACCTTTGAGCTTTGAGGGCGCCCGCAAAATGCAGGCAAAAAATCAAAAGTGGCCACATTTGCGATTTTTTAAAATTTTACTTCAAAATAACGCTCCTGACAATGTTTTTGGCAGTTAAAGACGTCATTGATGGCTTACAGGCTAAAGTTTCAGACTTTTTCAGCCTTTTAGAAGGACCTTTGCAGCCTTTTAGAGTGATCACAGTCACCTGTGTCTATCTAGAACCCTGGTTTTAAAACAAAAAGTTTTGCTGTACTTGTGATTTTTGGTAATATAGTGTATTTATAGCTGCAAAGTATGAATTTGACGTTTGCCAACAAAAAAATTGCCGTCATTTTTTTAACAGGCAAAAACGGCCTGAATGGAGCTTTTTCAGTTTTTAACAATATCTCCGAAACTGTGCATTTCAAAGCAACGTTGGGTGAATACTAAGTTCAACATAACTGAATTTCCTACATATTATGTTCCCAATATTTTTTTGTGCAACCTACCTTTGAGCTTTGAGAGCGTCCTCAAAGCCCAGGCAAAAAATCAGAAAAGGCAAATTTGGACTTTTTGAAGTTTTACCTCGACATAACCTACTTGGCAGTGTGTATGATATTGTTTAGTTTAGACTCTAAAGGTCTAAACTTTAGAAGCTAAATTTCGTGACCTTTGCAGATTTTTTGTAACACCTGGATCTAGATCAGGATCACTTGCATCAATCTAGGACTGTGGTGTTTCGCTTTCTAGCTCTGATCAACACGTTGCTTTGAAGGATGCAGGAGTAAAAAGAGACAACAAAAATAGAATGGAGATGTTCGAATGGTCCCCGTGAATCCCACAACTTTATTCCAACGGATTTCATTTGCTAAGCATTCCAACGAAAAACTCGAAAACTTTTTGAGCTACGATCTAGGACCTTATTCTCTGTCACTTTTTGACAAAAGATGCATGAGAAAAGGAACAAAGTCCACTCTATACAAAGATCTTAAGCCCCTGACGAACAAGCACTTTACTGGTCAGGTGATTTTTGTTAATATAGTGTATTTATAGCTGCAAACTATGAATTTGACGTTTGCCAACAAAAAAATTGCCGTCATTTTTTTAACAGGCAAAAACGGCCTGAATGGAGCTTTTTTCAGTTTTTAACAATATCTCCGAAACTGTGCATTTCAAAGCAGCGTTGGGTGAATACTAAGTTCAACATAACTGAATTTCCTACATATTATGTTCCCAATATTTTTTTGTGCAACCTACCTTTGAGCTTTGAGAGCGTCCTCAAAGCCCAGGCAAAAAGTCAGAAAAGGCAAAATTTGAAATTTTTGAAGTTTACCTCGACATAAACTTCTTGGCAGTATGAATGATATTAATAATGGTTTTGTTTTAAAACCAGGGTTCTAGATAGACACAGGTGACTGTGATCACTCTAAAAGGCTGCAAAGGTCCTTCTAAAAGGCTGAAAAAGTCTGAAACTTTAGCCTGTAAGCCATCAATGACGTCTTTAACTGCCAAAAACATTGTCAGGAGCGTTATTTTGAAGTAAAATTTTAAAAAATCGCAAATGTGGCCACTTTTGATTTTTTGCCTGCATTTTGCGGGCGCCCTCAAAGCTCAAAGGTTGGTCGTACAATTTTTTTTGTAGAATATAAAATGTAGGGAATTTAGTTGTGAACAACTTTGTATAGAGTTAGTGTTGGCGTTTATTAAATCACTTGGGAGATATTTCAGAAAAACTAAAAATAGTCCAATTTTTTGCCTGTTTTTTGCCTGTAAAAAAATTTGCCGGTAAAATTTTTGTTGGCAAACCTCAGATTCGTGTTCAGCAGCTCAAAATACACAATGGTACAAAAAATCAAAACTACACCAAAACTTGCATTTATTTCGCTATTTTTGGGCTTGCGGTACTAGACTATTCGTGGAGTCACAAAAAAGTAAACCAAACAAAAAACGTTCCAGAATTGTTTCGAAAATTTCTTGTATTATTATTTCCGAGTTATGTAGCCATTTTGATATTTCCATTATAATTTGCTCTACAGAGTCATCCTGTCCCCAACGTGTGCTTCAATTTATTCTCAATTGTTTTATCTCTTCTCTTCTTATTCCTCTCCTTTTCTTTCACTATCATTTTCTCTTTCTAATTAAATCTGTCATATTCAGGTTAATTAATTTGCTTTCTAATATTTATTAGGTACGTTTAAAACGTTCTGCTTTTCTCTCTTCTTCTCTGTTTGCTTTTATCTTTAATCTTTTAGCTAAACGGTTCCTTGCCACCCTCGCCTGTCTCTACTTTTTCTTTGTTTTTCAAGGATTGTCGCCAAGTATTGGATTTTCACCCTCTTGATTCTGCTGTACAGATTTTTCCTCTTCTTATCATCTGCTGTTTCTGTCTCACACTCTCGAATTTTTACTTTCCTTATCCTAGAGAAAGGAAAATAACGAAATCACAAAAAAAAAAATACATTTCTGACATTCACTCTTTACTCTACAATAACGTCTATAACATAATGTCGCGCGAAAGACAGTATTTTTCATCATAAGACAAACTTTTGCTGTGCACATTGCATAACTATCTTGATTCAAGGCGTTCATAAAAATTTAAGTTTGTTTTCTTAGGTATACCCGTATACCTACCTATTGCACCTTATATTTCATCTTTCCTATCAGTGTTGGTCTCTTATCAATCTTCGTTTTATTTTAATAATAGTAACACAGTTTTTGTCACCTGTACGCTTATCTCTTCATTGGCATTTTATAGTGTACACAGAGCGCGTTGACCTGATATTGGTTGGCCTGCTGCAGTGCCACACGTCTAGATTGCTACTCAATCACTTATACCTTGGGCCAAATTAAACAGGATTAAAGTTAAAATAAGCTAAACTGTACTTCATTCGGGCTGTAGTGAGCTGTGATTGGTTAAAACTCTGACTTGAGGGCGTCTCTGCCTTATCTTAACTTTAATCCTGTTTCATAATTTGGCCCTTAATCTCTGTTTACGACTTTTTATTCCCCTTCAATCTTACTCCTTCTCTTTTTCATTATTGTTCTTGTTGTGACACCCCCCCCCTCTCTCTCTCTCTCTCTCTTTCCTCTCCAACAAGCTATGCCTCATTCCCCCAGCTCTCAAATTACTTCATCCGTTCCTCTTCCCGGACTTTTGTAATTTCATTAAATAATATCTTTTAGATTTTAAACAGAAGTGCTAGACACAGAAAAGGAGGGTGAGGAGGTCATGGAGAAGGAGAGGAGAGGGGTAGGGTGGAGCTAAAAGTCTGGACTCATAGTTTCTCAATTTTCATTTTGATCTAATTTTCGTCCAGAGTCCTCTGCAAAAGCTCTTTCTCCTTCTCCTCCTCCTCCTCCTCTTTCTCTTCTCCTACTCCTCCTCCTTCTCCTCCTTCTTCTTCTCCTCCTCCTCATCTTCCTCCTCCTCCTCATCCACCTCATTCACCTCATCCTCCTCCTTTCTTCTTCTCCTCCTCCTCCTCCTCCTCCCCTTTCTTCTGTGTCCAACAGAATTCCTCCTGATTAAAGAATCCTTCACTCATCGTGTCAACCCGTTCTCCTGGAATACTTTTGACATCACTTGCTCTTCTAGATTTCCAAGTACTGCAGATCCTTTGAGTTTTTTGCTTTTAAATTTAAAAAAACTTGTAGACTTATATCAACTACCTTTACACCGCACTATAGATACTGAGGATGTGTGAAGTGGCTAGTCGATGATAAAGAATTAGGCCTTCATCATCGTAGGGTGGCTTCATCGTGAACGATGGTAGCCAGGCAGTGGAGGAATGACTCAGCACTTCTACCACTGTCTTTACAAGGAGGCCAATAATTGACAAGGGCCCCAGAACCAAGCCTATGCTGGTCTACTCCCTGTTTATAGTCCCCCAGCCAGACTATTATTAGAGGCCTTAGAAGGATCCTTTATAAAACAGGATTAGATTTAATCTAAGTGGACACTTTCCTTAACAGGGGCTATGGTGCGCTGGGGGGGCTATGCTGCGCTGTGATTGGTGGAAAACTCCGATATGACAGCGTGTCAGGCTTAGGTTATAACTTTAATCCCGTTTTATAATGTGGCTCTTTTACACTGTTCTACTTGTTAATTTATTTCGGATCTTCTACTAATTTTGCCTTTGTCTTACATTCCTCACGAAATCTCAAGAAACCACATAGGTATTAACTATTTTAATTTTATAGTTTACATAGGGATTCATGATACTTCTAATGTCTCGAGGGTATAAAACCTCTACTATCCAGTCATTCTTTTGTCAGTAATCGCGTTGATGGGTCAAAAGTTTGTAGCCTAACCATTGTTAAAGCATTTTTAGTAAAAATAGTTTTAAACCCTTTGAAATTTTAGTGAGAAGTCTATTAATTGTATTGAACTTGGATGGTAGGCGATAACGCGCCTCCACTGCTAATAATATTCCACAGCTATGATGCGATGAGGAACAAATTTGATTAAAACTCAACCTCCATGCAGCGTGCACATCCAATGTACTCATCTTCTACTATCAAACCAAAACCCTCAAGGGGACCATACCATTTCTTGTTATTCAAATTTCATCTCATTTTTGAAAAGAAGAAAAACAGCTTTATCTACTCCCCCCCCCGCACCCTTCTCCCGGGCGCATAAACCCGAAATCCCCACTCGATGCTCGCTTTTCCCGACACCGAACGCCCGAAAACTTCAAAGCCCAAACTTTTAGTTCGACTCCCGACTTCCCCCCCCCTTCAATCGATACATTACTTTTGAAAGTTGCTGGTGTTTCACCTCAAGACAGAGAGCAGAGTTCAGAATTTCGACTAATGGACGAGGCTTTTTCTTTGTCAAATATTTTGACAGTAGCCTTCACAAATAATTGGAGACAAAATTAGGTTGATTTCATGAACGCAGGGAAAAGTATACCTACACTTTTGAAGAGAAATAAAAAATACTTCCGATTTCTAATACTAGAAATTTCGCTGAAGTAGTAGTAATGTTGGTTATTTTTATTTGGCTACTCACTTTCAGCTACATGGTCATTGTTTATATCACGACTGGGATTTTACCCACCATTCTCTGGGTAGGCAACCAGGCACTCAAATTAACCTCACTCAGCCCGGGTAGGAATCAACTGCTTGCAGAACGTTGATTGCCATGATGCCAATGGAGAATCACTGGAGTTAAAACTCCAGTGATTGGATCAGAACCTGATATTGTTGAACAAATGAATACCTATTGGTGACTGTAGGCCATCTTCGAAATATACATACGTGCTACTCACTGCGGTTAATCAGTACAAGTTTGATAATAATCGTTAAATACTTTAAATATGAAATTTCAAAATAGGTATCGTAGGTCCTATTTTTATGGCCATGCCTTAGTGTGAGAATAATTTATTCTGAAGACAATTTCACGGAAAAACGGCTTATAAGAAATATAAGTAGCACAGAGAGACTTAGGACCGCCAGGTACAAAACCGAGGCATGTTAAAAGTTCAGAAAATTGCTAATTTTATATACTCGTACTTACCTCTGACTCCTCTGAGAACGTTTTCATTACATAGGTTCTATATTATACCCGGGAAGGCAAACAAACTTTTTTTTATCAATAAAACTTTCGTACTACCTAGACAGCAATTTCTGTTCGATATAGGAATAAAGTTCAATGGCTCCCGATACTAGAATAGGCAACTCATTATTGCTGATGTAAGTGCCGATGAAATTTTTAAAGGTAAAAAGCTTTAGTGATATTATACCTATTTCCCAATGGAATTTTTAAGAAAAGGTAAAACTCTCTATTGGTAATATCAGCGCCTACAGAAATTCTAAGAATGTTATATAAAAAAACTTCATGATAAAAGAATACTTTTTGTGTTTCGAATTTGTTCAACCTCAGGCTGAAACCATACCGAGATGGGTAACGCTTAATTCCATAGTAGTAACCTGCTTCTGATTTTTTAAAATTTACATTATTATTGCATTGGAAAAATCTCCTCCAGATATTATGAGAGTGGAAAACTCAGTGTCATGTAAACTGATGAAGAAGAGAGGGGAATGATATAAAAAGTGGGAGAAGATAATAATTATATGTATAGGGAATCGCAAACACAAGAGAGAGAGAGAAAACGTCATTCAAGGATGAGTAATAAGGATGGAGGGATAGAGAAAGACAAAAAAAGCGAGAGGGAAAGATACATAAAACGGGAAGATAGAGAAGAAGAAGAGAGGTAAAGAAAGAAAACAATCTTACGGAGGAGAGGGAATAGCAGAACAAGGGGACATTTTTGACCTACAATCTTAGTTAGGAGTATGTTTTTACAAGTGTTTAATAAAATGTGGAATTCTTTTTGGCAAAGGATATAAGAGAAATAGAATCGACCGAGAAGTATGGTAGAGAGATAGACAAACAACGACGAATTAAAAAAAAGTTTGAAACGCTTTTTGAAACTTTTTTAAATATTATTATTAGTGTTTAACGTCGCTTTTACCTGCATGGTCATTCTCAAACCTGATGCTATTCACATTAACCTCACCCAGCCTGGGTTGGGCCGGAATGCCAGCATCACGAAGTCTTCACCTCGCTGGACGTTGCTTAACTTCGGTGATCCTACGAGAACCGGTGCATTCAACGCGCCCCCGACGCTGGCTTATGAAACGTTTCATGCTTCGCTCTTCCTTCCTCAAATGCTCTCTAATCTCACTGATAGTGCTTTGCAACAGTCTGCAACACTTTGCATTCGAAATTATTGAAAAGAAAGCTCCCAGTGGGACACCGACTAGAGAGCGATAGTGACAGAATAGAAAAGATTGGTAAACGTAGAGGGCACGAGGCAAAGAGACCAAGGATTTACTCCCGGTGGTGATGATTAAAAATATGCAATGGGCATTCACCCGACAGGTACTCATTCTATAATAGGTACGAAGGGGGAGGGGGGCGCGTGGGGGGGGGGTGTATGGGCAGACATAGTTAGCATGAATCAGGATGAAAATGGGGAGGAGGGGGGAGGAAAAGAAGGAGGAGTTGAGGAAGGACACAATGATCAAATTTCATGGTAACTAGAGGAGAATTTCTGCATGACAGAACAGAACGTGCGAGGACCGCATTATACCTTAACTCTCGTCACGTAATGTGACAGAGCGACAGACATTGGGAGGGGTAGGAAGAGAGGGAGAGAGAGAAGGAAAAGCCGGGTGAGGGAGAGGAAGGGAGAGAACGGAAAGGCTAGATAATTAGAGAGAGAGAGAGACGGAGGTGTAGAAAGTGATACAGGGAGAGAGAAAAAAGGAAGGATAGAGAGAGCCATGAAGAGAAAAGAAGAGAGAAGTAGAAAGAGTAAAGAATGAGACAGAGAGACACAAAAATGGAAAGGAAAGGGACATACCAGGAAGTTAAAAAATAGTACTAGAAGGGGAAATTTTGGAAGGATATATGTATTTATTTGGGCGGGTCAATCTCGGAGCGAGCAAACATTGTCTTTTGAACGCAATGCTGCTGTGTGCAATATTACGAGTATAATAGTCTGTCACTACCTACTTAGTCGAGTGTAAATGATTGACGGAGAGTATATGGATCATGATTTGACGTGATTTGTTAAATGTTCTTTAATTCAATTTATTAAAAACGGTTAATGTGGTTGAATTCAGGAACATGAAAAAGGGAAGATAAAAATGAATATGATTAGGTATTATTGAGGAATACTAATGAAGAAAAGTAGTACATAATTATAAGGTATTTGGATATTTAGAAGGAATAGGCAAGACAGAGAGATATTGGTTTGAGTGATAGAGAAAATGAGAAAGAAAGAAAGTGGTAGAGAAAATGAGAAAGAGATATTATGGGTGTGATCAGTAGATTACTCATCCAAGCAGAAGCAATAGCAGTTGACAAGAAAGTGTGTAGAGAGAGAGAAAGAGAGAGAGAGAGAGAGAGAGAGAGAGAGAGAAGAAAAGCAATCCTGATTTCACATTAAAACCGAATGGCCAGTGAAATTGTCGCTCCCATACATCGAAAGCTCAATGAGATAAATATTTTATGATTTCCATTTGATGTAACTTCTGTACAGGGAGGCCCGGCATTCATGTCTAATATGTTCTTCCCCCGAACGGCCCGAACGAATTTTTATCCTAAAGCCACACAGAAACTTATATGAGACAATTTTACACTGTAGGCATTATTGTAAAGAATAAAATGTTTTATCGATAAGCTTTTGTAGCTTGATCGATGTCAGTGGTTCGAGTCCCATGTTAAGCAAAAATATAGTAAACCGAGTTTGAGTGATTAACACAAATATAATAATAACTTAGAAATGTCTACATATTTACGAATAAAAACTAGAAATACAGTTCAAGTTACAAAATTGAAAACAATAACAATAATTGTTAAGGGTATAATATCTCAATCAAAACTCAATAATTGAGCTTTGATACTATACTCTCAACTTTTCAATATTCTTTAAATATAAAATATTTTTTCACGAAAGCATGCCCTGTTTGAGGGACCTTTGCTTTCAAATCACTAGGTACCCATAGTTGGATTCATTCGTAGGTACTCCTTTCTTGATGTGCAATGTGCAACTAGCTTTCTGCTTTCGAACCTTTTCATCTTTTTTTGACACCATTGCATGAATTTTGAGTACTGACATCATAGTTGTTCTTTTATCAAACCCACCGTGGCTGTATGGAATGTCAATGCTTACCAATGCCAAAAAAAAAAAAAAAAAAAATCAAACCAACTAACTTTCGACTTCCGTTGCATTGAGCCGCCATAAGCTTGCGCTTACTTCCGCTCCCTTAAGTTCTTTCTTTGGTTTAATTCTACTCCCCGTACATTAATTTAATGGCTCGAGTGAAACGTCCTATACTATTCCAAAGAGGTAATTACCAAGTGCTGCCTCAGCATTTAAAATAAATAAAGTTCCCTTGGGTTCTATTTCCGCCTGATCAATATTGAAGGTGTTTGATTTCTATATTGGATGTGTTACCTACCTATTCAGTTTTTTTTCGTCTCATTCACCATTAAATTAGCTTTTCACATCTTATATTTAAGGTTGTAGCCAAGAAAATTGCTCTCCAGTCAGTTGCAGTTTATATGTATATGGAGGGCGCTTTTTTCCAAGCAAAATACGTATTCTCGTGTTATTTCTCTAGTTTTTCCTTTCCTTCATCTTTCCTATTGGAACGGTATGACTACTTGTAAAAAGTTCCTCTGTTAAAAAAAAGATCACAGCATTTGATTTTGTGCCTCGTATTCCCTCGGACATTGACTCACGCTTCATCTTCTCAAATGAAAGGTCCCTCCCCCTTTGTGCCCCACCCTGAGCATCCTGTATCAATAACCCCCCCCCCTCCCTCTACTTTCTGTCGAGGAAAGTTGCCTCGGACCTGATAGCATGTCTTGAGACGCTACATTTAACTTACACTGTGTACGCACACACAACTCCTGCTGCAAAGTCAGAGGCGAATTTACATTCATTCCCCCGCCGCGCCGTCTGTTATTTATGAACTTGGCCGGAAGATATTTCACAGAGGAGCAATATTGTTTTGGCAATGATGCGTGACCCGGGGGGGGGGGAGGAGGAGAGAGAGGGGGGGGGGCAAGGAGTATATTCTATTGGCAGGAAGGTAGCGGGCGGGGGCGGGGGGGGGGGGCGCCACTCAGATGTGCATAATTACAGGAAATTAACTTAACTCTCGAGCTTGAGTAGGGGGGGGGGGGGAGGGGAGGGAGAGAGAGGAGGGGGTGGGGGTGCAATTTGACGGGATATTCAGGAAGGAGGAGGAGAGGTGGGGTGGGGGAGGAGAGGAAAACGGCAGAGCAAATATGTCGAGGAAGTGCGGCATGAGAGGCATGCACACATGCAGCGTGTCATGTTGACTGTCTTTGCCTTTGTTGCAGATGACGTCAGGTAAACAGACCAAATACTCCTCTGCAAACAGAAGCTGTGTTGGATGTTAGGTCTCACCAAAGGCCACATTATTGCTTCTTCTTAACTCAGCCTTAGCTACTTGTGCTCAACATAGATTAGGCGGTCTGCACTTCTCCATAGCATGTCTCTGTTAAATTTACAACAAGAATAAATTTGTCTTACAAAAATCAAGGTACTTCTTTATTGTAACAATGGATATGACTTATCTTTTAAAAGTTTACCTGTTAAATGTCTTTACAGCAGTGCTAGGCCTATTACATTCAAGTTTTAATTTAAATTAATCATTTTTACTTTTGAAGTTTTCCAGTATGCTAATGGAGCTCGAAGTTATTTTGACCTATGAACATTAATTTAAGTTATATTCATCTGCAGTTTACTAACTTATAGCTTAATTGGATGGTACGCTCAAAGAACTATCAAATAGAGATCGAATATCAAAGAGAAATAATGGGAGGGAGAGAAACAGAGGGGGTGAGGGGGGGGGTGAGAAGGATAGGAGGGGTTCAGAAAGGAAACTGAGAGAGAAAGAGAGAGTTAAAAACAGGTTAGGAGAGAAGAGAGAGAGAGACAGGATAGAGAGAGAGAGAGAGGCATTTCCATGCTTCTATTTTCCCATGGGCTACTTTCGATTTGTGACTCCATCGAAAATAAATTTGAAATTTGATGAGTATGTCAGGATCTGGACAGTGGGGTTCGTAATGTAATTTAAATTTATGTATGAATTGAGTCAATAAAAAGTGTTAATAATTTTCCATTGTAACATGTGGAATGAGGGCAGAGGAATCTACAGCATCATGCATTATTATAATTATTATGAATAAAATATAACACATAAGGGTATTGTTGAATGAGGAACATCTCTTTGTCTGATTTCTGAACACAAAATATTTTTAAAAAATATTACAGTGAGCCTTTTGACCTCAGGTCTTCAAAATCCTGGGCTCCTACTTTATCCTCGGTGTAGTGTACTGTCCGTGTTAAGGTAATTCAAAAAACGCTTTAGTTACAAACAATTGTTTGGACGTTATACACCTGTCGTACTATGAGCTAGGTCCTCAGACCTCAGTGAAAGCATACTCAGCAACTCCAATGCATGCACATTATGGGCTACAAGGAATTAATGTAGGAAGCAAGTAGCGAGGCGTTTATGTATGTATGGGCATTGCTGAGGTGGATCACACACTCCGGCATAAGTAAACATTAGCCCGAGCAGAGGGATTAATAGGTTACGTGCCTGCGAGGCTATTTGCAATGGAGCTCATACTTATGCTGAAACCCACCTTAGTGCCGGCTTGCGTTAAATACAGAGGCTCCCATGCTGACCAGGGGTTGAAATGAGAGGCGGGAATCGGATGATGAGTGAACTAATTCATAACATTGCGTTTGAGAGAGACAATAAATTGTGAAGAACATGTAAATTTAAATACGGAATGCATGACTGCATGTTTTTAGTAAAGCCCTTGTAAAGCAGGAGTTTTACTATGAAATACAGCATTATTTTTGGGGACGTAGTTTGATTCTTCTCTGTCGTAGGTAACCTATTCTTATTTAACAGTTTATTACCTATGCGAAGAAACTGGGTAAGGACAAATTTTTGTGGCAGCCTCAAAAATCTCAAAAATTGTCTCATATTAAACTGTAGTATACCAGTGATCTGGGGTTGAGGGTCTAGGGTGCAGGGTATATATGCCAGGGTCCTCGTTGTGGTCGCCTACTAAGTTTCCAGCGGACGAGGGTAAAACCCAGTCTCAAATAACCTAGATGTTAAGCAGAAAAAAATCTTTTTGCGAGATTCGAGAACTACCAGACAGTCACTTCCCCCTACAGTGAGGAGCTATTCATTATGCATTCATATATTCCCCGTTTTAATAAAATAACGTTATGTAATATTCGTTCCTGTTACAATGTTTACAATAAAAAGCTTCTATTATAAAAAGCTTTCGAGGAACCGAGCAAATATTGTAATGTTTTCATTGTCGCAACATCATAAGAATAATAATAATAATATGTTGCCGTCATCGAGATCGATGCCGGCAGACATGAGGGAAGAAATCTCTTTCGTGGAATTTCCAACTCTTATTTTACAACAAGAGCAGTAATTTAAAAAGATCAATTAGATATTATAATAATTGAAAATTTGATCTCATACATATAATCTCATACATATGTTTCGATGTTCGTCGTTGTTTTCCGTGAAAAATTAACCTGTAGAATTCCGAAAACTGATGACGTACCTAACTGCTACAGCTAATGGAAAAAAACACATGTTTGTAGGTATATTAACTGAACAAATGAACATGTAGGTAAATACATTAACCTGTACATGTATAGTAGGTTAATGGTCTATATAACTATAAAGTTGAAGAACACCACATTAATATAATAGAAGATAGATCGATAAATAGAATAGATAGTAAGTAAAAAAAAAGGTATCATATTTGTGTTAAACACTTTCGTGATATCACAACTACTCAACTATTAAAACGTGACTTGAACCACCGACCTCCAGGTTACAAGTCCGCCGCCTTATCGATCAAGCTACTGAGCTCGGTTACATGTATAGTACCTAAAGGTTAATGTTCTATTAAGTGAAATATGTGTATTACAAATTTTACAATAATATCAGAATTTCAAAAAATAAAACCTCATGCATTACACAAACATTATGCAAATGAGGATACATTTATTATAGGTAGGTATATATTATTATGTTTATTTATTATTAAAATGTTTTATATTTTAAAATGTGTGTTTAAAGTTTAAAAGAAGAATTAATATGCAAGGAGACAGGATTTGCATGAGGACTTCCCAGAGTTAGGGGAGGATTAACCAATATAGGCCACGTCCTTATAACGGTCGTTAAGCTGACAGGAAGGGATTTCAAAACCGATTTTGTCTAAAACCAAGGTGTGTGAAGTCAGCACCGCCTTATAAATATTTGACCTCAGTGTTAAACTTGTATTTGACCTTACCACAGTTTATGGAGGTAAAGACTAACCATTACCATTGCTGTCTGAATAAATGAATATATTATTTTATTGCCTTTTCTCATTCAAAAAGGCTGAAGCGGTTTAGGCGGCATCTGTTGCCAACTTCTCCAATCCAATTTGTTTTGGCTAGGTTTTTTACGAGAATTTACAACTTTTGCACACGTGGGCATTAAATAAGGAATGCACTGCTTTTATCCATACTCTTATCCTTAGCTCTTTTATGAAATACTCGTTAATATTATACTAGTAGGCTGAATTTCGAGATATTATACTATTATACTTAAGTGGCCAAAGTTTCAATTTTCTAATGAAAAAATATTTTCTTGTTACAGGTCGAGTTGCAGCAACTTTTTCCATGGAAACTTGAAGGGAAGTGGCTGAAATCATATTAAGTGTAAGTTATCTCATTGGATGACACAAATGAAAATACAATTTTTCATCTATATCTATAAAACTAAGCTGTCTGTTAGTGTGTATGTATGTATGTTCTTTATATACAAATCCACACCGTTTGACCGAGAAACCTGAAATTTTATAGGTCCGTTTGGATCAGGGAATTCTTCTAGGCTCCCTAAGGTTAAGCTACAATGAGTAAGGATAAAAAATGGATAGGTGACGCGAAAAATAATCATGTTTTTTGTGTGGGTGGGTGTGTGTGCTTGATGGGTTGGCGAAGCTGCGGGTGTAACCCGCTAGTCATTAAATAAATACCTACTTTCAAACATCTACCTACTAGTCCCAATTTCATATTCACCCCCCCCCCCCCCTCTCTCTCTCTCTTCTCTCTTCTACCCTCTTATCCGTTGTCTAACTCTGATTCTAGATACCTGAACTTCGACTTACTACTATACTACAGTATACTACACACAGTTAGTTTTAGACCATGACATCTCAAAGGTTTTCAGATTTCATGCAGTTTTTAAAAGCCCCCTTGTTCGACCAACTAACGGAAACATGAGAACTATCTTAGCATGCGGCAAGATCAATGAACTAACATAAAGTAACATCGGTGCCTGGGATTCTCAAGTGCTGTACTTCTGAGGAATTCAAAAGTAGAGCAGTAAATCCTACCCTTGCGGCGCGGGGGAAACATTACCTACTTTCTTACCAAGGTACTTGAAAAGAAAATCTCGCTAAAGTGCATTTAGACATAAAATTGAATTTGCTCGTCTGTCGCCTGAAGCAAATGCTCCTGGGCTCAGTGAGGAGGAAAATCTATTTGCAATTCATTATCAGAGACGCACTGTGTGATATATTGGAGAGCGTTTTTTTTTTGTTTTTTTTTTTTTTTTTTTGCTAAATAAATACAAGAAAAGAACAAAGTTTGGGACCAATTAACAAGGAATATACTCAGTTACTTACGCATTAATTACTCAAATCCTAAATATGCGCAATCCTAATAAGATGAGCAAATTATCCCTATTAATTGACGCCAAGTAAAAATACAACTCTTTGAATCACCCAATAGACATATTCAAATAATGTTATAATCATGTATTGTATATTACCTATGTATATTACTATATTCATAGAAATTTAGAACTCATGAATCTATATCTACTTAATTATGTATGCCTATAAAACAAAAACCTAAGGAATTGGGAGCAAGATTCCTCTACAAGGAAACTAGAAGGGATGTCATGACTGCCTCGCAGGGCGGGGCTATGACTCCAATCAGATGGGCTAACAGAGAGAAGAGACTCTCCTCTATTATCCAACTCCTTATCAGTAATCTGCTCGCGTAACAGCAGAATCATAAAGAGACAAACAGCAATAGAGAGTTCCGAGAGCGGGAGCAGATGATAACACTGGTAACTCCCTAAGTAACCATTTTTGTTTAAGTACGAGGCTACATAAGGTATAGGATGATCGAAAAGTCTTGGAGCCCCTCTTATCCAGGAAAACTTTTTTCAAGATTATACATAGCTGGTACTTTTCCTATAGTTACTTTTCAGGAGAACTACATCTTCAGAAGAACGCCAACCACAAGTAGGTTTGGGAATACGTAGAATGAAAGAAGAAGTTATTTTTCCTATAGGCAGTATGTTTAAAAAAAAAAAAAAAAATTGAGAAAAAAACTACCTGGTACAATTCTTGGAAGAGGTACTTAGTACCTACTAGGTACACTTTAGGTAAAGAAAGTTTTTCTTTATTTACTGTAATATATTTTTTTGGGCATACCTAAATTCTCTTAAGCTTCTTGGTCATTCGAAATACTTAGTTATACAAAAAATATTTGGTATAGGAAGTTATAGGTACTATTTATGTAGGTGATCATCCTTGGTTCCCTTCAGGAAGTTTTCTACCACTGCACCATCGTCCCAGATAAAACATAAGCTACCCTGAAATTACCCTTTCAGCCACCTGATATTGACCGTGCCTGCCCTACACTTGTAATGCTCTTCCTTGCGCATAAATAAATGAACACCTATCTTAACTTGAGGAGGCTGACAACTTTCTAAACACAGTGCGGTGAAAATGACTAAAGTTGTACAAAGTTGTACCAAGCTGAGGAAATCTGTGCAGCTAGTCAGTTATGTTGAATTTAATATTTTATGAAAGATTTTTTTTATGTAAATTTGATTGTTTTGTTTTTTGCCTCTCGCGTGTCTTGTCTTAGGGCGCTGTCTTTATTTTATTTCTTCCAGTTTTTATTACTTCTTCATGGTGATGGTTATGCTTTCTTCTTTCCTTTATTTCATCAACTTGCTCCTGATAAGCGAAGTTACTTGTATGAAAATGACAACACATAGGAAATGCAAAGAAGTGCATTTATACTTTTTGATTTCCAGAAGGATGGAAGACGAACAGTCGAACACATTATACAAGTAGTCAGAAGAAGTACTGAAGGACTAACTGCTTTAGTTTGGAATGAACATACCACGATAGAAGAAACTTATACATATTGAATTTTAGATTAATACAAAATTTATACCCTTATTTATAATTTATAAAACTTCCATCTAGGTATGTATTAAGTCTAAGGGTAGCGATCTAAGACTTTTGAGTTTAGAGAGAATAAGGTATGATACTATTTCAGGAATATTTCCATTTTTTAACATTGAAAGTATATTATGGCTATAGTACAGGGTGCGGCGCGGTTATGTCCCATTTTGAATCGCTTAGTGTGAAGCCGCACTTCTAATTAGACAAGTTCAAACAAAGTTAGAAGATGCACAAACTACTAATATTTTCGATTCTATTTAGCTCTATTGTCAAAATGATTTTATCAAAGCAACAGAAAGCTTATTGCGTGGAGAGTTATTTTTCGAAAAATAAGTGTATCGTAGCAGTGCAGCGGGAGTTTGACATTGCACACCAAACTGTAACTCGATCTGCATGGAGGGGGTTTTCATGAAGTTCCCTAGGGTTGTTGTCACTCCAATAACGCATATTTTGTTTATTAACACAGCCTGAAATGTAAAAATGGGCTTCATCACTGAAGAAAACTATCGCATCTGGAAGTAAGGAGTCAATCAGGGTTTCACATGCATTTTGTCGTTGAATAAAGTCTCGCTCGAACAATTCCTCCACCACTACCATTTTGTAGGGATGAAAATGCAATTCTTTATGAAGTATCCTCCGCAATGAACGGTCTGATATGCCAAGAGTAGCAGCATGCTTGCGAGCTGAGCGCCTAGGTGACCGCAATATCGCCTCACGTACTCGTTCAATGTTTTGGGGGTTGACACAGGCTGTGTTAATAAACAAAATATGCGTTATTGAAGTGACAACAACCCTAGGGAACTTCATGAAAACTCCCTCCATGCAGATCGAGTTACAGTTTGGTGTGCAATGTCAAACTTCCGCTGCACTGCTACGATACACTTATTTTTCGAAAAATAACTTTCCACGCAATAAGCTTTCTGTTGCTTTGATAAAATCATTTTGACAACTGAGCTAAATTGAATCGAAAAAATTAGTAGTTTGTGCATCTTCTAACTTTGTTCGAATTTGTCTAATTAGAAGTGCGGCTTCACACTGGGCGATTCAAAATGGGACATAACCGCGCCGCACCCTGTACATACTATCAGCCACGTTGAGAAAAAAATATTTGTAAATGGTTCTGATGATTGTGACGTTTGAATGAATCCTATCTTATGTTTTGTCACTTTTTTTTATCGCCAAGCAAATAGTGTGGATAAAGTAGATAATTATTAAGTATTTTAAATTAATGTACCTATATTATTTATTTTATTATTATCATTTTAAAACTTTATATTATTATGTATTTATTTACTCTTATGTTAGTCATACTTTATTCAGTCCGCTTGTTTCGGGGAATTGTAATCCGTCACATAATTGCACATTTGAATTCTATAAATAAATACCTTCGTGGAAAGGAGACACTGTCTAGCCACCTTCGCTTCGGAAAATCCTAAATGAAGAGAAATAGTCACCGCAGGATGGGATAAAGATGAAACCATAAATTTGTTTAACGACTTTAAGGTTCATTTGGAAATACACACCCACTGTCTCACACCCTTATGGGTTATTTATTGTCCATTTATTCTCAAACCGGACTGATCCTTATGGGCACTTAATAATTTACGATGTGTTCATCCCTTAATTATATTACCATGGGAAATTTTTTTTTAAACTCAGTGTTGGTATCATTGAAATTTAAAGTACCATTCTGTCTAAAAAGTAGAGTTATTTACAATTATTGACTCTTTAAGCATGGGAATCTATAGACATCGGAGTCTGAAGACTATTATAGTAAAGGTATTGGACTATTTATTTCTCATTGATACAGGGATAAGACCAGTTGTCTAACCACGCTTACGTAAATAATAATGGAGAACAAATGAATCTGGATATATCTGGCAATTCAAAATTATTTTGGCAAAATTGAAAGGTTTTCACAATTCAGTAGTAAGTAGTTACGGCTCCATGGAATATTTGCTGAACCGGGATGAATAGCAATACACCGTCCGTGGTGAAAAATAGGTGAATAAGTGTCCCTTCCCTCAGATAACTGATGGAGCAACAACTTGCTATAATAATTGGTTGGTTAGACACAATATTTGGGAAAAGGATTTAAATTTTAAGTGTTATTATTGATACAAAATTTTCAGCTAATATTATTAAGTCAGCAGGAAATTCGGGAAATTCAGATTGATATATTATCTTCTTTGTCTTTTTATATCTATATCTTCTTACCCAATAATCCCAATATATCTTCTTTGTAACAAAAAATAGTAGAGTTGATTTTAAGGCGATTTATACAAAATAATTATTTTTCCTGGCAAAATGTAGTAAAGTAGACCAATATGTTATTTTGTGAACAGAAAAATTGAAAATCCTACACAAAAAAGTTTAACACAACAGGCATGAGCCATGAGAAGAAAAAAATTTTCCCGGGTATTTGAGAAAGCCCCGTCCCCTGAAAAGACGCCACTAGACTAACACGAAAAAGAAAATTTGATTAACTGAAGAGAAAGAAAATGGAAAACAAAACAGAAGGAAGATATAGAGGGAAATGTGGAGGTGATGTAATGGTGTGAAGAATAATAAGCAGGCAAACTGTACCCTCCGAGGTACAAGGGAGGTGTGGAAGGGTTGTCTGAGGTGGATGGAGGTAATTTTAGGAATAATTCCTATAGTTTTTGCTTTTTTATATATATCTGTAAATAATATACATCCCACACTTGTACTTCATTCCCAAGCTACTTTTCACTCTTGTAAAATAAGCTGTAAAAAATGGATTCTTTAAAATCTTATACTTACAATTTAAAATTTCCAATGATTTTATAAAATACGATTTCTTAAAAGGTCCCTTAGAACAAGAGGACGTAACGAAATGTTCCTGTTTTAAGAAATGTGAATTTTAGCCTCCAGGTCATGCTTTAACCTCTTGCAATGTCTCCTGGAAAGATCAATTTGTAAATTTTAGATTCCAACGAACAAATTTCGACGGGGGGAAAAATGATGACTCGAAAGAAATAACCATTTCAAACGAGAAAAAATATAAAGAAGTGCTAGACATAAATTCTCACTCCGCCTTCTCAAACTGTCAGGGTGAACTTTCAATATTCCTTCAGTGAAGAGATAAGAAAAGAAATGCTCAACTCTCTCTATCTACCGCTCTCGTATCGCTTTCTATTATCTTTCTCCAGAGAAGCAGGCAAGAGAGGAAGATTCGATGAATGTCAATAAACATAAATAAAACAAGAATGATAAAAGACAGGGTGGAAGAGAATTTGGGAAGATGACGAGAAAAAAATTACTGGGTGACCAAGGAAAGTGAAACGAAACCTTGTGTTTGAAACTTAGGGCCGAATTATTAAACAGGATTAAATTTAAGATAAGTCCCTCTGTCCCTCAAGTGGGGCAATAGTGCGCTGTGATTGTTTAAATCCTAGACTTGAGGGAGGCTGGAGGGTCTGGCTCATCTTAAATTCAATTCTGTTTTATAATAAAATTCGGCTTCTTTCTTACTGTTTTCTTATTCTTTCTTGTCTTATTACATTTATATCTATTGAACATTCTTCTTCCTCTTTTTTTAATGGGGAAATCATGTGAACGTCATATTATAACGACGAAAGAAATCTTCGTGGATAAAGGACATTTTCCGTGACAGATGTATCAGTATAAACAGAAATCAGTATAAACAGAAAAGTGAGAAGTTGTACTAGATGTACATGAATATCAGAACATACCTGGACAGCTGTTTCGAGCTAATTTGCTCTCATCAGCAGGTACTAGTTCTGAATATCGATGCCATCAACTAACCTCTCTATTTTAATCAGTATAAACAGAAAAGTGAGAAGTTGTACTAGATGTACATGAATGTACAAGATGACAGTCTCTGTGAAAATCTATCACCGAAGCTTGCCAGATAATGTTGGACTCCTACCAACTAGAACCTTACCAACTATAATATATTATGACATGTGATGGGAAATGTCAACCAGAACCACGTGAATATTACTTCAGTTTCTACCCATTGCACACCTGACCCATTCTAGGTTGGGTTCAAAAAACCAACCTCGCGTGTTCTCTATTAGAGATGTCACAGATGTTTCTGTGGAAAAAGGTTGCTCAATCTGGGATTCAAACTCTGAAGGTTGACTTTGAGATTAAAATACGTGAGGGCTAAAGAAATGGTTATAGGAGGGATCCGATGTTTAAGCGTTTTATTACAGTTTGATCCTAATTCTGACCTCTTCATAAAAATTCATGATACACAATTTGATGCTTAGTTGCTTAGGTGCAATGCACAATTTCATCACTTTATTCCACCTAATCGAAAATTCCTAAAAAAAAACGGTATTTTACTCAAGATTTTCTCACGCTGCGCTGCTGGGAGGAAGTTCCCTGCTCTTCAATTTACACAGGACTTCGACTAATCCTTGTTCTGTCTCTCGCTTTCCAATCTCCAACTTTAATTTTCCCAAGGTGCCGTTTCTAAACTTTGCAAATGTCTGAAGAGAGGAGAGCAGGAGGGATGGAGGGGTATTTATTATTATTCAACCCTCCATGTCTCAGTCAAGTGCTGATGTCGGAATTTTCATTACATTTTAAAGTTTTTTCTCTTTAAAAATCCTTTTTCAGGTCTGAGAGGTAAAGAGAGTGGTGTTTCTTAGGCATAGATTCTATGAATCTCTTCTTTTTCTGTCTTTCGTGAGCTCAGCGTTTCAAGAGATTAATAATACTTCACTCTTTAGTTAAATTGGTCTCCCTGTAATTGTTTAACCTTCTACGTAATACAATTTAAAAAGCTGTGTAACGGGTAATAATACAGGTATATACCGTTTTATAAGCACTGTAGTTTCTCGGAGACATTCTCACCAAAACGACGGTTTCGCTTGATTGTTTGCAATAGGTATAGGTAAAAAGGAACTTTTAGCTACTCACGTTTATGACTTGTGGCAGACGCAAAATGAAGGACGGTGACTTGTGTGTGTTTGCGGAATTTCAAAAAAATGGAAAGAGGGCTGAGAAAAAAGTGGGAAGCTAAACAAGGAGCACTAGAGAGAGATGTAACTGATCTGAGGAAGTCCATTAGTGCGGAACAGCAAATCTGAACACTGGGATGAGGGGATGGAGATGGATTTCAAGAAAAAGAAGGGGAGATATTAATGGAGAGAAAGTACCAAGATGTTAGTGTAATGCGAGAAACGAAAAGAAAACATGCCAATCAGATTCCATATTATTATGTCAGAGGGAAGGTAAAATTAGATGGGATGAAAGACTCGAGAATACTGCATGATATAGACAGAAGGAAAGGGATGATGAGAATTTGGAATGGCAGAGGCAAGATTAGATAAAAATATTTGACAGAGAGAAGGAAATACAAATGTAAACATAAAATCTTACACATTTGAAGAGATTGAAATACCAGTCTCGCAATGTTTTCGACTAGGTTACCAAGAAAATCAATCACATGAGTGTGTGTATTTCTTTTAGTAAAACCATCATGAAATTTTCAAGCAACTTCTATCACGTAGGAAGTCTTACTAAATTATTGTAAAGAAAAATCAACGTGCAAGTAGACACACACACAAGTCCGGGTGAATTCAAAAGTACCAAAAAAATTCTGATTCAAATTATTTTAAATTTTAAAACAAATTATACACAGTATGTGGATTAATTCATTGTTTGATTATTTCGTGTAATTAAAGTTAGTTTGTGTTGCCATTAGTTTTCACCTGCTTCAAGATAGGCAGATCCATTCTTCTCACTAACTATTTAAAGAGGAAGCATTTGTTCCGGAGCCAAAACACATTTTTGACTTTTCTCTTCTCAATTCTCTCTTCTCTCCACACTCTCGAAAACATGTTAAATATTTGTTATAGTCTACAACGGCTGGCTGTATTGTACTTTTGTTAAAAGGGTGCTTACTGCTTCCCTCCACACAGCTCTGTGATGTTTGAAAATATTTTTCTTTCTATGTACCGGATGATGTGTATCAAAAGCATTCTCCCAGAAGTCGTTCCGGGGTACTTTTTACCACAGGTAAATTCTTTCCAAACTGCCTCTTTCTGATTACGACGGGGCTTTCTAATGCTTTTGTTATATCATCCTCACAAGTTCAAGAAAT
This sequence comes from Bactericera cockerelli, assembly GCA_024516035.1. NCBI lineage: Eukaryota > Metazoa > Arthropoda > Insecta > Hemiptera > Triozidae > Bactericera > Bactericera cockerelli. Next base: position 25,708,118 of record CM044959.1, on the reverse strand, counting down.
ATGCAGGATAAGGGAAAGCCAGAAGTTCCGGGAACAAATATTTAGTCCGAAATTCTGCTTTCTTCGAGCGGAAATCGTACTAAAAGTAGTTAATCAAACATAAATTTTAAAATAATAATCTATGTTCATATTTCATCAGTTACAACAACAACTACTGTTAAATTGTTGTACACCCTGTATATTTTTTCTTTCGCATGTCATTTCCAGGCTACAAGGTGTCCTTAACGGTGAAAAGGGTTTCTCCTTCGCATGAATTCCTCCTGTCCCGTATCCCCAATTCTTATGTAAATTTTCACCCTTACCGTTTTCCGAAGTCTTTAGCTAGAGTGTCTTCAAAGCAGGTTTTATGAACTTGATAGTTATTTGCTAGTCTTCTAAATTTCTTGAAGTCAAAATAAGATGTGAATCTTTTTTTTGAGCAGCAACTTCTGTTGAAAATCTTGAATATTTTTTTTTTTTTTTTTCAAATGGTGTTTGATAGTTTGACATGCCCCATACTTGCTTCAATCGGTTTAACTTTGTTTAACTTTTGGTAGCTAATCACCGAGTCACCGAGGTGAGAGCTGCCTTCAGTACTTACCATCAGCTCAGTACAAATTTACCTACCGCCCGTTCATCTAGGGTTTCTTGATCTCGCAGGCTATCGTAGCATATAGGTAGTCCGACTTTTAATTATAAAGTTTTATCATTTTCATTTCATCACGTTTTCATATTTGCAATAATTAACATCAGTGTCATCAGTGCAACTAATCAACATAAATCAAAAATAATAATATAATTTGCAGACCAAATTAAATATCAACCGAGCTAGGGTATCCCTTTCCTCTTCCCCCTAACATCTTTTTCTAACCCTTAGTCGCGGTCGCGTCTTCAATCTTCGGTCGCGTAAAACCAACCTCGATCGCGAAACTAATATTAAATAATTTAATAACCTGTGCCCTGTGAGTACGGTAAGATTTATGTTGTAGTAAAATAGTTACAATTTATTTCAGCATAGGCTTTTCTGGTTTGAGCTAGCAACCATATATACAGTCCACTAAACCGCTTACATTTCAGCTACCGTTTCATTTGTCCTACAGGACCCTCTTTAATTTCATTTTCCATCCAGTGTAGTCAATACATTGATTACACCACATTTTTTGATCCTTCGAACGACGGATTAGCCTTTGCATTTCAGCATTTTTAACCATTTTTCAAAGGGTTTAATAACTGGCATAATAACTGTATTTCACATATCAAATGTTTAATTCAGTATAATTAGGTTTATTTTTATTAATTACCTTTCAAATATTTTTTATTGATTATTTTCATACATTAAAAAAAATATTTTTAATAATAATTATTTCGTGCTATTTGTTCCATGCATTAGGTACCAGCTATTTTTAATTTTCACTCATTGTGTTGTTCATTTTTATTATCATTAATATTATTCATTGCTTTTCTTTGCATTTTCTTTTAAATTAAGTGTGATATTTTCTTAATTTTTCATACTGGTCAGATAATTATCTTGTCAAAATGGCTTCAGATTCTGAAGAGGATACAGGTATTATGACTGGCAAATTGAAAACATTAACAGCTAAAAAAGAGTCGGCCTATGCGATTCTTAATTCTGTGTATGATTTAGCTCAGAAAGCCACGTCAACTGATACATATAAAACATTCTTAAACAAAGTGCATAATGTTGAAGGGTTAAAGACTAGGATTCTTGAATGTATTGATCAAATTAATGATTTAAATTTAAAGATTGATCCTACTAAATATAAGCCTTCGTTTCAGGGTGTTGATTCAGTCTATGATATGTGTGGTTATATACAGAAAAAACATGCTTATTGGTTGGCACATCAGGCCAAGACAGCGGACACATCCAAAGACTTGCCCCAGCCGTTTGCCGTTCAGCCTAAAATTCATTTGCCTCCTTTAGATATAAAACAATTTTCAGGTGACCCTACAGAGTGGCCCCTGTGGTACGAGACATACAAGTCTCTTATTCATAACAACGCTGAGCTGTCAAATCAGCAGAAAGTGCAATATTTGGTTTCCAAGCTTTCCCATTCTGCGCTCAATGTTTGTACAGGCATCTTACCCACGGCAGATAATTATGACACCATTTTTCAGGCACTGATCCAGAAGTACGACGACAAGAGAACTCTCGCCATGTCTTACTTAGATAAATTGTTTAAATTCAAACCTTTGAAATCTGAGTCCGCTACAAATTTGAACATGTTTGTTGACAACTTTTCAGGTGCAGTTATGGCGCTGAAAAACTTGCAAATACCCAATATTGATGATTTTTTAATTTTAGCCTTAGCTTTAGGCAAATTGGACCCAGAAACTACAAAGCAGTTTGAAATGTTTGTCAAAGGTACACCCATACCGACCTTTGAGCAGCTCAATAAGTTCGTCAAAGAACAAGCCAAAATGCTAGGCAGGATGCCGAATTCTTTCGTCAAAGTTGATCAGTCGCCTCCAAACAAATTTTCTCATGCTAAAATTTTCCTCCTTATCATAATAAGAGTACAAATTTAGCTGTCTTTGAAAAAACTAAAACTTGTTGTGCTTGTCATAAAGAGCCACATCCACTTTTCAACTGTGAAGCTTTTCTAAAACTTTCACCTGTTCAAAGATTTGATTTAGTCAAACAAAATAAAATTTGTATCAATTGCCTTAACGCTAATCATATAGTTACCGCATGCAAATCGAAACATAATTGTAACTATTGCTCGTCCCGGCACAATACATTGTTGCATTTCAGAGACAAGCAAGTTACACCGCAGACTTCTTGTTCTACAGAACAAAATCAGTCTAAGTCTAATGACGCTAACACTTCAACATGTTGTTCATATTACACCAAATCTGGTACCACTGATCATACAGTTCTGCTATCCACAGTCAAAGTTCATATTACAGATCAGAACGGGAAGAAACATTTAATTCGCATGCTGCTCGATTCCGGTAGCATGTCTCATTTTATTACACTTCCTTGTGCTCAAAAGTTAGGCCTTCCGATTGACAATTCTCCCATCACAGTGCAAGGTATCGGCTCAACAAGCAAAGCTGTCGCAGGTCAAACTTGTTTCACATTTTCATCTCGATTTGATCCTAATGTTTCATTTTCAGTTCACGCGTTAGTTGTAGACCACGTCACTAGCAAGTTACCTACAGCGCGTATTCAGAGTGAAGCTTTGAAGCACTTGCAGGGTATGCAGGTATCTGATGATACGTTCGATGAGCCGCATAGTATCAGTGGTATACTGGGTGCCTCATTATGGCCTCTAGTTATTCAAAGTGGTCAAATTACTGGTGGGCCAAATAGTCCGATTGGTGTTTGTACTAAACTAGGTATTGTGGTTATGGGTACCGCCCCCATACAGTGGGATGACGGTGATACCTCTAATCATACATTTTGTACTTTTGCTGAACAATCACTTGACACGATGGTGCACAAATTATGGGAGCTGGAAGACATCCGGGATGTTGGTGCTTCCCCTTACAATGCAGAGGAAGCTTTGTGTGAGGACTTGTATAAAAATACTGTGTCTAGAGATGATTCAGGTCGATTCATTGTCGCTCTTCCTTCAAGGAAAGTCCTGATGTACTGGGTGATTCATACATGAACGCTAAGAAAAGGCTTCTGAGTTTGGAAAAGAAACTTGAAAAATCTCCCGAGTTTAGACAGGGTTATAATGAAGCTCTACAGGACTTCATAGATTCTGGTCACATGTCTCCTTCTGATCATGATAATTTTTCAGGCGACCCAGTATTTATCCTTCCACACCACGCCGTGATAAAAAGCAGCAGTTCAACTCCTATAAGACCTGTTTTTGATGGATCCTGTGTAACCTCGAGTCAAAAGTCACTCAATGACATTTTGTTTTCAGGTCCCAATATTTATTCGGACTTATTTGTTGTCTTGTGCAACATGCGTTTGTTCAGCATATGCATCTGTTCTGACATCAGAAAAATGTTCAGACAAATATTTGTTCGTCCCCAAGACAGGGAATTTCAGAAAATTTTGTGGCGTTTCAATCCACAAGATCCGGTTTCAGTGTACACACTGAACACGGTTGTATTCGGGCTTAAGCCCTCCCCGTGGCTGGCGCTTCGTACAGTGAAGCAGTTAGTTATTGAGGAAGGGGCTAAGTACCCTGCTGCTTCTCATGTTGTTTCCAGGGACATTTACATGGATGACCTGGCCACGAGCATAGCAGATGAAGATGAAGCCACAGAACTATACACTCAACTCAAAGATTTTTTCAGGTCTGGAGGTTTTGAGCTGGTGAAATGGTCTTCAAATTCTTCACGTCTCCTTCAAAATATTCCAGAGTCTGAAAGGTTACAAAAACCTTTGGAATTAGAAGATAAGGGATTTCAAAAAATCCTAGGCTTACAATGGGAATCAAACGATGATTTTTTCTCTTTCAGAATAGAGGAGATCGCAACTGATACACCCTGTAGCAAGAGATCCATTCTCTCATTCGCAGCTAAGATATGGGATATCTTGGGCTTTCTTTGTCCGGTTATCATTAAAATTAAAATTTTATTACAACAGTTATGGAGTCAGCATTTAGATTGGGATGACACTCCTCCCTATCATATTGTCAAAACTTGGAATGAGTTCCGACTTGAATTTCAAAAACTATCTCACCTCAAAATACCTCGTCATTTAGGTGTACTTGATCATAACATGCCCGTTACACTTGTTGGATTTTCAGATGCGAGTGAGAAGGCTTATGCTTGTATTATCTATTGTAGAGTTGTGTTACCTAATGATGACGTAATAGTGAGATTTGTTTGTGCCAAGTCGAAGGTAGCGCCATTGAAAACTATCTCAATACCGAGACTCGAACTCTGTGGTGCGCTTTTACTCTCAAAGCTCATGCATCTTATAATTAACACATTTCAATCTCGTTGCAATATTTCAGACATATACTGTTTTTCAGATTCAACTGTGACTCTAAATTGGATTCAAAAATGTCCGAGCCAGTTAAATACATTTGTGGCAAATAGGGTTACAAAAATCCAACAGAATGTAGATAAACAACATTGGTTTCACTGCAGTGGTTCAGACAACCCCGCAGACCACGCCACCAGAGGGTTAACGCCTAGTGAACTTATGCATCAGGATTGCATTTGGTATACAGGTCCTTCCTGGTTATCTCGTGACATATCCGAGTGGGATTACCATCCAGTGGAGGTCATGAGTGGGATTACCGTTCCAGAGGAAAAGAAAATAGTTCTCGTTTCGCTTGATAATAAACCAAAATCTCCGTTTGACTTCTTCTCGCCTATTTTTAAGAGATTTTCCTCTTGGTTAAAATTACTTCACATGTTTGTTTATGTCCTCAGGTTTGTCAAGTTACTCCCTCATGGTGACGATATTTCATATTCAGACATCAAAACTGCTGAACATTATATTTTAAAAATCACTCAGCAATTTCATTTTCAGATGTTTTCGAGTCTATTCATAAGAACCAGCAATGTTCTCCTAGCATTCGCAAACTTAACCCTTTCATACAGGGTGGTCTCCTCAGAGTGGGGGGCAGGCTCGTTAATTCTGATTTAAATTATGAACAGAAGCATCCGATCTTATTACCACAAAAGGATCATGTTGTTACATTATTGGTAGAACACTACCACAAAACTAACCTTCATACAGGGTCTACCTTATTGTTTTCTCTTCTTAGAAACAATTATTGGATTCTAGGTGCTAGAAACCTCGTGCGAAAAATTGTTCGCTCATGTAACAAATGTTTCAGATGCAAACCAGATTCCACATCACCTCTCATGGGTAATCTTCCTGATTACAGGGTGCAACCAGCAGTCAAGGCATTCATTCATACAGGCCTGGACATGGCTGGCCCGTTCCATGTAACACTTAGCAAACATAGAGGTGTTAAAAGCCAAAAGGCTTATCTTTGTCTCTTCATATGTATGAGTACCAAAGCATTGCACTTGGAACTTGTCTCAGAAATGACTACTGAGTCGTTCATGGCAGCTTTTAAACGGTTCATTGTACGCCGCGGTCCTGTACTTTACATGTACAGTGACAACGGTACGAACTTTGTCGGTGCCAAAAACAAGTTAGATGAGGATTTCAGGTTGGGTTTGATTCAGCAGCAGATCATTTGGAAGTTCAGTCCTCCCTCCGCCCCTCATATGTCTGGTATATGGGAGAGTGGAGTCAAGAGTGTTAAAACACATCTTCACAGGGTTATTGGCACACAAATATTAACCTATGAAGAGCTCAATTCTGTTTTTATTATGATTGAGGGCCTGCTCAATAGTAAGCCATTGTGTAAGCTGAGCACTGATGATTCTTCTGAACCTGTTGCACTAACCCCGCCCACTTTCTAACATTTCAGCCTTTAACACACTTGCCAGCACGCGACGTGTTAACTGAACCTGCCAACCGACTTACTCGTTATGAGTTGCTCGACCAAATGATTCAATCCTTTTGGAAGAGATGGAGCAACGAATATTTGCATACTTTACAGGTTCGCAGCAAATGGACCAAGCATACTGATTCGTCTATCACTGTAGGTACACTTGTACTAATTAAACAAGATAACTTTGTTCCTCCCTTACAGTGGCCCTTAGGTATAGTAGTCAAGGTCTATCCTGGGACCGATGGCATTGTGAGAGTGGCAGACATAAAGACAAAGCAAGGCATTTTCAAAAGACCAGTCGTGAAACTTTGTCCATTGCCTACTCAATAATCATATTCATGTACCTACTTGACCTATCAGCATTTATGCACTTGTAAAATATATTACATTTTTATTATTGCAATTTCACTTTTCTCATTATGTAACTTAACATTGTTTACTTTTTGCCTTTTATTTTATGGCCTTATAGTAAGGTTTGTTACTTAGATTTCAAACTTTTTGCGGTGTTGGTTTATTTTTTCAAACTTGTTATTTTTTTCAATTTTTATGATTTTTGTCATAACTTTGTTATTTTTTGAACAATTTTCATGATTTTTTTTTTTTCATTTATTTTTTGCCTTGAAAGCAGATCCTTTCAAAGTGGGGGGTATGTTTGATAGTTTGACATGCCCCATACTTGCTTCAATCGGTTTAACTTTGTTTAACTTTTGGTAGCTAATCACCGAGTCACCGAGGTGAGAGCTGCCTTCAGTACTTACCATCAGCTCAGTACAAATTTACCTACCGCCCGTTCATCTAGGGTTTCTTGATCTCGCAGGCTATCGTAGCATATAGGTAGTCCGACTTTTAATTATAAAGTTTTATCATTTTCATTTCATCACGTTTTCATATTTGCAATAATTAACATCAGTGTCATCAGTGCAACTAATCAACATAAATCAAAAATAATAATATAATGCAGACCAAATTAAATATCAACCGAGCTAGGGTATCCCTTTCCTCTTCCCCCTAACATCTTTTTCTAACCCTTAGTCGCGGTCGCGTCTTCAATCTTCGGTCGCGTAAAACCAACCTCGATCGCGAAACTAATATTAAATAATTTAATAACCTGTGCCCTGTGAGTACGGTAAGATTTATGTTGTAGTAAAATAGTTACAATTTATTTCAGCATAGGCTTTTCTGGTTTGAGCTAGCAACCATATATACAGTCCACTAAACCGCTTACATTTCAGCTACCGTTTCATTTGTCCTACAGGACCCTCTTTAATTTCATTTTCCATCCAGTGTAGTCAATACATTGATTACACCACAAATGGTCTAATCCTCTAATCAATTAAAATTATGTCATTTAAAAAAGGATGGTCTATATCCTGCATTGGTTGCAAAGTGGTTACAGGGCTAGGATGGTAATCCAGTTAGAGTTGGGCTCCGTTCATTTGGATCCATCCAGTGCATGGATTTTTCTTTATTACAATCTTAATTTAAACATTTCAAATAGGATGCCAGCCACGGGCAATAACCTTAACGCCGATAAAGAATTTGATTTGGCCGGGGTCGGTTTTAAAAAGTTCGAAAATCAAAAATACTATCGAAAAACCTCCTGTTATATTTTTTAATGTTTCGAATAATTTGCACGCAATTTTACCTACCAAGAGCTTCTACTATTCAGTGAGAACTATTTTATTTTTTTTATGAAAAGGCTATTGGCCACCTTGGTCGTCCGACTACTACCAAGTTTCCTACTGCGTCCTTTGTATTCTTTTGACCTGTGTACACAGTGTACCTAAAATTTCAAGTCTCTAGCTCCTACCGTTCTTGAGAAACGAGGTAACCGACAGAGCAATGACTAAAACTTTGTATTTAGGCTCTGAGAACCCTAAAACGTTTAGACACTGAAAAATGACCATTGAAGGTATGGTTGATTACCTTACTTTGCTTTTCTATAAGATACCTAAGTAAAAGATTAGCATTGGTTAGGAGGTAACACTCAAGAATTAGGCTGAAAAATCTTTCTCGGTTTTGCAGGGTTGCTTTAAAAGACCATTGAAGGGTATGGTTGATTACCTTACTTTGCTTTCTATAAGATACTAAGGAAAGTAAAAAGATTAGCATTGGTTAGGAGGTAACACTCAAGAATTAGGCTGAAAAATCTTTCTCGGTTTTGCAGGGTTGCTTTATTGTGAAATTTCATTATTCTCATCGTAATCCAGTGTTGCTTGTTCTCATTTTATCTTTACTTAAATTTCACGAATTCTCTTTCTTATCTCCTATTCCCTCCTTCTTCACCGTCCTGATTCCTGCTCCACTTTCTTTTGATGGAGAAAAGGATAGATTCTATAGGAAGGTGTACTCGGAGCAGGTATACTTGTTCACAGTATTGCTTTGTTAAATTATGCAAATGTTACGTAAACATTGAAATTTTAACTAGGGAGGAAAAAAGATATTTTCTAAAGTAAAAAGTTAGAATAAATATTTGTTGTGAGAACTCTGTTGAAAATTTTGTTAACAATAAAAATGAAAATTGTTTAACTTTATTTGTCAGAAGGTAGGAAAAACAGATCGGAAAGGTTTGTGTACACTTTTACTTCTAAAACCCTTCTCTCATTGCAACATGAACCCACAAAAGTTTCTAATTTAAGTTAATGAGTAATCAAAGAGTAACAGAAATTTACATTTTATAGCTTCGTAGAAGGTAAATATTCCTATACCTACCTCCCTAGAACACTGCTTTGACAGGTTCACCATTATTAATACATATATATAGATATAGGTATTAGGTATTATTATTCTCGTGGGTAGACGTGATACATTAAAAAAATATGTATTCTTGGTTTTTTTACTTCAAAGAACCTTTTTTTTTGTACATTCAAATCAATCAAACAAAAAACTGTTCAGAAAAAATACACTTTGTGTATGGGTGGCCTCTATCTTTCGCGTACCAACCGAAGCGACGCCAAGTGCTAGAACGATAAGCCTAATAGCCAACCCTTCGTGCCATTCCTGTCCTTTGCATTGGGTGAAGTCGACTACCGTATACTTAGAGAAATGTAGGGGAGACCACAGCAAAAAAGTCTTAAAGAAAGTGTTAACAAATTATATATGGGTAAAGTTTTTTGCTCCCCAGGAAAATTAAAAGCTCTGGCAACAGCTGGCAAGGGCATGATGGAAATATTGGTCTTACATACTAAGCTAGGAAGCATGTGAGCTTGGCTGCGAGCCATGATAGAAACATTACTCGCTACTGTATACTGGGTGGTGTGGGGAACATTTTCCTCCTTGTCAAGAATATACAAGAACAAAATTACAGTGATTTTAAACTCTCCACTCGTCATAAACTAATATGAGTGGTTTGGTGGTGATCAGCCTTACATTATGAGACATAACCTTGTCTATCTGTTTACCACACATTAACATCATACCTAATAATGCAAAGAATAAGTTTGGCTGTTCAGGTTGGAAATGCGGCGAGTGTGTTGGGGACAATGAAGAGGACAGCAGATATGCGGGAGGTGTTTTACCTATGAGTAAATGAATTTGTATTTTAAGTAAATATAATAATTGTATTGTAAAAAAAAGTTCAACATGTAAATTTGTCTCAAATTTATGCAAATGTTGTCTATTTGTTTATTCATATTTGAAATCATACAGTCTCGAAGTTAGTGCATGCGACAAAATAACAAGTGCAATTTTATCGTCGACATTAGATTAACATTGATTCAATGCTCGTTCTTAATGCTGCAACAATTTGCTGTCCACCAAATAGCTACTAATTTTTCCTAACCGACCTTAGTAGCTCAATTGATTAGGCTGCGGACTTCTACCTGAAGGTCTGTGATAACTTTCTTTTACTAATTTTTGGTCACAAGGTCTTAGGGGACTTCGAATATCCGAAGACTCCAAAGTACACTCCGTTACACCTGGTCCTCTCATGCAAGCGAATATAAGAGTACTACCCCACTTAGCTACGGTAGCTAGTGACTATACTGTGTTTTTTACTATCTCTCGTTCATTATTTTTTTCCCAATTCATATTAATCATCCGATATGAACCTCACAGTACTAGAAACTGGCACAATCCCCAACCCCCTCTTTTCCTGTGCTCACTGTTTCCTTCTGATATTATTCAAGTTACATCCAGACAGTTTTTATCTTATATCAAACGTCTTGTTTGGGTTTCTTCACACTAATGTTTCTCATATAAAAAATTGTATTAGCAACATCAATGGGGCTTGATGAGATGCTCATGCTAACTTCTAGCTCAGAACAGGCAGGGATTTTCCGCCGGTCAGAGTGGACCTAGATGTGTCAGTAGCCAGCATAAACAAGTAACTTACCCGTCTATTTAATTGGTACTCCCAAAGATTTTACTCCTTGCCTTTGAGCTTTGAGGAAACGATCTACATTATGTATGTTCTAGAAGTCTAGATTACTGCAGAATGATTTTTGTTGTTTAAAAAAAATTAAAATCCAATATAAACTCCTCTTTATTCGTTGATTCCATTTCCTTCTCTTTCTCACACCCTCTTTTTTTCCATCCTCTCTCTCACTCTCTCTCTCTCTCTTAAATAGACTTATTGTGCCTATCTCTTCCGCTAAAGCACCAAATCCCGCTCATTCCCTCTTTCTCTCTTCGCCCGAAGCTTTCGATTAACAGCAGACATTTCCAGACAATGCGAACCAGACTTAACTTCGACGTTGTTTTTGCATCATCAGACAAAACCCTATAGTGCTTTCTAAAAAGGAAAAATGCTGACGGGTTGGATAGTTCAGAGGAGATGGAAGTCGGGGGCAGACGAATGTGAGGGAACAATGAACATTATACGGAAGGTTGGGGCATCAATGTTCGGTGGGATTTTAATTCATTTTATTTCATTTTCAGTTCCATTTACAATATTTACCTTAGATGAGTGTGACTGTACTTTTAAAAAGGTCCAGAATGAAACTAAGTGGGAAAATAACTTCTACACGTGAAGGGTATTTAAGTAATATTCCACATTCTATTAGAGCTAGAGTTAATTATCTATGGGAAAACCCTTTGGCACAGCAAACAAAAAGGCTATATTATGATATGTAAATTATTAAGAAGTGCCTAGGAGTGAATTTTTTTTCTCAATAAAACTGTGACTCTCATGCCAATTCCGAAATTCAAGATACCTTCATAGGTAAATACAGGTACTTTTACTACTTCATAATAAGTAGAAGTGAATAGCGATTGATATTACTGTTTCTAGTAGCAGGAAGTTAAACATCCATTAAAGGTACGTAATTTGTTTCCTTAGAGGAACATAATTTTAAACATGGACATGTAAATTTACACGGAATTTTATATTGGAGAGAGCTATGTGATGTGTAGGTCTATAATATTTGTTGCTCGCTAACTGAGCCATAATTCATAGAGTTGTTAGTTTTAGTACCACCATTATTTCTTACAAAAAGTAATACCTTTTCTTCTTTTCTTCATTGTGTGTCTCGTAAAATACTCCTCTCTCTGCAGAATCCGAGTTCAACGCAGTCTTTGTGGAAAAGGACATTAAGCACTGAACATCGGGCATGGATGTTAACATTGTTTGTCCTGAAGCTACTCTATGCTTACTGAAAAGTTACTACCGATTTTATGTGTCAAAATTCGCACACTTTATTGTGATTTTTATGAGAAAGCATTTATTTCAGTTGATTGTATTAAATGGCTAAAAATGCTGACACGACAAATAAAAAAGGTCAGCGCTATTTTCTCATTTCATACCAGAACTAGCAAGGCGGCCTTTGCGAATGTGTCGGGGAGTCTGTGGATCCCAATTTCTTATTATAATGTCACGTGTTTTTTCTTGAAGTAGACTTTATACGAAATTTTCTGAAATATCGAAAGAACATTAAATTTGGCAATACTGAATGCTACAAATCTCCATGTGATTACTGTTAGTTGGTTCAGATGCCGATCAAATCCAGGAATTGTATTTAATTGAACTGTGAAAAGATGTAGGTACACTTACCTATACTTCATTTTAGAAAAAAAGTAGGTAAAGCTTCTTGACGTTCTACATTTTTTAGACAAGAAAACGGAAGCAACATAACGAGCGGACAACAGAGAAGATTATTTTCTTTGTTTCGACGGTGGTTAAGTTTTACACTCCAATAGATCGGAAGAAGAGAAATTATCACAGACAATTCAAACAAGACTGAACTCGCAATGCAACTTTGGCATTAGGATGCGGTTTGAATTCAGAAATACTGTGCAGCCTCAGGAATTTCTAAATCCGTGAAATTCTGTAAAGTGTTTCCTATGAATGAGAAATTAGTCTTCCTCACAAAAGAGACTTGCCTTGGTCATTGAATTTGTGAAATGCCTACCGTATCCATTCTAAAAACTTTGATATTCGCCTGTATGATGTAATATGCATTCTAGGTGATTCCAACCTAGCTGGCTTACGATGGAACATGGGATAACGTCCTGGCATTGCCATTGTAATTAGTAAGCGCAGAATGTGACCCGAGTTTGATAAATATAACTAGTACATGAATATAATATTAGACATGTAGGTAACATATCCGTCATACACAGTACAATATCATTATAGACATTATGTATCATTTCTATATATTTGTACGTATAATGTATGTACATCACTTGCGTCGATAATTTATGTCTCGCATCCAATATAATTTATGTCAAGTGCCCCCTGTCACTAGCCTCGTCATGCATCTCGTTTTATTAAATTCCTTTGATTTACAGCTTTTGATTTGTGAATGTTTTCCATTGAATTTCCAATCGTTTTTATATTCCTCCTTTTTTTGCGAATTTCCGCTATTTTCCGCTTGCCAGCTCTTCTCTCGCTTGGATGAAAATGTCCATTGTCACAATTTCGATATTATAAATTACATTTTTCGTCCTTTGAAATATAAGTTTCGGATATTTTGTTTTGTATCTTTTTAGTACATTGGAAAGTTATTTTCTACTCATTGAAGTGAGATCTTATGATCCATCAGCTGGAATGATTGCTCTTGACTTTTGATCATTTTTATTTCCTTACTGTTTCTGGTACGTAACTGTAAATTTTAATACAAAATAGGTAAGTTCTACGTATTAAGAACTACTCACTTACTTGGCAATGGCACAAAAAAAAAAAACAATTGGTCACACAAACAACATAATATTGTAAACTTTCTAAAAGAGGTGATGTAAAATTATGCTCCTTACCGTGATTAGATTTACTAATTTCTCTTACGTGTAATTTTTGATAAATAATCCAAAGAGTTTAATATAACATGTAAAAATTCCAATTCGAAATGAAATGAAGATTTCTTTATCAAAATCCTATGCATAATTGCATATACGTGGAGTTCCTATCAATGTCATAATTTCAAAGTTTTCTACTACTTATTCGAGTATGTAGCTGATAACTGGTCAGTTTTGGTTTCACAAAAAATGGTTTGTTGGACGTTTGAAATGAACTCATATTCTGACTTATGTATTTGTTGCATCACCCTCAAGAGACAATTTTTTAACAAAGCAACTTGCAGATGATGTTCTTCAAACGTCAGTCTAATTTACTTTCATTGTTTTGATTACAGGATACAAGGTGGTAATGATGGATACATCACATGCAACAGGTTAGTGCTACAATTATTAATTAAATTAAATTTATTGTTTATATAAAAAAATTAAATAAAATTTTTGTATAATAGAAATAGAATACACACCTACCTGTATCATTCTCCCGAAGTAAGACTGAAAAGCACATTTACTCCAGCACTCACTGCACGTATTCACTGTGCGTAGCCAAAGCCTATTTAAATTCTTCAGCGGGCTAATACACTTGACGTTTTCGCCTTAACATCTATCCTGCACTGATGACCCATACCATAGGTATGTAAGGTATTCAATATCTACAACCTATCGTGTTCGCCTATACTTTTAACACAAATATTTCAGCTGTCAAGCTCATGTTAACTGATGGAAACGTGTATGGGAAAGTTAATTTAGCTTTTGATATTCTGTAGCAGCTGCTGGCTTGGTAGTACTACCTTTGTATTTTCTGAATGACTGTTCCCAATAAATATATACTTACAGTATTTGCATACATGAGTAATTGAGTAGCTATGATAAATTAGAGGAATCTATGGTAGTTTCAAAAATTCCTCTTTTTTAAAAAGATGAGTGCTTCAAAGCCTTTTTTATTTCGTAGATATGAAACAGGACTAATTTTTGTACGCTTGTGGTCTGTGTTGTAGCCTGCCCATCCCGTAATTAATGAGGAAAAATTCATGCACTGGGTGGGATTCGTACCAACGGATCCCTACACTACCTGGATTGCCAGAATAGCGCGGAAACCACTTGACTACCAGTGCACAAAAATTATCAATGCACGAATAAATAAAATAAACTTCTGTTGCAGTGACTTGAGACATCGTACGTATAGTTACCTACAAAAGGAAACGATATTTATACCTATCAACATTAAAATGAACCGATATAAATTTATCTGCAGGATATAGGTACAGTAAATTCGATAATTTAAACTTCCATCGAAGAAAAAGAAACACATTTTCGTTTCCCTTCATGGAAAGAAATGCCAAATGAAAGTTTTCTGTAGGCATGGAGGAGTGGGGGTTAATTTTCTAGCCGTCAATCAATACAAAAATGTCCAAAGTTTCTCCCCAGAACAAATTCGTTTTTGGCTTTGTAAATTCCATTATCAGTTAGTAACCTCAATTCACTCGTGGTCAGATCGTCGCACTTGAATTTGTTGTTTCTGTTTAGAGTTAAAGTCATGAAGATGGCTTTCTGCTGCGAAAAATTCTACAAAGAAACGGATAAAGACATGAAGCATGTCATACATATGCCTGTAAAAGTTGGTAGAAAAATCTGAAGAAAAATGTCATGTAATAAATTATCATTTCGTTGGTTGCCTGAGTCCTACTCATTGATACCCCATGTATTGATTATTTTTAGGTGTACAACTTTCACTTTCTAGGTGTACACTTTCAACCTCTAATATTTGAGGTGTGGGTGTGTGGGTGTGTGTGTGTATGTTTTAAAACGCCATAACTCGAGAACCGCAAGTGGGATTGAGCTGAAATTTTGCATGGTTACCAATGACTGGCTCAGAACCGTTATGCGCTTTTCCTAAAGTTGATCTTTTAAATGAGCTTATCAATTACTGGCATTTCTAGCTCATATCTTGTAATTATACATATAAGTAACTATTAAGAAAGTTGTTTCACTACAACCTCAAGAAATTAAGTGCCAAGTTTGGATCTCCTCCAAATCCATACATAACGAAAATAACTGCTGTTGGATTAATGATATCTAGATATGAAAATTTTAGCTATTACGGATTACGGTAGTATGAATATCTCCTTCTTTGTATCAAAAATACCTCGGCCGAGGTGTTTAATAAGGTCAACTGTTAACATTTCTATGTAAAATTTAGTAGACAGAAAGAGATGAAAAGGATACGGAGAGAAAATGGGAGAGAGGAGAGAGAGAGAGAGTAAAGAAGAGAAGAGAGAGAGTGAGAGAGCGAGGAAAGAAAAAGTTGGCTCCCGTGCAATATGATATCAGTACGTGAACATACTCAGATATTATCTTCCCGTATAGCTTTTCTCCTTCAATCCGTGCGCTCGTCCGGGGTGAAGACACTGAAGACATTTGTCACCAATTGTGAACCCGTGCAAACACTACCAAATTCCTTGAACATGGCTACATTGATCATCGAAGAAAAAAAAAAAAAAAAAAAAAAAAGAGTACTTTGTGTAAAATAGATCAACTGCTGCTTTACATTCAATGTTACTTTCAAGGAGAACACCAAATTTGAACAACAATGCGAAATTTTGTCTTCAGTTGTCCTTTGAATCAACAATCAGAGTTGAGTAAATTTCAAGTAGGTAAAATGAAAATATTAGCTGTAAAAACTAAAATCATATATAATATGCTACTGTAGGACAGTCTTCATTGTAATTAGTTTACATTATCTACACAGACCCTATACGAAAATGTCAGAAGCCATATACAATGTTTAGATGTCATAGTTTTTTGATATTAACAATTTGCGCGTTAGTCGTTAAGCCAGGACCTAGGAAACCATCAATGATTTAGCCTCCCATATCTAGCACAATCTTGTAATATTAAAAAATAATAATAATAATAACGTAGGCGTTAGGAAAGCAGGATTTTGTGTCAGGAATTTTGGATATTATTTCTCATTTTTTGGGTTCTAGTTTTGTACATAGTTCCTGAACGATAGCCGATACCAATAAATTTTAACTATTTATGTAACTTGTCAACTAGTCTTAAAAAGGACATCTCGATTGAAGTCAAATCTCGGAAATAATTATTTAATGTAGGTACCGAAATTGAGCCAAATAAGATAATCTGGTATCTAGTTGTTCCAAGAAGTTTTTAAATAGGGACAATGGTGGTCCTGTTGATCCTGACTATGGAACCACTTTAAAAAAAAAAAAAAAATCATGAAATTAGACGTGTTGAAATGAAATTCTCAAGAGAAAATTCTGTTCAGGCGGTGTAGTATTATTTTTTAAAATAAATAAATATGTCTTACATGATTTGAGGGATTTCTTTAAATTTAAAATATAGCTCTTGAAGTTTGTAGAAATTTAGCTATGAAATTAACTTGGCAACATTGTATCTCTTATCTTTAGAATGTAAACAAAACTTGTGGCGCACTTTTTAAATTTTATTAAATTATTTTCAAATCTTTTCAACGGTAATCAAGTGACTTTTAATTGTGTGTAACTAGTTAATAAAGTTATTTCCTAGTATTTGATACAGGATAGAAACATTATTCCTACCTGATCTGACCTGTGCTTTTCATAATAAGTTGAATATGAAGTAGCTATGCACTTCTTTCAGTGTCAGAAATAACATTATAGTTATGCAGGTTGCAGGTAGCTAAGCACACAGCTTCCAGTGAAGTACTTAAAATTGTAAGGCAATATCTGTGTTCTTCATAAATAGTCATTTAAACATCAATGGTAACACAAATTTAAGCTGATTTTATATTTGTAGTAAGTATGTTTTCTTAGATTTATTTTGTAATCTGGTGGTGGATTTTCTTCCAGTTTTGGATTGTAATTTTTAGTCTTCAACTAACTTTCTTTCCTTCCCAGTTCTAACCCTCTTTAAAATGTTGTACCTACCTATCTACTGAGTTTAATCCTAATATTTTTATTTTAATTCCTTTTTACCAACTTTTAGTTAATATTTTTTATTAAGATGAATAGGTAAAATTTTTTTATTAAGATGAATAGTTAATAACAATATTTCAAAGAAACAATGAGATTCCCACAAAATCATGGGGTTCAAACATTAAAAGTAACCCCATTCAGATTAAGAAGTAATGAGGATAAGAAAGATATTATGATTACTGGATGTCCAATTTCTCCAATTACTATAACCACCACTAAAAAAGTAAAGCAAATGCCTGCCCCACAGCGATACAGTTCAAGCCTGAATGGATGAAAAATGAATGGCTGTGTACCAGCTCAAGTGTTGACGAATTGTTCTGCTGGCCTTGTTTATTTATTAAGTACCAAGTGTTCTCCAAAAAAAAGTACCTATAAAAATTTATATGATGCATAACTGGTATGAGAGAAAACCATGTTCTGCAGGGAAACAGCCATAACTTACAATGGGCTGTGTTTATGAGACCATAAGAACTAAGATCTGATAAATTAATAATTTTATTTTTTCAATACTTCTGGGTATAATTTGTCTTCACCTAGTCTTGAAGTCAGGAGCCGCCACTGCTTCAATCCCGTCTAATTGCCAAGCACAAGTGTTGACCTGTCTACTGAAAGTAGAGGGTGACCAAGGGGAGAGTCCCGCTCCCGTAAAAGAAAAAGTTTCTATCCCGAAACTCTTTTCTTTCTTGTTCTTTTCGAGAGAGAGAAAAAAATTGAAGTGCAAAAAAAAGTTTTCTTCCCTCGATCTTTTTTCTTCTCTCTCTCTCTCTCTCTCTCTCTCTCTCTCTCTCTCTCTGTTCTCCTTCTACTGTATTACATATTGAGGCCTCAAAATAGGCATTTTTCTGAAACGTGCCATCCATTTAATGCTTTGGAATTGTTCGTGGTCCGTGTCAGTCCGTGTTCGTCTAATATCGACTATAACAGATATCGACTGGGCTACCCACCCAATTCTTTATTTTCCTTATCCTTTCAGAAGAGAAGTAATGGATTAGTAGTGAAGTTTCTATAGGTAAGGCGCTTGTCTGGTAATCCAGGTAGCGTAGAGATCCGTTGGTTAGTAATAATAACAACACTGTCTAGTGGAAGGTAACCAGTGCATGTTATGACCAAACATTTTTTTTACCAAGGATCAGTTAAAGAGAAGTAATGGATTAGTAGTGAAGTGGTTAAGACGCTAGTCTGGTAATCCAGGTAGCGTAGGGACCAAAAGACCAAAAGAAAGTTTTATTAAGCATCAGTTATTTTGTTGGATAAGACGGTTCTCATAATTATGAGTCACTTCAGAGCCACCTTTCATATCTATGTAACTAGAATTCCATCCCCAGTGGTGAAGATTCTACAAGTCCCGCTATCAGAGAGTAGAGCATGCTGCATACTTACTAAGGCGTTTGATAAACAAGAACAAGAGGGCCGCAGGGAAAAGGGTAATTTACATGAAAACTTTTTTCCCTCCCCACAGCGTTCAAAGGAAAAGTTTTGGAAAATGGGATTTTTTCTCATTTATTTTTCATTTGTGGTTTTTTTGTTGGATTGTTTTCATCCCCGATACTCCAACCCGTTTTGAAATCAAACACCCCCTTCTCCCAATATCTCAAAACCCCGCACGGAAATGAGTTTCCAGCGACCCTATGACCGCAGTAATTTTATTTATTCCAAGTATTTGCGTACTGAAGTCTGATTTGAACAGTTCTCAGCTGGAAAATATTTCCACATAAACGGCACAACACGTGTAGGTACTAAACATATTTACATGTAAGTTTCTACTTCAATAGAGTTATTCCATACATTTTATTCCTTGTTGACTTTGTTGCAAACGATTTACTTGAAGCTCGTTCTATGTATACTGTAAGTAAGTAGGTATGTTGTATCGGAAAATCAATAGCATGCGTCTTATTTTTGATGAATATCGACATTTAATCCTACAGTTGTAAATAATAGGCTAAAAAGGAGGAGCGTAGAAGATTTTTTACTTTCCTTATCTTATAATAAGGAAAGTATTGTATTCGTCGAAAATTTGACCTACCCAGTTTTTCACATTTCTGGACGAATCATGGTCTCAGGATACCAAAAAAGTTGTTTTCAGCCATTGGTCCGTGCGTCTGTCTGTCTGTCTGTCTGTCTGTCTGTGTGTGTGTGTGTGTGAACAGGATATCTCAAGAACGGTAAAAGCTAGAGACTTGAAATTTGGTACACAAATTAATTTTATACACCAGACGAACCACGAAACTTTTGGTTGAAATCGGCCGCATTCTGCGGCCACAGGGCCGCAATGCTAGCCGCAAGCGCCGCTTCTTTAAAATGGTTAAAGATACAATTTTTTTTTAGAGAACAACATTTTCTTTGATTAAAAAAATAATAGGGGTCTATTCTGATCATTTTTTTGATATCTTGAACTTTTTGGAACTCGGCCCCAATTTACCGGTATTTGGGGGGACCCGCTTTGACTAACTTTTTTATCATCCTACATGGGGTTATGACATATCAAATTCAATGATTTTGAAGTGCTGATTACGAATTTGGCATTGGTTCTTAGTTATCTGTTACCGTTGAGTCACCAGTGGCGGAATTCGACTCCTTTTTGGGGATAAGGAAAGTCGTGTGATGTTTACACCAGATTTTTCTTTTCATAGGTTCCTCCTTATCACTTAACATATGAAATAAATCTGATAGTTACCTAAAGAGTTTTGTACCCTTATGTGAACTCTGAAGTCTGCACTGATCAGTTTAATCAACTTGTATTAGTTTGTGTTAATCAGAAAAGTGATGCCGAAATACTCAAACCAACCAAAATTGACAATGCTTGGAGATCGATCCTCTGATCTACAGTGTTAAGAGTTTACCAGATTTCACCAGGTCTAGATACCAATGCTAGGCCTAAGTTCATGTACATATATGTAAGGTCACGTTTCCACCAAACACAGAGCTCCAAAGTGATCACGTGACATTACGTAATACGACATTCGCACAGAAAATTCTGTTCCCTCCGAACATGTGAGGCTGGCAATTCCGGCCCTACCCAGGCTGGGTGAGGTTAATGTGGGTAGCTGGTACGATTCCCAGCGAATGGAGGGTAAAACCCCCGTCCTGTCTACCTCAAGTCAGGACGTTAAAACCAAATAGAATTAATAGACATGAAAGGAGCCTAGAAATTGGATCTGGGCGTCCATATAATCCTCTCACCACCGTGATTTAGGTATCAATAATTCAATACCTACCTCACGGACACGGAATTATTATTATTACGTAATACCCAGCAAAGGCATGCTGACTTGGCCATTAGTTCTCTAGTACCTGATTTCTGTTAGTAAAAAGTGCGGTACACAGAGGCGGTCGACAAATTTGGCACACCTGTTCATATCTTGCCGCTACGCCACTGACGCGTCTCAACTTTAACATCATCGCATGTTTCCTATCACTTACGTCACGGATCACGGCGAATTCTTGAAGGAAAGTAAAATATAGTGCCTTCCAAGTCTCACGAAACCAAACTTTCCCTGCTATTGTTTTGATATTGAGGAGAATGGAGGGAGTTCCTTTCACTATGAAGGTTCAGAATGTTGATGATATTGACCAGGAACAGACTAGCTAGTATAATTAGACTAAAAAAAACTAATTTTTTATTGAGTTCAAATGGAAAAATCGAAGCCAAAACACTTTTTTTTTATATAAAAACGAACACAATATTTTCCGATTTATAATTTAAGAAATATCTCAGAATTAATACGAATCTTAAGTCTTTGAACTCGGGTGTGTTTTGCCTTATCTCAGCACGTTCTCTATCAAGGATGGCAGATCAGTATGGAAGATTATTAATCGACTAATACGCAAAGAATTGTTATGACACACTGGCGTGTTTAAATTATCCCAGTTTTCCCCTAATGAAAGCTTGGAAAGTCGAATCCTAGGCCAACACAAGTTACACGATTGAAAAAGGAAAAGTTGTTATTGAAAAGGGGAAGAAAATTGTTTTCATCCCAAAAGAGAATCGGGCGCCAAGATTTTAAAAAGGGAAATAACGAGAAGGAATAAGAAGAAGAAGAAGGATAAAGAGGAGAAGGAGGAGAAGAAGGTGGAGGAGAAGGGCATAACAGCAATCGAAAGTAAATTAGAAGATAGAAGCCAGGTAGGGAAATGGGGTGGCAGGGGGAATTTCAGTCTGTAATTATTATTTTCTGGTGTGCTTGTGAGAACATAAATAAATCTTTGCTGAACAAAGCAGCTTTTCAAGGAATTTTCCCGAGGAGGGATGATAGAACTGGGACTATGATATTACATTCGACAGTGCTCTGTGGTTCTGAATAATACAACACGTTATCTCTGGATGTGTATCTAATAATTGGATCAAATTAATTTACCAAAATCTCGCAAGTATTACCTATATTCTAATGTTTTGGTTTAAATTAGACTATGACTACTTCCTATTCAACCCTTGGAAGTTGCAACAGTTACAAGGGTGGGACATTAAATTTGTAGCAGCAGGTTCTGAATATAAACAAAGCAATGCCATGAAATTTTATTCATCCTCAACAATTAGGGCATTAGGGCAGCATAAAGTTCTTCGTTGCGCACCTTCTTTTTATTCTAAAATCGCAATTTAGCTCTCTATTTGCTGGAAACTCAGAGATCTGGGTTTGGCCAGAATGAGCCAGCATCAGCACTGGGATACGAGGCGAGGGTTTCAATGAGTTGAGTAAAACACCAAGTCCTCTCTCTGAAGCAATTAATTGCGATTTCATGTAGCTAGATTTGTATACTAGCATGATTTCGGGGCGCATGATACACCAAGACCTAGGTAACCTTACCAGAGGCAACTTTACCTCATAGAGATAACGAAAGTTGCTGTGTCGAGATTGCCAGACGCAACTTTACCACATAGATCTAACGAAAGTTGGTGTGTCGAGATTGCCAGACGCAACTTTACCACATAGATCTAACGAAAGTTGGTGTGTCGAGCTTGCCAGACGCAACTTTACCACATAGATCTAACAAAAGTTAGTGTGTCGAACGTGTCATTGACGCAATGACGCTGGCATTTGATACACATAGGTATTAGTGATATTCGTTCCAGGAATCTCAAGTCTTTGAACTCGGGGTGGCTCTGCCTAATCCTGTCTCGCGCTCATTAATAACAGCGGGTGACACGCCTGATGTGTCTAACTGTCTATTCGGCTCCTGTGGATGTCGCATTTATGTTCAATGGAATGTACAGGGTTGTCACTGTCACGAGGTTGGAAAGTGAAGAAGAAGAAAAAGACCAAAAAGGAGCAATTTTATGTAACCCATGTAAACAAAAATCTCGATAAAAAATACTTCGTTTTCTTTTCTCAAATGATAAAAATAATAATAAATCTTCCAAGCGTTAAAACACCGAACACCATTGGGTACAAAAGAGGTTCAAAATCTATCCATATCGGCTCCTATGGTAGCGCTATTCAAATTCTTCAAGACAACCTCTGTGTAGTAACTGAAAGTGGAAATATGATAGAAACCTTGTCAACGCATAATAAATAATCGATTTCTATGAAATCCATCTTAAAATTCTCCGAACATCCTGCCCTGTATGTAAAATTTCAGTGACAGAATTCTAATCAATTTTCCGGCGAATAATACCTCCCCCATTCATCTCTTCCCTCTCAATCTCCCTCCCCTCTCTATCTCCCTCCCCTCTCTATCTCCCTCCCCTCTCTATCTCCCACCCCTCTCGTTGATATTTTCCTCATAAACGTCACTCATTCGCAACATTGAAGCTCAACACTTCATAAAAGTCTCACGACGGCCTTTTTGCTACCAAAGGATTTTGATAGTGCTGCTCCTTGGATGTAAAGATGGTCTAAAGAAAGCTACATAAAATAAATGCTCATTTACAACAGTATCAATTCCATCAGTTTTTACGAGTCTTCCTAATTCGTAGTCCACCAATTTCATTAAAAACCAATATTTGACGCAAGTTGTTGCCTCTTAATAGAAGATATTTTCTGACATGAGAGCAAGACATAAAATTCCACATCTCCATCTTGATTTGGTTTCTACCCTGAACTCTCGGCTACTCAGTTTCTCTACCTTAGTGTTGATAATCTTATGCATTTTGCCCGTGGCTGTTAATTCCTTTAGAGTTTAGATTTTAGGTAGTTATTTTCTCCAATTAATTAAGTTAATTAACAGTAAAACGCATAGCACAAACTGGAAGTGTGCCCAGCACACTGGCCGCATGTACAAATTGTACCACATTCTAAATGTACCTACTCTGATAAGAAATAAAAACTCCATTTTTTAGTGAGGAAATTTCCATGTAATAGAGTGTGTCAAAAGAGTTCCACTTCTCAGATTGAAAAGAAAATGAATTTGTATCTCAATTCCTTCCGCGTGTCTACCCTACTGCAGACGAATGCAAAACGAAATGGTCGTTCAAGTCAAAATAATACGAAGTGAAAAGCTCGTAACGAAAAAGGACGTACACTTTTTTGAAAGGCGGAAAAAATTAACATGATAAAAAAAAAAATGGTTCAAGAGTGGAGCACAACGGAGCATTTATTTTTATGATAATGAGGCAGGAGACACGACGGCGTCGCTGGGTTTCAGCTAGGACATTGATTGGGGTAGGTTATCTCGCCGCTATTTGAAAAATTCAACTCTTGTTCAGTTATCTAATTTATCCATTGAAGCAAGGCCATCGGGCACAGTATAAATTAGGGTTAATCTTTCCGTTCGTTTTTTTTCTTTTTATAATCTAGGATGATTAATAAAAAAAGTTATCATATTTGTGTTAATCACTGTCGTGATATCACAACTACTCAAAATCACTCTACTAAATCTACGCTGAAACCGGGACTTACACCACTGACCTCCAGGTTACAAGTCCGCCGCATTATCTATCAAGCTACTAAGGTCGATTAGGATGATTAATAATGATTCTAAGAATCAGAACATTTTCCCCCCTGGTGCCATTATTATGCACCTAGGTAAATTATATTTTGGTCCAATTCTGAAATTAATGAAGAACTGGCCTGACATTGAGTAGGATTACCAGACTTTGGATCTATTCACTATACTACCAATCACCAATGCATGATGTTTCACGTAATAATTTCACACATTAGAGGTGAAATTAAAAAAAAAAAAATACATAAGAAATTAGTGGATGTGCTAAAATCACAGTTGAAATTCTTACAATAATAATAAATTGTAAATGACCAGATTTGTAACTCTTTTGGTCTAAACATGGATTGAACTTCAAGAAAAGAGTGCTAGTCGGGTAGTATAAATAAGGCGATACTATTATTATTATCTCAATACCCTCAAATCAGCCTTCATGAAATTTTCCATGCATTGGACTCATTTTTATTTTTTGTGTTGTATAACAACAATACAAAAGTTAGTGAATGTACTGGTAGCCACGATAGAAATAAATTATAAAAGTGAACTGACAAATTTGTTCACCTCTGACCTCTTTAAGAACCTACTTAAAAAAGGTATAAGAACCTTCTTGATAAAGGTGTAAGAACCTTCTTTAAAAAAAGGTTTAACAACCTTCTTTAAAAATGTGTAAGAACATTATTGAAAAAGGTGTAAGAACTTTTTTGAAAAAAGTGTAAAAACCTTCTTTAAAAAAGTGTAAAAACCTTCTTGAAAAATGTAAGAACCTTCTTTAAAAAAGTGTAAAAACCTTTTTGAAAAAGGTGTAGCCTTCTTGAAAAAGGGGAAAAGGTGGATTGGGTCCCAAATTCTATTTCATAGGTGTATTGGGTCCCACAAGGAAAAAGGTCATGTATGAATTGGGTCCCTTATATATTTTTTCTATTCATAGGTTAATTCAGTCCCTTTTACTTTTTCGGTTTTTTACTTGTAAATGATGAAGAAACAAAAATCATTATGTTTTCTACTGTTTCCAATTTACAATTACTTTGTGATTCTCAAAGAGTTTTCATGGACGGAACCTTCAAGAGCTGCTTTCTACATAGCACATCCCAACATGTACTTTTAGATGTACTTTTAGATTTCCAATGCGAGGTCTACGTTAAATCTAGGTCTTCACGTCCTCGTATTAATATGAAAGAGAAATTTGTCAAGCAGGAAATGAGTAAACTAGAAGAAAAACAAAATGATCGATTCCAATTTGTAAAAAGAGTTTCCTACAAATTCCTTCCAAAAGTTTGAAATGTCATTCAATTTAAAAAATAAATAAATAAATTAATCAAAAAATATCCATTTTGTGAATTCTATCTAGGGACCGAATTCATACGCCAATGGACCCACTTAATACGTTGGGGGACCCAACGTATCAATTGGGTCCCAAATTATGGGACCCAATTCATACGTGACCCTTTTTTCAAAATTATTCTCGGACCCAATTCATACTCAGCCTGAAAAAGTTGTAAGAACCTTCTTGAAAAGGGTGTATGAACCTATTTGAAAAAGGTGTAAGAAACTTCTTAAAAAAGTTGTAAGAACCTTTTCGAATAAGGTGGGAATATTGAAGGCTAAATTATAGGAATCAGAGAAGGAGGGTGGGTGTTTCATATTAAATTTTAATTAGAGCTCTCTCAACTACCTACCTGATTTTCTCAACTGTGTACCCACCCCCGGGGACTTCTGGATTTCTGCAGCGGAATTCTCCTCACCCGTTTTGTGTTTACGTTTCTGATGTGATTTCCGGCACTCCTGGCCCATCTTACCCCTCGCTCTCCGATTTCTCTATTTTCTTAATTTCTTCTCTAAACAATATTTATTTATCAACTTCTTAAGCGAGTTTAAATTTCAAAATGAGAATTACGAGAGGAAATGCTTTTTTAAATAGAAGACGATCCTCTCTCTCTCTCTTTGTTTTTTATCTGCTTTGTCAGTTATCTTTGGTTACCCCCACCCACTCTCTCTATTTTGCTTTTGTTAATTAATTTAGTTTATTTATTTTCGCAATACACAGTAAATATTTTCAAATTAAAAAAAGAGAGAGATGAATAGAAAAAACTGAGAGAAATAGAGAAAGAGACCAGGCTCACGTGAAAATCCTCCACGGCGACTAAGTGCTGTGCACTGGTAGTCAGTGGTTAACGCTCTAGTCTGGTGATCCATAATTAATAATTATAGTGTAGGGATCCGTTGGTTCAAATCCTACCCAGTGCATGAATTTTTCCTCGTTCTTTTGAGTTTGTAACCACATAAGAATAAGACTCTGACGGTTAGGTGGTAGAAAATGCTTTGAGCACTAACCTCGCCTGGTGGTTACTTTCCACTAAAGAGTGTTATTACAAGTGCTGGGAATGAGAGGGTGTAGGAAAGATCCTCTCTTGAGCTGGCGACATAAATAAAGAACCATAGTTACTACTTGAGCTTGTGTAATACTACTCGAAAACGTCAACATCGAAAAGAAAGCAGGGTGCCAGGACTATAATTTTAAAAGCTCTGACCACTTGAGAACACGCAGAGGGTATAGTGGTATACTGAGAGCGTAAAAAGCTAATTTGATTTGTGAAAGCAATAACAGACGCTAAAGTGCTACGAGCAGACAGATAGAAAGAAAAACATTGATCAAAATAACAATATGAGTTACATTAAGGATGAAATAAGGTCGAAAGAGGAGAAGAGAGAGAGAGAGAGAAAGGGGCAGGGAGGAGAGAGAATAGTCTTGTCACAAGATAGATAATGGAAAGGTAGATTTAAGAAATATACTGAAACAGAAATAGGACATACATACGTACCCACATACTCATGAAAAAGAAACCTACTTCTTTATAGTAAGTAGTCTCCGTGGCCGAGTAAGTTAGCGCGCAAGGCATTGAACGCACGGTGACCTGGGTTCGATTCCCAGCGTGGCAGGATTTTTTCTGCTCTGTACTTGGGTGTTTAGGGTCCACTCATACCTTGTGAGGAAAAATGAGTATCTGTTTTAATGTTAGCAGTGACCAGTAGCGGAATTATAGGCAAAAATAAGATATTGGGATATTAGAGATATTAGAGATACGGAAAAAGTCCCATAATTCTGCGCTACCCCCTAAATTGTGATGTAATAACACAAAGAAACTAACATACTGTATTATTTATAATATAGTATGTGAGAGAAAAGAACCGAACATACTTAGAGAACGAGTATGTTTATGAAAACAAAAAGAGAATCTCCCATAGTTTGATAAGCAGAAGTGAAAATTAAGATAAAGTAGCTGTCAAGTGCCCTAGTGAGTTATAAAGTTAGATACTAAAGTGAAGTTCGTATTGCATAGTAGGTAAGTACTAGCGCGCTACCCGGGGGTGCTGAGTCCAAGGAACAGCTTCGATTCATACATGACTTTCGATCTCAAATCCATGATTGCTTCATACTACAAACCTTCGCATGTTAATGGATAACTCAAATCCAGTTCATTTGATTTTTTTTTTTAAATATAATAATAAATTTATTTAAAAACTTCAATTGAAATATTTTCTTCGCTGTCACTACTCTCTTTTCCAATGATCAATGCCATCTTCATACCTCAACAACGACTCTCCACTCCTCTATCAGTTCATTTGAATTGGTTGAACAGTTTAGTAGTGTATGTAGGAAAGTATAGGGATACCTCATTTGTTGTCACTTAAAAAAGGAAAATTATACACTAATCTGTAAGTATAACGATTACACTTGTAAAAGTTGTAAACATACGATTTTTAACTGGATGTAAAGTACATGGACTCACTGGTCCTCTCTAGAGTAGAACCAATCGATTGTTATTAGGCTATGTGGTCTGGAAGAAGAAACAGCAATCCATATTCTCTTCGAGTGTGAGGCGTTGGGCAACAGGAGAATTAGGATTTTTGAAACCAGCAGTCTCGAAGATCCCCATGCCTAAGAATACCTCGTCTTGAGACTGACTCTTCTCATGAAGGCTTCTGGACATAGGGTGTTCAGTATTAGACAACCCCTCCAAGCTAAGCCCAGACGAGCCGTCAAAGGCACAGGACTGGGAAAAAGGATGAGAGATTTCCTCCCTGGTCACAATAGATCTTACTAGGTCGCAATGTTAATTGTATGGTGTTTCATCTGAAACCCTGCAACCGGGTCACATAATAATAATAATAAAAGTACATAGACGTGTATTCGAATATTCACCCTGTAAAAAGTGTCATGTTTAGGTCCCACAGGAAAGGAAACCCAGTACATGAGTCCTTTTTTTTGTGAAAACTCTTTGTTGTCTTTCATTAACCTTTGTGTTAAAAAAGGAAACTGTTTTTCCGGTACAAAAGAAAATTGCTTATCTCTCACTCTTTGCTTTTTCGTATTTCCCCTGCTCTCTTCTCCCCTCTATCCTTATCCTTTGCTCTTCAGTCGCTTTCCTATTTTGACTTGTGTCTTTATCAAAGGATTATGCTTATTACGGCATTTTTTCTCACTTCTCCACCCTCCTTATCCCCTCCCCTTTATTCTGTCTCTTGCTTTCTCATTATAATCACTTCGTTATAATTTTTGCTGTCTCCTTTGTTTGGAAAGAAAAGAATTAAATCCTAGACGACAGTGAGATGTACTGAGTGAGGTGTTGAACAAATAAATATAATGGGACCATGACACAGATTTGTGTTAGCGTTTGGCTATTTATCTACCGAGCTTGGATAGATCATTTATGGTTGTTTCTTATTCTTCTTCTTCTTGGTCATATTCATCATTTCTGTCTTTCTTTTTTAATTTAATTTTTTCCTTTTTATTAATCTATTTCTTTCTAAAGTTCTTTCTATTTCTTTCTAAAGTGTTAATGTTTTTATTAGTGTGAATATGTAATTACACGTTTCTATCATATTTGTATTTATCACAATCGTGATATTACAACTACTCAAACTCAAGCTTTACTAAATATCTGCTCAACTTGGGACTTGAATCACCGACCTCCAGATTACAAGTCCGCCGCCTTATCCATCAATCTACGATCAGGCGATCAAGGTTTTAATGATTATATGTAATATATTTATAGCAGATTTAGGTATAA
The DNA here is from genome assembly GCA_024516035.1 of Bactericera cockerelli. Classification (NCBI taxonomy): domain Eukaryota; kingdom Metazoa; phylum Arthropoda; class Insecta; order Hemiptera; family Triozidae; genus Bactericera; species Bactericera cockerelli. Next base: position 25,678,583 of record CM044959.1, on the reverse strand, counting down.
TATAAGAGTATCAGGATTCTCGCTTTTAAAACGATTCACTCGACATGAACAGTGTGCGTCAGGTGAACAAAGAATTCGCTTTACTGATAAGATAAGATGGTAATTCTATTACCATCACAGTCAGAAGCTTCTGCTCCTATGAATCCCTTTTCCAAATTAGAATGCCAAACTTGCAAAGAGAAAAGGAAATCTTGAAGGGGCATACCCCCCTTCTCAAAGCTTTGAGATCTGAATAATTTTGATTTCCGAGGTTCTTCTTAGCAAAAACGTAGTATGATTAAAAAAAATAAAAATAAAGGGGTAGCTTCTGTGAGATCTGAATAATACTTCCGAGATATTTCTTATATTAGAAATCGGAAGTACTGTGTTTTTTTTCTAGTACAAGGTTCTTCAAATAAAACATTTTATTCTATTTTCTTGTTTTTACTGAAGTCGTAAAAGTTACTGCTACGTAAACCAACATTGGGACGTCCAGTTACATACGTATGTAGGTACACTCCACAATGATATTAAGTTCAAAATTAAAATACCTAATTGTTGATAATGACAACTTTGAAAAAAAAACCTTTGTGTTTTATATGTAAGGTAAATGTCGCTGTTAAAAATAGATACGAACAAATAAATAGGTACTCGTTGAACAACTGCAGAAGAAATTAATAGAAATCCAATCTTAATGAAAAAAGGTACGTGATGAAAATATAACAAACTTAAACTCATTTGTTGTTGTTGTAGCCAGCTTGGATTCAGCCGGGAGAGTGATGGTCTCTCTATCCAAATTTGGTTAAAAATTTGGCTCACTCTGAACACCTAACTATGATCAACCATTGTGGGAACTTGTACTTTTTCTTTGTAAGCTATTAAAACGTAAACTCCTTTAGACAATTACATCTATATGTACACTAACACTTATAGAATGTAGGGCAATAGGTGAGTTCGGTGCGAAGATTACCCGCACCTTTTTCGCATGTATGAATTCGGTGCCGCCGAAAAAAGGTGATGTATGAGTTCGGTGCGGTCCTAATGACTTATAAATTGATTGTTTTTACTTTCCTTATCTTATAATAAGGAAAGTATTGTATTCGTCGAAAATTTGACCTACCCAGGTTTTCACATTTCTGGACGAATCATAGCCTCAGGATACCAAAAAAGTTGTTTTCAGCCATTGGTCCGTGCGTCTGTCTGTCTGTCTGTCTGTCTGTCTGTCTGTCTGTGTGTGTGTCTGTGTGTGAACAGGATATCTCGAGAACGTTAAGAGATAGAGATTTGAAATTTGGTATGGAAATTGATTTTATACACCAGACGAACCACGAAACTTTTGGTTGAAATCGGCCGCATTCCACGGCCGCAGGGCCGCAAATATTAGCCGCAAGCGCCGCTTCTTTGAATTGGTTAAAGATACAAAAAAAAGTTGTAGAACAACATTTTCTTTGAATGCAAAAATAATAGGGGTCTATTCTGATCATTTTTTTGATATCTTGAACTTTTTGGACCTCGGCTCCAATTTACCGGTATTTTGGAGGGACCCGCTTTGACTAACTTTTTTATTATTCATCCTAGTTAGGGGTTGTGACATATCAAATTTAATGATTTTGAAGTGCTGATTACGAATTCGGCATTTATTTTTAGTTATCTGTTAATGTTCAGTCACCAGTGGCGGAATTCGAGTCCTTTTTGGGGGATAAGGAAAGTCGTGTGATGTTTACACCAGATTTTTTTATAATGTACTCTGTTGCTTGTTAACAGTCATCCTGCTGTTATTAAGTTAGTAGATTATGTTGTAGACAGTTACATTCAGCAAGGCTGTCCATTTCCTCCTTGAAGGCCATGCCTAGGGTTAATAGTAGGGTTAGGTAAAATACAATGAAGCCCATGCCTTGGGTTTATAGTAGGGTTAGGTAAAATACAATCAAGGCCATGCCTTGGGTTTATAGTAGGGTTAGGTAAAATACAATAAAGGCCATGCCTTGGGTTTATAGTAGGGTTAGGTAAAATACAATGAAGGCCATGCCTTGGGTTTATAGTAGGGTTAGGTAAAATACAATGAAGGCCATGCCTTGGGTTTATAGTAGGGTTAGGTAAAATACAATGAAGGCCATGCCTTGGGTTTATAGTAGGGTTAGGTAAAATACATTGAAGGCCATGCCTATAAGGAAAAAAATACTATAATCATCAGGGCAAGTACCAGGGCACCGAATTCATACATGACCTTTTTTAGGCGGCACCGAATTCATACATGACCTTTTTTAGGCGGCACCGAACTCATACATTTTTTTATTTTCCGCACCGAACTCATACGTAGCCGAATGTAGCTACATGCAGAAACTCATCCCAACCAGGAGATGCCTGTGGGTTTCTCATTCATCCCCTTGAGGTCATGGCTCTAGTGGCGAGAGAAAGAAGAATAGACTTTTATGTAGGTATAGGGTTACAAAAGTTTTATTTTTTTAAATTGTATGCATAATGAAAACAAAAAGGTTACAGCATGTCTCTGAAACTGGAATGTTTGAAATTCCTCCCTAACCGCTTCATCCCTTCCGTCGCATTTTCCCTGCTCTTTCCTCTCTCTCCTCTCCTCTCTCTCTCTCTCTCCCCCCTCTTCTTCAACTCTTCTTCTTCTCTCTTCATCTTAACTTTCCGTTTCCTCATCTTTACTATTTTACCATAACTTGAGTGTTAAACATTTGTTTTTAGCCGTGGACGTTCACAACTGGGGGGGGCGAGAAGTAATAAAAGTAGGTAGAAAGTAAAGGCTGCATTGCAGACGGCTGCTATCTAAACAGATATTAGGTATTTACCCTCTAAAGTGTAAAGTATACGTAGGTATGTATAATAATTGTTGTAATTTCTTTGAAATAATTAGTTTAGAAATTTTAATTTGTTCTTATTAGATAGTTTTCTAGAAGAATATTATGCTCTCCAAACAGTATATTCAAAGAAATCAAGCCAAATGGTCGTTTCGCCGAGAACTCCTCCGAGAAACTACAGTGCTTATAAAACGCTAAATATAGTTTGTATGTATATAAGGATACATGTCACATTCATTTTAACAGATTTAAGATTGGTCTAACTTTAAAATATCATCGCGTAATACCTATGATACCGTGATACCCATATACTTTTGCATGTATCTTCAGTAATATTTTGCGTTGAGCGACATGGCGGTAGAGACCATCATAAGAAGCTCCCGCAAGCGAGCTCACAATATCTTGCTAGGGAATTTTTCATTAAGTCAAAAACCAGAGCCCTTGTCCCTTCAGCCCCCTGTTTCAGCACGCTCTTCTCATGTAAACTAATATCGTAAAGTTTTCATTGTCTATTTTAATATGAATTTATAGGGTGTAGCTGTGCATGTCGACAGAATAAGCTCATTAGGTCCGAACATAATTTTGGCATTTCTCGTAAATGATGTAGTTTTTTTTGAAAGGGAACGTTAAACAAATACGGTATCAGCCTTGTCAGGCCGAAAACAATATCACATTGACACCCTTAATGTTAGGGTTAATTGGTGTTGGGAAGGGCAACCTGCCGTAAAATGTAGAATTAGGAATGTCAGAACCAAATAATCTCACTCATCAGATGCAGATTTTTATTTTCAACAGATGTTTTTCACTTTTCTTACTTCCTACAAATTTGTCTCTGTTGTCAGTGTATCCTTGTTTGTATCATTTTAATAATTTTCTAAATGCTAATCTTGTATTTTACACAATTACCCTTTTGTTTCATATACAATTTTTTTTACAAATGGTATTAACTTCTCTTACCAACCAAAGAAATATTATTCTGTTAATACCTGATAAACATTACCAGTGTATAAGTGAAAAAAAAACTATTACACTGCAAACAATAAATTAATATCCGTTTTATAGATTCCAATACAGCGTACTTTTCATAAACTTCTCTAATACCCTCTCTCGTTTGCATACTGGCGAAGTGAGCAGGGAAGTAGGTATGGTGAGCAGGGAAGTAGGCAAGGATTCTCAGAACTATTACTTGCTGATGAGAGAGCAAATAAGCTCGAAACAACTGTCCAGGTATGTTCTGATATTCATGTACATCTAATACAACTTCTCACTCTTCTGTTTATACTGATTAAAAACAAAACGCCTCACTCATCTGATCCCTTCTCCGTGCTTCCTTGGATAATTAAAAGAGAAATGAATAATTTGCCTGGGTCAGCTGAATGTAAACGAATCATCACATGTGACATGTGATGTAGTAAGATGAGAAAGCGGTGGTGTCACCCAGTATAAATATGTTTGTGTTTCATCCTCCACCACATCCTCAGCTTTCCTCAAAGTTTTTATTAGTTGTCTCATAAACCAGTTTACGACTAGCAGGAGTCGTGAGGATTTGAATATTAACCTCTGGGCAGTCGAAAATTAGCTTGTTAATGGAAAAACCATAACGTGACCACGTGGAGCGTCACACTCCATCACTCGGGCATTAGGCCTTTCATTTTATGCTTTCCAATGCTGTCATTTTGTTTATCGAGGTCGAATTTCAGAAGAGCTCTCATATATCAGGCTATCCTATTGCAGAGCGCTTGTTGGTCAGGATAAGCTCAGTAGGTTTATTTGTATCTATAAATTGAACAAAAATATACCTGGGAGAATGCTCACTCATTTCACTTCGGGCCGAGTTATAGTACAGGACTAAAGAAGCTACACTGATAGACTGTCATTCAACTCGGACAATAAATTGTTCACTGTGATCGGTTGAAACTCCGACTTGAAGGGTCGTGTCTGGTCTATCCTAAGTTTAATCCTGCTTCATAATTTGGCCCTTAGTGAATCATTCATTGTAACTCCAAAATGAGTAACCTGGAAACTTCAATTTAGGGAAACTTCATAATGGGTTTTAACTTCTAATATCCATGATTGCCATGAACTGTATTACCATCATAAATGGGAGGAGTATTCTGGTGTCTGGTGGTTTTTAAAGCATTTTTGATAAACGTGGACAATATATTTTAATTTCATACTCTGCACCTGTTAATTATTTATCACCATATAATAAGTCGAATTCCATTATTACTAATTATCTAAACAAAGCGATGTTTTTACTTAAACTTTATCTGGACTCATATCTCATAAAAATATTTATATTGTCTCTAATCTTGTCTATCTTTCATTTCTCTCTCCCTCTTTCCCAACCTGTCTCAGGGATCAGCTGTTTCCATCAAATTACCTACTTGATGTACCACACAGTATACAGCTCCCAGCTCCATGTGAACAGAGTTATTATGGAGAGGTGAGACAAGTTGACGCAAAGTGTTTTAAACTTTGACTTTATAATTATTTGTGTAACTTTTGAATTTTCTATCCTTGGGGTACTTTTGAAGGGATTTCAGTTTTTTCTTCCTAGCCTTGTTGAACTTGTCTAGAATTATGGGAAGTTGCTACGTCAAGTAATAACATAGGATGTCAATTACAATAAAGTGCATCAAGGAATTTAATTCACTCCAACTATAAACTATAAAAGTCTTCTTTCCACGAGAAAAGCACCAATTATCACACCGACCTCTATCTAGATGTATTGTGACCAGTTGATTCTATTTGGTATTAATGTCCTGATTTGAGATAGATAGTCAGGACTAGGGTTTTACCCTCCATTCGCTGGGAATCGTACCAGCTACCCACATTAACCTCACCCGGCCTGGGTAAGGTCGGAAATGCCAGGCTCACGTGTTTGGAAGGAACAGAATTTTCTTCGAAAAGTCTGCCCCAACCGGGAGTCGAACTCGGGGTCTCTGGACTACGGCCATAGTAGTCACAACCATTACGCCACGGAGGCTGGCTTCTTGCTATAAGAATAAATGCATTCTTCCTTCCGATAGAAAATTGCTTTAGTGATCTATTATTAAAGGTGAGACAATTTCGATATTGGATAATAATTTCTAGATTACTGAAAATTTATTTATATATTTCAAAAACCAAAAAGTAATAGGTAGCTATATACTTGAAAAAAAATCGTGCAATATTTACATTAATTACACCTATGTTTTAAAAAAAAAGTAAAGTCGTGAATTAGTATGAACAGAATAATATCTATCGGCAAGACAAAAAGTGTAGTAATTAAGGAAACTTTACAATATTCAACATTTTAGTGCAAAAAAAGTGCGGAATTAAAACAAGAAAAAGTGATTTAAAACTTTCCTCTTAAAAGTTATTTTTAATACTGCTGTTCCCTCGTCTTACTTTCTTTCTTCTTTTACATCTCCTTCTCCTCTTCTTCGCACCTTCTCCCTGCCTTTGCAAAAGATATCTCTCATTCCATTACCCCTAAGATCCTTTTAAAAAATTTAGTAATTGAGCTGGATAGCATGAATAAAATAAGTGGGGAGGGATACTGTGAAGAAAAGAAATCTGCATACATGGGAGCTTGCTACGCTCGAAGGACTATCTTGTTCCTGGATAATTTTGTTTCCTAATAATTTTGAATTGTTCTTTTATAAATTTGCCGAAACTCGAGTATGGTATTATAGTTTCAACATAAATAATTTCAGTCATTCCACATGATGTGTCGATAAAGTTTTCTAATCAAACTTTCACTCACAGGCACATTTTTTCTCCTGAAGTACCTACTAGATTTTAACTTTCTGATATCACCAAAGGATAATGGCCTATTTTTATCTTTAACAATAAAATTCTAACTAATAAACTTATAATTTACACTCATGAGAGTACAAAGTACCAAAAGTGTGCCCGTTAAGCCACGAATCGAGCCTATAGTCCACGGAAAGGACACGTTCTGTGAAACTTTGCAGTTCAGCACTTCTGAATCTAAATAAGTCACCAAAATAATACTGGACCCAGCACACGCCTAGGCGGGCCAGTTCAGTGCCACATCAGTAACAAATAGCGTGTTTCCCACACTGGCACTTTGGGTTGGGTTAGACTTGTGAGGGCGACGGGACACCGCGCCGGGGACGGTTCAAATAATCCTTGTCAAAGCTCCAAGTTCACAAATACTTTCCCAACTCAAAGGCCAGTAATAAAAGGGGAGGGGGGTTTCTGGGCATCGTGATGGGGTAAGCTTCTTTTTTAAGCACAAAATAAAAAGTCAGGTTAATGAGGTTGAAACTTAAAAATATAACTTCGAGAAGAAAAATCATTTTTTATCATCAACCCTTTGAGGTTGCTTAAAATTTCTTAAATTTGGGGCCTTCTTCTTGCTATACGAGTGGGTGCTTTCATACTCGCAATATAATTATTGGCTTCGTATCTATTACAGAGAAGAATACCTCGCTTTTTTATCACAGCTCAATTGGTGCTTTATAATTATTAGATAGGTAATAAAATGTATTATTATGTTACACTTTTCTTGATCTTTCGCTAGAAATTTACAATCAAGCTGTAGGTACCAGGGTCCAGGATGTAGGGTATAGGTCAGGGTCTTCGTTGTAGCCGCCTACTTAGTGAGTGACCACATAAATTCGAATCCTATTCCCGCTCCAACCCAGGATTGGTAAGGTTAAAGTGGATAGCTGTATATTTAGTTCGTGTCTATAGAGTGGACGAAAAAACCCCAGTCTTGAATGTTAAAGAGTTGTAGTGGAAGAATAGCTGAGACATGGTGATAACAGCCACAGCATATTGTGCTTGATAGTTTCTGCAAGAAATGTTTTATTTACATTTTTATACAATAAACTTAACAATGTACTCAATAATAACCAAAGCCTGATCAAAAGGGAGATGATAATCACTGTGGCATTCTCGTAAGAACCACTGTTGAATATGTGCATACAGATTTCTGTATTAAAAGTAGGTGTCTACAATTATTATGCGAGTGTATTCTCATGTAAATTACACAACATGTTTAATTTTTACACTAGCGTGCTGGCTCGGTCATGACCTGTCTGGAGCGGCAGCCAGCACTCTGAGCCACACTGGGGGTGGTGCACAACCGCTGAAGAAAAAACCGCAAAATTTCGTTCTTCTTTTTACAGTACAGTCAGTACAGTTTTTCCTAAATGAAAACTTTTTACAGTCTAAGTGTAGACAGCGATAAAGAATGAGAAAAAAGAGGAGAGAGGAGAGAAACAACTTGAAAGAAAACTTTTTCAATTTATAAATCAATTCGATGAAACATTTTAAGCAAAATGTGAAAAGGAAAAAAGAAGGACGGGGGGAACCCTGTTGTGGGAGAAGGCCTGGAAAATTTTATTATTAATTAAGGAAATTCTTTGTTCTAAAAGTTAATAAAAAAGAAAATTTGTAACCTAATTTTCGAATTTCTCGTATCCTTCTTCTTATACTGGGCTGTGCTTTTCCTCTCTATAGAGGAGCAGCACAAAGGGTGTGAACAGTTTGGAAATACAGTCTTCGATAACGCAGCCCTGGTTCACAGAATTCAGAATTTTTACAGGCATTAATGATAATTTAGGAGCCAGATACCTACTGTAGGATATGCCTCAATGCATTACCCATAAATATACAGGGTGGACCAAAAAAACGTTTACACCCGTTAATGGTAGATTACTGACGACATTTCTAGGACGGATCTGCAACCCGTTTTTTCGGATTCGCCTTTATAACTGCACAAAGTGATTTTTTGCAACTTTCTGAAAAAGTCCGACTTTGGCTTATTCTTCAGGGCAGAACTTTTTTCCTGTTTAAGATGAGTTGATTCTGAATATTTCTGCGAAAAGCCAACAAAACTTCGATGTTTCTAGCTACACTACTTTGTTTTTTACGGTTTGGTTTGGCATCTTTTTTGACACCTGAATAGAAAAAAAATACTCATGTAAATTTTTTACACTTTGAAACACTCAAGATTTGCCCGAGCAAATTTTGGCACAGACATGGGCAAGTTTGATAAAAGTTGGCGGTCAACCCAAGGATGCTAAAAAATAATTTTAAGATTTTTTATCACGAGATCTTCTGGGTAAACAAACCAGGTAAGTCTCAAAAAATGATGTTCAAAATCTTAAAAGTGTTGACCGTGTAGGGTCGTCTTGTACAGAAAGAGTAATTAGCTATTTATGTCTGATAATTATTTTCCTTGGAATTAATTAAAGGCCAGTCAAATGAATGATTGTTTGTTTCTCGATGATAGTTTTCAAGCATATTTTTCTGCATTCTATGAAATATTATCTTTAAACTTCTTGAGTTTTTTTTAGTACAAGTTACATTATTATAATTCGGATGGGAGGGAGAGAGAGAGAGAGAAAGGCAAGAAGGTAGAGGGACAGTTCTGAGTTAGAACTAAGGTACTAAAGTCACCATTGGTTTCAAAAATTTGTGTGAGGAGAATCCATAGTGTGTACTATGGCTAAATAAAAAATGGCAACAGTCTTTTTTATTTTGTAGTCATGAATTTTTTGCTGGCTCTGGCGTTCGGACCGGGTGGACTAGCTTACCACTGAGCTAATCGTGCGCGTCTAATCGTTTCTCATTGAACATACTAACACAAAATGTTTTTTTAAATGCCTTTTTGTTTGTATCAAAATAGTATAAAACATAATAAAGACTGCAAAAGTTTATTAATTTTCCAATATATTATCTTTTTTTTTTCAAGACTTCTATTAAGAGTTGGCATTCGGTAAATATTTGTTATTTAATTAGTATTATTTATGATAGAAGAACCTACCTACATATTTACCTGGATTTATTTCATAAGCTCTATTTTCGTTTGGAAAATTCGCTAGTTTTTTTTTCTCTCGTAGGGAAACATAAGAAAAACCATCCTTACATTATCAAGGCAGTCTCTCAGGGGCTTACATGAATAATAATTATGTGTATTGTGATACCAATAGTATCTGATATAACTCAATTTACAGATGGTATTACCCCCAAAAAAACCATAAGTTGTTGGTGTTACAACAGGTCAGATACAGGTATGAATAAAATATTCCATCAGATTTTTTTGATAATTAAAATAATATTGACCGTCGAGAATTGAACCTCGGTCATGCGACTAACACTCTTAGCACTACCACATCTAGCTAACACCACTGACAATCTGAGAAGCACGAAATTTATCATTTGAATTTTCCTAAACTGGCTGATGAAGGCATGTGAGACCGCGATATTCAAAAAAAGCAATGTAAACAATTTTTGTAAACAATACAAGACGCCCTTACACAGTCTACAGCTAGAAAACTCTTAGGGTTTTTGAAGAGTTTTTGGCAAACATCTAATCATTTTTCCCAGAAGATCACGTGATAAAAAATCGTAAAATTATTTTTTAGCATCCTCGGGGTGGCCGCCAACTTTTATCAAACTTGCCCATGTCTGTGCCAAAATTTGTTCGGACAAATGTCGAGTGTTTTATTTAGTAAAAAAGTTTTTTTGGGTGTTTTTTTTCTGTTCAGGTGTAAAAAAATATGACAAACCAAATCTTAAAAAACAAAGTAGTGTAGCTAGAAACATCGAAATTTTGTTGGCTTTCTGCAAAATTGTTCAGAATCAACTCATCTTACACAGGAAAAAAGTACTGACCTGAAGAATAAGCCAAAGTCGGACTTTTTCGGAAAGTTGCAAAAAATCACTTTGTGCAGTTACGAAGGCGAATCCGAAAAAACGGATTGCAGATCCGGCCTGGAAATGTCGTCAGTAATCTACCATTAACGGGTGTAAACGTTTTTTTGGTCCACCCTGTATACAGTGGAGCATGGCTTCTTTCCCTGTTACGTGCTGATTAGGTTAGCATATTATTATAATCTTGTGTGTAGGAATATAATTTAATTATTAAACTTGTTAAATTTGTAATAGATTCATTAAAAATAAAAATAAATACTATGACTGGAACTTAACGTCTTGGCATACAGTCGACCAGGTATAGAGCCCAACTGATTTCTTATAATATTTAACCAAACAAGATACAAACGTAACTACTGAAAGACATCAGGAAAATCCATTCTTCAATTTCTATTGGCGTAATACATAGCACCAGTTCAAATTTCCATAAATCATGCTACCAACTTCAATTTCATCTAAAACCTCGATACACACTGTGTTGTTAGAAAGTTTAGCTGTTCTGTTGGTATAAAAAGTTAAATTTTTATAAATAAAAATAGGCCTGCACTAAGTAAATATAAAATATATAAATTGTGTTTGTATCTAGCTGTGTCTGAGAGGGCAGACACATAAATTTTATTGCATCCATTGTATTTTCAAAGTCGAAAGCTAGCCACAGCACTGGGGCTTCGGGCAGTTAACTTTATCCTTCTCTACCTTTCTAACTGCACCTACCACTTGGGGTTTCCTCACAGGGGAGGTTTTTGAGTACAACACATTTCTTAATATCACATCTCTTTTCAAGAAAATCTAGCTGGTTTTTTTCAAAGTCTGATCTCTAATGAGAAATCACACAATGTTTTCCAAATTTAATTCATTTACATGCAACTACATATTTTTCTTCGTCTGAAATTCACCTTATCTTATAATAACTTAGAATTAAACTACCTATACAGTAATTATTTAATTAACCATAGCACATCAAAGCATTGTATTGTATACTACCACAGATAAACACTCAAAAGTTCCGTCGACTCTAAATGCTAGGGTTGGTCAATAAGAAACCCCTCTTAATAAGAGTGTCCTATGATCTGTCTTGTTTCAGCCAGCCCTGACCGCAACTGATAGCTACAGTCCCATTGCTCTAAATAGGTCGAGTTAGTGGTCATTATTTCCAAATAAATGTCCACCTAATTGTATACTCTCTTATATTTATGGTTCTCTCTGTTAAAATGCTTTGCGTTGTAGGTTGTAGGATAACGGGAGGAGTATCTGTTAAATGTCTATTCAGACCGGATAAGCGAGAAAGATAAGCACTAGTATTAAACTGTTATAATAACATAATTATGCCATTATAAATACTACCATTTAACAAAGGAATGACTCGATAGAAACTAAATCTAAAATAACAATTAGAGGTGTTTTTTCATTTATTTGAAACTTAAACAGAAAAATTTCAACTCTATAAAAAGCTACATACCCAAGCTTAGTCATTCTATTACAATATTATGAGTATGACGTGTTATTTCTACCCCATTATCATAATAATTTTGAACATTAAAAATTCAATTTTTAGCATGGAATTTTTATGGAAAAATTCCGATCCCAGTAATCCTAACCCACTTCCTATTGTAATATACCAACCTCTCAACTACCCCTCTAGTAACATATACCCACCTCTGTGTTCTAACACCTCGACTCAACTCCCACCACCATCACTAATATGCTGAAAACACGATGCCCCACCCTGGCCCAAAACAGGAACCCCCCTCTCCCCTCCTCTCCCCACCTTGTGCAAAAAGGATAATTAAGAAGTAAATTTGTTTTGTATAAAATGGACATGACAGAGAGGGGGGTTCCAGTATACAGCAAATGATTACAATCTAAATTACATCGGGTCTACGTTAGTAATTATTATAATTTTGACCGAAAATTCGAAAAATGTCCGTTCCGTTTCCACAACATTCTATTTATTCTTAGTCCAGGCAAGGCAGAAAGAAGGCAAGGGTCCGGGGTAATAATATTTATATATTATACTTGTGTACCCAATTTCAGTTAATTATCAATGGATAGAGAGTAGACTTAGTGTTGGGAGGTTCAGGTTCGACCATTTTCAAGAACATGTGTATATGTTGTGAATTTATAGCTGTTTTGTTCGTTTTCATGAAATGTTCATGTTGCTAAAGGATTGTAGAAAGGAATTTGCCCATGTATTATACAGGCTAGAAGAGAAGAATAGAGAGGAATCTGGCTTGAAGAGAAGAGTAGAGAGGAATCTGGCTAGAAGAGAGGAGTAGAGAGGAATCTGGCTAGAAGAGAAGAGTAGAGAGGAATCTGGCTAGAAGAGAAGAATAGAGAGGAATCTGGCTTGAAGAGAAGAGTAGAGAGGAATCTGGCTAGAAGAGAAGAATAGAGAGGAATCTGGCTTGAAGAGAAGAGTAGAGAGGAATCCGACTAGAAGAGAAGAGTAGAGAGGAATCTGGCTAGAAGAGAAGAGTAGAGAGGAATCTGGCTAGAAGAGAAGAGTAGAGAGGAATCTGGCTAGAAGAGAGGAGTAGAGAGGAATCTGGCTAGAAGAGAAGAGTAGAGAGGAATCTGGCTAGAAGAGAAGAATAGAGAGGAATCTGGCTTGAAGAGAAGAGTAGAGAGGAATCTGGCTAGAAGAGAAGAATAGAGAGGAATCTGGCTTGAAGAGAAGAGTAGAGAGGAATCCGACTAGAAGAGAAGAGTAGAGAGGAATCTGGCTAGAAGAGAAGAGTAGAGAGGAATCTGGCTAGAAGAGAAGAGTAGAGAGGAATCTGGCTAGAAGAGAGGAGTAGAGAGGAAAAGGTCACATGGGAAGGGCAAGGGACGAATAGGGCTAAAATAAATTTGATGTTGTGCTCAGGGAAATGTTGGAGCCATTTTTGTTGATACGGTCCCAATAGGGTTTTTACAGTCCCTAATTAACTGACCCCTGACCCCTTCACGTCCAGAGTTTTCTTTCTAATCCCCTCGCAATTTCTTTTTATTTGTATTCCTCATTTTTTCCGAGCCATTTTCCATTTCCGTTTCAACTCGACTGTCCCCTGCCTAGCTACTTCTTTTATTTCCATCGGAAATGTTTATTTTTTACAATGTACATACACTCCTAGTCATGTATGTTGAGAGGGGAAGCATTTTATAATACGTGGAATGTACATTAGGATCGGCCGTGTGTCTAAGTTTTTACGTATACAATACATGCTTTTTGATTTTTGCGTCATTTTCTTGCGAAGGATGTATGACTCGCGAGTTTTAACAAGGAGTAGACTAGACGCCTGACTGGGAAATTTTAACTGGAAGGTATCCTGTGGAAGTTTGTTTCGGGTACATTACCTACTTATTCGCTATATTCAAGCAGGTGCCCAAATTAGTCTATCAGTCAAACTGGTATATGTACATACATAAGATGAAAGTCTGTTAGGTTGCTCCTTTGCTCCTACTCATAGTTCTACTTGTTATGTTAATACTCGTACCTGCAAATGCTAGTATGTTAAACATAATCTAAAGTAAAGCTTTCTATGTAGGTATGTTTAGATGTTTACATTGGTAACTAATTTCTGTTGAGATCCATGCATTTATACTATAGTTTTTACTACTGCAAGAGGTGACCGAAAAGCTTGAGCTCGTGGTCGCTACTTAAAACCCATGAAAACTGTTTGGAGTAATTCCAATGGACCACCCAACGGCGGTACTTAAGTTCAGCTTTGCAAATCTGTGTTGGCAAAATAAACTGCCACCCGCGTCACATGGCATTGTTTTAATTTGTGGGATAGAATCCCGCGTGAATGTTATTCTTCCGTACGGACACAAAAAAACCCAACAAATTCTCTCGCTGCAAAATACACAGGGGCGTTAAATAAATAAAGTTGAAATTAAATAACTTTCGAGGTAAAAACCGACAGGGGAGCTAAAGGAAAAAAAAATCGAAAAGCTTATAATAATAGGAGTGAAATTTACGCCCCAACCCCACCCCATTGCCCCAAACTCTTCCTCACACCCACCCCATCGCCACAAACTCTTCCTCACACCCATCCCATCGCACCCCAAACTCTTCCTCACACGCCCTTTGTTTTCAAAAAACATTAATTTTTATTGTGCTCACATCTGTCGAAATGGAGGTGCAGGTATGTTGCACAGTGCACACAGCTACCTGTGGGAAGGACCAGTCAAATGAGGGAGTAAGGGGAGGTGATTGAGATTCTGTCACCACACATCTTTTCACCCTATATCTTATCACACTCATCTATCCTAATTCATAAAGGATTTTATGTTGAACACCCATATTAACACACGTACAATATAAAATAAGTATCCTGCACTGTTGCCTTACGGTTTCATTGGTTTCAAATGAATAGAAAACTTTTCAAAATGATGCATAATAAAATAGTATCATTGCCTTTGTTGCAAACGTTAGTCGTCAAAAAATATTTTTCATGATCTACAAAAATATTTTCTCTTAATTTCTGACAAAAAAGGACTCTTGAGTCATTTGCCGGTAGCATAAATAAACTGTTCATGACGATAAATTCCTAGCTGTCGACATCAGCACCGGAAAGACGACACATAAACTCGCTAGGTTTACAATCTCATCCACTATCGTGGTTCCACACACCACATAGTCTCCGTAGATTAGTTCTGTTCCATAAAACTCGGAACTCCCTCCTAAATACACGCCAGGACGCCAGGAGGAAATAGCTACCCGGCGTACATGCACACTCATTGAACGCTCTCACTCCCTCCCATACTTGATCACACCCGTTCTCACACTTTTTCTTTCTCTCCCATACGAAAAGCATCCTGGAACGATTCCAAAATCCACGCATTTCCCCTTACACTCTTATAGTCCTTTGCTCTTATCTTCTATCTCTCTCAAATTCACACCCTCCCATCCTCTTTCCTTTCTTACCGGGTGTTCTCATAATCTGAAAGAAGTTATTTCATACCCCGGCGCAAAATGAACAATTGATAATTTCCAGTGTACATCTAACAAAACATAACGTAATACACTCATCTCGTCGCTTCGAATTTTGGACCTATGTTGAATTCAAAGTGTTGGTTTCTTCAAAAGAATTATAAAAAATATATTACAAAGCTTGGCAACGATTGAGATTTTTAAGAGATAAAAGAACTATACCCAATTAACTGAAATAAAAGGATACCCAGGCTGGATAATAAGTTTATTGTGGGTATAACTGGTTTGATCGATAAGGCGGCGAACATGTAATCGGAGGTCGGTGGTTCAAGTCCTAAGTTAAGCAAATATTTAATAAAACAACTTTGAGTAGCTGGGATATCAGGATTGTGATTGACACAAATATGAGAAATTTCAGCTGATTCGTAAGTTTCCAACAAATGGAGGGAGAAACCCGCGACTGACCAAGATGTAGAAGAGACGTTAGGCAAAAAAATAAAAAACCTAACTAGCATGTAAATAATACACAGTATTTATCTGACTATGTATTATGATTGCTTTTTCAGGTTAATACTTTTTCCAAGGTATATTATTGAGCACCAGAAGAGGAAGGAAAGGGAAAGAGAATGGAGGAACTAAAAGAGTAGGAGAAGTGGTATTTATCACACTCATTAACTGAAAAATAAAATAGAATTGCAAGTTAATACCCACTTAGATTTTTTTTCTATACGAGTTATGATAAGGGCAAAAGCTACCATTCATTAATGTGCCCTAATTATTGAACGGGGCTTCAGTTGGTGCTTTTGCTTACCCACTGCTTGTTGGGTGCTAAATGGAAAGTGAGTCACATATTTTGGGTCACTTTAAGTGACTCACAATATGATTGGAAAAGATGTGCTAAATTAGCACTTATAAAGGTTCCTGTGCAAGTGTACTAACGTACAAGTAACTTGTACGAAATAATTATTATTATTATTTTAATTCTTTATTGATAGGATGATAGGACATATATGTATATACATTGTACATGTACAAACAAGCAATTATAAAAAAATAAAAATAAACAAAAAATTAGAACAATTTAAACAGGAATACAAAAGATAAACAACATACATAGATAACAAATGTACAGATGTCCTAACTAAAGGGCGGGGTTATCGCCATAGGCAATAACCCCGTCCTTTAGTTGCCTATGGCAATAACCCTCTTCTTCCCAAATTATGGTCTTCTAGACTCTAATGTATACTGACCTATCAGATTATTATAACCTTAAAAATTTTCTTTGATTCTAGAATTGCTCAAATCTCGAGGAAATCAACAAAAGACACATTTTGTGGTAAGTGTCTGAACACAAAAACCCAGCACAATATTATTATTGCTTTCTATTTCAAACATTAGGTACAGGTAACGAGATGTAGCAGGTCATATGAACCTCCACTTTGGCGCCCAGTAAAGATACCAAAGAGGGGACCTTTGCGGTGGCTCTCGGTTTACAATTCTAGCTTGAGAATTTGAGGATGTTTGTGAACCGAGAGCCACCGCACCTGTACAGGAATGAACCTACTGACTGAACTCACTGTATTGTGTGCAATAGTGTGAGCCTGCGAGTACCTAATTTTTTTTGGGGGGTTTTTTGAAGGTGAAGAAGATTTATGTTTTACATTATTAAAAAAAAAAAAAAACTTGTTCCAGGGACCGCCCTTCCGGAAGGGAACTGAGGGTGCAAGAAGCATTTCCTCTTTGAATGGATAGACCAATTTTTTAGTAAAGAATTAGTATCTAATTATTTTGAAATGAAAAAAAAAAATCTCTAGGAAACCGACTACTGTCCAATATCAAAGCTCATCTAGTATTGTTCCTATACTTGCTCAGAATCTTTCATTTACTTGTCCATATGCGTTAGTTCTTCAATGTCTGTTACATTTACCTTTTTTCCATTTCCTCACGAGGTAAAAAAACACAGCCAGCTTATCAATAATGATTTCAGGCTTACTTTATTCCCCTTTCCATTACTCTCCCCATCGACCTATCTATACTCCCTCAGCTCAGCATATCTCTCCATTTCACTCCTCCGTCAATGTCTCTCCCATCCACTTGTCTCTCTACTTTTCCCTCACTATATACATACTTCTCTCTCTTCCAATGTTTTGTCTTGGATCTCCTTGTCTCTCTCTCGCATGTTATGTCCTGTATCTCCTTCTCTCACTTTCTCTTCTCTATAAATTACCCTTCTCCCTTTCAATTTTTCTGAACCTCTTCCTTTGTCTCCACCTCCCTCTCATCCCTACTTCTCCTATCTCTCCTCCTCCCTCTCCTGTCCACTTCCTAATGAGAGAAGTCCATTATACACGAGTGGACACGTTACAAAGGTTTTTATTTTCACCTGCTATTCCTCCACTATCACGTTCTCTCCTCCTTCTCCTTCCTTCTGTGTCCTACCCTTCACATCCTCTAGATATATACATAAAGTATATAGTTATTCCTCTATAGCTATAGTATATACAGGTAGTTTATATACATTACATAATCGAAGCACTGGTCGAATACAGTATATTACCCATGTACCGTCCTTGTTTCGTCTTTATTTTATTTTAAGGTTAGTTCTTTTCGGAAAATAAAGTTTCCACTTCAGTAGTTTTTACCTTTCTTACTTATTTTCAATCCTCTGCCACCTCCTCTCTCTCCCTCACTCTCTCTCTCTCTCTCTCTCTCACACACACACACACACACACACACTTTCTCCCTTCTTCTTCTTCCCCTTCGATTTTTTTGCCTTATCAATCTTGAAACATGTATTTCTCCGAAACTCTCTCTCTCATTATCTCTCCTTTTCTCTCCATCTCTCTCTCTCTCCTTCTCTCTCTCTCTTCTTTCTCTCTCTCTCTCTCTCTCTCTCTCTCTCTCTCTCTATCTCTCTCATTGCCCTTTAGTTTCCTCAATTCTCGTGTAGGTCGAGGCTAATAAATTATTCCCCTGTTCCAAGTTTCATTGGAAATAGGAATATACGAGAAAAATAGAATGTCCCCTGAATAGGATATTTTCAGATTAATTTAAGTCTGAAAATATCCTTTTCAGGTTACATTCCTAAGGTTTAAAGCGACTGCGACTCTTTGCAATAATCAATTTCCTGATTATGTAATAATCAACTCCATGTATCATAAGAAAAGCAGATAATTTGCTTTCTTTTAACCACAAGATTCCAAGAGAGTTTCCTAGCCGGCCAAGCCAAAAATGTGGGCACTTCCCTAGCGGTCAAAGGAAATAACATAATTGATTTTAATTTCCTTATACTTTGACCTATTTTAGATTTAAGAACAGCCTCGGAATCCTGAAGACAATCTTGATAGCTTAAAAAAACTGTACTGGCACAACTTGAGTTGTACTAGGTATGGCCCCTAGGAAACTATATTGGCACAATTTGAGTTATGCCATGATAAACAAAGAGTTAAAGTGTTATTGTTATTATAAAATAAATATCCAGTTGAGTCCATCAACAGAAACACATAATGCCTAAATCCTATATACTTGACTTTATCACCATGGCACTTCATGGCAGAGTGAGTTAGCGTGCTAGGCATTGCACGCATGATGATCTGGGTTCGATCCCCAGCCGAGCAGGAATTTTTCTGTTCTGTACATGGATGTTCGGGGTCCTCTCATACCTCGTGAGGAAAAATGAGTAGCTGCTTTGATGTGAAGCAGCGACAAATGACGAAATCATAGGCAAAAAAAACAAGATATTTTATATTAAAGTGGTAAAAGTTTTATGATTCTGCGCTACCCACTAAAATTGTGACATAATAACACAAAGGAAAAGCATGATTATTGTTATTTATTATTACTTGACATTGTTCTCGGTATATTGTAATTTATAGCGCAACATTCTCACATTGAAAAATGTTACAAGTGGTACAACCCTGAGTTTGAGATTTGCATATTTGCATCTATCCTTCCCTCTCACTCCTCGACATGCCTTTAAAAGTAATCTAAAAAAAACGGCTCTCGAAATGAAAATGTAAAAATTATTTCAAGTTTCATTTAAATTTTTACATTTCCTTCTATGTTTCATAACCCCCCTCCCCTATATACTATAGTACCATCCGTAATACCCCTCTTTATACCCTAGTACCATCCATACCATCTATCTTCACTGTTTTTACCACTCTTAATTCATCTTTTTATCCCTCTCTCTCTCCCTCCCTCCCCCTCTCTCTCTCTCTCTCTCTCTCTCTCTCTCTCTCTCTCTCTCTCTCTCCCTCCTCTTATATACAAATGGCTGCTAATATCTCCATCTCTTATTTATCACGGACTGATTAATCCCCATTACATTTATCAATTCTTCTAATACCTCTATCTCTCTCTACGTCCCATAATATACAGGGCGTTTAAGAATTTAAAACTAGAAATGCGAGAAAACTTGTTCTAAAAAACAGAAATTCCTATTATGCTTTTCCATTTCTAGTTAATTGTGTTCCATACTTGAATTAATCAGCTAATGGGTAAGCCTCAACACTGAAAAGGCTATCGAATCTTTTTTTTCACCCAACAGTAGATCAAAAGGATACTTTTTCCCAGCAGAACATATTAAATATTTTTAATTTAAAACTTGAACACCCTGTATACTACCCCTCTCTTCCTCACCCAGCCTTTAGCAGCCCATTCCTTTTTCCAGCTCTACTTTTTTCCACCTCGAATGTTTTTTTTTTTTTTTTTTTTTCGCAGTTTTTACATTTAAATCCAACATTGCACATTGAGAGTGAGAGAGAAAGAGAAACATGGATATTGAGAGAGAGAGAGAGAGGGGTTGAAGATAGAAGGAAATCTGTCTTATGGATTTAGATATTTCATTTCATCGCTGTCATTTATAAGGGTTTTTTGCCATTTCTTTTTATCTTACGCACTTGTTTTTTCTTCTTTGTAGGATTTTATCTAATTTATAATCCAAAATAAACAGAAGGTGCTGCAATACGCAACCGTCTTGTTGGAGGTAGTGGAGAGCTTAGCTTAGGGAGGATTGGAAAGTATAAATACCTGCATTACCTTACATATATCATTATTATAAGTAGTCACTGTGGCAGAGCGAGTTAGCGCGCTAGGCATTGCACACATGGTGACCTGGGTTCGATTCCCAGCGGGGGAGGATTTTTTCTGCTCTGTACTTGGATTTTCGGGGTCCACTCATACCTCGTGAGGAAAAATGAGTAGCTGCTTTAATGTGAAGCAGCGACCAGTGGCAGAATCTTAGGCAAAAAAATAATACAAGATATTGTAAATTAAAGTGGTAAAGTCCTATGATTCTGCGCTACCCACTAAAATTGTGACATAATAACACAAAGAAAAAGCATTATTATTATTATTATTATTATTATTATTATATCATTATTATACATAGATTCTAAGCTTAACGTCGGTTCACTTACAAAATGTTACTAAAAAAGCTATTTATTTATTAAATCGATATTGTAAGTATCCTTTCCTATTTTCTTAAACCAATATTGTATTGTGGAAATAGGCGGAATTATAAAAACAAAAGATATAGAATTAAAGATATGGAAAAGTCCTTTAATTCTACGCTACCCGCTAAAATTTTGATATAATTTTAGTGGGTAGCGTTTAGTTTTTACCAAGTTCGGTAGGTATACTATAGGAACAACATGATGGTATAACCTGAGGGCCCAATAGAGCTCCTGGTCCAGGGTCTGACAGCAAAAATACGTAAGAAGTAAAAAAAAGAGGCAACTCATGTAAAGTTTGAAATACTCTTGCCTCCGATTAGGATGTTCATTATTGCTCCAAAAAGTTAAACCTGTAAAGTTTTTTTTTTGGCATTGGCATTGGGGCAAAAATAACCCCATACAGCCACTACGGAGTGAATGGATAGGCTCACGCGTGGGATATGATATGGGAGAGTGTCCTTTGACGTAGAGAAATAAAATTGTTATCTATCCATCGAAACTGTTGTTTTCGAGATAAATTACATAGTCCACCCGACTACCTAGCCCCAGCCGATATCAATCGATCAGCAATATCTCCATAGTATTAAATTGTGGAACCGATAAATAAACAAGTGGAAATAGCACATGACGCGTGATGATCGGGGGGAGGAGGGAAGAGAATAGGGAGGAGGGAAGAGGGAGATGGGTAGGAGGAAAAAGGAGAGAAGAGGGAGATAGGGAGGAGGGAAGAGGGAGATGGGTAGGAGGAAAAAAGGAGAGAAGAGGGAGATAGGGAGGAGGGAAGAGGAGAGATAGAGAGGAGGGAAGAGGGATTAGGGAAGAGGAGAGATAGGGGGGAGAAAAGAGGGAAGATAGGGAGGAGGGTAGAGGGAGATAGGAAGGAGAGAGACAGTTTAGTGGACGAGGGTAGCAAACAGGATATTTTATAATGTTTACATCGGGAGGGGGAGGGAGGAAGAGAAGGGAGTGGAGGGAGTGATGGATAAAATAATATCCAGGTGGAAGGAGGTGAAATGATAGGATGTATAAAAAAAGCGGAGAAGGCCCACACAGAGAAATTATTTTGCATTACAAATTTTATTCCGTGGGTACACATCAGATCTATTACATAACTATCTGAATAAATTAACTACTGAAATGCGAGTACATACGTGGTGCATGGGACTATGGGACAAAACTCAGTCCATACAGGATGGTTTCATGTACGCCGCTAATATAATGACATCGCCCACCGACCTGAGCAGCTTCACCGAGAAGGTGGTGGACTTGTAATCCGGAGGTTGGTGGTTCAAGTCCCAAGTTAAGAATAAATTTAGTAAAGTGAGTTCAAGTAGTTGTGATATCACTACTGAGATCAACACAAATACGACAACTTAAAATAAAATGACAACGCCTGTGTATTGTATTGAATACTATAAGGGTGGCTTGAGTAAAACGCTGAAGGGCTTTCAGGCCCAAGACCATTCGTAGCAGTGTCGCTTAGGATAAGCCCAAAAATCCTAGGGAACATGGCGACCTGAGCCATACGGGTAAAAGGCAGCCTAAAACTTCCATGATTCCTTGTAGAGTGGAGAGAATAAAGTGGACTAACCTATTTATGAATAATAGTTGGTTTGTGTGAAATTATTAATAAATTTCACATGTTTTTTTTTTTTTTTTTAAAGATGCCACCGCAGAGGGCGACCAGATGGGTTAAATCCTGGATTGAAAATAAGCAGAAACTTGGTTGTTGTAAGAGAAAAAAGTAATATGAAAAACTGTATTGGAAAACTGAAAAGTTTTCTCATTTTATAAGGCAACAACGAATTCAATAGTTGTAGTTCCAATACCTGCTGATAATTATTACATTCTGTTCTGATAGGTATGTTAAGTACTAATTTATTACGGAAATTGTAAATTGAACCTATCCTGTGAGGGCATTTTAGTTGCGAAATATCTCTAATTATCATCGCTAAATTCGCTAATTAACCTCCCCTCCAATCAACATAGTTCATCATGATAATAACTATTATTTATAATTATTATCCTAGATGATGTGAGTATCTCTATAGACTATCTAAGTATTATGTTCAACATTGATATGATACGTCAATGAACCTTTACAGTAGCTTGATTGATAGGGCGGCGGACTGGTTACCTGGAGGTCGGTGGTTCAAGTTCCGGGTTCAGCGTAGATTTAGCAAAGCGGATTGAGTGGTTGTGATATCACGAAAGTGATTAACACAAATATGATAAGTGATAACTTATTACTTCCGAAAATTTCTAACATAAGAAATCTGAAGTAATGCGTTTTTGTAAAAAAAAAATAAAAATATGCTCTCTCCTCTCTCTCTCTCTCTCTCTCCTCTCTCTCTCTCTCCTTCACTCACTAGTACTTACTTTCTTTTTCTCAAGTTTTCTCTTCTCCCTTATTTTTCATACTTTCATTCTATCCCTCTAACTTAGGCACATTTTTCTCAACGTATTAAATTCAGAAATTCTTCTGTTAAGTCCCACCCTCTTGTTCGTCGCTGTAAACTCACCCTTTAGCTTAATTTTCCAAGCTTAATCTGCTTCTGTATTAATTATGTTATTGCTTGGGGTTTTTGCCCTTAATACATAAAGAACCTGAGATTTATATGTACCAAGTATGTAGGTGTCTCGGTGTGAATATACTTGCATGTGAATAAATATTCTACAATCTATAGCAAAGAATGTTGAGTAAATGGGAATTTGTAATTTTGAGATACCTACAGACTGTAAAGGTACCCCAAGGAAGGTACGATTACCTTCAAGCTGAAGTGTATGCAGGTAACTACATTTCATACACCTTTATGTTATTTTCTAATCACACATTGCTCAATTATGAAGGGACCTGTTACATCATTCATTCATTAATAATGAGAATTTGCTAGAGGCTTTTAAAGTGGAAAACTAGGTAATATAAAAAAAATATTTATTGAAATATTTCTTCTTCATAATTTCCTAAATTACTGAAATACATAATTAAATAACGTATAATAATGTTACACTATTATGCAATAAATAATATTGCAACACATTTATGTTAGTTAATTACCTGTTCATGTATTCAGTAGGTAAAGTGAAAAGTTGAAAATATAAGAGTAGCTCATCCGTAGATTTGGAAAAGCGAATTTTCAACAACTCTTCGTCGTTCAATTATTGGTAACCTGCCAAAAATAGGTCATCCGAGTATTGTTGGGCTCACCAGCTAACCACTAGTAGGTTATAGAAAGGTAAAGTGCCAATGATCTCGTAAATACGAGTTTCACAGCTTTTGCTGCAAATTATCTGGAAGTCATAATACCCCCACTCCTCGCCTGGCGGTCTGAAGAAGAAAAAAGTAGAAGCATTAGTAAAAAATCACGTCATTAAAAACAGCTTTAAATTTTATATATAAAAAAAAACCATCAGAGAAGTTTTTCGCTTCACACTTTTGTTCTTCCTTTCTTCTTCTTCAGCTCTCCTTATTATTTTCTTTTCATTTCTTTTCCGCTTTCTTCATTTAACTTTACCTCTCTTTTTCTTTTCTCTTTCACTCCGTTCATCCTGTTAGAAGAGTGTTAGAAATATTTACTGTGTCGCTTCTCCAGGCATCAATTGAAAGAAAGAAGTACATGGTACATGAATAGTGCATACATAGGTAATGTAGGTTCATCACAGGACTCACAATAACTCATACATACATTGTGTCAATGTGATTACTCAGTGATCCGTGATTAGTGATTACTTATAGTCTTGAACTTTAAACTTTCCCAAAGTTTACAGATAAATTAGAAAATGCATTTTCTTTTTGCTACTAAGATTACCCAGTAAGTTAGATGTTGCCCTTTGTATCAACTAATCCACTAGACCCCCACCCAAATAGCAATCTCTTTGTACATACACTATATTTTTTTTTTCAAAACTTTAAATATTATTATTATAAAATATTGAAAACCATAATATTAACATCAAAAACAAAATTTACATTACCTTTTTATAGGTACCCCTTCAAAGGTATTATATTGCACTGAAATTTGGTTATCTGAGCTCAGGACAAAAATTTTGTCTTATGGGACTCAACACCTGGGTGCTCTTGGATATCAGCATCAGCTCTAGTGCCACATATTATGGTTTCTCTGGACAATTTATGTACTTCTTGTGATATCGTTTAGTAGCTCTTCCTGCACAACTATCCTTAAGAGTAAGTACATCATGAAATGGATGTTTTTTTTTAAAGAAGAAGCAAATAATAGTAGGTATTTCTTCTTGTTCAAATTTGAACCGAGTGCCTATGCTGATGAGAACACAATCGTCCCAAATGCTGATGAGAAACCTATACAACCTATATATGTCACAAAAACCCTTTTCAAAAGTAAAAAAAAAGGGTTCTGAGTGTTTTGACACAAACCCAATTCTCCATAGTTAGAGCTGTGGCAACAAGACTGAGAGGCACACGAAAAAAGACTCTATACATGACAGAGGATGGAGCAATTATATTTGTAAAAAAGTTGATGGACTAAAAAAAATATGAAAATAATAATAATAATAATACAACCTATACTATAAAAGCCATATAGAAAACTTGAGCTGAACATGTTCCAGAAGTTCATAATAGTTCTCTGTAAAATACTACCTAGCTATCAGGTTGCATACTTGCAGGAGAATAACTTCTAATGAAGTAGAAATTCAAGCTTCACAACATATATTAGGTATAATATCATGCCTGATATTATATCTCCAAGCATTCTACTTGAACTTTCATGCAAGGTATTGCGCCCTCCAAGCTTCAAATTTGTTGGGTAGTTTTCCTGCAAAAAGTAGAAATGAAAATTTTCCAACTTTCTTCTTTACTTCACGGAATGAAAAGTTTGTGGAAAATCATTTTTCTTTCTTATATTTTTTCCCCTTATTGTTGTTTAAAAAATTAGGTATAAGAAGATGTCTTGGTTTTTTTCCTTCTCCGTATTTTATGAAACATCACAGGTTCTGTGTGCAGTGTCGAAGAAAAGGCTCAATGATGCGGAACCTTTGTGTCATTTCATAAGGAGAAGCTCTGAAAAGAAGTTGATTCAGACTAGGTTCAAAATACTGAGAAGCCTTGTTTGAGGTGCTACATTAAATATTTTAGACGTTATCTATAGGTAATTAGTATGCACATAGGACACAATACATAATTTATTTTTCATAACGCCATAAATGTTATCTTTTTATATTTTGAATACAATCTTTGATTAGTAAATTTAGATGTATTTTTCAAACTTTTAAGTTCTTCATCATCAGTATAAACAGAAAAGTGAGAAGTTGTATTAGATGTACATGAATATCAGAACATACAGAGATGTTTCGAGCTTATTTGCTCTCATCAGCAGGTAATAGTTCTGAGTATCCATGCCATCAACTAACCTCTCTATTTTAATCAGTATAAACAGAAAAGTTATCCATATCAATAACAATCTATCAATTTATTTCACTAATTCCAGCACTTTGTGGCTCAAAGGAAAGAATTCGTCCCATGATGGACACCACTCTATACCTTTTACATGTTCGACGTTGCTTAACTTCATCGATGGGTCGGTGAAGACTGTACGTAGAGTGTCGTAGAGTAATAGCTGATGCGAAGATGCTGAAATATTCTGATAGACCGAACGACCGTATTATTCATCCTGCACTGAATTTTGATCGGCTTGTTGAAATTTTTCGACACAATTTCTTGACAGTCCTGACATGTCTCTCCCCCTCTCTCTTTTTCCATATCTCTTTTTTTCTCTCTCTCTCTCTCTCTTTCTCCTTCTGTCGATCATTATCTCTGTCTCTTTCTCTCCTTCTCTCCAACCACCTTATTCTCTTGTACCTTGTACCCATCTACTATAAAAAAATATCTAATGGTAACATTAATCGGGAATGACAAAAAAAACTTTAAAATTTACCTTTCAATACAAATTTAGCCATCTGAAAAAGATATATGGAGAGAGGCAGAAGAAAGAGAGATTGGATAAAATAGATAGTGATGGAATAAAAAAAACACTGCCAAATATGGACACAATACTTCCTCGTGATTGTTTCACATTGTATACACGTGGCAATTTTGAGATTTTATACTAAATCACTTGTATCTCTAGAACCGCTTAACCGATTTTCTTCATGTTTTAAGTGGTAGAATACTATAGGCATATTTTTCTTTTGCATAATTTTTTTTTCCAGGATCGATATTTCTAAATATTTCCATTTTATTCCAAGGTCAACTTCACCACATTAGTGAACGAAGATTCTACTGATGGTTGATAATATTGCCAAAACTATTGCAGAACCATCTGTGCAAATATAAATATGGTGACGAGTCCTTTATCAAACCACTGCAGCATGAGAGACACAAGCGGGACCCATAGCACCAAATTATGAAACAGGATAAGATTAACTAATCCTACACTTTCCTTTAACACGCCCTCTGGTGGAAATTTCAACCAATCACAGGGTATTTATATCAGCTGTTAAGTGATAGTGCATTGGAGTAACAAATCCTAGATATTTAATCCTTTTTCATAATTCTGCCCATAGAGTCGTAAGAGCCGCTCACTCACTGAACAGAACTTACCTCATCATAAGTTTTGTAGTTATAGCCTGCGTTTTTCACCTCCTCAGAGTTCTCCCTGGAAATAATTTACAGATCTATAACACGCATAGCTATACTTTCAAACTTGGGTATTCATGTGTATGTTGTTGTTAGAGAAGAACAAACAAAATTATCAAAAGTTTTCCAAGAAGTACGAAAAGAAATTTACACTTCTTTAAACAAAGGAAAGTTCAAAGCAACAGATCTTGTTCTGGAAAAGTAGCTAGGAAACAAATGGGAAACAAAGAAGGTATAAAATAATAATTGTCGCGGAAAAATTACATCCTCTAGATATGAGAAGAGACAGAAAAGCTAAAACTTCCATAAAAAAGCAATAAGAAAAACAAAATAAAATAATCCATCTCAATTATCAAAAGCTCCGAAAGAAGTATCTTTTTATTTTATTTCTTTTTTCATATAAAAAAGCATTAGAGGAGAGGGCCGTTTCTTAATGAGAGTTTGTAAAATGAGCTGGATATTTTTATCAAAACATTTCCCTCTTATTGCTCTGGTGCCGATTACAATGGAGTGGAAAACGTAAATTTCTATATCAGGATTATTCAGAATAAAAAATACCTTTTCTTGTTGAAAAAAATGGGGCCACTGAAAGGAAAAAAATATTGTCTCGTTGATTTCCATTCCATAATCTTATGTGTGTTATTAGGTTATTATTATTAGGTTAATAATATAATATATTTTTTTAAATTAAAGTCAAGGTTCATAAATCAAGTATGTAGGCTGTATATAATATGTTTAATGTAGATAAGGAAATTAAATATGTATATTTGTATAATGTAGATATTAGGTTCATAAACCAATGTAAATGATTTTGGCGACCCGAGACAGGAAATGGTCACCCCTGGATTTCCCGGCTACCCAACTTCATCAAAACTGACGGAGGAAACAACTCATCCCCGGATGTGTTGTCGCCCCTGAAGTATGTATGCTTTGCTTTACTTTAAATAATATTGTAATGTGATCAATTTGTATTTCATGAATAGTCTCACTTTCTTGTCATGTGTTATAATAATAAGTAGGTACCTAAGTACTAGTGTTTCTATTCTATTTTTAGCTTTCGGTCGATATTTCATCGTAATAACAATATGCCTAAGGTAACTTATAATGAAAACTGTTATGAGCTAAATGTACTCCGTCATTAGAGCTACTTGGTACCTAATAAGTACCAAGTTGATAAGTTTTTGTTGATTTTCTTATCTCAAAGCTCGCAATCAACCTCTGACGGTTCTATGTTAAGTATGGGTGAATGTACCTAATCAATAGACATGCACTCATATTCAACTACAAAACATGTTGGGTATTTCTTTAAATTTTAAGTGGGACGCGTCTGGAAGTATTATATCTGGTGCCCAGACGCTTTGAGTCAGAGCGCAGACGTCGTGAGGAAAAGGGGGTTTTTAGAGTTTGGCCGTACGGCGTAGGATAGGTGAGGGAACCTCGAGTCTATGACAAGAGGAATGCCTGCGGCGTTCTCAGTATCGGAGGTCTGAGCTGTTGTCTTCAAACTCTGGAGGCAGCATATCAGTCCTCCCTTCTCAGCTCAGCTGATTTTCCTCCGTTTTCTCCCGACGTCTGTCCTTATCACAAAAAAAAAAAAAAAAAAAAAAAAAAAAAAAAATCTTATGTGTGTGGGCTCATGAAACACTCATTCTAGCTATCCTCATCATTACGCGTAGTTTGGAAAGTCGAATTGAGCTAGTTTTTAATTTCAATTGTCTCAATATAGGTGATTGTCCTAGATAAAAATATGTATGTATGATTTTCTTTGTGGTGAAGCACAAGGCCTCGTCACAATTTTTGTGGGTAGCGCAGCATTACTAAGAGCCTCCTTTACATTTCGAATTATTATTTTACATTAATTTCTTTTTACTCTGGTAATGCCGCCACTGGTCGTTACTCATACAAGTAACTACTCATTTTTCCTCACGAGGTATGAGTGGACCCCGAACATCCAAGTACAGAGCAGAAAAATTCCTGTCCCGCTGGGGATCGAACCCAGGTCACCGTGCGTGCAATGCCTAGCGCGCTAACTCACTCTGCCACGGTGACTACTTCCTAGATAAAAATATTTCACTTAATTTCTTCTAACTTCTAACCATCATTTTCTTGTTTGTCCTCAGGATGATGTCAAATCATGAGCGTCACTCATAATAAGTGGATCTTAGGTAAGTATGTAATTCGCACTTCCTCTATAAGATGGGTTATACAGGTTATACTGTCTTTATCTATTTAATTTTTTGAATATTAATAGTATGACTTTATTTATTTAATATTTATTGCTCTATCCCTCCATATCTACCTATTTATCTTTCTATTTAGATTTTCTTTTTTCTTCATAATATCCATCATATTTCGTTATCCCCCTCTCTCTCTTTACACCCCCCCTCCCCCCCATTTTCTCTTTTATCTCGTTCTCTTTCCCTTTTCACCTCCATTCTATCATCTTACTCTCTCCCCCTACCAGCATGACTCTCCCTCCCCTTCTACTCCGCCCGTCTGTATCTCCCTCCCACTCTCCGCTGTTGTTTCAAAAGATCAAATTATCCACCTTAAAATATTATTACACTGTTTTCTTTCCGTGAAACTCTTCAGTGTTGAACCTATTAGTCATTTTACTATTTACCTTGATGGACCCATTATTTTAACACTGGTATTTATTCAGCGTTAAAAAAATATCATAAGAAAACTGTTACATCAATTACTCGAAGCCGTCTGGTCTCATATAATACTCCAAGTTCGGGACTTGAACCACTGACCCTCGAGGTCCTAGTCCGCTGCCTCAATCAAACTTGAGCATGAAAGAGTGATAATTATTTAACTGCTGCTTCTTTTTGAAGCATCTAGTTCAGAATATTTTTTAAAACTGAAACAGGCATCATCAAGACCATAATGGTATTTTTCCGAAACACGTCTCTCGAAAACGATAGTTTTTATGTGGGTTAGGTATTACTGTAAACACATTTTGTATATTTTATGGTTATTTCAATACCATACCATAAATAGTCAATGTTTTCTATCATTAATAATTGTTATACCTATCATTAATAATTTGCATAGAAAAAACCATTAGATATTCGATATTTTTGACCATATAGATATGTGAGTAAATAATGGACGGATACTATTACCTAACTTATTATGTAAATATTATGTATGATGAACATCATAATTATGATTATGTTACACAAGACTCATGAGATATCTTACACCTATCTATACTTATTGTAGTTTAGAACTATTTTCTCTCATCTATCCACCCTCATGATAAAAGTCCCAGGGACTTACCAGGCTATGCCGCTCCAAGGGATGATGGATTTCATAATGATAGATTGATATTTTAACTTTGACAACTTCTCTCTCCTTTCCAACCCTATCCCTGTCTTTAGACGTTAGTCTCTGTATTGTTCTTCTCTGTTCTCAACATGCAGGCCCGCTTTCAGGCTCCTATATTACTCTCTTCTCACCCAAGCAAATGAGGTATTTTTGAAACCTGTAAAGAAATGAAGCGATTAGAACATTGGCAACCAGCAAATGTGGCATTAAAGTGAATCTTATCCATGATAACTTTCGAACAAACCGTTGCGTCGGCGTCACACCATCATCATTCAAAATAATAATAATAAATCATTTGTTTTATTTTTAATTTTTTTGTGAACAGAAAACCCATTCTAAGCCATTTTTATTTGGCTTCTATAATGAATGTTTGAAAAATTCGAAAGGATTCATATATCTTGAGACAATAACCAATTTTGAATTTGATTAGCTATAAAAAGAAAAACTTTCCTTAAAAGGTAAGGTCTTTCGAGACTGGTTTTACTTTCATTTCGCAATTCACGGACCAGCTACTAGCATTAAGCTTACCCAGCCTGGGTTGGACAGGAAAAAAACAGCAATTCTAGCTTCATGAGGGTTCGAATTTGAATGATCACCCTTCCAAGTCCTCACATTGCTGGACGTTGCTTGACTTCAGTGACAGAACGAGAACTGGTGTATTCAACGTGCCATTGACTCTGGCACTTCATAAGTTTTCTGAGGCTGTTCTGGTTCTTTAATGTCGGCCCTGGGGTAGATTAATAAGTTGAGAGCTCAGAAACAAAAGATAACACAGAGTAAAGACACCTTGTGGAGAGAAAATGGGGGGTGACATTATTTTGAGGTGAAAATGTCAACATGGAAGATAATATATCACAATAATACTTCATTGTAGTTATGAGTTGATGTATACTGGGTTTCCATTTTTCCAAGACAACTGTTCTACATACATATTGATCTAACAGCTTTCTACACATCAATGAAAAAAATCTGAATGGACTCACTCTCGCATTAGATCTCTTAGGGTCGAATTATGAAACAGGATTAAATTTAATCTAGACGACGCGACGTGTTAAGGAATAGTGTCCACTTAGATTGAATCTAATTCTGTTTCATAATTCGGCCCTTGATGTCTAAAGGTTAAAATTTAGTTTTGCTACAGCTGACCAACCTTTCATAACTAATTTAAGATGAAAATGCTTAAGAGAATAATATTGGAGGGTCTCCAAAACCACTATGAATACTTTGGAAAATTACAGGGTCAGCCATTGAGCATAGAGAAAGACAGCATGACATTTTTTTTAACATCAACTTGCTAAACTATATATTTGCTATTTAACTCTAAAAACAAGAATAGACAACATTCTGAGAGAGAGTGTACAACTGTACATTTTTCCTTAGGCTCAAAAATACACAGAAATTTGTTCTTTAAAGATTCAAGGAGGATTTAAATCAACTGTAAAATACTTTTAATAGACAAAATGCGATACACAGAGATGTTACTACCCATCATCAACTAGAGTCTGCCCTTTCTAACCCTGTACTTTGGAATAAGGATAAAAAGTAAACCGAATTCGAAGGTCCTATTAAATCTACTTTACGAAGAGAACACACAATATCAAGTCCAAACTTTTGTTCAAAAGTTAGGAGCTAAGGGGAGGGGAAATTTTTTTTGAACCTTTTTACGAAATGTGCTGGAATCTAGACGAGGTAAGATGATTGTCACTATGTAATGTTCGATTATAAGGTTACCAGACAAGGTTAATGCTCAAAGCATCTACCACCTAACCTTCAGAGTCTTATTATTATGTGGTCACAAACTCAAATTAATCAGGAAAAATTCTTGCACTGGGTGAGATTCGAACCAACGGATCCCTACGCTCCCTGGATTACCAGACTAGCGCGTTAACCACTTGACTACCAATACACGACTACATTGACTTCGATCACTACATAGAGTGCCGATCTCGTTCCAGTCACGGTGCTATCGTGATGATCATACATTGCTCATGCCTGGAAATGCGGGTACCTTGACTTGAACGGCAAGAGGGTATGATCACACTAAATACTATTCCAATAAGTTACAAAAGATTTAAAAATATTTTGACCATGCTGTGACTCGAAAGAGTTCAGTAAAGGCAAAAGTAACTGAATATCTTCACGAGGAGATAAACAAAAAAACAAAAAAAAACGAACACAATACTTCCGATTCCTAATATTAGACATTTATCGGAAGTAATACATATTAGTACATACAGAAACCGTTCTTCTTAGAATGCTATTTATAAATATAGGTATCTAATCATTCTATGGTTTTACATATTTTGGTCAGCTCTCATTAAACTACACTTGACTGCACATGTAGGAATTTAGAAACAAACTAATGAGGAACAGAATTCACGTTCTGTTACACGCAAGATGTTTTCAAATTCATAGAAAAACTGACGAACTCTGTTAAGCTCAGTCTGAAGGGTTTATTACGCCCCCAGTTGCTTTGCAACGGAGCCCTGGGAAAATAAGAATTGTTGGAAGGTAGCAGATGTACAAAACTCTTGCTGGAGAATCCACCAACCCTTGCAGGGCCGAACAGGGTCAAGACGGCATGAGAAAGACAATCCATTTAAGTCTCTTTCTTGAATAAGTTAGTGGAAAGTTTTTTCCCGACGTTCTTATGGTCTCCATTCCCTGTGGGGGTTATCCTGCGCTAATTCTTGTTGACTTGTTTGTTCTTTTGTATGATTATCACACACAAGGTGCTCGTAATAAATGTGAGAATATTGTAGGACACCCAAGCCAAGAATTGTGCCTATACGTAGAATAAAGGCAAGAAACCAAACCAATAACTAACTTGTAGATTAAACAGTAGTTATTTTTAATTACTTTCGAGAAATTCTAATATTATAGAATCGGAAGTATAGTGTTCGTTTTTGTAAAAAAAAAATAAAAAAAAAAAATGTAACAATCAGAGTATATCAGTAAAGTGGAGCTTAGTATCAGTAGCCCTGGATAGTAAAGAAATAAGCCTGAATAGAAGATCTTATTCAGTAACTTTTAGTAGAACTTGCAATTCCACATCCACCGCCACGACATGAGAAGATTGGGAGGAACTGGAAATACGTCAGGGGTGTGTTGTCCCTTCTGCCTTGACCATCAATCAAGAATATGTCATGTGGACCCTGTTTACAAGAAATTATCTGCCTCACACATAAATAATACATGTGGGTTCCCCGTACTGTAACATAGATTATGAGGTATCCTTACGAATTATGAGTATGCTAGGCTAGGTAGCATTTATGAATGCACATTAACTGGGAGATTATTTTCACGTAATATATTTTTAGACCAACTACGAGTATTACCTACTTCCCCAGCATTTCACAGATTTTTTTTTTTTTAATAATAGTTTATTTATTTATTTTCTTTATAAAGAAACATTTATACAAAGGTACTTCTCCTAAGCTTTGAAGAGCTTCTTATTTTTAGAAAAGTCTAAAAATAATCGTCTAAATAACATTGAAGATATTTCGAGGTAAGTACCTGAGTCCTTAAGTTGAACGAAAGTTTGAAACCGAGGCAAAAGCTTCTTCTACAATCCCATATTTCGCACTAGAAAAGTGAACTCATAGGTATATGGAAAGCAAAAGTTCCATGACGTATTTTTTTATTTATTAAAATGACTTCCTTATCTTGTGAAGCTGTGGAAATTTTCGCTAGAGAAGACATTATTTTTCTCAACTGTGGAGCGATAAGGAGAAAAAGAGCTATATGATGGCAGAATACTCGTATAGGTATACGTTTTGTACATAAGCAGTTAGTATATGATGTGTATTATGTTATATTAGCTTGTGCAAATTAAGTTGAAAGTTTTGAGAGGGAAGCAAATAATGTTTTGAAGAGTGTGTTGGAGTATACATTGCGAGTTGTAGAGCTTTTCTTTCTAATTGCTTGTGGGGAAATTTTCTAGGAAATTGTAATATCACTCACTACGAATTCCCTTGAACTGCTGAGGAAACTATAACTGCTGTGAGCACCAACCAAAAACATACTTAAAATGTGCATTGTGAAAAACGTAGTGGATTTTATAGTATTTATTATGGTAGTAGTAGGTAAGAAGTTACAAAAATAATATACTTCCATATTGAAATCCTTTTGCGAAAAATAGTTACTTTGAACCAATAACTTCGGACAGAGATTTTGATTTGCCGACAAGAAAGCTGATCGCGTTGATAAAAAAGCTGATATTAGGAAAAGGCTAAAAGAGAGTAATAATTGTAAGTTTTATCTAAATATGTGATTATCATTTTGAAACCTACTTCATAATAAATAAAAGTTGAATATATTAGTAACAACAACTGACATCTCATGATGTTTGCCAACAGACACAGTAGTACATAGTTTGGT
Organism: Bactericera cockerelli; assembly: GCA_024516035.1. Taxonomy (NCBI): domain Eukaryota; kingdom Metazoa; phylum Arthropoda; class Insecta; order Hemiptera; family Triozidae; genus Bactericera; species Bactericera cockerelli. The sequence goes on along the minus strand of CM044959.1, from coordinate 25,643,405 downwards.
GATTTCGAACGTTAATATTGGTGGATGATTTTCTTTTTTATAGATATTTTTTTTCCTTTTGTTTGATGTTTTTTAAGTGTTGTTTTTATAGATGGTTAGGGATGATTTTGCAAGAACCTCTAATTGTTGTTGTCGTTATAGGTTGTGACCATGTCGTTAAACTTGTGACTACTGCATGGCACATTGCATTAGTGATTATGAAATAAAGTACTAATTTGTATACTTTATTTTCTTATAGCTACACTTGATCGATTCTTGAATTCAGCAATTTCTCCGTGTTCATCACCACTACTTACCCACCCCATCGACATATCCCCCACTGGCAACGCTTACACTGTTCTGATAATCTCTCCTCTCAGAGCTGCGGGGCGAGATAGATTGAGAGATTTGGAAAGACAAATGATCATAACAAATGTATAATGACACGATAATGCGGGATGCAAGATGCGGGAGGCGGGCCGCATCCACGGGGCCTCTCGATCCCAGGGATAATGAATTGAGTAATTACGGGCCACCACCGTGGGGATCAACGCGAACACTGGTCGCGGTGGGTGAACATCACGTGGCGGTTGGAAAGAAAAACAATTTTGATCCGGCAACAATGTATAAAAGCGAATTGATAACAAAAAATTTAAATGCGTGTTGTTTTGAACGCATCCATATTATCGTGCAGAAGACTAGAATGTTATTGTCTAGTTCTCTAGAGCTAGACTACTCTAGAGTGCATGGTTGATGGCGAAGAACTTGAATACGTGAAAGCCAACATTCTTTGTCAATCAATCTCATTTCTCACTGTACGTATATAATAATTACTTGCTTGCTTGGACTATTATATTTATGATAGCAGTTATTAGGCTCATAGCTGTCTAATTATTGGTCAGATGTTTCTGCAATATTGAAATCGATGAGGAAAACCAACAAATGAAAATTGTAAATATTTTTTAATTAAAAACAATTTAATTACAAATTACATTAATGTTTCCGAAATGCTGACAAAAAATCGTTTGACCACACCTTTATTAAGAATTTTTATTGATACCTATTCAACAGGAAAAATTATAATTGGGAAAATAATATTCCAATTCCACCCAATTAAGTTAGGTCTGTAACGTTTTTATGTTCAAAAGTCGATCTCGATTTTTTTGTCGATCAAGTAAGTCATACCTTCATTTTGCCTAGGTTACCGCCAGTTGAGTCCATAGAGACTACTTTTCAGTAGATTATCAATGTTGTCATGGTCATGGTTAGATTTGTGTAAATCAAAAGATTGAAACCGCCACATTAAAATTTTCCATGCTTGAGACTGGAGGCCCCGGCTTCAAAGCTATACTATTTTTGAAGGTCGCTTTCAACTGCATGGTCATTATCACAATGGGGTTTTACCTTCCATTTCGTGGAAACTTACAAACTATCTACTCAAATTAGTTCTAACCTCGATGGACGTTGCTTAACTTTAGTGATAGAACGAGAACAGGTGTATCCAACGTGCCATCGGCTCTATCTTCAAGTGATTAAATCTAAACAATTTTGTTGTGGCAGCTACTTAGACCTATTCAAAGTAGGTGGAAGATGCCCAAAATTGGTGGATGTGCCAAATTGCCTTCACGATCCAGCTAAAGAAATACCGAGGTCGGTGCCTACTGTTCAGTATGAAACTCCACTAGGGCTACTGTGGGAGGGTGGTATGGGTTATGGCTTAAGCAGGAGGTATTTAATGCTGCTTTCATTTCATCCATATACATCACACAGAAAGCGTTTTGTGGGAGGGTGGGTGGGGAGGGAAAGCTCTTGAGCTACACGCCTTCTTCATGTCGCGAATATTTCTCTGCCGAGCTTAATCATCATCATTTTTCATTTCAATATTTTGATATTTTATTTTCGTTTACTCTTCTAAACATACAGTTGATTCTTGATTATCTACATAATAAATTCACAATATATGTACCTACATAAAAGATACTTATATGATGTGTAGTCACCGTGGCAGAGTGAGTTAGCGCGCTAGGCATTGCACACACGGTGACCTGGGTTCGATCTCCAGCGGGGCAGGAATTTTTCTGCTCTGTACTTGGATGTTCGGGGTCCACTCATACCTCGTGAGGAAAAATGAGTAGTTACTTGTATGAGTAACGACCAGTGGCGGCATTACCAGAGTAAAAAGAAATTAATGTAATAGAATAATTCGAAATGTGAAGGAGGCTCTTAGTAATGCTGCGCTACCCACAAAAATTGTGAAGAGGCCTTGTGCTTCACCACAAAAAAAAAAAAAATAATAAAAAAAATAAATAAATAATACTTATATGATGTTCATCTTATACTATAAAAATGATTCGTTTGTGTTTGTGTGTGTATGTTTATAAAGGCTTAACTTAAGAACCGCAAGTCGGATTGAGCTGAAATTTCGTATGGTTTACCAATGACTGGATCAGAACCGTTTATGCGCTCCATTTTACAAAAGCTGAGCTTTTAAATCACCTTTTTCAAATACAAGCATATCTTAGCATAATTATTGAATGTTTTTATTTAAAAAAAAAACCAAGTATCATTTACACTAGAAGGGGTTCAGCGTTTTGCCTTGGCTATTTATTAAAGCACAGTCGCTTCTCAAAGAGCCTGGTTTCATAGTAAACCCTATGATATAAGACAAGAAAATCTAAAACATCATTAGTTAATTACATTACACTTACAAAAAGTAATCTCAATCGTGATGTCAGAATTACAGCAACTCGAGTTTGTTCCAGGGCGGAATGGCCCCAGCACGAGTAGCATTTATAGTTCCGCCCCATAACGTTGCACCAGGTGGAATCTTATGTTTAATGTTTGTTTACCTACACATAAACTTATAAAAGTATAGATTTGGTATATTACATAAATAATATAAACTTGTCTAATATTGAAAGGGTTAAAGTAGGTTATGTGGAGACTTCAGCTGAGACTCCACTGAGCAACATTTTGTTTTTTTTTTAATCTATAAAATATTGATAGTGTTAGAGAAGGTTTTTTTTAAAGACGAGTGTTTTGAAGCCTTTTTTATTTCGTAGCCGTGAAACAGAAGCTACTGAAGACGCTTGTGGTCTGTGTTGTAGCTTACCCATGCCGTAGTATGCCTCCCTCTGATGGGCGAGAGGTGACACAATACTTCCCATTTAGGTGCTGGGTGAACACGAGCGCACCGGAAGGTGTCCCTTTCAAATAATTGTAACCAAATTAAAAATACAAATTTTTGTCGGCACGGGGGATCGAATCCGGGACCTTCCGCATGGCAAGCGAGTGCTTAACCACTGAGCTAATTGCGCACTTTAGTTATAAATGTAGGTTATAGCTATCTCTATATTATGGAGACTTTAGCTTAGATTCCACTAAGTGCAAAATTTTGTTTTGAAACGGTTCACACGTCGTGAAAAAACTTCTAATGCTGTTTTTATATTGGTTATTTATAGATTTTCTATAGGTATCTGATGAAAAATTAATAATAGTCAATGCGTTTCAGAATATAACATTGCTCATGTTCAAAGCAAAAAAAAAATAATAATAATAAAAAAAAAAACGCAGAGAAAAGAGATTTAAAAAAGCAAATTATTATTTTCCAAATGAACGGGCAGCAAATTTTTGACAGTCCACAGGAGCATAAAAAAGCAAGAGGGGGAGATTCGTTCCATTTTGGACCCTGTCCAAATTTCGTAGCATTATAATTTGAATACTGGAATCTTTGACCTTTTTTATACTAAGTAATGATAAATTTCTTTCCCTCTATCCTCTCTGATCTCACTATATCCCTTACCTCCCACTTTCCCGAACTTCCCCTCCATACCTTTTTATTTTTTACTCTAAGCTTTAGCCTTCCCTTCTTTTTCTTTTCATTATAAATGTTCAGTTTCAGTTACATTAACCTCTGAACTCAGTGACGGATTCAAAGCAAAACAGACATAAGAATTAATTGGAAGTGGTTTAAATTATATCATGTAACCACACAACTACACTCACTCATGAGTTATGTTACCTAAACTTATGATTAGGCAGTTTATTCATCTTAAAATATTACAAATCACTTTTTTTTAAAAATAAATGGTGTGTAATTAAATTGAAATTTCAATAGGGTATGTGCAAATACAAACATTAACAAGATTTGAAATGAAGAAATAAAAATGTCACTAAAGACAGAATAATTACAAACCCTACCCACCCCCACCCTGGATTGACATGGAAAGCAAATGAAATTTCGTCTGCAACACACACAACACATAAATAATAACATTGAGAAAAGTAAAACAAGGAAGACTTAAGTAAACACTTAGTTCTAGATGGGTTTAAAACTGGGAACAATAGGATTTCACGGAACTATGACAGAAAGCTTGGAAAATATAATAATGTGCTGTGTAGGTATGTGTACAACTGTACTTTGGGGGAACATCTTTTGTGTGAGGAAATAATATATTGTGAAGGAAGTGGATTGAGAGAAAGGAAAACATTCGCCGGAAATAAAACCTGTGTTGCCAAGAACAACATGTGACAACCTCTCTTCAGAATTAAGATATTTTTTTCGGAGGACTTATTGAATGATTGTATATTACATAAATAGAATGTCCATGAACATGTATAAAATCAGAATTGGAATCATAAGAGCTGTATCTCTCCGAATACGAGGCACGAGATGCAAGCTAACCTCTAATGGATTTGATGACGGAGCTGCGCTTTCATACATTGAAGAGTGAAGTAGATGATGAGAATGTTCTTATAATTTTTGTAAAATAAAAATATATTACATTTTTGTAATTTACATAAAATCAGAATACAAATGAAGTTGTAGCCAGACTAGCCAGATGGCAAATTTCCTTCTGACTGACCATTGAAAACATTTGTCGAGCAGGTGAGCAACTGAACAATGCAAAAAATATATTATAATTTATTTTCATATTATTGTGCAATCATCACCCTCAATCTAGATATTTCTTTGATGTATCAGTTAAATTTTATTCGCATGTTTTCCTTCTGAAATGTTATCGGTTAGGTTACAACAGTACGCGATTTTCCAATATTGTGTTGAAACGTATTTTCCAATGCAGGTCTGTAAATTTATTTTGTTAACAATGGTAGGTAATATGTTTTCTTTGTGAGAAATACTGCCGTGAATCCCTAGTCAAGGTCTATTGTAGACCAATCTATAAAGAAAGCACAGGCTCCTTGCTCTGTCTTATACAATTTTAGGGTCACGGCTATTAATTAATAGCTAACTTTCTTTAGCTGGGCGGTTTCATGAGTGCGCAGCACTACCCTGAGCGCGTTCATTAACTTCCTGCGTTCATTAACAAAAAGGCACAATAAATTATGTTTGCTTTCGAAAACTTCGAAAAGTCTATTTTCCTATAGAAGAAGCTCTCCTTCAATATAAAATACATATTATGTTAAGGAAGATCATACATTATTTTGATAACAGTATATTACTTAGCGTATACATGGGCGTTTCACATACATAATGGCTGTTCTTCAACAGCCAGCAAGACTTATTCTAAAGATCTTATTGAACCGGCCCCTTGAAGACCAGTAAGTAAAAGATATGACAATGAGTTTTAAAGGGTGGATCACTGCGTTTAACATTCTTATTAAAAGATATACAGGGTCTGCCAAAAAAAAGGAGCCACTCAAAATATCTAGAGAAATCTGTTACAAATCCGTTCTCTAGATATTTTGAGTGGCTCCTTTTTTTTGGCGGACCCTGTATAAGCAACATTTTAAAATAATTAAAATTGTTTAAAATAAAACGATAGGGTTTAACGTCGTTTTTCAACTGCATGTTCATATGCAAACCTGCTACCCACATTAACCTCACCCAGTCTGGGTTGGGCGGAAATGTCAGCACTATGAAATATTCTCCTCGCTGGACGTTGCCTTAGGTGATCCTACGAGAACCGGTGCATTCAACGCGCCGTCGACACTGTCTGACTATTTTATAATTAATCATCTTAAATGAACATAATATTCTATTTTATTGAAATTCTTGACACTAAAACGCTTACATTTTGAAGCGAGCACAATAAATTCTAAACTCAAAAAATCACCCGTACCTACTCCCGTACAGCATAGCAGATATTATTGTTGGTTATAAACAAACAAATAATACAAACATATGAAAATTTGATTGTTTTTCAAGCATCAGTTTTATTGAACAAAACCGATCCCAAGTGTGACTTTTCATCCCTTTCTTACTGCATTCATGCCCAAGAAATAAAACCACACTTCAAGGAAAATATGTTTATTTTCACTTAAAGGAATATATGTTTCTACTATGTGGAACTTTTGAGCTAGAATACTTTTCTTGGGATATAGGTTCCTTATACTGTCTAAAAAGAAAAGTTTAAAAAAAGCCATAAAACAGAACGGAAGAGGGGCGGTATCATGTTGATTTACTATTTAACTTCTTTATTTTGTTTACTCTCTCAAACTTGACACAACCTCAAGTCAATAAATTCTAATCAAGCTTGAAATTCGACTAAAGGAAAGAGAGAGGGAGGAAGAGAAATTTAATTTCAATCCTGTGGTGGCTACAGAGGAAGGCTTTGAGCAATACGTATCTCTAGACTAGGATAGGATACCTGAGCAGTATATTACCGCTTACCTGTTCAATAGGGTTTGATATATCTTCCTCTGTTTCATTACTTTTTCTGTACAAAGGGAGTTGACTTTTCTCGCCAGCCTTAACCAAGTGATGACCACTTTGGCGCTGGCTTTCAAGAGTCCGATGTTCCTCACTCTACCTTATACACACGCACATGCCATTATATTATCCTAAAATGAAATGTTAGGTCGCTCACAAAGAAGTGAGGACTCAAGGATTCCCAAATACAAATACTGAGAGCTCACAGAGAGGCATAAAAGGCTCAGACTCACTGCTCCTTTCCTACAAGAAATAAAGTAGTGTATCTGAAATGTGAAGCACACAGAGTGTATAAAAAGAAAATTGAGAAAGAGACATAAAAGATAAGAGAGAATACGTTCGGAAACAAAAGTGATGAGAGCAACGAAGTAGAAGCAATAATATACTAATAATAATAAAATATTTTATTACTTCCTATACTATAGTTACCATTGTTTTCATTTGCTATATCTCTAGAAACAATAAAAAACAATAAAAAAGAGAGAGAAAGCCAGTATAGAAAGGAGAAATATGACGTGGAAGAGAGAGAAGGAAACATTATAACGAGCAAGATCAAAACAAACAATATTGAAAAGCAACATTATGAACTCCATACTCCTTCTCTCCACACCATTTCAATCTTATTGGAGTGAAACTACCCCCCAGAGCTATTCCCAGGATCCAGTAACTAACAACACTTGACTACCTAGAAAAGAGGCCTATGAAGCAGAAAAGAGCCAAGAAAGAAACAGTAATATATTATTGAAGAAAAGTCCGGGGTTTGAGTTCAAGAGAAAATTCTAAAGCACCAGTTTAAGATGGTTTGAAGAGAAGAAAAATAAAGCACAAGATCACAAATGAAAACATGATAGTTTGTAGAGTACGACAAAGGGTTTGTAGAGATTTGAAGAGAAGAAAATGATTTAGAACAGGAGAAGTACTGTTCTTTTTTGAGAATTGGTGGAGCAGTGTAAGAGCATTTGAAGAGCAGAATGTTTGTAAAAAGAGGATTTTTATAAAAGTATAGTTTATAGAGGATAATTAGGGTGGTTTTAGAGGAATAAATGATGATTTACAGTGTAGTAGTGTAGTTCCTACAAGAGAATTTTTATTTTTAATGAAGGATAGAAGAGGAGTTTAAGATGTTTTCCTGAAGAGCTAGAGAGAAGCTGTGTGAAATGAGGTTGTAAAAGAATTCTTAGAATGGTTGGAGGGATTGAAGCGAAAGGAGCTCGATAGGAACAGTGTAGAATGTAGAATACTGTAGATGTACTGCGGAGGGATTTGAGAAGGGTTGAGGGGGAGAGTGTTTTGAAAGGCATGGAAGAATTAAATTATGTGCTGAAGTTTTAAATGAGTGCGGTGTGCAAAGCTGTGGCTGTTGGTGAAGTCAGATTTTCAAAATGCAAGAAAGTCATACTGCTCTACATTTCTTACTTCTTATTATTTTATGTCTCTCATTTGCAAGATTAAAATCTAAGAGAGTAAAAGCCACTTTCTTCCAGAATTAGTATAGTAATAATAAAAAAATATATTTATTCCATGTGATCAAATAATAAATTATTATTGAAACCAATCTACAATTGTATCTTCATAGTGCCCTGTGCTCTATCTTCGTAGTGGCAAATGGCTCCACTGAAAATATAGGTAAATATGGTTTCCATATGCATATAGTATTATAGCATAAATATTATGATTAGATGCATATCTACATTACCTACCAATCTTCCTCTTTTTATTAGATCTATTAATATTCAGAATATTGTATGTATTACATACATATTGAGAGTGGTTGAGGTAGCTTGCCAAAGTAACCAGAGTGAACCGATAAGACAGGACCTTGATTTTTGCAGGCAAGTATTGATGAAGCATCCAAATTTTAGGCTATACTATTTAGCTACTGAGTGCTGGTAATAATATTTTTTTGTGGAGTATAGATTTGATTTATTGTCTCTCGAATCATACGTGGGGGTTTCGTGCCTGTGTTTTTTTGTAACACTTGTACCTAACCAAAAAATTACCATGATTTCCTCTCCGAGTATCCACTATATGTTTGTCCGCAGCATGCTTTTATCGCTTGTGCCATAAATGTGAATGTTACCCCCTCCACAGCAGTGCAGTTGCCTGCTGGACCCCCCAGCTCCGCCCCTGCACCCTAGAATAAAGTCGTTATCTATGTACGAATAAGGGACGCATTCCAAATGACCCATCTTTCCCCTCCGGGATTTGTCAACCGGAATTGAAAAATATTACTCGAACGCCTTTTTTTTTCAGAGAAAGGAAGAACGCTTAAACTTTGAACTTTGGCTCGATTTGTCTTCGTCATTTACTCTTTCTCTCTGGGTCCTCCCTTCGCTCCTTGTACGCTCCTTGGAACTTCTTATCAATGGGATGTCTCGGAAAAGGAATTACTTATGTATTATGTTCATTTCACACATAGAATACATCAGATTGCATCTTGAATAATGAAATTCTTCTGTTTCTCTTACACATTTTCCATTTTGTCCAACGAATCCATGTGAATAAAATGGCCACCGGAAATATTACTTGAGGCTTCATCCATTCAAAAGAATTTATAAATAATGTTTCATACCAAGTGTCCCTACATGCAAAACATTACATTATTAGTAACAGTGAAAAATTATATTGCAATAAGGGCAGACATCTGCTACAAATATATTTAAAATATCTAATGAAAGTTAAAATCCCAAAAGGGATCCATATTGAAAATTAAAAATGGTTCTTCTCTCCCCCTCCTTTTATCTTGCTCCTATTTGGTTTCCACTATATTTCTTATTTTATTAAATTTGCTTGATGTCCTATTTTTGTATCGCTTGTAGAAAGCTACTTCTATCTATCTATCTTTTATTAGATTAAAGTGGTGCATGTCGGAGAAAGCTACTTAACTGTTGATAGAAACCATCCTGTAAAAGATAGGTATGTATATTTCTTTATCATCTTGTGAAATGATTCACCCTGTCTAGTACAAACTAATTTCAAATCTATGAATCTTCTCTTTCAGCCTGAATACAAGCTTAATTATAAATTATCATCTTCTCCTCTTTCTCCTCCTCCTCTCCTTCCACTCCAGAACCCCACCCACCTCCACCGCCTTTGATTTCTTCACAAATAATTCCTCCACCTCTCGCGTTCCGCTCTTCTTTGTGTTCCGTCAACTTTCAAGATGTGGAAATTTGACTTGCTTCATAGGAAACTAATTATATGTTTCATTCAAAGCAAATTTCGACGCATACACACACCTTTGAGATCCTACGTGAAGGAGAAAATGCGAGAGAGAGATGGAATGGAAGAGAGAATAAGGAGGAGAGTAGAGAGAGAGAGTTGAAGAGAAAACACGGAAGTTAAAAAAGTTAAATTCACAGGAAAAGCCTCCAGGAATTTCCCAGGATTTTCCTCTACCTTTGTTTTCATCTCACACAATATTGTAAGTATAACAACACTGCTGTAATAATAATGGTGAGCTATAATTTTAAGCTGAAACAGATGTAAACTCTCTTCCACTAGTAGTGTAGGAGGCACCTGGGGAAGCAAAGCTATGTGATTCGGTTCATCGTAGGTTTGAACTTAGAGCCTATTCATGGTAGACACGATACATAATTATGTATGTTTGTAATATGTTTTGCCAGTATCCAGTTGAAAGTGAGGTTTTTGTATCTGGGCACTATACCCTACGAATTCTGGTTGAAACCCCAATCGCTATTAGACTATTCATAGTATTCGAGAGCGACATTAAACACTGGCAAAAAAAAATGTGCATTTTTGAGGTTTGGTTCGTTTTTTATAGTGATAATATAAAAAAATCTGGTGTAAACATCACACGACTTTCCTTATCATATTAGGAATGGGAAAAGGACCAAAAGCCACTGGTGAGTCAAAGGTAACAGTTAGCTAAAAATCAAAGTCAAACTCGTAATCAGCACCTCAAAATCATTGGATTTGATATGTCACAATCCCCATCTAGGATGAATAATAAAAAAGTTAGTCAAAGCGGGTCCCCCCCAAAATACCGGTAAATTGGGGCCGAGGTCCAAAAATTTCAAGATATCAAAAAAATGATAAGAAGAGACCCCTATTAATCTAAGAAAATGTTGTTCTTTAACTTTTTTTGTATCTTTAACCAATTCATAGAAGCGGCGCTTGCGGCCAATATTTGCGGCCCTGCGGCCGCATTTTTGCGGCTGATTTTTGATTTGCAAAATTGATTTGCATACCAATTTTCAAGTCTCTAGCTCTTACCGTTCTTGAGATATCCTGTTCACACACAGACAGACAGACGGACAGACATGAAAGAGCGGAAACCCCAAAAGCAGCTACATAATTTTGTAGCTATACATATATTATTTAACCTGTATATCTTATATGTATGGTGTAGAAAAGAGAAGTCATATTGATTTATGTATATTCACAAGAAACTTTTTAAAGCTAATTCAATGAAATAAGATGGAGAAAAACTGCTGGTGAAACCTAGAGGAAAAGTTCTACATAAGAACAATAAATTGAGATTTTCCAATGGAAACTTATCCTGTGATAGCATGGATATGAGTGGAGGAGGGGAGGTATGCAGGAGGCTGGCTATTGGAATCAATATTAAGGGTATATAAAGATATTGAAGAGAAGCGGTTCGATTAGGTCGAGGTGATCAAACATGGTAACGTAATTGAAGTTGAATAAGTGAAACTTACTTTCCAAAAAGATTTATAGCAAGAAATGGTAGAAAGAAAAGAAAGTCGTACAAATCGTAAACATTTTGTGTTTTACTGAGTTGATGTCCTGCTCAACAAGAATTTGTTGGTCCAGTTTTCCGTGTTAGAGTCAGCTGTCAGGTTGATTATTTTAAACTGTGTCTCTGTTTTCACAAAGTGTTGAAATAAATGTGGATTGTTCTTTAAAATCAACTTTGAAAATATCATGAGAAACGTAGGTTTTAGTTTTACGAAAATAAAAGACTCATGAAAATATCATGAGAAAGTTCCTGTAAGGAAACGAAATCCGATTATTTTCATTTGAATGGCCAACATTCAACATTGTCTACTCGTATCTATTGTAGTGCATGACATAAGTAAACGCCACAAGCAGAACAGGAAGCCTTTGCACGTGGAACATAGAGTATGTAGATCTTCTGTTGAATTTAACAAGTACATCTAACATCAGGAAACCTTTACGCGTGGTTCAATTATCTTCTGTTAAATTTAATTGTAAAGAAAAATACTCACGAAAAAGAAAACCTCGGAAAAATGTGGGAGACACAGTCGACGCGAAAAAGAAATTTTAAAGAAGAGATTGCTAAGGAAACAATGAAAAAGGAAAATACAGGATACACATGGGTGAAGTTAAAATGAAAAAGAATGGATGAATGTAGAAAGAGAAGGTAATTGAGGAAATGGGAAAGAGCGTGTCTATACAGGGTGACTGCGAGCTTCAGCATGCACACAGAAAGAGCTTCTTCATATAGGTTTATCTCTATTCCCTCAGTTACGTGACGTAAGAAAATTAGGTAAGTTTTAATTTTTTGCGATTATAAATTACATCAGAATCTGATAAACCATTGATAGATCACCAGTAGCTGATTCCAGAAACACTCTCCACTCTCATAATCTGCCAATCTCCCTTTCAACTGTCACACAAAGCATTCTGATTGCTTAATTGAACTCAATAACCAATCAGAGTGCGTTGTGGGACGGTTGAAACGGAGATTCGAGGATTTTGAGAGTGGATAGTGTTTCTGGAATCAGCTATACTGATGATCTATCAATGGTTTATTAGATTCTGATGTAATTTATAATAGTAAAAATTAAAATTTACCTACTTTTCTTACATAATGTAAATGAGGAGACCTTAGCTTGTCCTCTTACATTATGTGTAGCAAACTTCTGAGCGACATCCTTCTCCATAACTCCATTATTACTTCAGAGAAATTTCTAATATTAGAAATCGGAAGTTGTGTTTCGTTTTGTAAAAAAAGAAATATTTTTTTATGCGAATAAGCCTCTGATTTCATTTTTTTTTTTTTTTTTTTTTTTTTTTTTCATGTTTCTTGACGTTTTATTACCTCCTGAGCAACTTTTTTTCGCTTGTGCGAATGAGTAACACTGTACCTTTGGTTAAGTTATCAAGACAGCAACTCCTTGTGTGAGAGGAGTTTGTATCTCACCCAAATGACTCATTATGTCTTTATTTCAAGGAGGAAGATTCCTTTAACTTCTGCTTTGAGTGTTTGACTGTCCTCGAATTGCATGTTGTTTTCAACCAAGGCAGTAAAGATTAAGAGTTCTCCCTCTTGTTTTCACACACTTATGCTTTTGGAGGGCCAGAGAAAAGTACTTTCTTCAATGTAAGAGTTAAACAAAACCCAAAAATGCTTGAACTGAACAAGGTAGAATAGTAATGAGGGCGACTAAGGATGATAGTTATTATTTTAACTATTTTGGACATTAGTAGATGTACTTACTCTCTAGCATTAAAACTGACTTCGTAAATTCGTACCTTAATAAGTTATAGTGAATAATTCTGAAGAACAAGCATCTCCTTGCATCAGATTCCCAACATGATTTACTTCCTCCCGACTTCTCCCGTTACGGAGGAAGTCCTGTGCTTCAGCTCTCACCCGAGGGGAGATACTCACTTTTAATATTTGCTCTTTAAGGAGCGGAAGTCCTTATAAAAAACTGTTATTAATCGTTTTTCCTTTCCTTCTGCTCTTTCTCCATTCTCCTTGAGGCTTTCTCTCTGTTTCTCTCTCTCTTCAATTTTCTTCCTTGAGAACTCCAATATTAACTTTTGTTCGTTCCTTCGATATTTTTCCAATTGGGAGGCAATATGGGGTAAGTATAAGTACCGTAATATCAGATTTGTTTTCAGAGTTATTTGAAAAACCTGATGCTGAGTTTTTTCCACTTCTCTGATAACTGGGTCTTTGTTCACAATAATACACAATATTTGTGTCTATTGAAGGTTATTTATCTCTTGATTGAATTGACAGGGTATAAAAGTTTTCTACCTCTTCATTTTGCAATTTCTGCTACTTCATTAGCTATTCATTACTGCTTATTACATAAAAGCCGAGATCGTGATGTTGATTGAAACCGATAGTCTACTGATTATGTACCGAGTTTCTAAATTGGTGTTCTGTATTCGTTGCCTCGTGTGTATAGCGCACTAGACTTCTGAGTGCGGTGTCCTGGATTCGAATCCCTGTGAATTCGATTTTTTTTCTCTCTGTACTTTGAATGTTCGGCGCCAACTCATACCTCGTGAGAAGTAGCTGGTTCGATGTGAGCAGCGAACAGTGGCGGCATTATGGGATATGTTTAGGATATAATGGGATAAGGAAAAAAAACTACCATTCTGTGCTACCCACTAAAACCGTGATATAATAGGTACAACGAAGAAACACAAAGTATTGCTTTTAATAGTATTTCTTTTATAGTATTTATAGTAAAAATAAAAGTATTTATTTTATTGGTTATCATAGGATGTGGTTATAATATTTTATTATAATATTTTAATAGTATTTCTTTTATAGTATTTATAGTAAAAATAAAAGTATTAATTTTATTGGTTATCATAGGATGTAGTTATAATATTTTATAATAGCTGCAATGCCACGATCCTCATTGTGGGACAATTAAAAAGTTTTAAATGAGAAAAAAAAAGTAAATGAACTTTAACTTTTTCATCTCAAAGCTGGGTAATAATAATGAAATTTTATAATTAAATACTTGGGAAAGATAAAATATGGAATTTTTTGCGGACAACGGCTTAATAACCAGACCACCCTCCTTCCATGGACCAATTTATTAATGTGGGCAACTCTTGCTAAAGGTCCCTGGGGGCTTAAGGCTTCCCATTTCCATACTGAAACTCGTTTTCCTTGTGTCGCTTGCTGGTGCTTGATAACAGTGATAACCCTTTATTCTTAATCAAAGAGATTATCAAAATAATATTATTTACTTCGTTTAGTTGGAATGAAACTAAGCATTATTCGTCTCTAAGAAGTATTCGTCAAAATCCAAATTAATAACTTCAACCACTTTACATATTTACATACTAATGCAGTTTTAACGGGTGTTTTTAGTTAGATTTGATAAAATGATGATTTCAGATTCGCCACAAAAGAATCATTTTTGAATATTGTTGCATTTTTAAACAAAAAAATCATTTTGACATTGTGTATTTTGATTCTAACCACTCAATTCTCTTGAAACTATAAGTACATTGTAATAATAATAGGTAGGTATCACCTTATTTATTCTGGCCGATCAAGACTATGAAGTCCCATTTTTCGAGCAGTAACGTATTATTATGTTGTGTTGAAATTCTAAATGGGAGGATAACTTGTCATGTTCTGGCTGGGTTTCGAACCCGTGACCTCTGGACACATTACATACCAAAATAACTAACTTTACCTGCACCGGGACACAATACCAATATACTAACTACCTACATAGGTAATTATATATAACTCCTACATTAACCACTGATCTTGAAAGTATCATATCACTATCACATCATGATAGTACTTAAACATAGTCATGTATTCATGTGATTGTTCTTGCAGAAGAAAAGCCAACAAAGTTTCCGGCATCATCCCACTGTGTTCATTATTCCCGGCACAAATTCAAAACATTCTCTCTGAAAGTCATCATTGATCTGTTAAACTTGTAATCTGAATAATATCCAAGAACAAGTTTCTCCTTATGCATAGAAATTTGCTGAAATAATAAGTGGGTGGAGTAGGTACACACTCAAGTCAAATTTCAAAAGGTGTTCCCCCATGTACGAAAGTCCCCCGACCCTATTTTCTCTGGTAGAAGTAGAGGGCACAAATTTACGCAATAAGCAAGTATGAAGTAGGTACCCTGCAAAATATAAATGTATACACATAAATAAGTACATATTATATAGTTCACTTAAAATATATAACGAACTGTTAGGTACGGTTTACATTATGCGATTTCATTACTTTGAACTATATTTCGCCATGATGAACTCATGAGACGTGGATATGGGTATGAGCTTCAGAGGTAGTGAAAAATATTTTTTCAAGTTTTTCTCATTTTATGTATGAACAAATGTGGGAACTGGTGAGCTGCCGACTACAGCGAAACAGCTAGGTGATGGTGCCCTTTGCCAGTTTTAAAGCAGACAACTTCAAATTTGAAAGCTCTTAATTTTTCCAAATTTTAAGAATGTTTTCACAAGTGAATTTGTTTTACATAAACACCACACAATACACCAACAGTGTGTGGTGTGTGTTTGTGTTGTGTGTGTGTGTTCTGGTGTATGTGTTTGGTGTGTGTGTGTGTGCTTCTGGGCGTGCACACAGGGGTTAATATCCCATCAACCTTTACACCACCATGATAACACTCATGGACACGTAAAGTAAGTGACTAAGTATGAAGTATGGTTCCCTGTGTTATACATCTCATCATTATACTCAGGGCCACCTCTTGTGGATTCCACCTACACCTTACTCCTCGTACATATACCTACTAGTTACCTACATATATGGGAACACTATTGTATGTATACGATGAATGGGTATACTAATTGAGAGACCTATGGCATTTGAAAAGAATTGAAAGGAATTGAAGAAGCTCAATTTCACAATAAATATATAATTATTGTGTTACCTATCATTTCTTTAAAATAAAAAAATAGTTGAAAACGCGTTTTGAGGATTATTTAATTGCAGATTGGTTCTCACTTACCTTGAATAATTATATTACTTACTTAGGTATATTTTTATATAAAAAAAGAATTTATATATTTCAAAACTGTATCTTTCCTGTAAGTCTGCTCATTTCAAACATAAAGCTACAAAAGTACTTACTTAGTTCCTTCAATGAAATAAATAATAACCTTTTCTGAGAACAGTGCTCCAACTTTTACACTCGAATTCAATACGTAATGTTATATGTAGGCATATAGATACTTACATCAGTTATGCAATATGTTCAGGCAAACGTAACGAAGTACCAATGTACATTAGACGTGTTATAACAAGTTATTTCAAATACCTATTTACATAACAAAAAATCTGAATTGAATAAATAAGAAAAGAAATTTCGCTCTCTCGTTTGATTTATTTAAAAAATGATTTTATTTTCCCGTTCAATGAAGAGAGGGACAGAAATAAAAATATTTATATAAGTCTTCAATCAATTTTAATTTGCATAAAATGAAATTCATTTTTATTTGTGTTCTTACTCTAAAATATACAGGGTCATGAATTCTATAGTTATGCAAGCCACAGTTCTTGTGGTGGATGCGCCAGCTCGCCCTTCTCTGAAAGATTCGACTATCTTTAGCTTTGCTATCCATTCGCTATAACACGTTAACTATCTTTTATTATAATAGTCATTATAGTGTTTCAAATAATTATTCCTAATACAAGTGTATATAAAAATAAGAACTTTTGGTACCTAATTACATTGTAATTGCAGGTATCTATTAATAACAAATACGAAATTTAACAAAATCTTTTTTTATATAATATTGCATTTCAACTGCATGGCCATATCACGACGGGGGTGTTACCCTCCATTCGCAGGAAACTCACGCTACCCACATTAACCTCACCCAGCCTGGGTTTGCCCGGAATGCCAGCATCACGAAATCTTCACCTTAGACTCTTCTTTTTAGCCTTTTTTAAAATTTCAATTTAAAAATTATAATTTAGGCTCTTTAGATTGCATGTATAAAATTAGCTCATGAATTTGTCTTAAAACTACCTGCTTGATATGATATGATGTAGGTACATTAATCATATTATCAGAATTTATAAAGAAAATCACCCTGTATATTTTTAATATAAAAGTTACATAATTGACTTTTTTATACTTCACTTTGAAGTTCGAACTGTATATAATTTTGCATTTAATTACTATTACAAAACTCTCTCTCTCTCTCTCTCTCTCTCTCTCTCTCTCTCTCTCTCTCTCTCTCTCTCTCTCTCTGTTGTCTTCGTTCTCTCACACCTCTCTCCTTTTTGTGCCATTTGATAATATTGTTCTTGTCAAAGCAAAGACAATGTAAGCAAGGTAACTCAAAAATAAGTTCCTCATTTGTTCAAGAAAGGACAGAGATTTCTCTTTTTACTTTACTTTGAAGGTAATTTGCTTTATCAAGTATTGGTAAAAATATGTATTTTTTTGTGTTATTATATCACAACATTAGTGGGTAGCTCCGCATTATGAAACTTCTTATCACATCATTTGATGCCCTATAGTAACATTTACCTTCTCGAAATGCCGCCACTGGTAGTTACTCATACTAACTACTCATTTTTCCTCACAAGTAGTGAGCAGCAATTTTCCATTCTGCTGGGAATCGAACCTAGATTACCACCTGGGTTAGATTATTGTATACCTGAAACTACATAATATATTTCCAAACGATTGTTTGAAAAGTCGAAACTTTTGCTTCCAAACTTTGTTTTATTAGAAAATATATCAGGTATATCATCTAACTTTTTTATTTCTCTATTGAAATTCCACACACTCGAAATTCGCAATGTATGTACCAGGTAGCTATCAATTACAGAACATAAAGGTACATTGTACCTATGTAATACTAAAAAAAAGTTATCATATTTGTGTTAATCACTTTTCGTGATATCACAACTACTCACAAACTCGGTTTACTAAATTTACGCTATACGCGGAACTTGAAGCACCGACCTCCAGGTTACAAGTCCACCACCTTATTGATCAAGCTACTGAGGTCGGTCCTATGTAATGCTTGTTCATACAGTACCTGAGTGATCTTTGTAGATTTACCTTTTTAAAGCACCCATATTCAGGCTTTCTGATGGAGGGTGTAGGGTGGGGGGCTTTTCTGAAAGTTTGTTTCAGTGATTATAAAAATGAATGAGAATAAAATCAATTTGTAAAGTTTCTATACAGCGAAGAATTTGAAATAACCTGGCATTGATATCAAACATGGGAACCTTTCCAGCATTCTGATTTTACGACTCCTTTGATTAGTTCTGTTTTTTTAGGGTTTTTTTTTTTCAAACAAAAAAATTGTTTGAAACAAAACTACAATTTGATGATGTTGACAAAGCAAGAATGACTGCCCTCCAAGTGAACGAGTCCAATGCATGGCTTCACACACTACCTTGTAAACAGTTGGGAACTCTTTTAGACAACAATACTTTAAGAATAGCCATATGTTTGAGACTTGGAAGCAACATATGTAAATCATACAAATGCATATGTAGAGAAAATTCTGATGTTCGAGATCTACATTCCAATACTAGAAATCGGAAGAACCTACCTATTATGTTCGATTTTGTAATAAAAAAAAGGCTCTGCTTTAAAAAAAAAAAAAAAAAAACATAATATTTCTGGACATGTGTGATCTCCTGAACAACTTTGGTTTTTCGTCCTCTGTCAGTCATTCAATTACTAACACAATTTCATTCCTTACAACGAGCAAATTTCAGAAACAACTGAACGAATTTTGTAATACATAACATATTTTAAAGAACCCGATTTCTTGTTATCCGTATCTCTTTCTCTCTCTCTCTCTCTCTCTCTCTCTTTCTCTCTCTCTCTCTCTCTCTCTTTCTCTCTCTCTCTCTCTCTCTCTCCTTTCTCTCTCTCTCTCTCTTATTTCCCTTACTCAGTCAACAAATAATAATGAAAATTATGATGCCTTTTTCTGGAATGAAAACGAATATTTTCTACCCACGCCATCCATATAAATTCCCTCTCTCCACAGATTTCTGAAAACCCCATTTCACACGTGACTGAGTCCTCCACACATCTGTAAAGTCCCTGTGACAACCCTGGTCCTATCAACACACATAACGTTTCTTGTATAAAACTTTCCATACTTTCTGAGTCCCAGACAATAGACCAAAAACCAAATATGCTTTTTATTATAACATGTATTCCATATCCAGGCATTAACTATTCACATTTACAATTGTAGCTGAACTATGATTTCATAGGTTTTATCTAAAGTATGGTCTAATTAATGAAACACCTCGGCCGAGGTGTGAAGAACGCCTATACAAAGAAAGAGACAGCCCGGCAGAGTGTAAGGTAACGGAAAACATAGTTCCCATGCATTTCATGTACTTTCAGTCAGCGAAAAGTTCAACATGAATTTCAAAAATTGCGATTTTTATTGCTAGACAGTTCATTTTTAAAGTATCCTTTTAATATGCATCATAGATTTTATACTAATTGATAACTCCGTAAGAGTGTGCGCTGTTCCATGACAAGCAATGTACGATCTTAGCGTGTTGTCATCAGAAAGGTGATTTCTTTCGCGGATATCTCCGAATCTATGAATCCCTCCTGATAGGTATAAAATCGTCCTATCCATAAGTATTCTCTTCTTTTCGGTTATAAGTACACTTTCAGCATGAAAGCCATCCTTATCAGACCTCCCCGACTCCTCACAGCTGCCTTAAATTTAATGTTATGCTAACAAAAGGAACTGTTAAAAATAATGTTTTTCTATGTGCGTATTGATTGCCATTGAAATTAGAGAAGGCAGGAGGGAGAGACGAGAGAAGGGAAAATAAGGAACAAAAAACATAGAAGAACAATATAATTGAGTCAAGTAGGAAGGTACATAAAAACAGAACGGAATGAAATGAGAAGAAGAACAAAGACGAAAGTACATCAAAAAATACAAACAGTTCAATGTTCCTATTATAATAAAGTGAACTTTACGAATACGGGGTGTTTTAATAATATTCTTTATCTACATATCTCCAAAAGTACAGAATAATGGTACAACTATTGTAACCGTGCACTAAGTTTGGGTTTATAAAATCTCACGTTTCATACCTTACTAGGACATACCTATTACATATCTAGGGACAATTCAAGAGTACCAAAAGGATCCATTGCTTGTTCAAGCTATATGAATTTCATAAAGTTTTGAGAGCTCCAAACTGAAGTTCTTTGGTTCGAGCAAGTACAAGCCGATATTACATCAGTTCTGTTAATTTAACATAATTATGTTAAAATTTCATTCATGTATCAACACCGGTAATCTCTAACGCCTCTCATCATTATTTTTACGAGTCTTTTGTAGGTATATGCTGTATATGTAGCTGGAACCTGATTGGCTCCTGACTCACAAGTCACAATAAAGCCTCGATAATACTCAGATTACAAATAATAGATAAATAGTGGAAAATTGGTGGGTTTGGATTATTCTGAATTTAGTCACAAGTTTTTTAATAACACCCTCTACATGTAACTTTACTGACTTACTTTATTTGTTTGATATAAAAGCTCTTTTTCTCTTTTTTTTTCCCCCTTCCCCTTCTCGTATTTCCCGTCGACTTCTGTTCTTCCTCTATTGTTTATAGATGTGAAGATTTTTACATGAACATTGTTAAAACAGAGTCAGGCACAAGAATAACGGATGGGATACGGGAAGGGAAGGGGGGGAGAGAGAGAGAGGGGGGAGAACGGTGGGTGAAACGGTTTTATAGACTGCCATTTTCTACTTTCTGTCTCCCTTTTCCACCTCTCTTCTCTCGACGCATCCGCTTTTTATGGGAATTTTATTACAATCCCCCGAAAAAAAACAGAAGTAACAAATTTAATTGAGTTTTATAAAACATACTAAGATGAGCAAGGCAGAGAGAATTACGATAGAGGGAAAAGACGAAACTTTGAGGTAAATAAATAGCTGTCTGAAATTATTGAAGCGCACCCAGTTCCGTCTGTCTGTTGGATGTACTGAAATTGCACTAGGTAGTACTAACGTTACTAGAGGTATAATAAATAAATAAAATGACCCGAAATTTTCTAATTTAATTTTAGATGTGTCAACTGTACCAATTAAATTGTTTGAAAACAGGAGACATGTAATTGTGTAAATCTCGAAGGAGTATTGTGTGGAAGTTAGTGGATGTGACAAGCGCACCAAACTCTCTCTAACTATGTAGGTGGATTATGCCATAATAATATTAATCTAATTAATCCAATTTTATGGATGATTTTATTTTTATTCACATAAGTATAATACCGTATTACAAAGTTAAAGTTATCATATTTGTGTTAATCACTTACGTGATGTCACAACTACTGAAACCCGCTTTACTAAATCTCTGCTGAACTTGCGACTTGAACCACCGACCTCCAGGTTACAAGTCCGCCGACCTATCGATCAAGCTACTAAGGTCAGGTCATATTACCGTATTACAAAGTTACAAAGATGTAGGTTGTAGGTAATGTGGATAGTTTATGTTCCAATTAATTTCTACTTGAAGAAATAAATCAATTTGATCAATGGAGGAAATGAAACCATTGCAACTAGAAATTATTTTTTCGGGTTATATTTTTTTTTAATAGATGAGAAGCAACAGTTAATGTAATTTAATGTTTTCATAATGTAAAATTTACTCCATCTCTCTCAAATCAATAGATACATGTAATCTTTTGATTCTAAAGTGATTGTGTCTTCCTGGAAGTCTGTCCCTTCACTTTCTGATGCTCGCTTCAAGGAACCCACCTTCACAGATGAGAGGAGTCTTAAGTGTCTAAATTTAATTAAGTAAAGCGAGAAGAGGATAAATGTTTTAGACAAATTAAAATTCATTCATTAAAAAAGTATGGTAATTTGAATAGGAAAGAGAAAAAGAGAGGAAAATGCAGAGGCACTGAGTCATGAATACAAAACATTCTGCTACAAGAGTAAAGCTAATGATAGCAGCAGTAATCTGGGCTCAGATGATAGAACCTGCGTTCACGTTATAACCCCGATCTAAGTTCTTATTATTATTTTTTTTTTTGCTCACCGTATCTTCACCATCTAGGTCATTCGAGACGAGGGATTTACCCTCCATTCGCTGGAAACTTACCATCCAGCTAGCTACCCAGATTATCCTCACTCAGCCTGGTTTGGGCCAGAATACCCAGCATCACGAGGCGAGGGTTCAATTTTTGTGTTTTACAATGAAAAGTATTTTTTTTAAAATCCTTAGACAGTGAAATTATCTGTGGGGTTTTCAGATGAACAAGCCACGTCACCTCTGTTATTTTCATGAGAATTGAATAAGCTTTACAGGAGCCTATTCTATTTACTCTTGATACTGTTAGACCTGGCGATTCTCCTGCTTTCAGACAAAGTATCAGTCACTATTATAGTTACAATTTAAGTACCTAACACGTAGGTATGATTCTACATCATAATTATTTGGGGTTTTTTCTAATACTAAAAACTATCTTTGAGAATTTATCAAGCTCGCTGGGAGGCGAGCGCTCGTCAAGTAGCGCCAGCCAATCGGCCTACATGAACACGAAACAGAGTTTATATGTATTTTGTTTTATTGTTTTTCAGTTATCCTGACAGACCTTTTGGCAGAAAGTTTATTGTTTCCTAGTCCTATTACAGTAGCCAGGAAACACTATAAGGTTTTAAATGTGACCCATATCAAACTAGCAAAGAGAAAAATAAAGTGAGGTAAAAAATGAACGAATTAAGATACATAACGGTTTACAAATTTGTGAACAGAATAAATTAAAAGGGAAAAACTCTGAGAGGAAGAATGAGGTGGATGTGGAAAGCATGAGAGCTGAGATGCTGTACAGAATAAAGTTGCAAAACAATTAATAATTCAACTTTACAATCTTTTATTTTCCAAGGAAAAAGAACGCAAGAGAAGAGGGATGAAGAGGAATTAAGAAAGGTGCGGGGAAGAAAACGAAAGAAACAACTCTTTCTAATTTCATTTTACATTTCCAGAAGGAAAAATACAAAACCTTGCTTACATTTTTGAAGAAAAGTAAGAGGAAATATTAAGTTAAAATTAAAAAAATACAACGAAAAAAGTGCTTCAAAATAAAATTCAAAAATACCCTTTTTAGATTAGATGAAATAAGAATGCAACGGGAAAATCTTCCATTTCAAAGGTATTGATGTCAATGTGACATGAATATAAATAAATAATAATAAATATTTTTGTGTTCTTTGTGGTATTATAAGTCTCTTTTTTGTATAGGGCGTTCTTCACACTTCGGTCGTCATGTTTGATCACAATGTTAGTGGGTATCACAATATTTGCCCATAATTTCGTCACTGGTCGTTGTTCTGCTCACAATAAAACAGCTACTCATTTTTCCTCATGATGTACGAGTGGATCCCGGACGTCCAAGTACAGAGCAGAGAAAATCCTGACCTGTGGGAAATCGGACCCAGGTCATCGTGCGTGCAAGCCTAGTGCGCTACCCTGTTGCCCACGGTGACTATTTATGCAGAAAATAGCTACGCTTCAACAGACCACAAGTATCTCAATGCTCTTTTTTGGCTAAGAAATAAAAATGCAATGTAATAGGAACTTATCTTCAGGCATAATGATAAAAATCAAGGGTCTTGAGCTTCTTGCCATACATTTTCACGTTATCGTCTCCTTATTTTCCAGCAAGTTTTGCTTCCAGTAATGTAGTCATTTTCAGACGCTCTAGCTAGGAGTTCCAAGTACTTCCCGTGGCTTTTGAAAACTTTTCACCCCTTTGTTACTCGTGTATGTTTTCTTTTTCACTCCCATTACAACATGTTCTCTCTCACTTTATTATAACTTTCTCTTTTCATCTATCTACTATATCTCTCATTCTATATTTATAATAACATTTCTATCTCTATTCCTCTCCATGTATAATATTGTATATCCATCATCTCTCTCTCTCTCTCTCATATATTAAATTAATGTCTTTGATGTCTGACAAGATATCTTTCATTACAGAGTGCATGAAGCTTTCCTCATGACGGTAAAAGTTAGAGCGACATACGGAACAGGCCTTCTAATAATCACTGTTCTGTGTTCTCTAGCTAGATCTGAGTGAGTCATTAGTTTCTTCTTACAGTCCTCACCATATATGTATATACAATATGTATATAGTATATACTATATACTATTGCCCTCAATAATTGGTATCTTTAATTATGTAGTATAGTATGGAAGCATGGAGAACACCAAAAGTCAAGGTAAGAGTACAATTCAAATTCCACATTGTTAGTTCTGGGGGCCCTTGTCAATTATCATTCACGATGCGCCACCCTATGATGATGATGTGTTCATTTGTGGCACTATACTCAGTTTGTTTTATAAAATTTCAGGTGAAACAAATCCAGCAATCAGCTATCCTCAAAATTTGTCTCAAGTAATGATTGTCCAAACGCAATTCTTGATGAATTTAAAATTCAAGGATTGAGTGGGGACATCAGGTCTTGTTACTGTTTCATCCTCTTCAGCAGTGACGTCATCATCTGTACATCCGCTTCAGCTATGACGTCATCATCTGTGTATCCTCTTCAGCAGTGAAGAAATACGCTCCTGTGACGGATATGGAGTCCATCAACTACATGTTATTCTAACTTTCTCACCAAATGGACATTGAATGAAGCCTATATAAATATATAATAATTATTATAAATTTTCGATAAGTAGGTCTTATTTATCTTGTTTTTAGTGTAAAATAATTAGAAGAACACTTTTAAAAATACCTTAATAAAAATATTATAAAAAAAAACCCCCAATTCAATGCGGTACATAAATAAGTACAGTCGAACCTGGGGATATAAGAGAACAATATTTATAAACACCTATACAAACCATCCTGAAAATAACCATCGTCATTGCCTACTTCAAAATCAAAACACAAGTAACAAGAGTACTGTGTCTTATGGCAAACATCGATAGTGATGTCAGTTGTTTGTAAATAAATTTTACTTAGATCAAACTATTCCTCTCTATGTATAAGGGAAAATAACCTAAGGCAAAAAATAGCACAACAGGGGCAATAGCTCGAGCATCAGAGGCACGCTTCCCCTCGGTAGTGAGTTCGAAGAACTGTTCTAAATTTGTAATATGATAAGAAATTATATGGGTAGGATTGGTAGGAATCACTTAAGTATACAAATTGTGAGAGAAAATCAGAAGAAAAGAAAATGAAAAATTCCGTTACCTTTTCAGTTCTCCTATACCTAGGTTTGACTCTATTATAATGATTTAGTCTAGTGCATGAAAGAGTATAATAATGACCTGTTTTTAAAGAACATCTAGTGAGATTTGTATTCATTGAACTTTCTCAGAAATCTTTGCGAAACGAAAATACTTGAAACTTTACCCACAAAACTGAGAGGTAAGACTTATAATTAAAAATGTTTCCCTGCCAATATCATGTAGCGAGAAACAACATATTGATAGAAATCTGTGGTGACAGTTTTTTGATCACCAAACCTGTTGGGAATTGGGGAAACATTATTAACCCTTAGACTTTTGCATTGATTTTGCACTCAAAGTAAACCTTTATAAATGAAATAATTTGATTTTTGTCACGTCACTTAAGTTAAGCGACACCGAGTATGGATAGTAATTGAAGTGACGTTCGTCCTGGTGTGGACTCTAACCTTGATCAATTCTGCATTTCATATTATCGAAGTACTTTGTTCATCGAATGTTGAGTAAAAACCACGTCCCTGCTTCGTGGGATATACGAGTACGAGTATCACCTTATTTCATACTGAAAAGAGTAGTTAAAAACATAACTCACGCGGTTCCAGGGTGATTTTACTATGCTGAACAGTCATAGGTCAGGGAGGTTTTGGTTAGTATATGCTGGTAGATAAAATACCAGAAGTCCAACATGACTTGAAGAGATAAAAAATAAATCTGCAGAGTTGATTCACCACAATTTGTATTCTGTTGGGGTGCCATCCAGTTATAACTTCAGCTCTCCTACCTTTTTGTATGATCCTTTTTTTTAATGTTGCTTATGTTGCAAGCAACGTTTTATACCACCTACCTGTGTCACTAGTACCTTTCCATCAATCTGATATGGTCTGGTGGAAGCTGTGTTCTCTCCCTCCAGTAGAGAGCAACTTGAAAAAGTTGAAATTGATTTTTTCACCCATTCATTTTCGCGAGACAGATTCTCTTAAAATTCAAGAAGGTAGACAGAAATATCGGAGCATTATAAGTTTCTGCAGACGGCGAACTTCTATAGTATACCCTCCCTGACTCTGTGGAACTAGACAAAGAGAGAAGAATAGGAAAGTGGGAGATGAGAGGAATGAGAGAAGGGTGAATGTACAGAGAACGAGTTGGCAAGATAGAAGAGGAATAGAAGAGAGACACAAAGAGAGAACGAGAGAGAGAGTATGGAGTCACATAAATAAAATAAAATACAAAATATTTTAAATACAGTACAGCTCAGTGTATTTCATGAAAAGTAAAGTTTTGACACATTTATGTTTTTGACATATTACATCCTCTTCTCTTTTCCCATTTCATCTCGAAAAAAATCCCTTCTCCCTCATATTCCCTTCATTCTTTTTGTACCCTACCTCCTTAACCCTCTTCTCTACTTCTCCCACTACTCTCTATTCGCCATCTTCTCTTTTTTCCCTCCTACCTCTTATTCCCTATTCTCTCCTTCTCCCACTACTCTCTATTCTCCTTCTCTCTCTCTCCTTCCCCCACTACTCACTATTCTGCTTCCCTCTCTATCCTTCCCCCTCTACTCTTTATTCTCCTTCTGTCTCTTTCCCCCACTACTCTCAATTTTCCTAATCTATCTTTCCCCCACAACTCACTATTATTATTTTCACTCCTTCTTCACTACTCACTATTATCCTTCTCTCTCTTTCCCCCACTACTCACTACTCTCCTTCTCTCTCCTTCCCCCACTACTCACCATTATTTTTCTCTCTCTCTCTCTCTCTCTCTTTCCCCACTACTCACTATTCTCCTTCTATCTCTTCTTCCTCCACTACTTCCTAATCTTCTTCTCTCTGCTTTCTTCACCACTCTCCATTCCCCTTCTCTCTCCTTCCACCACTACTCACTGTTCTCCTTCCCCACTTTTTACCATTCTCCTTCCCTCTCTTTCCCCCACTTCTCACTATTCTTTTTCTCTCTCTTTCCCCCACAACTCACTATTCTCCTTCCCCCTCTACTCTTGATTATTCTCCTCTCTCCTTCCCCCCTACTCTCAAGTCTACTTCTCTCTCCTTTCCCCACTACTCACTATTCTCCTTCTATCTATTCTTCCTCCACTACTTCCTAATCTTCTTCTCTCTGCTTCCCTCAACACTCTCCATTCCCCTTCTCTCTCCTTCCCCCACTACGCACTATTCTCCTTCTCTCTCTTTCCCCCACTACTCACCATTCCCCATCTCTCCTATCCCTCTCCGAGTATTCTGTGTGCTCTCGTTGAGTTGATATAAAGCGACAGTTCATTTCCGGTGGGACATTATTCACACCGCAATAATCTCCATGTAAGCACTGCTACTCAGCACCTTGTCCAATATTTTTATGAAAAAAGTTTTGCATCCCATCTTCAAATCTGTTTTTCTTTGAAGTCATATTTCACAGAAGTATATTTTTAATTAATATTTGTAGAAAAGTATGGGTTCTGATAACTGTTTAATCCGTACTTCGCTACGGTCGCTAATGTAAAGTTCGTGACATTGTAGTTTCCACCGCGACTGGCATCCTATTTGCACATCTAATAGATAAATAGACCATAAAACGAACTTACATACATCATGTACAAAATTTGAGACATCGGAAATTTACTAGTACGGAACAACTGTACTACCAATATCAAGGATTTAGCTTGTTAAGTATAAATACCGTAACCTACTTAACAAGATATCTTTAAAAGATTTAAAACTGAGGACAAATGAGTAGAATTTGAATGTTTATTATGAAATTTCTCCTAACATCAGGTAAATAAGGCAAACCCTGTATCCTTTTCTTCATTTTAATAACATCTCCTTCTTAAATAGGTAAAGCGAGTTGGGTAAGGTTCATAAATAAGGAGCTGTCTTTTACCTTTGTAATATAAGATAATTTATATTTTCCTAAGTAAATAATAAGCCTATTTCCTTATTCTATTTTGCAGGTTTATGATGTATGATTGTGAGTTCTACAGGAGGGCGCAGAATTTTATAACACAGAAGTACATAACAGACAGCATGATTTTGCTTACGGCTCAGGACAAGGAAACATTGCACTGAATCATTTTTCGTGCGCCGGCCGTGTCCGTGTGGCCCGATCTTACGCTGTAAGGTCGGGCCACACTTAACCGCACCGAACCCGCACCGCGTCCTCTCCGAGCAGAGACAGTGGCACGGACAAATGTTGGTGACGGTGGCAGGAGAACACTCTGGCCCGCACCTCGTCCTCCCCGAGTAGAGACAGCGGCACGGACAAATGTAGGTGACGGTGGTAGGAGAACACACTAGGTCATTAGCCCGCACCGTTATCATACAGAATGGTACAGAATCAGGAAATTTCCTCACTTCTTCTAGCTTCATGTAGCATTAGCAGCACCGTAACCGTCAAAAAGTAAACTTAAGGGGTATTTTTCTTTTGGATATTTTTTTTCCCAGGTTCGATATTTCCAAATATTTCCATTTTATTCCAAGGTCAACTTCACCACATTCGTGAAAGAAAAATGCGTTTCGGTACTTTAAAAGATAAACAATGGACTTAACCTATAAAAGAACTGGAAGGAAGAATTTTCTACAAACTTACATTTTGGTTAACCAAACTGGAAGAAGGAAGAGGAAAAATTTCCTCTTCCAAGAGAAAAGTGACTTGTTTCCAGTTTAGTTCATTTTATTCCAGTTGTATCCACTTTGGTTAGAAAGAAAAATACGGCTTTAGTCTGTGACGGTGCGGGCTCGGTGCGGTCTTCAGCACGGCGACGGTGCTGGCGCGGTGAGGTGATGTGTGTCCGTACACGTTAAAATATCTTGTTTTTATTTGTCGCCGTAGCACGTCTGATACACGGCCGTAGCACGGCCGATACACGGCTGTGTGTTGGTGTGGGCTCGGCGAGGGCTCGGTGCGGTTATGTGTGTCCAAACCTGTACAAGTGTTCACCGTCTATCACAAGTCATAAACAGTTTCATGAGCGGCAGAAAAAAAGTCTTGAGCGCTAAGAAATGGGTCAAAATATATCTATTGCGATAAGAGGTGTAGTTTTGGTACAATCAAGCTCAATTTCCTTGTTTGTTTTCAAAATTTCAAGGTAATGATGTTTATTTATTTAAAATTTAAACCATTCTCCGCGAGTTCGGAATCCGGTTTCAGCAATTCAATAACAGGAGGATTACTTTTCCTTAGCACTAGAAAAAGAAGAAGATATCTTTAGGCTACTCGTACTTACCTAATCTAATCTGATCTCTAGAGAATACCTTTGCCTTTTATATTAAAAGCATAGACCTAGCCTAGCTGTTTAGAAATAAACTCTGAACAAACGAGAGAGGGAGAGAAAAGTCTTCACCATCCGGATTCAAGAATTGTGATGCAGGAATAAGACGATATGAGATGCACGCAGACAAAAATCCAATTACGCAAACAAAACTTCACCACACACCAGAAAATCCCGGCTTCTCTCCTATTTTTCTCTTTATTTGCTCCCAGTCTGCCGCCATATTTGCGTCAGCATATTACTTGCTCTAAGTCTCAAGTTCCATGCTGATTTGCTGATGGGTTTTGGTTTAATGTGATGTTGATGTGGAGAAGAATGACCAAGACGATTTAGATTGAGACGAATGAAAGAGTGTTGAGAGAAGTACTAGAATAAAAGCGTTTGATGGAATTGATTGAATCAAGGAAAATGAAAATAGTTGGTCATATTATCAGACATCTTCATTATCAATATCTTCGAGGGCAACGTGACAGGGAAAAAACCGAGATGCGACCCGCGCGGAAGACTGTATTTCCAAGAAATCCAAAGCTCCACGAACTACATCTCATTCAATGAGTTGAAGGTTGAAGGGTGTTACAAACGACCAAAATGAATGGATTCACCCACAAGGCCATTGTGGGTATCCATTCATTAGTTTTTTCATCCATTCTAAATCCATTCATCACCATCAACCACTAAGGTTGATGATGATGTGGACTTCTATAGTGTTGGTACATTCAGTCGTGGCTATCGGGGCTACATTCAATATTTTCAGGAGAAAAGAGAACCTGTTTTTCTGGATTATGAAATGAAATTAAAAAAATATTTTATACCAATTCTCCCAAATTGCAAAAAAGTTTGTATAAAACGACCTTAAATCAAAAATGTTTTTAAAAAATCGAACAGATCAAGAAAATTTATAGGAGGTTTTGTATACGTTGAAAATAGGCTGTATTTTTATCATGTGAGGGATATAAACTTCCCATGTAAAATGATATGCTCTCTGTTGAATAAACTCATGGTTGCAGGTGGGAGGTGATACTGAAATAAAATTATGATTTTTTCTATTTTTCTGACTGAAAATCACATGAGAGATTTCCTTATTTAATGCAGTTTTACCAACAGAATCCAAAAAAGTAATATTGTTCTAAAAAGTGGTACCTACCACACAAAAAATAAGCAAGCATCTTGTGGAGAACTTTGTTAAAAAAAAAAAAAAAAAAAAAAAAAAAAAAAAAAAAAAAAAAAAAAAAAAAAAAAAAAAAAAAAAAACTAATACAACCTGACAGTGGTATGCAGAGCAATGGAGATCAAAATACCATATCTTTCCTATTCCACAATCAGAAATGGATGTTCTTCTAAAGGTGAATTGTTTTGAAAAAATAATATGCCCTCTGTGTTGTTAACGCTCCTTCAGATCAAGGCGAGTGAGCACAGTAAAAGAAATTCAAATACCATTGTACGTCTATATGGCGAATACTGTAGGAATATACATTCATATTTCTTAGACAATATTCAAACCAAAACCTTTTGCCCTATTCGTCTAATGGTACAGGGTGAAACATGACAACACTTCACATCCAAGCTTGAGGAGGAAAAGAAATCCATTCACGGTAGCCAAACACGTATCACGTCATTTCTAAATGACAAGTTCGTCATCTTGAAGGTGGACTCTGTAATTTTGTGAAGGTGTAGCATACTGATTGAGGTAGACTAATATAATTTACACTGGCTTCACAGAATAAAATGACAAGTTTGTCATTTTTTTATATGAACATGGTAAAATGGCATTTTTGGTAAAATGGAACATTGGAACTTGTGTAATATTAGACAAATATGATGTTGTTGTCTCATACTCATGTGTAAATATATTTTTGGTGACGGTAGTGTAGGCTAAACGAAATTTGAGACGGACAATTGAGACTTCTCTTTTTGCCTTCTTTTGGATTCGGCCGTTCCTTACACCCTGTATATACAAAGTGTAATAGAGAAGAAAATATACCACCCTCCTTTCTCATCCCGTTTATTTTTATCCCGAGGATTTTTTTATTATTGGAATGAAGTGTTGTATAGAGATATGAGGAGTAGTCATGATCCTCTCTGGCGTATACACAACAAAGATTTTCCTTCGCTTTCCCCCTTCCTCCCTAGCTATGGTCCACCCCACCCCGTTTTAAATTTCCTAGAGTATTGCATTTTATGATAATGGTCATTTCTCATAAATTTTCATCCCTCACAATTTTTATCACCACTTCGTCTCCTCCCATTCGGTCTTTTTTCCCTTTTTCTATGGGATTTTTTACATCCCTCCTCTCCCCTCCCTCAGCCACAAGTTTTGTGTCCCCTTGCTCCTGCTTCTGTGTTCTTTTTTTGTTTTTTCTAACCGACACATTTTTCTCAGTGCCGTTTGGGTGGTTTGGGTCAATGGACCAAGGGAATCCATAGATTTTCAACTAACTGCCCTTTATGTCATAGGACTAGGCTATTTACATTACGCTGTTCTTGTATGTTAGTTGTTAAATCTATCATACATAATTAAGATAATGCTCTAATAATACAACTTACACTTATTCATACTTCAAAAGCATAAACATACAAGACTGTTGTTGATACATTGTTGTATAGGTACGATGAAGAAGCTACTATAGCATCTGTAGCATTTATTTAAATTCAGATCAAGAGTATATCTGTTATAAAAAGGTTATTTTTCTTTGTATCATCATCATAGGGTGGCGTCATCGTGAACGATGGTTACCAGACAGTAGAGGAATGACACAGCACTTTCACCATTGTCTGTACAAGGAGGCTAATAATTGACAAGGGCCCCCAGAACCAAGCCAATGCTGGTCTACTCCCTGTTTATAGTCCCCCAGCCAGACTGCTGGTCTACTCCCTTTGTATAGAGAGGTTAATTTGACCTGGAAATTGTTCTCTTATATTCAGGTTTCTCATATATCCAGTTCTCTTATAATATGTCTACTTAACAGAAACCTGGATATAAGAGAGAAATGAATCCAGTGCCTTGAGTTCTCATAATATATATCCAGGTTTGACTGTATTAATTTGAAAAACTATAAGTAAGGTTTTAAATAAAATCAAAATAATGTAGCTCTAGTGCTCTAGATCTAGAAGAAACCAATCTTCGTTTAATGGAACCCGCTGGGGCTTTCTGGACGAGTTTCTTGATCGTTTGATCTTCTCTTCATGCACATCATAATCCCAACTTTTACAGCAACCCTAATAAAATAAATAAACTTGTTCACTTTTACTCACACGAGTACGATATATTTTATGTCCAAAGATTTTCAACCAAATCCCCAATAAAGAATAAAGAATGCCAAATTTGCATTTAAATTTTCTACAACTAACGTAAGCCCATCTTATCTTTTAAGTAGCATTGGAAGAAGATAAAGTCCGGCCGCAGAGGAGAAGCTGAGCTTTTATGTATACACTTTCTTATTTGTATCTTTCCTTCTTCAAGGTCCCAGGCGAGTATCTTGACACACGGATGAAATTTTCCGATCACCATTTAACCAGATTCATAGCATTGTATATTTTAGACTTCTATTAAACTTTTCTCTAATGAAATGTGTACTTGCTTGTACCTGATAGTGATAGGATCGTTTGAATCAAGAATCACCCTCTTTGAATCCCATATTTTAATAGAATATTTACTTGGAAATCTGAAAAGAAATAAGTCTCTGTTTTTCAATTGACGCTTTAGTATAAATCTTAATAAGAGTTTATGATGTAAATTTTCACGGATGATTTATTACAGATTCCAACCCAAAATTTATGAGGAATTTAATGTTACAGAATTCATTAAACTCTTTAAAATATGTATATATTCACTCTACGTTGAAACACACTGTCACATTATACCATTTTCTAAGTTCAATAATTTCTCTTTTTCACGTCGAGAGTCTAATGTGTGTTTACACAAGAAGAACTGAAGAAGAATAGTAAAAGCATTTGCGAAGCGCCGAATGAGAACGGAAAAAGTAATATAAAACCAAAGAAGCTCGGCAGAAGAATAAAAAAGAGAAGAAGACAATAAAACACGCTTACTTATGACTTTCGAATCCACCCCCGCCCCCCCGCCCCCTCCCCAGCTGGAAAAGTTAACACTATGATCTGCCCCCACGGCGTTTGTCTTCATCTCCATCCCCTGGCTCCAATTTCTCTTCCTCTAAAATGCCACATAAATTATGCTGCTCGCTTCTGCCGCCTCATCCAGAGGCTGTCCCATATTTCTGAACTCGTTGCTGGCTTTTAATGTTGTTACACATGCAGTGCAGGCTGGAGGGGGGGGGGAGGGGGGTGTGACCCTGCCTGACTCTGCCAACACCTCGCCGCGACTGTAGGTTTTATATTTCACGAGTTGGCTTCTACATTATGTTGTGATCATATACTAGAAATTCAGAATACATACTAAATAATAATGAATTCATGGTGCACCCCGCGTTATACTGTTGTAGGAACAAAAACTTAGTAAATTTGAAGCATGAATGGACAATGGCGTTGCTAGACTCAAATTTGAGGGGGTTTAAGGGTTGGATGTACTATAAGATGTTAAGGATTTCTAGGGTTTTCGAAATTTCTATGATAGTATTTGTACCAATATATTTTTAAATGAAGGATATTTTCAAAAATGTATCGCAAGAAGTGAAGTCACAAAAATCAGTATTTCCAGTGTTACCACAGGGATTTTTTCTTGGATATCGAGAGCGTTTTAAATCCGGTATTATTTTATGGTCTCTGGACTTTTCTTTCATATTAAAGGCTCAAAGAGTTTAATGTAGGTAAGTACGGTCATTCTCAGATTATGATCGGGGCATTCTCAGATTATGATCGAAGCCAAAATTCTAGTTGAGGTGAGTCTAGTGGCAGACTTGAAATTAATCATGATATTCATTATTCACCAGTCCAAGTAAATATCTTAAAAATGCGAGTGGCCCTTTTTTATTTTCATTGAAAAAATATTTTTCATTGTTGATGTTATAATAATAATAATAACACTCTTCAGTGAAAGTTAACCACCAAGCCGAGGTTAATGCTCAAAGCATTTTCTACTACCTATTTACCTAACCCACAGAGTCTTATTATTATGTGGTCACAAACTCAATCTAATGAGGAAAAAATCATACACTGGGTGGGATGACCAGACTAGCGCGTTAACCACTTGACTACCAGTGCAGTGTTGTTATTATTATCATGATACAAATATCCTGATCTTCTTTCTGCGAACTTAACTTACAAAACACAAATCTCAGGGGACAAATTCAACGTATAACCACATGGGAAGCTTGAAATTAGTAACATGTTTTTTTTTTCTTAGAAAATACAAACATACCTAATATTATGTATATCAAAAGGATTTTTACCAACTTAAACAGAAGACATATTCTTATGAGTTTTACAGCTTTACTTGTAGAGAAATTGAGGTTCCCCCAGACTTTGGTCTGGGTCGGTAAAACCTCTTTCTGAAATCATCAACAAAAAACAACAACAAAAAAACAAGGCATAAAAAATTCTAAGGAGAGAGAAAAAATATATTCGGTTACAACGTTGTAAAAGTAATACTAAAAATATTTTTGTCGCTCTCACAGAAAATGCTTTTTTTTCGTTGAAAATTACAAATAATAAAAATTCCATGTTCGACTGTACACAGAGAGATAAAATTACAACTTCTGTGTGTCCCACCCCTCCTCCACTTCCGTCAGGGGAAAAAATGAATAAAAAAATCATTTCAAAAGCTCTTGTGGGGCTTTGAGCTTTCACACCCAATACAGGAGCATGAACTTTAATGGCTGAATTTGTTTTCAAATTGGTAAAGCAGTTTCTGAGAGTTGCTTTGTGCAAATATAAGACCTGGGTGGGTGTTCATTTTGATTTTTTTTTTTTTTTTTTTTTCTTTTTTTTCGTATTAAAACAAAGTTCTCTCTGACTTTTTTTATTTATATAAAATGAGTGTCTAGTATAGACGGAACAGGAGCTAATGTAGACGCTTACGATGTCTGTACACCTGCCCTCTGATGGGCGAGAAGTAACACAATACCTACCTAGAGCCTGTGTCTTTAGAAGCGCACCGGAAGGTGTCCCTTACAAACAATACTACATAATATATAACCAAATTTTGAATTCAAATAATTATATTTGTCGGCTCTGTGCTTCGGACCCGGGACCTTTCCCATGGCATACGAGTATCTTACCACGGAGCAATTCATGCGCTCAGAGAATAAATACTAATAGAAAAGCCAAGAAGTTCCTCTTTTCGCTTTTGAGATGTTGGTTATTTCCATGGCAGCCAAGAGTAAATGTACCTTTCTCTAACAAAAAAGAAAATTAATGGTCACGCCAAATGTTTTTGTTGTTTATTGCCTGCCTACGTCAAGATCTGTCAAGGGGTTAAGTATTCCACACCCAGTGAGGCGGGGCAAGGCGGACATTGTAGAAGAGGTGAACTCGGGTGACGTTGTTTTCATTAATTTTCCAAGTGTCCGGAGATTTTTTCCTATCAATGTATCTTATATTCCTGCCTTTGTTCCTTTCTCTCTCTCTCTCTCTCCCATCCATTCTCTAATTATCTATTCTCCATTTATTTCCCTCTCTGTACATCTACTTCTATATCTCTGTAACTATCTCATGCTTGCAATGGTCAAATGGATGTGGACAAAAGTAGGCACCTACTCTCACTTTCCCCTCTCTCCCTCTCCCTCAACTTTTTGGCTTCAGTAGTAGGGCGGAATGGGGGGAAAGAGGCCTGTGGAAGGAGAACGGAGATTTTAGATTTTCTAACATTTTTGACGAATGATTAATGACTATCTTATCTGTCTCTGTACTTCTCGCTCTCTCTCTCTCTCTCTCTCTCTCTCTCTCTCTCTCTCTCTCTCTCTCTTTTCCCTTTCTGTTTCTCTCCCCCTCTCTCTCTTTCTTTCTTTCTTCCATTGTCTATTTTCAATTTTCTCCCATCCTCCCTCTCCTTTTCTTTCTCACCTATATCCATTCTATCTCTCTCACTCCCATTATTTTTTCCTATCTCTCCCTCTTTCTTCCTCTTTTCTTTTTCTCCTCTCTTAATGTTTCAACCATTTCAAATCCTCATTATCTTTTGATATTATCTTTATTTCGCGTTCTCCTTTTTTCAAACAGGAAGTGTATTTTTTGCGGATACGACGATACACAGAACATTACGTCACGTTCTAAGAAAAAATTTAGGTATTAACACTCTGTTTTTGTAAGTCATCCATCAGAAGATATAATTAATGAGGACAAATTAAGAAGTAAAATCCAAAATGAACCTACAGAATAAATAAGGGGCCTACTCAGAAATCATGATGAAAAAGTCCAGAAATATGAAATAAATATTTATTTATTTTACAGAAACGAACACAATACTTCCGATTTCTAATATTAGAAATTTCTCGGAATGTGTATAGATATTACTAAACTTTTATGAGTAAGGTTTTAAAAAGTGATGAAAGCTCTTGGTACTGCTGTGATATACCGACCTCACAGTAGCTTGATCGATAAGGTGGCGTACCTTCTTGTAACCTGGAGCCCCTGAAGGTCGATGGTTCAAATTCCAAGTTCAGCAAAGATTTAGTAAAACGAGTTTGAGTAGTTGTGAGTGTTATGACATCACGAAAGTTATTAACACAAATATTATGATAACTTTTTAATTCTGTGATACCTATTCTGAAGAGGCTCCAGCTTCAGCACAAATAATTCATACACAATAATAATTATAATTATTGTTCCGTTTCCGATAGTAGATAATTAAATTTGGTTGGATAGGAACCCCCGGTATACTCTTATCAGTGTTACGTAACGACCGACACCGGACTTACCCCCTCCACATTCATTAAACTCTCTGACCCGAGATGTAAGCTCGGCGCTCGGCCCCAGTCACTTACCTTTACCAAGAGAGACCACACATCCCATCTCCACGCACGCGTCCATCCCCGGGGACCCCAAGCGACGCTTCTCCACGTGAGTGACCACTGACCAAGAGCCCATCCCGGTAAGAGAGTTTATTTCCATTTATACCTTGTACATTTCCCAAAGAAAAATTGGAACCAGCACCCCAACATTATGGTCCTTCGGGCCGGATTTTCTTTCGGGTTTTGTTAGAAATTAAGGGTTTAAGTACTTTTGACGGGCACACTTTGAGGCCCTTTGTGTAATTTACCTTTCGTGCTATTTTGCCCCGGAGCCCATTTTGTATTGTTGCACATTTCCATTACTTTTCATTTTTTATTTGTAGTGCATTTACCCAATTTATTTTCGTTTCGATTTCATGTAGATTAGTTATTTTACTGAACCTTTATTTTTGTTGCATGTTCTCGTGTTACTCGTATTTTTCTTGTGCCTTTTAAAGATTCCACATTGGTTTTACTGAGCTAAAAGTTATTTTGTGTTTTATTGTTGTCAAGAGATAAAATATGCCGCCTTCAGCCACTCAATCCCTAAATTATTATGTTAAGCTTAGAGAGAAACTTTTCCAAAGGGTTCAAATCATTTATGACATATCTAAAGATAATGCTAGAGAGCAGGAATTTTTAATTAGATGTGAAAAACTAGAGGAAACATATAAAGAATTTCAGGCAGTAAATGATAAGATTCTGAATTACAATACCCTCGTGTCGAGTGAGGACCAGATTAAAGATGTGAGTAGCGTCATCCAATCCTTTGAGGAAATATTCTTTAAAATTCAAGTGATTCATAGAACAAAAAAGGGTCAGCAGGATTTGTCCTTAGGAGAAGAAAGTAATGCAAACACGCATTCAGAGAGGCAGTCCCGTCCTCTAACTAAATTACCTCAGTTAAACATAGGAAAATTCTCAGGGGAAAATCTAGAAGAATTTGATAGCTTCATTTCCATGTTTAATAAAATAATACACACACGTGACTCTCTTTCCGACATAGAAAAGTACTCATATCTAGTTTCTTTACTCGAAGGTCCGGCGTTAAAAATAGTTCAAGCAGTGCAATTCAGTGCTCAAAATTATCACATTGCTTACACTCGTTTAACAGATCGGTATCAGAACCCTAGAATCCTTGCAAATCACTATGCGAATAAAATCCTTGATACCAAAACTTTCAACACTGAGACTTTACAAGGTCTTCGCTTGTTTCTTGACCAAATTCACGTTAACGTCCAATCGCTAATAGCCCTTAATCTGACGGATTTATCGGATTTTCTTTGCTTACATATAGGGCTTAGAGCGCTCGATTCCCGTACTAGGCAGTTGTTTGAGAACGAGCACGTAAAAGTGAAATCCATTCCTTCCTTCCAAGATTTAATCACGTTCGTTAACGTGATTAAATAGGTGTTCCGTTCTTGAAATGTCCGACTCATCGTATTCATCAAGTAGGTCACAGATTCAAGCTAATTTTCGCCCGACCCTAGGTCAGACAAGGCGATCTTTTGTTGCTCATGGTGCTAGCTCAGTAGAACGCACACGTGCTAGTTCAGCTCACGCTAAACCTCAGTATCCTAACCCTCAAACCTCTTCCATTGTTTGTCCCTTATGTAAGGGCCCCCATAAACTTTCTCGCTGTAGTAGTTTTCTTAATCAAACCCCTAATGCTCGTCGTGATTTTGTAAAATCTGCTAAACGTTGTTTCGCCTGTTTAGGCACCCATACCCTGTCTTCTTGTTCCTCTACCTTTTCTTGTAACCATTGTAAAAGTAAGAACCATCACACTTTGCTTCATTTCGATGTTTCGCACGCGGTTCCCCAGGCTGGGATCCCGCCTCGCTCTGTACCTAATCCCCAGGTGCTTGCCGGTAGTCAAATCCCGGATAACCCTCATTGTTCTTACACGCAAGATGTTGTTTTAACATCCGAGTCAAGTAAGACTCTCTCATGTAAAGCTAACCCTCATAGTGAAACCCAAGTTCTGTTAGGCACAGCCCAGGTTCGAATCCAGGATGTGTTCGGAAATTTTCATTCCGCTCGTGTTTGTATTGATCTGGGTTCTCAATTAAATCTTATCACCTCCTCTTTAGCTCACAAATTAAATTTACCCAAGCGGTTTTCTTCGACTAAGGTCAGTGGTGTGGGGAACTCGACGCCTTTAACTCCCAAAGGCCTTGTCTCTTGCCATGTAATACCTTCCCACCAGCTCATTCCTCACATTTCGTTCGAGGCTGTCGTACTGCCTTCTATTGCTTCCGACATGCCTACAGTTCACGTATCTCGTAATTCTATCGATACTTACGGCGATAAATTAGCCGACTCTTTATTTTATAAACCGGGACCGGTAGACATTCTACTAGGTGCTCAGGTTGTGTCCGAAATACTTGATACACATACACCTATTATTAAGGGGAACCCGTCAGTTCTACCTACCGTATTCGGTTATGTTTTGTTCGGTAATATACCTTCTGATCTATCTCTAGACTCAAATCCCGTAGCGTTACTCAACATGCAATCTCTCTTTGTTTCTTCTTGTGAAGAAGACCCTCTCTCGAATCAATTACGTGAATTCTTTGAGTTAGAAAAAATCCCCGAATTGCCTCTGAAACTCAGTCCCGAGGACGAGCAGTGCGAAAAATTCTTCAATGAGACTACCTCTCGCTCTTCTAATGGAAAATATGTCTGTAGGCTACCATTTCGTTCTTCCTTGCCTCCTAATCTAGGTTCCACTCGAACGGTCGCTACGAGCCGCTTGTGGAAGTTAGAAGCGCGGCTGAATAAAAATGAAACATTAAAAAATCTCTATCACGAGAATCTTCAGGACTATGTACACAGTGGTCACATGGAAGTGGCAAGTGTTCCGTCGTCGTACTTACTCACTCATCATGGAGTTCTCAAGGAAACTAGCAATAGCACTAAGTGTAGAGTAGTTTTCAATGCTAGTGAACGTTCTGATTTGAACCAAAGTTTAAACGAGAATCTCATGGTAGGACCAAAGTTACAATCCAACATCGCCGACATTATTTTGAACTTTCGTACTTACCCTATAGCTCTTACGTGCGATATCCGCCAAATGTACAGGTGTATTAATTTGGATCCCCAGGATTGTAAATACCAACATATTCTGTGGCGTTTCAAGTCCTCCGATCCTATCGTTGAGTATGAACTCAAAACTCTCTCGTTTGGTTTATCTTGTGCGCCGTACTTGGCCCAAAGGGTTCTTCAAAAACTAGCTGACGATGAGAGGGTCCGCTTTCCCCATGCCGCTCAAGCGGTAAAGAATTCCGTTTATGTTGATGATTTTGTTTCTGGTAGTTACAGTGTTCAGGAGGCTATCAGTTTTCAGAGGGAGCTAACCGATTTGTTGGCTTCGGGCGGGTTCTCTCTGAGAAAATGGGCTAGTTCTAACCCTAATGTTCTTAAAGAATTAGAAGTTGATCATCTCGAAAAACCTCACAAGTTGGGAAACGCTGATTCTATCAAAGTTTTAGGTTTGCAGTGGGATCCCAATCACGATTCATTTTTCTATGTTGTGTCTCCCGAAGTTAAAGATAAGATTACTAAGCGAGATGTTCTCTCCCAGATAGCACGGATTTACGATATTCAAGGGTTCTTGAGTCCCATAACCGTATGGTTGAAAATTTTCATGCAAAAACTCTGGCTCTTGGGTTCTACTTGGGACAGTGCTTTAACCCCAGATCTTGATAAAGAGTGGAAATCTGTCATTCAGGAACTTCCCCTACTTAACGATATAAAAATCCCTAGATATGTCAACACCTTTAAGTCTCAGTCGGTAGATTTAGTAGGATTCTGTGACGCTTCCGCCGCAGCCATGGCGGCAGTGGTATACCTGCGAGTTACTGTTCAAGGGGGGGAGGTCCTCTCGTATTTAGTTCGTGCCAAGACGAAGGTGGCGCCTATAAAAACTCTAACAATCCCCAAGTTGGAACTGTCCGCCGCTCTTTTGTTGGCAAATTTGCTAAAATCTCTTAACGCTTTTACACAGACGTTAAAAATATCTCACACATACTTGTTCTCCGATTCTACTATTGTGCTAGGTTGGCTTAAAACACCCCCTTACATTCTTAATACATTTGTCTCCAATAGAGTTCAGCAAATTTTAGAAAGTACAGACCCGACTGCTTGGTTTCATATCAAGAGTGGGGAGAACTCTGCAGATTTAGCTAGCCGAGGTTGCTACCCATCAAAAATAATTTCAAATAATTTATGGTGGCATGGTCCTACATTTCTTCTGTTACCCTTCTCTCAATGGCCATGTACATCTTCTCAAGAGATTACAAGTTCTTCGGCAGAATTACCTGAATTGAAATCGATCGCTCTTTCTCTAAGTACCCAATACGCAGGTAGTGAGTATCTCTCGCAGTATCTATCGAAGTTTTCCTCATTGATAAAGCTTCAACGTACAATCGCTTGGATTTTACGTTTTGTTCATAATACACAGAAACATATTCGAGCGTATCGTATTTCAGACACTTCATTGTTAGCTAGCGAGATGTCTCAGGCTCTATCCCTATGCATTAAGTTAACACAGCACGATTATTATCAAGCTGAACTGGTTTCCCTGGCAAAGGGACAAGCCATCAAAGGGGCACTAGTACACCTCTCGCCTTTCGTTGCGGAGTCGGGGCTGCTATCAGTAGGGGGGAGATTGAGAAATGCGCCTCTTTCTTCTTCAAGCAAGCATCCGACTTTAATTCCTAGGGAGAGTCACCTCGCTACTTTGATTGTTGACCATTTTCATATTCACTCGCTTCATGCGGGACCTCAACTTGTTCAATCTCTTGTTCAAAAGCAATATTGGATCCCTAATATAAAGTCCCTAGTCCGAAAGCGTATTTTCAAATGCATGCGTTGTTTTAGGCTTCAGGCCAAACCGGCCGCGCCTTTCATGGGTAACCTTCCGAAGAATCGTTTCGAACAGGGTCGACCTTTCTTACGGGTCGCTCTAGATATGGGCGGTCCCTATTTATTGAAAGATGGAAACCGTCGTAATAGTCCCGTAATTAAAGCTTACATAGCGCTCTTTATCTGTATGAGTACGAAGTGTGTACATCTGGAACTTGTCACCTCTCTCTGTACGCAGGCCTGCTTGGCTGCTTTAGATAGGTTCATCTCTCGTAGAGGTTTACCTTCACATCTTATCAGTGATAACGGTACCAATTACCGAGGGTCGGCTAGACATATTTCGGAAGTTCAAGCTTTTCTCAAATCATCTCAGTCCCATATTCATAAGTTTCTGGCCGACAAAAATATCGCGTGGTCGTTTCACCCCCCAGGTGCCCCAAACTTTGCGGGCTTAGCTGAGGCAGGCATCAAAAGTACAAAATTCCATTTAAAGCGTGTACTCACAGATCAAGCTCTTAGGT
This sequence comes from Bactericera cockerelli, assembly GCA_024516035.1. NCBI lineage: Eukaryota > Metazoa > Arthropoda > Insecta > Hemiptera > Triozidae > Bactericera > Bactericera cockerelli. The sequence continues at coordinate 25,600,261 of CM044959.1, read as the reverse complement.
ACGAGGAGTTCTACACTCTACTTGTGAAGGTAGAAGCGACTCTTAACTCGAGACCACTTTATGCTCTGTCTTCGGCCCCAGACGATGGCTTTGATTATTTGTCCCCCGGACATTTCCTTATCGGAGCCCCGCTTCTAGCCCGGCCCGATTATGATTTAACAAATGAAAATATTTCCCCGTTACAAAGATGGAGTTTGATAAACCAGGCGTTCCAAAGTTTTTGGAACCGCTGGTCTAAAGAATATTTACACACACTGATTCATCGTCCTAAATGGACTAAACAAACAGTGAACTTTAGGATAGGTGATTTAGTGCTCATAACTTCAGAAAATAACCCGCCTTTGAAATGGCCTCTAGCGCGTGTCACAGCAGTCCATCCCGGCTCAGATGATATTGTACGCGTTGTCACTCTTAAAACTGCGACAGGGTCCTTAACCCGCGCGGTTAATAAGTTAGTTCTTTTACCTATTGCGGATTGAAGGCTCGGCGAAATATTTTTTAAGCTTCTCTAGTGTCTGTCGTTTTTTTTTTGGGCTAATGGAAAATCGCATACTGCCATTATGGATTTTCTCTTAGCAAAAGTGAAGCCAATGTTTAACCCTTTAAGCACAAGGAAGATTAACCCTCATGCGTCTTAAAATTTGTCAATTTTAGGGGGGAGAATGTTCCGTTTCCGATAGTAGATAATTAAATTTGGTTGGATAGGAACCCCCGGTATACTCTTATCAGTGTTACGTAACGACCGACACCGGACTTACCCCCTCCACATTCATTAAACTCTCTGACCCGAGATGTAAGCTCGGCGCTCGGCCCCAGTCACTTACCTTTACCAAGAGAGACCACACATCCCATCTCCACGCACGCGTCCATCCCCGGGGACCCCAAGCGACGCTTCTCCACGTGAGTGACCACTGACCAAGAGCCCATCCCGGTAAGAGAGTTTATTTCCATTTATACCTTGTACATTTCCCAAAGAAAAATTGGAACCAGCACCCCAACAATTATATTATATCTCCCTTGCCATTATCCCATATTAGCTTATTATGTTGCTTCTGGGGTCGGGGTCGGCATTGTTCAAACTCATGGTTGAGGTTGGTAGGGTGGAGCACGTTTTTTATGGCTGGATGCCCTTCCTAACGCCAACGATTCTATTTGTTTTTAACGTCCTGATCAGGACGGGGGTGTTACGCTCCATTCGCTGGGAATCGTACTAGCTCCCGACATTAACCTCACCCAGCCTGAGTAGGGCTTATTATTTTCATACACAATATGTGTACATATAAATATTAAAAAAGGAACCCAATATCTAAGACGAATCTCTGGATCATTATATAAATAGTTCCTTACGTCTTTCATCACAGTATGAGAAAGTTTTCTTCTCATAGTTTTTAGAAAGTCACTTTCCCATTCAGAGAAAAACACTGTATTGGAGTTGGAATATTGGAGTTAGAAGAATATATTCTTACAGAATGAACTTTGCAACTTCCCACGATTTCAAGCTTGTGTACAAAATAACCTTTAAAGTTTATCCAAGAATAAAAATATCTTGTAATTTATTTTATTCCTTTCCTTATCAAACTTGAAAAAATCAGCCAATCAGTCAGTCATACCAAACGTATGAATGAGCAGTTGTCCCTGTATAGGTCAGTAGCGTATTCTCCGGACTAGCTAGGTTAGCTGCTAGCTCAAGAATCGGTCTAAAATCTTTCAAGTAATACAAGTAAAAAAGTGTGGGTGTATATGTGTGTGAGGTGAGGGTGTGTGTTGTGTGGTGAGTGGGTGGGTGTGTGTGTGTTTTGTGCGTTCGATGTGTATGTGTGTGTGTGTCTATGTCAGTGTTTGATGGGCTGGTGAAGCGGCGGGTATTATATAGATCACATTTATGTCAATGGACACTGGACAGTACTAAGGTATACATACCTACATTAATATCGTTTTGATATTAATGTATTACTAAATAGCCCAAGCTGTTTCAAACTAATGGCTATTAGCGAAAGGCTAAAAATGGTAAGGCTAAAATATATTAATTTTTAACCCTCCCCAACACTATATCATTGGGCCTAATTTTCCAATATGGGTGACATAAAAATATAGGAAAAAGCCTGAGAGTCTAAATCTCATTCTAACTCTTTCTTCTTTTCTCTCTAAATCTCACTTTGACTCCCTCTTCTCTCACCTCTCCTATTTCTCTCTCTCTCTCTCTCTCTCTCTCTCTCTCTCTCTCTCTCTCTCTCTTTTGCCTATTGCTTTAAGTCTCTTTCTTATCACCAAAGTTAAATAATTTGTTTAACTTTAAAATCTTCGCTAAGGAGGGGAGCGGGAGTGGAGGAAAGGCAAAACTTAAACATGAGTACAACATATTTATTAGATATCTTGAGATTCTCAAGTAAAATTTCTTGATGATATTCGTTCAAGTAATTAACTTCTCATATTTAACTTTTCAAGATTTAAATTAAGCTCTTTGGAAAGTTCAAATCCACTTAATTTCAAGTTATTTAACTTTTCTCTAATTATTTGTAATTAATCATGCTTCATGTGTGAGCTCCTTAGAGGTGCTTGCTTCAAAGTATATTCTAGTAATAATTTTTCCTCAATGTTGTAATAGAGGTACAATTGCCATGATTTTGTAACTATAAGTATAAGTATAAGTAAGTATAAGTAGTGCTTTATTTAGACTGTCAGCGCAAGACAGGTAGTCCCATTATGCCAACAAACTATTGAACGAATGTGGATCAACTTTGAAGATAGGTATCTACTACATATATCTAGGTTCAATGTACGTTTACATACCTTTACCTAACTAAGATAAAGTAGAAATTTTATGATTAGTGCTTGGATGTTAGATGACATTGCCGAGATTGGTTAGTCAATCAATAATACCTAATAAATATAATATAGGTAATAAACATAATATAGGATTTTTTTTTTAACATCTTATACATATTTATAATATCAGTATAATATCCTATTAAATTGAAAAGAGAGAATATTGTTCACCATTTTCTTTCTTGTTTCGTCTTTTTCTCAGCTAAGTGACTTTTATAAACGTGAAATAGAAATTAAAGTGGTCAGAGCGAGGAAGAATAATGGTCTTTGCCCATCTCCCACCCTCACTTTTTTTCTCCTACTTTCTCTCTCTCTCTTTCTCTCTTTCCCCTTTTTTTCTCTTTAGAAACTACAAGATAAAGAGTAAGAAACAAGAGAGGATGGGGAAAGGAAAAAAGTGGGCTAGCTTTAAGATGAAAAATACATTAGCCATCCATTTATCTTGCGGGAGATTATACACATGTTTACAAACCGTCACATGTCATCTCTTAAAAATGACTGGACAGAAAACATAAGAGGGAGGGGCAAAAATAACAGAAGGAGAGAGAGGGGAGGGGATGGAAAATAAGAGCGGGGAGAGAGTGAGAAAAAAGAGATGGGAGAGATGGGAGAGGATGGAAAATAAGAGAGGAGTATGGAAAATAGGAGAGGAGAGAGAGGGGAGATGATGGAAAATAGGAGATATTTTTTTGAGTCGCCTTACTCAAATTTTTTTTTTTATTATTATTATTAATGACCTTCATAATAGTCAGTCTCACCTGCGATGCTTGCAACTTTAACTTAGTACCTAGATATCTTTTTATCAGTTTTCAAGACATTTTACTCATAAATAAAAAACCTTTCAAAAAATCAATTTCTTAGTAAGTAGTTGATGTTTTGGATTGGTTTTCAAAAAATAATTTTATGTTGGTATCTGATCAACAGAAACTCTTGTACCAAAAAAAGTTTATTTGGGTGTTTTCAAAGTGTCTTTAGATCTTTGGATGTCGGCGCCTACCCTATACTCGTGAGGACAATAGGGATAGTTTGGGCAACGACCAGTGGTGGCATTACGAGATTGATTTTGGAACATAATGGTTGTTTGGAGATAATATGATGCATTAGCATTAGTTCTCGTAATGTCGATGTTACCTACTAAAAATTGTGACATAATAATACAGATAACTAGCTCTCTCTCTTTAATTAAAAAAATATCTTTTAATCTTACTAACATTTAAAAAAATAGCCTCTGTCGCTTTAAAATTGTATTCAGAGTGATCGGTGATATATATACGAGTATATACCTATGTAAGTCGCATGGGGCGCTTTTTATGATATTTTGGATTAGTTAAAGTTGTCTTCGGCTGTACTTAAGTCATTTTTTATAAGTTTTCAGGACACTTTGCTTTTCGGGGTAAAGAAAGAAAAAAAAGTTATCATATTTATTTTAATTACGATGTGATGTCATGAATATCAAATAAAATTACTCAGACTCGCTTTGTTAATTTTTTGTCTGAACTTGGGATTCGAACCATCAACTCTTGGTTACGAGTCCAGCGCCTTCTTGATCATCAAGCTACACTGAGGTCTAAAGAATGTACAATTTTTTGGCCTCGCGCAGCCCCTTGAAAATGCCAAGGTCCTCGCGCAAGCTAAATCTGGCCCTGGGGACGAAAACAGGGAAGAATTTGTGGAAAGAAGGGGGGGAGAGAAGGAATCGGACAAAAGTAGAATGAGAAATCAAAGACCCATGGACGAATACATAGCGGAACATACTGTCGGAAAATTAATAATAAAATTACAATTAACATAGAGGGTTATTCAAAATGCAATTAGGATTTTTTTTCATTAAAAAATCGTTCAGAAATTATTTTCATTGGATATTTTCACAACACCGATTCATAAAATAAATTCAATAAAGACGTACCTACCTACATTCCATATAATATCGGGCTAAAAGTTATGATTATAAGGGAGAAAAAATAATAGTACCTATCACCTCATTTGCAGCCTCCGTGGCGTAATGGTTGAGACTACTGCCCGTAGTCCAGAGATCCCGAGTTCGATTCCTTGAAAAGTCTGCTCCAACAGGGAATTTTAATTTTTGTTTCTAATTTTAATTCAGATCTATCTGCACATGCACGGTCACTGAACAAGCTAGGTACGGTATTAGACCGGACATAAGTTCAACCGGAAGTGATATCACGTTAGAGCTTTGCCAAACCAGGGAAGATACTTACTGTAAGCACCTTTTAGAGCTGTAAGATTTTATAACTGATATTTATATATTATCTCCACACTGAGCTTAGTTATAGCTATTATTATTATTACCTATCACACGTGTGTTTGAATGTGAAAGTGTGCTTTTTATTGTATATTCCATAGGTACTGTAAACATTAATAAAAATGAGAATCATTTCTATAATCATAATAATACGTATATCATGAAAATAGTTGGGTAGTTTCACTCTGAGCCTGAACAATGTGGTTCTCATTCAAAAGTTGTAACAGCAATGAGTTTCTCTGAGGGGTCATTTTCAAATTCTAGAGCTTCTTCTCTTCTTCTATTTATCTCTTCTGACTGAATGTCATTTTCATTGAAATTTGCTAAGGAGTTATTGTGTTCAGTTTTTTCTTTGGACCGCGAGGAAGAATGAACAAACTCTGCTACTATTTCTATGTCTGCTTTTCCAGAAGCATTTCTTCTATGAATTTTTCGTGTTGGAATTTGTTTTTTCAGTCTCATCTCGTGTTGAATGTACTTTCCTTCTATCTCTCCACTTGAGAGCTTACAGTGCTTTGTACTATTGGTTGTTTTTGGTCTATTTTCATTACGGTCATGTTTTTCACATATTTTTCTTCTGTGTTTATCTTTATGATGTCTATGTTTTTTTAGTTGATCTGTAGGCTCCTCTTTTTGTTCATTATCTCGCAATTTCCTGTTCTTTCTCCTCTCTTTGGATAAAAGATTTCTTTTTAATTTTCTTTCTATTTGCTTTTTTAGCATTTGGAGACTCATACAGGAATCTTTTCGTTTTTTAATTCCATTTGCTTTTTGTTTAGCCTTGCATTTGGTTATTTCAGCAGTAAGTTTCAACGTACTTTCTTTTCTTTGAATTATTTGTGATCCACCCTCCTCTTTAGTTAGCTTCGTAAAACTAGTCAGGGGGATATTTTTAGTGTCACAATCCACCTGATTTTTCGGGGTACTTACGTCCTCAATGTCATTACGGTCTTCACAACTGGGCAATGTATCTATTGGAAGGTCGAGATTTTTCTTGCGTTTTCGTCTCTTTATAATTTTCTTTCTCTTCAACTTTGAAATGATGTACTTGTACAAAATGGTATTGAGTTCCGACTCATCTGTGGATATGGTAAACAATTTAGAAGAACATGGCTTCACGTCTACCAATGTTTTCTCCGAGCAGCTTTTTGATGGCCTACCTGGTTCGGAATTTATAATGGAAACATAATGCGATTGTGTACTAGGAGGAGGAGAGCTTTCAGGCTGAGGTACTAGTACTGCATTATCGAGAGTTACTTTTCTGGCTGATTCAAAGAGAAAGTGCTTCTTCAATGTCTTATACACCTCATCTCCCTCTTTAGGGGACATGATCAGACCTGACGAATCTTGTATGGACTCTTGAACCACCTTGGCAATTTTATTTAATTCCTCGTCATTCCGGATTATGTCTGTCACCTCGATGCTGAAGAAGATCCGACCATCCTGATCCATCAACGTTGCCACCTTGATATTTTCTTTCTCAAATTCTTTTAGTAATTTGTTAATCCCTTTGCGTTGTGCTGAATCAACCACATTGTGTCCTGGCATATTTTCTCCATTGTCAATAGCAGTTTTACTACAATGACATTGCTGCGCAGAATGAAATGTCTGAGATGTTTTTTCTACTGTTTTCATGCGAGAAAGTTCATTCTGAATAGGCACAGGATCCCTACGAAAAGGGTTGATCTTTTTCACAAAAGAAAACATAAATGTGTTTTTATAAATGGAATAGTCTTACTTTTGGCTTATGGTTGGCTGTAGCATTGTTTGGCTGTATTTGCTAGTCTTTAGGACTGAAATTTTGAGTTAAAGAAAGTGCGTGGGTTATTTATATTATTTTTCTTTATTACAAATCTTGGTGTCTACGCCCTGACTGACAGCAATGAAGCTTTAGCCAATATCCATTGAACAGATTACTCCGAATTTCTATCTCGTGAGCAGTTGTTGTACTTACTGAAGCTTTTTATCTCTTATCATACAGTTTTTCTGCTAGGTAATAAATTTGACATTCAGTTTATTTGACTCAGACCGCTTCAGACATCTAATTTTGGTGTTACTTCGTCAGAATGCAAAAGCGCCCAGATTTAAAATTTGAACGATTGTACTCTATCCTTCTTCTTCCATTTCCAAGGTTGCATCATGAGTACTTTTCTTACGTCTTTGAAAAGCATAACCTTTCAGAAATTTTCGAACCTCAGTAAGTCAGTAGCTTGCTAGCTCGATCTGATTCGATCTAGCGTGGTTCGTGTCCGGTCGGTAATTCGAGTCCCAAGTTCGGAGTTTAGAAGTGTGAGTTTCAGTAATTTTATTGTGACATCAAGAACAAGATATGAGTGATTAACATAAAAATGATAACTTTTGGAAATTTTGGTGTTACTCGGTAGGTATTGGTGCGACACGCCACGCTCAATATCTTGATCAATGCAATATTGATTCAATATAATTGATCGTCTAGGTACTCTAGAAGCTGCTTAGAAGTTAAATATTACTAAAATTACCATATAGGTACTTACCTGGTTGATTAAAAAGTGTGCGAGTGATAAACGCACGTACAAATTTAATACAGTCATACAAATACCAATGACAAACTTGTTTTGAATATATATAATGCGCCTTACGTTCAATGAGATACAATGTGCAGCTCCTAGAAGGTACAACTCGTGAGCTATGGAACGAAATCAGCTGTTTCTTTCATCAACAGACAACAAGAGACATTTTGGTTTTTTGCTCCTTCCTTTCCTCTGCATTTCATTTTTACGTTTTTTTTAAGAATTTTCTCTGGACGTTTTTACACCGAGTCATGACGACGAAGTGAGGCGGTTTCCAATGGACAAAAATTGCTCCATCATCTTGGTTAAATAATCAAATTGATAAGTTTTCATTTTACACAGTTTATCTCTTGTTAAAGTTGTAAAATTTCTGTAAAAATGAAGCTAACGATTAAAAATCTTCAACAGCAGTCGTTTCTTATCGATGTTGAACCTTCTCAAACGGTAAGTTCATATTAGGAGGTGTCATTTGGTTTCTTGCGTTTAGTCATACAGACATACACTACACTCACACCTACTAAAATAGATTGTAAAAGATCTACTGTCTGGAAATTTCTGCTTCTGGTTGTACTGTGTGTCATGCACTGATAAGAACTCAAACATTATCACCCATACCTATGATGAATCGTTTTTTGAAGTTGGGTAGTACTATACTCACAAGACATTGACAGATCAAACTACCCCTAGAAGTTGTTACTATACTAAAGTGCTATAGTCCTTCATTGAGACCTATACAATGAATCTAACCCAGTAAAGATGTTCTAGGACTCACATGACCAAACTCCCTAACCTAAAATTGTGTGGTTGGTACTTTTTCCAATTTAGCACATGAATATAATTAATGATCCTCAGTACAATAATACTGGTAATTTTTCAAGAAATTTCCTGAAAAACTTATGGTGTGATCCAATTTGCCCTGGACATGAGTTGAATAGGATTAACGGTTTTAACTTTTAGATGGTCGTACCACCAAAACCTTCAAAAAGGTATCCAAGTTAAAAGTTTGAAAAATGTTAACCTATATGATGAAAACCTATCATGTAATCATGGATTACATTGGTTCATGTGAAGAAAAAGAACAATAAAAAAACAAAGTGCACAGAAAAAGAAAAAACAATTAAATAAGCAGACAATTTTTTTTAGTTATCATATTTATGTATAACAAAATTGTCTATTTTATTTTTCACAGGTTAAAGAATTAAAAGCAAAGATTCAAACAGAAAAAGGTAGTGAATATCTTGCAGAATACCAGAAGCTTATTTATGCAGGTAAATAATCAAATTCTCATGTGTCATGATCATGTGAAGCATTCACATTTAATTGAAGGCCTCGCTCTAAAAACAAGCAATCTGCATTTTTGAACAAGCAATTTGATTTTTTTTTTTTTTTTTTTTTAATCTAGGTATGCTACAATTAACTATGACCAAGGACAAATTAAATCCATATGAATCAATTTTTTCTAAAAACTTATGCAAAGCCCCACAAGCCATTCAATTTTGCAGATTGCTTGTTTTTCCAATCAATAGTTTTTTATTTATTTTTTAATGATTATTCTCACCATTATTCTAATGAAAAAATGTTCTCCTCTAACATTCCAACCAAATGAAATGAATCCTCAATGCCATCAGATATTTTTATTCCATAAACATTATTATTGTTTTGAGGAACATATTAGGTATCCACATATTATTATTTTGTATTAGGTACATAATAGAAAAAAAAGTTTAAGAAAAAGGTAGAAATTAATTGGGTTAAAAAGGAAGCCAGCTGTGTGATAGCTCATTATTCAACCCAACAAAATTATCACGTTGTCAAGCTATCTGTCATATGGTCTGTTTCTGTACACTTATAACTATTGGAGAGCCAGCGGCTCTTTACCAATGAAGCAGAATATTTTTGTGACCCCAAAACCGTTGAAATTGTGATTCCAAAAAAGATGGCAGATAGCTCAGTGTTTCAATAAGACCCTCAATTATTCACAAAATCAGTGGCATTATGAACAAAGTGATTTCATGGTGGTTGATGATTTTGAGTCCTAAGTATGGCAAAAATTTAGTACCCATGGTTAGTTTTAATTTGTGATTAGCAGAAATATAATATATAGAAAAAGTATAACTCAAAGATCTACAAATTGTCATTGTGTTCAAGAACACAAATTTTATTAACTTTTGCTTGTCTACATCACAGTTTTTGTCATGACTTGAAGTATCAAAACCATTGTCAATTTTTTCTAGCCTTTTAAAATAACATTCCATCATTTTTCAGGCAAAATCTTGTCAGATGATCAAGCTCTCAGTGAGTACAACATTGATGAGAGTAAATTTATTGTAGTAATGTTGTCCAAACCAAAGCCTGCTCCCACTCCCTACACTGGTCCTAGTGATCCTACACAGCCCACAGCTTCAGAAGAAACAAGGCCAGCTGCTTCTGCAGCCACAACTGCCAGGTAAGATGAGGGATAACTTTGTCCCTCTGACTGGGGGACATTAACACGTTCGTTACCGAACGGCCATATGTGGATGTTTTTGTGTTTTTCTTCGGGACCGAAACACACATGTGGTTGTTATCAAAATTTTAACGAGGGACCGGACATCCATATATGGCCTTTTGGAGGTAGGTTGTTAGTATTAGAACAGATATAGGATCGATTCTTGTACAAATACGATGCCAAATATGCAAAAAAAAACCTGGGGACCAAAATTTGGTCCCCAGGTTGCAACAGCAACTTTACCGCCTGGTCCCTACGTAAAACTTGAAAAAATTGGCTTGGTAACGAATGTGTTAAACAGGGAGAATTTCAGTGTCTTCCTAGAGGACTATAAACAGATAATGGACTAGCAAACCCTAATAAGTCAGGCTAGCTTCCATTTTCCAAGGGTTTAATGGACTATAAATAAAAGCCCATGTTCTCATGATAGTTGACAAGCCAACCTTAACTTAAGTTGGCTGGAGGCCATCAATCCCCCCAGCAGTAGCCGAGCTGGTTACAACAACTTTTTTTTACACTTTTATGTTTTATACTGAACAATCAACATAGTAATACCTTTAACATAAAAAAACAACTTGAAAATGTATACCTACATTGAGAGATGGATCTAAACTAATCAGATATTTACAGTTGATCTTGGGCATTCCCTGGCACTTAACCTCCGTATGAAAAGATCCTACTTATAATAATCAATATTCCCACTTTATCTCTAGTACCCCTGCATCTACCACCCCCAGCACGCCTGTAACAACCCAGGGCACCACTGCTACCCCCACAACACCCAGCAATGCAGAGACAATACTCTTCCAGGGCAGCGAGTATGGCAGGATGGTTCAGAATATAGGTGAGATGAAGACACATGATAAAATTGGTCAGAACCACTTCTAGTTTCTCAGTCTGATTCTTAATCTAGACCAAGGCTATAAAACTACAAGTGTGACAACAAAAAAATATACAAAAACGAACACAATACTTCCGTTTCTAATATTAGATATTATCAGAAGTAATATTATTGATCATCTTTCTTGTACCTATCCTGTCTTGGAATTTGTTTGAAAAATATCTCACTTATATCACGACATTAAAACCAACAAACAAAAAAAGAATCATTGGACATAGTAGGAGGCAAGACTTTTGATCTAGGTGTCCATTAACAATACTTCCACCACCACGAGGTAGTTATATGTGCCTCTTTACTAGGGATGGGATTCTCGACTCGTTTAGAATATTCGATTCAGTAGACTCAGTTCATCAAAAGTAGTCGACTCAGTGAGTTGACTCTTTAAGAGTCGCGGTTCTTTGAAATTCTGTATAATTTGTTCAGGGTGTCTACTGGTCAGGGAAAACCTGGAATTGTCAGGGAATTTTTCGAGACCAAAAAAGTCAGGGAAAAGTCAGGGAATTTTGTGAAAAAACACCATAAGTCAGGGAATTTTGTGAAAAAACACCAAAAGTCAGGGAATTTTTTTCAAGATCCAATTTTGTCATGAAAATGAAAAGAAAAAAAAATTTGCCTGCGGCGCCACTGTAATCCAGCAGTGTGATAATGCTTCTTTGGTAAGAAACACAAAACACTCTTAATCACTTTTTATAAAATTAACAAAATTTTAGCAGGTCTTATATAATATTCATATAACGTCTCCTTAAAAAAGTAGACTGGAGAAACTGGAAAAATGGTCTGGAAAACCTGGAAAAGTCAGGGAATTTTCCTTTGACCATTTAGTAGACACCCTGTTTGTTTCACCTTAGATAATGGGGGTAGTCGATTCAGTAGGTAGTCTAGGGGTATGGATGGGATTCTCGACTCGTTTAGAATATTCGGTTCTGTAGACACTAGACTCAGTTCGACTAAATATTCATCTGAATATTCATATTGCCCTCCCCTACATCTAGTTCTCACTTATCCCCTGATATCACATTAAGAAGCTAGTAGAAAGAAATTAATTTTGAGTGGGTAACAGACTTGTTTTCAAAGGATAAAGCCATAGTCAATCCTATTCAAGAGTTTGAAAGATTATATTCTTAAATCGTCCCTGACGGTCCCTATAGGACGGGACCGATGCGATGAGATGTTGAGTGATGACGTCAGTGGGTAACAGACCTATTTCTAATGGCTAGTGCTAGTGGGTTAAACCAGACAAGGAAATGAGCGCTGAGCGGTGAGTCGATAGTCGATTCTTTAGAACTTCGAGAGTCGATTCATACGACTCTTCAGAAATAGTCGACTCTTCGAGTCGACTCGCTCAATATTTACCCATCCCTACTCTTTACGTACATGAAATTATTTGGTTTTAAACCCAGAGCTGACAAGAAAAAATGTTCAAAATTTGCTTACAGTTGTTTGTAAGGGACACCTTCCAGCAACTAAATGGGAAGAATTGTGTACTTTCTTGACCATCTGAGGGGAGGCATACTTTGGGATAAGCAAGCTTCAACACAGACTACAATAATTTACAATAGCTGCTGATTCCTGGCTATGGAATAAAAAATGCTGTGAAACACTCAGATATAAAATAAAAATACTATTAAATGATGATATAGGTACATACAATCTCAACAGTTCAATCCTCAATTCAACCAAATTAAAATAAGTATTTTCATCTTTTGACCTTTTCAGAAGTAAAATCTATTCATCTGCTCTACTTTCAGTTGACATGGGCTATGAGAGGAGTGCCGTGACACAAGCTCTACGAGCCAGCTTCAACAATCCAGACCGTGCTGTTGAGTATCTCATCACAGGGATCCCGGCTGCTGCTGTGGAGGAGGAAGGATCAGTGGCTGCCAGTGAATCACAAGGCACTGGTAATCAGCAGGGCATGCATAGAAACCCTAATGAACTTGTGTAATTTACAGGGTGTCTACTGGTCAGGGAAATCCTGGAAAACCTGGAATTGTCAGGGAATTTTTCGAGACCAAAAAAGTCAGGGAAAAGTCAGGGAATTTTGTGAAAAAACACCATAAGTCAGGGAATTTTGGGAAAAACACCAAAAGTCAGGGAATTTTTTTTTCAAGATCCAATTTTGTCATGAAAATGATAAATAAAAAAAAAATCGCCTGCGGCGCCACTGTAATCCAGGCATTGTGATAATACTTCTTTGGTAAGAAACACAAAACACTCTTAACCACTTTTTGATAAGATTAACAAAATTTTAGCAGGTTTTTTTTTCAGGGTTTTTCCTGAAAGTTCTTCAATTTTCTTTAGGGTTCCTATTTGTGTGTTGATTTATTACATTTAGTTTTAACTTTCCTTATCCTAATCAGGAAAGTATTGTACTCGGCAAAATTTAAAAAAAATATAAGAATATAATTTGTGTAGTTCTTTTTTTATCATTCCTAACACATTCTTGGTAGGAGCTACCGTTAGCGAACTTTTATCAAATTTACAAGAAAAGAATTGGTGATTTCTTAGCAATAAGGTAAGAAAAGTCTTGTGGTGATCACACTAGATTTTTTATTTAAAAAAAAGCAAGGAGCTAAACATGTTTTCTAAAAGCAAGGAGCTAAACACGTTCTCTAAAAATATGACATGTCTAATTTGCATATTTACTATTATTTTAATATGCATTACCTATTGTGTACTAATAATCAAATAGTACATGAGTAAGCAATTTGTACTTAATATCCACTTATTCGACATCCTGCTGATATCTATTCCCCAGTACTAAATGTAGATATCGTAGAACGTACCAGAAAACTCATTTAATTGATTTAGAAAAAATGTTTGGTTGGGTGGCGTGGCGGTGGGCTGGCAAAAAAAAAAAAAAAAAAACAAAACAAAACAAAAAAAATAGAAGGCAGATTGACGTCTTATATAATATACAATATATACATATTATGTCTCCTTAAAAAAGTAGACTGGAGAAACTGGAAAAATGGTCTGGAAAACCTGGAAAAGTCAGGGAATTTTACTTTGACCATTTAGTAGACACCCTGAATTTAACATCATGCTGATATTTACCCAGTTGCTGAACCTCATTGCTCTTTGTTGCATCTCTCAAACCAAATCATATTAAACTGGAAGTTTTTTCTAGTGGTTACCACATATGAGGAGTATCAAAAATCCTGCCCTATTGCACATCATAATAATTATAATATCACCTTATTTGTAGTGCCCGATTAAGACAATGAAAGTCCCATTATTCCAGCAGTAAGCGCAAGACATATACTTATTATTAAGTGGTAAAAATCCTAAATGGGAGGATAACTTGTCATGTCCCAGCTGGGTTTCGAACCCACGACCTGTGGAATCTCTGGATTCACAGAGTGCTGCCCTTTACTACTGAGCTACCGGGACAGACATAGTTTTTTTTTTTTTTTTAATCAGCTTTGCATGTGGTACTATTCCAGAGACACAGAAATCAATTAATAATTTTTGAAGATGGACATGTTTGCCTTGAAAGGAATCTCAGTGAAACTCATAAAATTACCTTTTAGTCATATTTGGATATTGTACCTAAATCAAGTTTGTTTTTGTTTTTTTTTTTTTTTTTTTTGAGATTCAAGTTTTACCTTCCATTTGCTGGAATATCACCAAGAAGCAATCCAAACATTTACCCGATTTAGGCAAGGAACAGACGACAAGGTTTCCGATTGAGTGGTTAGTTCACTCACGAAATCCTATACTCGCTGAACGTTGCTTAATTCTATTGATCTTATAAGACCTGATGTATTCATTGAGTCAATATTGCTCCCTAGCAGAAAACTAAGGTCGGGTTCTACGAAAAACACCTAACCTAAAAGACATGAAAAACGTTAGTTCCAAAGGATTCGTCAAACCTCTACTGGCGCTATCTTGACGAATCCTTTGGAACTAACGTTTTTCGTGTTTTTTAGGTTAGGTGTTTTTCGTAGAACCCGACCTTATCTTCTGCTTTTTCATCTCTTGACAGAATCCGAGGACCCATTAGAATTTCTGCGCACACAGCCCCAGTTCCAGCAGATGCGCACAGTAGTGCAGCAGAACCCGGAACTCTTGCCCACTGTGTTGCAGCAGATAGGCCAGTCCAACCCTGCCTTGCTTGAGCTCATCTCGCACAATCAGGAAGCCTTTGTTCGCATGCTCAATGAGCCAGTGGCAGGAGGTAGGCTTGAGTATTTAATTTCTCTTCTACATTTGCCAAGACTATTTTTAAAAAAAGCTAAAATACTTATGTTGATATCTATTTATTGTTACAGACATGTCCTTGATAGAATAGAATATACCTTGTTTATACTGCCGAGGTAAGACTGAAAAGTCCCTTTACTCCATCTGTCAAACAGGTCTTATATATTTTATGGGATATGTTCAATATCCCATAAAATATATAAGATGGTGAAATATAGAAGACTAAATGGTGGATGTTCAATTTTATTTCTATGGCAAAGTACAAGGCTGGGCTAGTTTTAATTTTACTCATTTTTACAGTCTGATCTGTATCACATCTGCATTGCACATATGCACATGAGAGAGAATTGGCATTAATCAAAGGGGATCAATATATTAAAATTCTTTACCTCTTTGTTTGTTATTAATGAGTACTTTATTAGAAGGACAAATACAAACAAATAAATTACAAAATGGATAATAATAAAATCAAGGGAAAAAAAGAAAATACATTAATATAATATATATAGACGTCCTAACTAAAGAGTGGGGTTATTACCTATGGCAATCCCTTTCACCCAACCCATTGTTCTCTTATCTTGAATGACTGAAAGGTTTTGCTTCAATGGGGTAGTCTAATATTAGTTAATTGCTCCTCAAGGCATACCAAATTTAAATGATAAGTACTAGCTGTTTATCCATTTTTGAAATGTCAACTAATTTTAAATTGTCCAAGGCATAGTCGTATTGGGGGTCGCGGCCATGACTTTATTTTTGTGTTTATTTTCTTGAGAAGGGTCATCAATTTCAGGGAAGGGGTGACTCATCTATTTTTGCTCTTACCGTTTAGACGTTCAAATGAAACAGAGATGCCCTAATCTCTAATACATACACTGAGCATAATTATGATTACTTTACCATGCGAAAAGTCCTGGGCTCGAACCCCAGAGCTGACTAAGAATGAATGTCGTAATTTGGAGAGAAACAAATGTTATATTTATTATAAAAAATTATAACAAAGGTGCTATCAGCATTTTGCTGATTGCTAGTACACAGCATATCCATCAGTTTAAATACATTTTTTTTTTTCTTCCTAGAAACATTTTTTTTATTTTCTGTAATTGGTAAGGAGACATCATTTCATACATACGACATTATTTGAAATTAACAAGAATTCATTTAGAGTTATAATAATTAATTTATATTTTTGTTCCCAATGAATACATTAACCAATAAAACTTGTGCCTAGGTGGAGGAGGAGGAGCCACCCCCCCTGTCGCTCCCCCCAGCAGTGGAGGCACGGAGGCAGGAGCAGGATCCATACTAGGAAGAGTGCAGGTGTCCCCACAAGATGAGGAGGCCATTGAGAGGGTGAGTTCCATAGAGGCAGGTTTGGTTTTAGTCCTGTTTCATAATTTGGTCTTTAGTGTAGTCGTTTTTGATTTTGGTTCAATATAGGACATTCAAACTGTTCCACAGAACTTTAGTCCTGAAAATGACGATAACTATATAACTTGTGTTTTCTTTAAATATGAATTGTTTGTGGTGAATAAAGATCTACACATTTTTTGTGCACAGCACAACATTACCAGAAGTCTTTTTTTCCAATTTGTAGACAGGAATGCCTGTGAGACTAATCATTGTGCGCACTTCATGTTTTTAATGTGAGATACTTTAACTATTGGGTAACTGCCAGCTAGATAGACGAGTTGGGGTTTTCCTTTTTACTTTCCTTATCCTAGTAATGGAATCACCCAAAATTTTAGATAGTCAGTTTTCAGTTGACTAATTTTTTATATTATTCTTCCTAGATGGCGGTTGTGAGTGTTTTGACATAACAAATCCAATGATTTGGCGGACCTGATTACGAATTTGGCATTAATTAATTAATTTTTTGCTATCTCTTACATTTGTGTCACCATTGGCGGAATTCTTCTTTTTGAGGGATAAGGAAAATCGTGTGATGTCACACCAAATTTTTTGTCATTCTGTCAACAAACTTAATAATGATTTCTGTAATTTCAGTTGAAAGCGCTCGGATTTCCAGAACATCTTGTGATTCAAGCATACTTTGCGTGTGAGAAAAACGAAAATCTTGCAGCCAACTTTCTTCTCTCGCAAAACATGGACGACTAGTAAAGGGAAGACACAAAGGTACCAAAACAACGGGAAAATATTACTAGATGATGGGAAAATGCACGTAAATGTTGATATCTGAATTTATGTTCAAAATTAATAAGCAGAATTTAGTTGTGCTTAGACTATGATATTGCTGTATTTATCTTCACATCAGATCCCTTGTGAAAGGATTATTTTCAAATCAAATTGTTGAATGATACCGATACAGTGTGGATATTACTCTGACAAACAATAATCACAACATTACATACATACCAAATAAAAGCATAATTCTATTACTTTTGATATACCCTATAATTTTTATATTCTGTAGAATATAACCAACGAGTGACTAGATACACTGGTTGTTTTTCCTCATTCGATTGGACATGGCATGGGTGACACTATCCTATGTTTAGGCACCACGAATCCAGTGATCCTTTTCTTTCCTCAACCTTTTGCAAAACCAATTCCAGTACATTGCTTTTATCTGATTGCCTATCCTGCCCCTCTAGTTTAGAACTAAATTTTGTGGTTTTCCAATGTTTAATTTTATTTAGTAATTTTCATTTTGTAGGTGCTACAATAAAATTGGACAATTAAAAAAAAATATTCCTGTGGTTACTAAGAATTTTGAGGATTTCTAAATGCTTATACATACTTTTCTTCTGGTGTACAAGGAAATTATCGCTTAAAGTAACAACATTGTGATGGATGCCTCAGTAACTTAGTGGAAGTACACGCTTACAATACATGGCTGGAAATATCTATCTCAACTTGTAAATAAAAAGGTGATAGGGTTTTGACGTTTTTAGTATTTTTGCTAAGCACTCGTATATCGTCTTTACGGATCACAGTATCAACCTGAATATCATGAATTATTCCTTTAAGATTAAACTTGAAATTTTCTAAAAACAGAACTACTCGCATGGATGTTAATAATAACAAATTCATTGTAAAGTATAATGTTTGTTATAAAATAAATTGAAATTTACTTTTTATATCTATTCTTTTCTTTACCTATATAAAGAGAAAACAAAATTTAACTATATATTATACAATAAATATATAATTATTGTAAAAAATGTTTATCTCCTTTTAATCCATCTTGTTTTATCTTTTCCTCTTCTTCTATTTTTTTGAAAATAACTTAAAAGTATAATAATGTGTTTTTCTTTGAGACTGATAAATAGTGTTAGGCTTATAATAGAAAAACCATGTGAGAAATAATTTAAAATTATTATTTGTTTTGATTTTTCAATTTAAAAACATTAAACTAAATCATTTGTAAATCAAAAGTTGTTTGTTTTATTTCTATTTTAATTTTCGTTATTATTTTGGTATGCTTCACAACAGTTTTAGCACATTATTCTTGCTATATGAAAATATCAAATTTAAGATGGGGTGATGCTTTTCTTTAGAGATTCTAATAACTTTGAGCAACATTAGATTTCCTTAATTTCTTGTATCTTTAAATTATATGATATATTATCCTTGATTGAAAAGTCATAAGACAAATTTTATTCTATACATGTTAATAATTGATTTTCTGTATTGTAAATACCTCTGACATAAATGTAAATATTGTTTTCTATAAAGCAGGTGTTAGTATCTAGATTGGCCTCTGAGAAAGCTTAGTGGACTGAGCATGGACATTATAACAAGTGAATTCATAATGAGTATGTTTCAAAATAAGAAATGAGTAGTTTTCATACTACCCAATCAACATTTTAAAACAACCATTTAGTAATACAGGCAAACCTGGATTAAAGAGAACTGGATATAAGAGGACAATTTTCAGGTCAAATTTACCGCTCTATAAAGGAAAATAACCTCTTTATAAGAGAGACCTGGATTAAAGATAGAAAAACTTCCAGTCCCTTGGAATCTCTTGTATCCAGGATTGACTTTATCTGAGTCAGTCATTCAAATATCCACAAATTTATATATGTAGTAGGAAAATAGTAGAACTCGGCCCTCATATCCCTAAATTAATGTTTTTCTCTTCCTTGGTATTTTAAACTAAAAGGTATTCTTAAATATTTCGAGGAACGTCTTAAACGTCTAAAATTAAAATCGAGATCCTGCCTCTTGCAGGATTTGAACCCAGATTGACTGATGAATTATAAGCCCCTGGTGTTAAGTTACCGAAACTTTTTGCCTTCCAGTTCTTTCGTGGTCGTCACTTTTTCCCCTCTCATAGCTTTGAAGTGATCACTTTATCACATAAAGAACTGATTATTCCTCTCTTGGTACTAGATTTGGTCAATGTTTCTACAGTAAAGCTCTAGATCTAGATAATATAAATAAAAAGGATTAGAATCCTTTCATCTGTCAGTTTTTAGGTACTATTATGTGATATGCACCTTGAATTTGTCGCTAAGAAAATTCACAATTAGGTCGAGTCTTGAACTCACGCCACACTGCTAACCAGCAACCGTACTATTTGGGTATATCTTTGGGTAAATGCATATGTATTAACGTTATTAGTTGGCTGTACATTTAACTTCATGACCACATGGTCCAGCTGATGAATGATTTATATTAATATGTTATAAACGTCAGATGTGGGTACTTGGCTTCCTCAACTATCCTTGTTTCCTTTTGATTTTCTTCACAGCCTTCACCTTCTTGTAGCTCCTGTCAGGTTTTACAAACTCATTCTCACTGCCCGGGGGTGACATTCTCATCTGAAAAGCAAAGACCAACATTTCATTTTACAATTTAACTCTGGAATTTTTCAATTTCCCAGGACCATGTAGTAGCAATGTCGAATCATTTAGATGTTTCCAATAAATTGATCTCCCATTTTAATAAAAATCTAATATTGGTACCTGGTTGACTGAGTAGGAAATTAATGTTTGACTCCTGGTCATGTGAAATTATGACAATGTCTTTGGCGTAGAAACATTTTGATAACCATTCATCTGTGCTTGAATATTTTAGGGTTTGACATTGTATTCACATGCCATTTTTTCTTACTTTAAATTCGTCCCTTTTAAAATATCAGCTAAATTTCTTGAACTCGCTTGCACTCTAAAATTTACCATCTTGAATTTTGTCAACATATTAGATTTCACATTTATGTCCCAAAAAGTCAATCAAATTATTTATTGGGTACCTAGAAAGCAAAGATTCAAAAGAACAGAGGATAGTTGAGATGAAGAAAAAGTTGGGAAGTAAAAATATAGAACCCAGTCTAGAAAAATGAAACATAGTAAGGAAGAAAAAATCATTTAGAATAAATAAGCAGGCAATGAGCATGGTTGATTTCGTATTTGAACCACCAGAGGTCGAAGAGTTTTGAAAAGTGCTAAGTAAAAAAGATGATACCTATTAAGTGGATAGACAGGTGCAGGGAAGAAAAAATGTGAAGGTCTAAGAACATAAGGATCAAATAATAGATTTTTTTTTTTAATGTGTGTTCTTTGTGTTATTATATCACAATTTTAGATGGTAACACAGAATCATGGGAATTTTTCGTTTCTTTCATATTCTCGTGTATCATATGCCCATAATTCCACCACTGGTCGCTGCTCACATTAAAGCAGCTTCTTATTTTTCTTTATGAGGTATAAGGGTACTCCGGACATTCAAGTACAGAGCAGAAAAAATCCTGTCCAGCTGGGGATTGAACCCAGGTCACCATGCGTGGTAAGCCTAGTGCGCTACCCACTCGTCCGCGGTGATTTCTCAAATAATAGATTTAGATATTTTACCAAGTTTAATCAGCAGTGGAGTGCGGTAGCGCTCCGCCCGCCAAGTCAAAAAGTAAGAAGAGCGTATGTATACGCCACAGCACGAAGTGCCTATTTCACACCCTTGTATTAATATTTATGAGTGGACAGAATAATATTGGTTCTTAAAATAAGCACGGTCTTGACCAGGTGAAAATATGATGTATTTTTATTTTTTAAGATGAACAGCTGGAATAAAAAAAAAACTTGAGATTTTTGAATTATAGAAAACAAAGTTCAAAGAATCATGCGATTTATAAGTAGTTCTTTCTCGAAATAGTGAAATTTACTCCACCCATATTTCTCTAATTTTCGTGTCAATACCCACAGATTTTCAAATTGTTTTTATTTCTGGATTTAACATCCAAATAATTTTGAAAGAAACATCTGTAAAAAGAGTCATACTTTACGTGATATTTAAATGTCACCATTTCGAAATAAGAGACCACCACAATAATGTAAAATGACCCAAGTATAGAATAAGAGGATAGAAAATGGTACAAATCTCTCCCTCCACAAGCTGCGGCGTGGAAGAAAAAAGGAACCAGAATAATATCATTCAACCATACGATAGAAACTATCATGCTCAAAAATAAATGGACGAACACTATCCAAACCATTGGGTATTTGAGGCTGCTATTACTTAATCCTCTTCAAACGGATTGGTTTCTTTGGTGTCTGCTGATTTCTTGCTGAATCTCTTCTGAAAATTTCATTAGAACAAAACAAATTTGTTATAATTGTTAAATTAGTTAGTTTTTCGTGCTTGGAAAAATAATGTTAACACGGGAGATTCATAATTTCATAGTACGTCCCTTATTTTTATCGGCCAACTTCTTACAGATTTTTTTCTGTTCAGCCTTTTGTTAGTGTTGTAGTTAAGTACCAATCATAGTCCATAGTTAACAAGTTAACCGCCTCTCCAAAAATCATGGTTTGCACCACCATCCCAATGGGATCTCACACTTTTCAGAACCAAATTCAATAAGAATCCATTTAAAATCTACTCAAAAAGCCATGTGTGAAATTACTAAGAAAAATCTTGAAAAAAGTGTCCATGGCCTGGTGGTGCAGACACCCAAAATTTGCTCTGGTCTGTTGGTGACATTGGATGAGATCCCAAATGGAGTCTCATGGCGGTTAACTTGTTTTAAAAAATATTCAAATTCCACGCCTAAAATCGTCTACACTGCTAAAATTATATACGTATCTACCGTTATGGCCATATACAGTAGCTTCACCGATAAGGCGGCGGACTTTTAAACGAGGTGTCGGTGGTTTAAGTCTCAAGTAAAACTTGTTTGAGTGGGTGATCGACACAACTATAATAACTTTTTTTAGTTTTATTAAGATATTCGTGCTAGATAATTAAAGGGCATCATAACAGCTGAGCCTACCATGATTCTGTTTTTCTCCTTACAAGCGTACTCCGTCTCGTCCACATCGTTCCAGCAGTCGGACTTGTAATCTTCGGGCAGTGGCTTGCCGTCGAATTCGCACAGCTTTTTCAGAGGTTTCGAATGGACGTAGAGCTTCTCGAAACCTGAAATTTGAGTAAGGTTGATGTATGGTTTGGTCAATATTTAAGACCAAAGCAATGAGCTCTCCTTGAATCACGATAGGAATTATTAGCAACCTACAAATTTTATTCTGCTTTTTTTTGTTTTTAAAAGATGAGTGTTTCACAGCCGTTTTTATCTAGTAGCCATGAAACAGGAGCTACTGTAGACGCTTGTGGTCTGTGTTGTAACCTGCCCATCCCGTAGTATGCCTCCCCTCTGGTGAGCGAGAAGTGACACAATACTTCCCAATTAGGTGTTGGGTCAAGACCAGCTCACCGGAAGATATCCCTTACAAACAATTGTAATAGCAGCATTCTTATGGCAAAATGGCATACTCATATACTCTAACTAAGGCGGGCGGTCACCAGTCACCAATTTATGAAGTCTGCAGCTGCACCATGCTGAACGTTGCTTAACTTCAGTGTGGATCCTGGGCCTGTTTAGAAAAAGGACCCTCACTGTCAAAGTCTTCCTTTCAAAGGTCAAATTTCGTCTAAAACATACATTCAGAAATTGCGTTATTGGAAAGTGAAAAAGGAGATTTGTTGATTTCGAGAGTGAGAGTGCTTTCTGGAATGAATCCCTGACCGTCGCGTCGATCCAGAAAGCACTCTCACTCTCATAATCCCCAAATCTCCCTTTCAACCGTTACACAACGCACTCTGATTGGTTATAGCGTTCAAATTAACCAATCAGAGTGCGTTGTGTGACGGCCGAGAGTAAGGGCGGAATTACTAGACGTTTTTGTAATACCTCTGTGGCGCTAAGTCACGGATTGCGTACTGTGTAAGATAGGGAAAACCGACACTTACCAACGACTTAAGTTATTGATGTTGTCTATTAATTCCGCCCTAAGTGTTTTCTGGAATGAAGCCCTGGTCTGCAAGATATATCACCTACCTGTGGGTTTGGATAGGGGGCAGTAGAAGACCCCGGGAGTTTTCTTGTCAAACACGATGGACTTCCTCATCATGTCACCCCCCAGGACGAATACCTGGAAGTTATATACATAGACATTAACTAATGTTCATTATCTATTCTAGCTCCCGGTAGCTCAGTGGTAAAGGCGACACTGTGTGAATCCAGAGGTCGCGGGTTCGAAACCCAGCCGGGACAAGACAAGTTATCCTCCTATTTGGGATTTTTACCACGTAATAATTCGTCTTGGGCTTACTGCTGGTATAATGGGATTTAATAGTGATAATCGGGCAGTATAAATAAGGCGATATTATTATTATTCAAGTGATTGATAATAGCATTAAAAGGTAATGATTAAAATTAAGGGATGTTTACCTTATAATGTTTTCTTTTCTGTGTTCCCACATCATTCACCTTAGAATGTCTTAGGAATCCATAGATAGTAGAATTTGTTCAATGCCCTATTTTGTCAAGTGTGACACAAAAAGACATGTAGCATGTTTTTTTTTATGAAACGGACTGTAAAAGGAATTTATCCGAGTTGCATTGCAATACATGCCGGGTTCTCGTTATGGTAAGACATAGAAATTTATTCTGTGGACAAGGTATTCAGTAGTTATACTTACATGAATAATACATCGGGCAAATGATATAATTAAAAGTACCTGTACTTATGGGTTCAGTCTGAGCCGGTAATACCCAGCCAGTCTAGCTAACAATGCTGACATTGACCTAAATTTTGTAGATTCGTATTTTTAAGTTTTTTTGTTTGTTTTAAGAAGAAGAACATGTTTGAGTAGTAAAGCTATTTTTATATCATTTATATTTGCTGTATGACTCAGTAACTTTGTTGATAGTTTGTAACTCTTACTTTCCACAAGGATGTGAAAAGTCCAAGTTACAAATGTTCTTACCTAGGTATATTTACCTACTTCCTTTTTATTCATAGCTATTAATTTGTCAACATTGGATTTTGAACTCGTGATCTTTCGCATGATAAGCAATCACCATATCGATGAGATATCCTTGTTCAGAACATGATCATAAATTGTAAACTATACAATTAGATGCTGTCTAATTTTTAAGTTATATGCTGTCTTTTTTTTTTAAGTGGGGTTTTAACGTCGCTTTCAACTGCCATGGTCATATCACGACGGGGGTTTTACCCTCCATTCGCAGGAAACTCACAAACCTGCTACTCACATTAACCTCACCCAGCCTGAGTGGGGCCGGGAAAAGCCAGCGTCACGAGAATGAGAATTTGAATGGTCACCCATCCAAGTCTTAACCTCGCTGGATGTCGCTTAACTTCGGTGTTCTGAAGGGAACCGGTGTATTCAACATGCCATCGACGCTGGCTGCTGTCTTTTTTACAATTTTGTTTTAATTCACGCACACGTTGCTTGCTCGTAATGCCACTGATTGACATTCTCACAATGAAGTACAAATAGAAATTTTCCTTAATAAGTTTGACAGGACTCTGTGAGATCCAGAATACAGAATTTCCTACACCGGGATTCAAACTCGGGTCACCTACGACCAAACCAAGCGTGCTCCTGGCTCCAGTGACCACTACCTCCTACATACTTATTGTAAACTTAGTTGTACTTACATAGAGCGACAGCAAAGTTGCTAGGAACAAACTCGCGCTGGAGAAATCTGTAGGAAAGACGCGAAAAATAGGCTGATGTACCTTTACAATAATTACTAGGAAAAATAGAATTAGAGAATACCTACTATCAATTAATAATAGACCTTACTTAAATACCTACTGTTTTTTAGTACCAACTTACTCTGCTGAATGTTTTAAGTCTACAAATATTTCAAGCCATTGGTTAGTTCGGTTTCTACATTCTGACCTCATACACCCGCCTACTCTATTAAACATGAACTTTCATTAAACGTGTCAAAGAAACTTGCTAAATAACCAGCGTCGATGGCGCGTTGAATGCACCGGTTCTCGTTGGATCACCGAAGTTAAGCAACGTCCAGCGAGGTGAAGACTTCGTGATGCTGTCATTCCGGCCCAACCCAGGCTGGGTGAGGTTAATGTGGGTAGCAGGTTTGTGAGTTTCCTGCGAATGGAGGGTAACACCCCCGTCGTGATATGACCATGCAGTTGAAAGCGACATTAAACCAAAAAAAAAAACTTGCTAAATAAGAAGAATACGTTGGTACTTTAGAAAAATATTCTGATGGTCTATCCAAATAAAACTATATAGGTCCCAGATTAAATAATTCTATTATTATCAATGATTACTATAAAATTGAAAAGAAAAAAACCAGTTTTGTACACAGCGTAGAGAAATAATCTTCAGTGATGGGTAGAATTTTTTTGATGAACAATAAGATTTATGCAGGAAGATTAAATTTGCTCTTACCCATTGCTTTCAAATAAATCCGTAATTATTCCTTGTTAACAAGAGCAACCAGAACAAAGTCTGAAACTTGAAAAGCACTTTTGTATGAAATAAAACACTCGTCTAAACTTAGATCATTACGTAAATCTTCTGCGAGCTTAGTACTAAAATGAACTCAGCACCATTCTTATCCTTGACTCGGCTGGATTCTGTGTCTTTGAGCTTTGGGTTAGGCAGACTATTCCGACAGTACAATCAAATGTAAGGAGAAGGTTATCTTAGCCTCCAAGAACTCGCTTCTAAATAGAAATATGTATAGGAGAACTTCAGACCGTATCAAATTACCTAGCTACAGGAGGTACCTAATTCTTATGACTGGAGTGACTGAACGGTACCTGTGATTCATAATGTTTTGGTTCTAATGGAAGGGGAAGTGAATACTTGAATAGTAGTAAGTTGAAGAGAGCTAAGAGAGGAATAACTTCACATTGCTCACATCAAATATGGAAAAAATATCAACCATGCCTGTTTGTTTTCCATTTTTGTGTTATCTAATATAACTTCCGTGATATCACAATTACTCAAGCTCGCTTTACTAAATCCACGCTGAAACCGCCAAAATGATTTTCAATTTGGTGTGTGTAGACAGTACTACAAAAAAAAAAAAAAAAAAAAAAAAAAAAAAAAACCGGGACTTGAACCTATTTCAACTTGCATATTTAGTACCGTTTAATACTAAGTACCTATTTTTACTTCTAGAAACTCAGAGAATATCTCAAGGAAGATGTTCCAGGATTGAGTAATATGTATTTCTTCATCATGATTGAATGTAAAACCAAGTTACCTAATTTTCGTAGTTGCGTATCTACAAAGAAATTTTTATACCTAAACCTATGGAGGGGAAAGGTAGCCCTAAAGTGGGCTAAACGTAATTTTGAAACCCATTATGTGGGATACTTTAGCTATCTCCAATAGTAATTCCAAGCATATGTGAAGATACCATTCACTTTAATAAAGTATCTAAATCCAAGTTGGTTTTATAGTCAAACCTGAATCAAGGGATAGGATTTTTTTGTCTTATTTAATTTTCTCTTATAAAGAGGTTATTTTTCTTTAAGAGAGGTTATTTCTCCTTAAGAGAGGTTATTTGATCTGGCAAGCGTTCTCTTATACATATACAGGTTTCTCTTATATCTATAGATTTGACTGTATTCCCACAGTTCAAAGTAAATAGCAGGTACTTATTGATTGACGGGCTGTCGGCTGTACCTAAATTTAAATCGGTGCCGGACGTAACGATATTAAAATAATTAATATTAAAAATAACTTTTTTAAACGAAGTTTGGCATGCTTTAAAAATATCCCGTGAGAAACCAACAAGCCATTCGCAATCTCGGGGAAAGGTGGAGAAGTAGAATCTATGCAGTGAAGATTAGAGGCAGTCCCCACTACAGGCCAAGTTCTAACAATACCCACACACCTGGCTAGAACCAGATGGCCTCGAAACCCAAACCAGTGCAAACACAAGATACTTAATAAGTACGACTGCACCCGAGGCATGGCCCTATATTTATTTTTCCTAGCCTTACTCTACATAATGAGGCACTGCCGTACATCGTTTTGGACTTGAATTCAGCGCCACCGAATAAGTATAGGAACATAGGAGTTATTACAAGTTCATACCTACCTACATTATTACTGTAGTTTTACTCTCATCATCCAATTTCCTATGTTTTTGTACCTTCATAAGAATAATGAAACTTTTTTTGGTGAATACATAATTCGAATCCTGGAAAATTCCTGTACCTCTCCGGAGGCTGGGATTCTACTGAGAGCAATATTTTGTCTCTAATTTTAAATAGGAAGTATATCGCAAAGTGTTACGCAAAGTCAATGGGGTTTCATCTCATTTGATCCTACAGGAAGAGTGGAGCATGAAACGTTGCGAAACAAAATGTTGCACTCAGTTCAGTAGGATTGGGATACCGCAGCTTAAAGGAAAGCCACGCCAGCGTCGATGGCATGTTGAATACACCGGTTCCCTTCAGAACACCGAAGTTAAGCGACATCCAGCGAGGTTAAGACTTGGATGGGCGACCATTCAAATTCTAATTCTCGTGACGCTGGCTTTTCCCGGCCCCACTCAGGCTGGGTGAGGTCAATGTGAGTAGCAGGTTTGTGAGTTTCCTGCGAATGGAGGGTGAAACCCCCGTCGTGATATGACCATGGCAGTTGAAAGCGACGTTAAACCCCACTTAAAAAAAAAAAAAAAAAAGGAAAGCCACGACTGTTCGCCACCGTTATTCCGCTTTCGGGCGGATAGCGACGTAATGGTGCCAAATACATAGACGGAATCCTTTCAAAATGTCCCTCGATGTACTTTTTTACTTTCTATGGAAAGTATTGTTTTTGGTCGGTTTTTTCGAAATTGAGCTAAAAACATTTCTGGACAAATTAAATCTCAAAAAAGTGACTTTTATTCATTATTTTTTGATTCATACAAAATATCTCATGATAATATATCTTGAACTGAAAAAGTGATTTTTATCAAATGATCCATTCCTATAAATTTGTACAAAATATCTCAAGAACGGTAAGTCCTATAGCAATGAAATTTGGCATGTATAGCTGCAGGCCGCTAAAGTACGAACCATCAGTAACAAATTCAGGAAAATTGGTCCTTTGTGAGAAAGAATAAAAATTCAAATGTCTCGTACACTAATATAAGATTTATCAACAAAAAAAAAAATAGAATAAAGTCGTCTTTTTTTGACGAGTTCACACTCATTTTACATACTTTCAACATGAATTTTCGATATATTTGATATTTTCCCTAGTATGACGCAAGAGCTACCTCTTGCGTGCATCACTCCGTGGCTTCAAACCCACCGCCCAGCCAGCCTCCGTGGCGTAATGGTTGTGACTACTGCCCGTAGTCTAGAGATCCCGAGTTCGATCCCCCCGGGTGGAGCAGACTTTTCGAATAAAATTCTGTTCCCTCCAAACACGTGAGGCTGGCATTTCCAGCCCTACCCAGGCTGAGTGAGGATGTGGGTAGCTGGTACGATTTCCAGCAAATGGAGGGTAAAACCCCCGTCCTGACTATCTCAATCAGGACGTTAAAACCAAATAGAATCAACTGGTCACAATACGAGTAGATCTAATAAGGTCGCAGTGTTAATTGTTAGGATTTCACTGAAAACCCTCCCCTGAAAAACCAGATCAGATAATATTTTTATTTTTTTAAACCCACCGCACAACAATATCTTTGTTTCTCCTAATTATTTTTTGATAGGTTTTTATTTCTTTTAATTAGGACATTTTTTTTTTTTTTACTTTTTACAGTCTGATTTATTTTCTCATAAATTTCTACTGAAAAAAAAAAACATGCTCAAGTTTTAGTAATAGAAAGTCGTGTGATGTTCACACCGGTTTATTTTTAATGTTGCGAAACGTTTCGAAACGAAATGTTGCACTCAGTGGGATCACGGAAAAGAAGTCCGCACTCCGCCAACTCCAATCCAATGTCGTATTTTTCTTTGTAACCAAAGTTAACCAAACGGGAATAAAAATGAACCAAACTGGAAGCAAGTCATTTTTCTTTTGGAAGAGGAAAAATTTCCACTTCCAAAGTTAACCAAAGTGGAAGTAGAAATTTTTTGCTTCCAGTTCTTTTATAGGTTAAATCCATTGTTTATCTCTAAAAGTAACCAAACGCATTTTTCTTTCACGAATGACCTTAGAATAAAATGGAAATATTTGGAAAAAACCTAAACAGGAAATTTTGTTAAGTTAGAAAGAAAAATACGACTCAACATTACCCGAAAAAAACAACCGTTAATAACGATCTTCGGTAGGTGTATTGAGATGTGAACTGACCTTAATCTACGGTAGGCTCACAGAACACAATGGAGGGAACTTTTAAAAGTTCTTTCTCGGTATTTCATTATTTTTTCTTTGCCTTCTTAAATTTTTGATTTTTAGGTCTGGACTTGAGTATTGAAATTCCAATATCAATCAATTTATTGTTTAATGATAATCTGAATATTCAATCTATGTTATTGAATTCTAAATTCTACTTGAGGTACGTACCCAGTTATTTGTTTCCACATTTTTCTCATTGACAATTTTTCACTAAAACAACATCATTGCAGGAATGTTTGGAGATGTGAGCTAGAAAAATGTGTCACTCTCTCAAAGAAAAATGTTTTTTGGGGGTAAAACTTATAGATAGAATATTTAATTATTGCCCTTGTGGTATTCCAGTCATACCAGAAATTTGCATTATACTAGTCCAGCCTCGAGCCAATGCAGGAAGTACACTCATAATTATACTGTCCGTGCTTTCACTAAAAAGAAATGCACCAGTTCTTGTAGGATCACTCAAGTTAAGCAACGTCCAGCGAGGTGAAGATTTCATGATTCTGGCCCAACCCAGGCTGGGTGAGGTCCATGTGGGTAGCAGGTTTGTAAGTTTCCAGCAAATGAGAGGGCAAATAATACCAATATATAGGCTAGAATAGCTGTCTTCAGTTAAAAAGAACTTGGTGCCCAATCAAAATAAATAAATACTACCACTTCTGAATTATTCTTTTGTACAGCATTGGCTACCCCCTCATAACTGTTGAACGCAACGGAATTTTTCAATTCTGTTAAGTTATTTTAGGCCCTGGCCTGGCCTTTAGGCCATATTTTTTCATTTTTCTCACAAATTTTAAGTGGAATGCCATATTTTTTATTCATGTTAATTAAAGCCCAAATTAGGCTGAGTATATTGAGCTTTTAAAATTTTCAAAAACCCTATCAGAGGCAGAGCTAGCTGGTAAGGTGCAAGGTTCAGAACTGTTACACCCTGTATTTCAGTGTTATATGGATTTCAGTGACATATGTTTCTTATGCTTAAAATCTATAGAAAACTTAATGGAGAAGTGATCAAAGTCTTAAAAAAGGCCATTTAACCTGCCAGTTTTTTCACAACAGTGTCTGATAAAGTGGGTGAATTTTGAAATTATTGGATTTTTTTGTTGAGGAAACACAATTGGCATAGAAAATTAATAATACCTAATAAGGGAATAATACTTCAATTATTATTTACTTCAATGAACACAACTAAATTTTTAGGTTGTGGAAACCAAGAAAAATCCACATTTTTGGTTGGCTTTATCTGCTTCTTGGAACATTCATTTTCACTGATATATAAAAAAGTTCTAGAAGGTATAAATTATTTTTAATGTCTGTATAAGATATGTGCATGTATTTTTGAGAACTCAATGTAAATACCCATTATAACATTCTAGGTCACAATGTCTCTAAATGGGCTACAGGAACCATCAGGCTGTACAGGAAGAGGAAGAGGCTTAGCTAGAGGAATAAATGCTAGAAGTCGAGGGAGAGGCATCTGTGATGGTATGTAGCCCTTAATATCCAATAAAATAAATTAGTAGTTTCATTGTGTTTTTATAATCTCAATATTAGTGGTTAGTTCAGATGCCAGCCTCCATGGCATAAAGGTTGTGACTACTGCCCGTAGTCCAGAGATCCTGAGTTCAATCCCCGGTTGGAGCAGACTTTTCATTTTCACACAGAAAATTCTGTTCCCTGAGAAGTTGGGAACCCCTAAGATTTTTTCAAGATCACCACTAAAATCCACAAAACCATGAAATTTTTTTTAAAAGATCAAATGTCTTTCGAGATTTTTGAGTGTATCCCTTAATTTTAACCACCCTGCATATTTAAAAATAAGAACTTCTTTATTTTCTCCCTCAAGCACCTCCCTCTGAACTTCCTGGTATTGGTTCACTAAATCTTAATGGTGCAAAGAATGGATACAAAGAGGATGCTCGTACAGCTTTCCAGAATGTGATTTCAAAGCCAAAGAATGGGTCAGAAGTTAGTAAAGTTGTGATCAAATGGTTAGATCTTGCTGAAACAGATGAAGGTATTGGTGAAGCTGTGGCAGAAGCTGTTTGTGAGCTCATGTCTCATGATGAGTATGGTGACAAAATAAGAGCTGAGGCATTGACAAGAGTTTATACTATGTATGAAGGTAAGAAGTTGTAGAGAAATATTATTAACTCTGAATTTGTAGAGATAATAATATTCTTAGGAGCAGCATAATATTAAACTTTGCTGAATTGTTTGATGGTATCTTGTCAGGTTAGTCAGTAATAAATAACGTAAGTGTGTGATGCCTCCTTAGTTAATTATAGAAGTTTGAGTTAATATTCCCTGGCAGTCCTAGGCCCATGTACAATAAAAATATTATCATTACTTTGAAAAAAATCTTTGCAATATATTTAATATTATACTTGACTTTTACAGTCTTTACATCACGAAATACATTGTCTAAGGCAATAAGTGTATCTATGTAATATAGAAGAAGAACTGTCCTAGTTGTAACACCTGCTTCCTCAGTCCTAGTTGTAACACCCCAACTTAATAGCAGGACCTTGTTTGCATATCTTGTGAAATGTACTTACCGTCTATTATTTAAATAAAACATTTTAATGTATCTCTTCAGAATGTCTAAATGGAAAAGTCAAATCTCCCACTGTTCTGGCTAAACGATTCTCCTTCACTGGCTTTATGTACTTGATCCAGCGGGCTCCAGAAACTCACAAGAGATTTGAAATTTATGAGAAACCTATTCTTTTGTACATCAAAGAGCTTCTTGCACATAAGCTGACTGAAGACTTGGTGAATGTTCTGACAAAACAGGTAACTTCTATTAGCTTCTGTAAGGAAATGAAAATGCCACAGACATTATCAATTTTACACCATACCTTCCCTTAGGTAGGACTTGTGTTTAGGGTTTTGTTCTTATAAAAAAAAACCCTGTATTAATGAACCCTTTCTGTTACAAGTCTTGAGTTATGACAGTTAAAGCTATAGAGTTAAAATTTTGATATGTTGTCCAGCCATTTAGGCGACGCGACACACAGTGGGGCCAAACAGATTAGAAGTTGCAATCAATTAATTGTTTTAAGTTAATTTTTTACTTTGGTATTGTTGTAAAAGTGTCCAAAAATGCATTGTGCAGCAAAACTTGAGTATAATTAAGTTTTTATCATAAAAAATATAGGTATAATGGCATTTCATTTTTATAAATTCAAAACAAATTAAAAACATTATATGCATGGTATGGAGGACTTTCTCTTAGCATATTATTGACCATGGTAACTGGATCAACCTTATACTATGTATTTAAACACAATAGTCCCGAATATGACACACACACAACACCACCATCATCGCGGCAAACTTCAATATACAGAGCAAAATCTAGATTTATAGCGGGTGAGTCTGAAATTATATCAAAATTGCCATAAACTAACCTATATTCCGGGAACGGTTGTAAGAATATGGTGTTAAAAAGCTCAAATGTGATTTTTTATGATTTATAAAAAAAAATATAGTTCATTACATTTAATTTCAACTTCCGTGGCAAACTCTTAAAAAACGTGAAAGTCGAAAAGGGGTCATAAATTCGCACAATCTGTCTAACATTTCGAGAATAGTACGTCAAATTATGCTGTAAATGACTGAAATCAAAGCTTGTTTTGTTAATTGCTTATAAAACAATAACAAGTATGGGTCATTGCGATAAATTTCAAGTTCCAGAAGACTTAAAATCGGACCCTCTTGTAGGCAATACTTGAGCAACGCCATAACTCGAGGACGGTTCGGAAGTTTAAATTTTTTCTACTGTTGCGAAACTATAGATAGATTTTATAGATTAGATTAATCAGTCAATTTCTCCATTAAGCTTAACAGGATCTTTAGCTATAATATTATAATAATAATGTTATTTTGGTCTTATCATTATGTGGTCACAAACTCAAACACGAACTTGAAACTAGCTAAAACTCGTTTTAAGAACTTACCATGCAATCCAACGTTTCACTAGAAAAACCATCAAATCTGTTTTTGGTGGATTTTAGTATTTTTTATTTACTATAGTTTGTAAAAAAAAAAATACTTCTTGTAGATACGTTGAGACAACACAGTTTGCTTTTTCTTAGCTTTGAAAAGATATCCAGATTTTTTAATTTGTGAAAATTTACCAACAATTGGTCCTTTAATTTATTAACAAACTCCTTGGTGTTATGGTTTTGACTACTACTATTGGTCCAGAGATCTTGAGTCGAAAGAAAAAATAGGGTAGAATTTTCTAGCAAAAAAATTCGTTACCTCTCAAGTACAGACCACGTGAGGTTTCCAGCCCAACCTAGGTTGGGTGAGGTTAATGTGGGTAGCTGGTGTGATTCCCATCGAGTGGAGGGTAAATCCTTCTACTCTAAATGAATGAAAAACACAAGAGTGTAGACAGTCTCAATGTTAGTATAACTCATAGTTAAAATTGGTAATAAAACCAGGTAAATAAATGTTCCTTTCAGGTTGCCATCAATGGTGTTGTGCTGCATTCAACAGAAGCAGGTCGAGAAGATTTAGAAAGAATCTTTCTATCAATCAGACAACTGTTGTTGGCTGATTCCACGGATTCAAAACTCCGTCCATATTTACTCTTCCTTTGTGATCTTCAAGCAGCGCATTATCAACCACTACCTCAAGCATTGTTGAAATTATATTCAAACTATTTTACTGACTCACAGTTAAATAGTTATAGGCCATTAGAAATTGATGTGAAACTATATGGGATCCATAAGTTTTAAGCTTTATTTAATCATTTTCTCATATATTTGTAACTGTGTATCTAATATGAACATATGTGTTTCTTTGAGTTATTATATCACAACTTCAGGGGGTCGCTCAGCATTAAAAAACGCCTTTATCACATCATTAGCCTGTAATCATTAGCCACTGAAAAAAATCAGTTATTTCCGAACACGTGAAGCTAGCGTTCCCGGGCCAACCCAGGCTGATTGGGGTTTATGTGAGTGGCTGCTCCGATTCCCAGCAAGTGGAGGATAAAACTCCTATCCTGAATAGCTCAAATCAGGGTGTTGAAACCTCATAGGATCAACTTGTCACATCATCGGGTCGCAATGATAATTGTATGGAGTTTTCATTGAAACCCTACAGCCAGAGAGATAATAATTATTATTAGTTATGATTATTATCTTCATCATCAAGGTTATTCTTACTATTCAAGGTATAACGTGTATATTTTTACAGATAAATTCTGTGTAGCAAATTTTATTTTTGACAACACAGCTTGTAGAATTGAGATTTGTTTCCGTATATCACCTAATCGTAAATATTAATTTTGAAGATTATTTGTTGTCATTCACCAAGAAAAATAGTAATTCTAAACATTAAATTATGAGGTTGGGTGAGGTTAATTTGAGTAGCTGGTTTGTAAGTTTCCTGTGAATAGAGGGTAAAACGCGCATTGTGCTTTCAATTTTTTCAAAAAATACAATACAGATATCAATTTTCTTATCAGAATCAACCCCCCCAAAACCAAGTAGAAAGTAGTAAAAGGCATGGCCATCCACCAGTACGACCATACCTCAGCATTTTTTTGAAGATTCACCTTCAAATCCCCAAGATAGTGAGTTACCAGTGTCTCGAAATAAAACATTTCCCTCTCTTTCTCGCCATATTTTACAAGTTCAGCTCTGTGTTTGAGTATAATCTGTAAGTAGTTGTGTGTGAATTCAGTGATTCCCGTTGCGAAGTACGGGCACACAGCTAATGTACTATATTTTTTGTAAATTTTATTTTATCTCTATTGTCTGAATTATAAGTGGAAAAAATCATTTAATTTAATTTTAAATCTACATCAGCCTTATTTATTTGCTTTTGGTGGGTCTCCTTTTGAGGACTCACCTTCTTGACCCTATTCTCATCTTTAGAATCTTTATGGATAATAAAATCTACACATAGGTTTAAGGACCTAAGTTTGGAATTTATCAAAGTTCATCTAGTAAAAGGCATTGTTCCACCAGTACCACCATTTTCTTTGAAGAACCACCTTCAATACCTTCATATCCCCAAGATCCAAAATAGTGGCAAGTGTCCCAACTTAAAATAATTCTCCATCACCATATTTTATAACTTTAGTCTCTTCAGTAATGTAGGTATTTGAGTATAATCTGTGAGTAATTGGTGTCCTAAAACTTTTCTTTATTCTTTTGGACAAAATCGTGACATCATATGTGGCTCATGGTAACTGTTTATGTTTACATAATATTTATATTGATCCAATTACTCATTAGCTATATACCTATAAATGAACTTAACACATTATTATCATAATATGTTAGATGCTGACCAAATATTTTTTCAATAAGTAGGTACCATTTCTCATTAGTCACTACACCCTGTTAAAAATGTTGCCCGTCTTCGAATCGAACCCCAATATGGCGAAACTATCTCTTCCATGACCCCATTTTAGACTTCACGAGTTCTACTTCTACTGTACTTTCTAGATCTAGAAATGAGCATCAAGTAGGTCAAGTTTTAATGTTGAATACAATCTCCACCGAGTAAACTACTTGAAGATATCACGATTTTATATTCAGCTGAATACATGCGCACAAACGGTAACAGCCACTGAGATCATATAACATAGAGGGAACCCGATGTATCAAGATTTGCGTCCAAGAGGGACCATCAGCTGATTTCAAAATCAGTGCCGGAGTTGTAGTAATTTTTATCTCGCGAAGGAGTGGGTACCTAAACTATGTAATTCTTCTAAAATAATATTTTTACTTTTTTCATAGTTACCTATTAGTTATTTTTGTCTTTGCTTCTCTTTTCTTTCCTTATTTTCTACTTATTATGTAGTAATATAAGATTTGGTATCTGACGTGAAAATTAAGTATGTTTAGATATCCGCCACTGCATGAGGTAAACAAAAAATTCAAATGAATTGAACCAATCAGAGGCCGGGATTTGTTAAAAAGGGACATCAGCTGTCAAGTTGACCATAATTTTTCATCGATACTATGCCGTTCTTCTAACAAAGTTACCAACGGATTATGAACAATGGAAGCAATCATTTTTTGGAGGGAAATTTCCACTTCCAAGTTAACCAAGTGGAGTAGAAATATTCTTCAGTTCTTATAGGTTAATCCATGTTTATCTTTAAAAGTAACCAACGCTTTCTTTCACGAATGACTTGATAAATGGAATATTGGAAAAACTACAGGAAAATTTTAGTAGAGAAAAATACACTTAGTAAGGTCCCTCTATGTGTTAATGACTCAGTACAGTGTTCTCTAGGATCATATTTTCGGATCCAGAAAGATCGTTTGAGTCCACTGATGACCGTTGAACAAAGAAATAAAACTCGGTCTGAGACCCATTGTTTTTTTGTTTATTTTTTTATATAATGGAAGCAGTAGTAAAAAATATTAAATTAAAATTTGTGAATTTGATTATTTGATTGTGTATAATTATTGATATCTGTTTTATTAACAAGATAGTGTTTCTTGAGAAGCTACAACTTTTATGTGTAATTTTAATTATTAAAGTTTAGTATTAAAATTCTAAATCGTTCTCTCACTCATCTCATGAAAAATGTATGCCTTACATTTTGCGTTTTCTCTGAATGGAGATTGATATGTGACCTAATCAATAATGTAAAAGCTTATCAGAATCTGTAATGGACACTGTTTTGACTTCCTGTGGTAATTATTTCATACTTTTCTGAACCATCTTTTCTATTAATCTTGGGCCTTGATTTTTATATCAGCACCTGCCTATTGTTGCCCCCAAGCTGTTGTGAAATCCCATTCAATGATAAGTATCCAGGTAGGTATAGATTGTAACATAATATCATTGGGAGAAATCCCAGAATCTTGTTACATTCTTGTCTCTTGCATTAGTTCATAATAAAATTATCAATTAGTAAAATTGATCTATTTTATGACACAACTTTGGTTTCAAGTTATGTTGTTGTATTAGGTTGATTGGTGGTTCTTCATAAAACTTATCACTAAACCAATTGTTGTCTGACCTTGGGGTTGAAAAAGATGTTAGCTATTTAGTCTAGGTTTATCTCTTGATGTAGTAAAAAATATATTTAATTTCAAAGATGGTTTATTCTCCTGTTGAACCTTTTACCAAAGTGGTTTGAACCTTAACTTAAGTATTTATCAGATAAATCAAATCTAAGTGGTTTGAAATTGAAAGCAGTCTTATCAAATAAAACCTGGCACTTAAATGATGTGTTTAAAATAAAATGAAAAAAAGTGGTTAACACACTAGTCTGGTAATCCAAGTAGTGTAGGGATTCTCTAGTTTGAAGCCCACCCAGTGCATGAATTTTTCCTCATAAATTTGAGTTTTTGACAATAATAAAAACCTGGGGTTAGTGTAGAAATGCTTTAGCATTACCTTGCTGGTGGATTCTTCCATAAAGATTATTATTAAATAATTTTGACAGATCACACTTTTACCTCATATGAAATTTGTTGTCATTGATTCTGATCTAGGTATTTATCTAATAGATGTGTATTGAAGAAATGAAAGCCTGAATGTTTAGATTCTAGTCTGCAAAAAGATGAAGAAAAATGTGCAGTGTAAAACTTTCTTTTTATAATATTTACTAAAATTATGTATCCAGGCATGCGTGTAGTGCATTCACTGAGACATAGCTGTACTTGTTGAAAAATAAATATTTGGTAACTAGTTATGTATAGGTGCTTAATTACATTACTTGTCATTTAATACCAAGTGCCCCAGTATGTAGAATTATGTAAGCTCCTCTATTATGATAACACGCAAAAGGTTGAATTCTAAAGAGAGTCACAAAATGATAATTACACTAAAATTATTTCTAAGAATTTGAAACAATGCTCCTTAAAAATTAAATCTTTGGGTCCTTTTTTTTTTGTTCTAATTTTCCTCTGTGGCTTAGTTTTAAGAGCATCAGTTGCTGACGAAGAGGTTGCAGGTTTGAATCCCCAGCCAGAGCAAAATCTGACAAGTTTTCCTTCTGAAAGCAGATGTAGGGTAAGGTCTTTAGTAAGTGAAAGAAGTTCCGGCACACTACTTTAAAAAACAGAAGTAAAAGGTGACACAACTATTTTTTTTGTTCTAGTGGAGTTGGCTAGGACTTAAACGGAGTCGCACAGCTGGCTGTGACTATAAACAGGGAGTAGACCAGCAGTCTGGCTGGGGGACTATAAACAGGGAGTAGACCAACATTGGCATGGTTCTGGGGGCCCTTGTCAATTATT
The DNA here is from genome assembly GCA_024516035.1 of Bactericera cockerelli. Lineage (NCBI taxonomy): Eukaryota > Metazoa > Arthropoda > Insecta > Hemiptera > Triozidae > Bactericera > Bactericera cockerelli. Next base: position 25,561,206 of record CM044959.1, on the reverse strand, counting down.
AGCCTCCTTGTAACACAGTGGTAGAAGTGATGAGTCATTCCTTCCCCTGTCTGGCTACCATTGTTCACAATGAGCCACCCTATGATATGATACTAGGTAGGGAAAAAATCATCTAAATCAGTTCAGTAGAAATCAAATAATTTTGATGATTTGATTAGGGGATTAAATGTTTCAGATAGAAAATTGGCCACTACAATCTCAGCTTTAAAAAAATGCTATTTGTTTATCCTAAAGCCATCTAGACTTTACCTTGAGCAATAAAGCCTAATAACATTACAATTTTTCAAATGGTTTGGAGGGATAGTGTTCATAACATTGTGGGGTATCATTTTATAGTATACAGTTACCAAATAATCAAACTATGGTGCTATATAAAAAAATTCAGGTTCCATAATTGTCAGAGTAGGTATCTACTTGGTAATCCAATTATTACAAATAGCACAGGTTCAAAAAACACTTAGTGCATTGTATTTTACCCTCATTTATATGGATTTTTAACACAGAATAGCTTTCACAAGTTTGGATGGTAGAGAATGACAGGTATTAATTTTGACAAGTGGATTATGTCAATATTTATCCCACTAAACAAAACGATCACCTACTTCATGAAACCTATACCTTCATTAGTAGCATTTAACTTTCATGAAACTATACCTTCATTAGTAGCATTTAAACATACATAATTTATTATTAAGTACTATTGAAATGGTAGGTAACTTTAAGACCAGCTTAGGACCAGCAAGTATTCAAGTAGTTTTCAAAGTAATTTTCTGTTTGACTCTCAAGGAGACAAGTACTCAGGCACTTGAATACTTAATTCAAATCATATCATTAATGAGCCCTATTAAAAAATCAATTGTATATTGGGTTTTTGTCAAAAGATTTAGACTGAACTTTATGGTCTCCCCAAAAAAAAGTGTATCTAAAATATAAAGACCCAACCCTAACCTTCATCTTTCATATTGCAACCTTCTTGAAAAAAGCATATGTTTGTTTTCAAAAAATATACTACTAACACATTGGTGAAAACTGATCAATGAAACTCTGTAATACCTTTGGAAACCATCCTTAAAAACATTGATCTATTTAACAAGTTACTCCAATCATATAAAGAAAAAATACTGATACTGTTTGCAAAGCACATGGCTCTGTAGTTTGGGCTATCTTAGGTTAAGTTTAGTTTCAGTTAAAAAATTTAATTTAATTTATAAGTTAGGAAAATTGAATGTATCAATGGGTTTTTCCTCATATATATGGTGTGTTCATAAAGTCAAGCAACAGCTGATTAACTTTGACCCGTTAAAGCTGGTAAGTTGAAATTCTGAATGTAGGTACAGTATGTTTATGTACTACATTTTAAAAAAAATATATTTGAAATTTCAAAGGCAGCCCCAGGGGGGTTTCAAAAATATAAATAAGATCCTATTTTTTTTATCTTGTTGGTTCTATTTTCATTTAAAAAATATTTTACACAAATCTCAAATCTCAGAATGTTTATTGCTTGAAATTCAAAATTGTGACCTGTTAAAACTAGCATTTTATTTATTTCTTACAAATTTTAGTTCATTAGCACAGGTTTACATGCAGAATTTCAACCTTTCAGATTAAAATTGTTCAAAATTTAATCTGATGTTGCTGGACTTTATGAACCCACTGTATGTTATTAAAGAAAAGTCTGTCCTACAAATACCCCCCCCCCCCCCCCCCCAGAAATATTTGGTTAATATTTCTGATTCTCTTGCTTTCAGATAGTTCCCAAGCTGAAATGAATAAGCAATTTTCTAGCTTGGAACAAAATGTGCTCAGCATGGAAAAATATGTAAGTGATAAATAAAAGTCCAAAGAAAACAAAATGAAAAAGGGTAGCGGACACAGGCAAGTCACCTCGTCTTCACTATCACCCCTGGAAGACCATGGCCACACATTCACAGGTGAGAGAACCGATTCTTATACTTTCCTCAATAAGAATTTTATGTTATGGCTCATAGAGGTAAAGGTTTAGTATTAACTTCTTTTTTTTCATCATACACATGCAATATAGTACTATTGCATTTACATGTATATTTTTTTTCTTCTTGATTTTAGTGTAGGAAGAGTACTTAAGTTAATACTATCTGGATAGTTGTGCTTTGACTGAGACATTGCCAGTTGTGATTTCATATTTAACATTTCATACAATAATCTCATGTAAGTTATACAATAATAAAACTTATACTGGTCAATTATCCCTTTCAAGCACTAAGGTCATATTGAGATTGGGGTTTTACAAAAGTGGGCTTAATCCAGCATCACAAGAGTATGAATTTGAATAACCCATCCAACTCCTTATATGTTCCATAACTACAGTGACAGAATAAGAACTGGTGAATTCAACATATCATCAAAAAATAGGAATTTGAGTTGTAGTTCATTCATACCAATACACAGAGACAAACATTCCGAATTTCGCCACTAGTCACTCAACGGTAACAGTTAGCTCAAAATGAAAGTCAAATTCATAATTAGCTGCTCAAAATCATTTGATTTGATATGTCACAACCTCCATCTAGAATCAATAATGAAAAAGTTAGTTTAAGCGGGTCCCCCCAAAATACTGGTAAATTAGGGCCAGGATCCAAAAAGTGCACGATATAAAAAAAGTGGTTCGAGTAAATCCTCAATTTTTTTATATAGTTATATATCTTTAATCAATCCTAAGTAACGGCCTTAGAGTCCACTTTTGGCGGCCCTGGGGCTGCGACCGTTTTCAACCAAAAGTTTCATGGTTTGTGTTGTATTAGTTAGTTTCCATATCAAATTTAAAATCTCCAGCTCTTACCAGTTTTGAGATATCTTGTTCACACACACGGATGGACGCACAGATAAATTGTTAATAAAATTGGTCAAAAACAACTTTTTTGGTATCCTGAGGCTATTCAAATTTTCGACGAATACAATAATTTCCTCTTTTCCTTTCCCACAAATTAACCCACAACAAACCACTAACAAAATTGTCTAATTTAAACTGGGACCTTCAATATATATTAACAAAGTAGTGGTCGGTATTAGTTCTAAATTTTCGTTTCTTATTTGCAGGAACTCCACCTCACTCTATGATGTATACATCGCCAATACAGCAGAGTTCACCACATCACCTAATTCATCAGGACAACATGGTAACACAAATAACTCAAATTTACCCAGAGCTTAGTGTTATTCCTGAGAATAACAAATCAACTTCCTTGTTGCCAAATACAAGAAAACCTCTGCCAAAGCTACTAGAAGCAAGAAATATGCAAGAAGTCACAGTAAAGCTGAAATCTAAGCCAGAGCATACCAATACTCTTCATAGGGTAAATACTTCCATGCCTTTATCAGATGCCAATGTAACTGTAAGTCCTTTAGGTTTATCTTCTGGGATAATTGGGATTAGTGCAGGTTCGGAGACAACGGTAAACATTTCAAATGAGTCTCAATTAAGTACTTCTTTTGGAGACAGTAAAAAACTACCTGAATTTAGTCAAATAAAACAGAGAAAAATATCATCATCATTGTCGACAACTCCTCAACACGAGCCCAACTTCCATGATGTGGGTCATCCTCTTCTACTAAACAACCACATCATTAATGAGCACAACTTGGCAGAGTTTGAAAAGTCTTTCAATGATGTTATCAAAAATAATTTGAACATTTTAGAGTCGTCCATTATTTCAAATGACTCTAATGAGTTTGATTCGCCACATTTTTACAGGAATACACCTCATGTATTAGATTCTACCTCTACTAGTGCAATACTACAAAGTAGTAGTCCTCATGTAATTGACCCTAGTATACAAAGTAGTCCCCATTTGCAACATAGTCCTCATTTACAAAGTAGTCCTCATGTAATGTTAGAATCTTCATCTACTTTTAATAGCCCTGATAGTCATCATTCTCTGACAAATACAGATTACAGTGTTGACTCTAATCTTATTGTAAATAAAAACAATTCTGACATGACTCCAGGCAAGCCTATTGTACAAAACAGACTTTTTGATGAAATAATGAACGAGAAAATTCACATCGAAAGTAATATTGCTGCTATGAATTTTACTCCCCTCGAAGAGTGTCTTCTCCAGGGTACATTTAATCTTCCAACTGATATTCCATCGGCCCTAGAGAAAAGTATATCCATGGATATTCAAAGAGAAAGTTTAAAATCTAACAAAATCCTAGACAGCAAAAAGTCAACTGAAAACAACAAATCACCTAAACAAGAATGTCAACCTAAAAGATCGATTCAAGTCAGAAATGATTTATTTCAAGGTAAGTCTCAAGAACTAATGCCATGTAAGTCTGCAGGTAATAAACCACAAAGTAAATATAAGGTCACCCAATCTCAACTAACTCTTATCAACAACAGTAAAAAACCAAAAAGTCAAAAAAAGCGAGCTTAATATAATTTGTGATAAAAATTCAAATACAATTCAACAAACAAAGCCCAACTTGGAGATACAAAACAAAACAAAAAACTGTGAGGTTCATGCACAGAATGAGAAGAAGAGTAATTCTCTATCTGTTGTAACCAAATCTCTTCAAAAAACTTCTATCAATAAAAATAGCAAAGATTCTATTCAACCTGTACTGAATGAAATCGGTCAGTTCAGTACCACAATTCAAGCTGAGCAGTCAGACAATCATATTGAAAAAACCAACCAATTGAAACAAAATTTTAATGATGGTAAACTATCAACATTTGAGAGTTCTAATAGTAAAACATGTGAATCCACGCCCAAGATAATTTCTATTGATAAATCAACAAAATTTGAAAGCACTAGAACAAAACTTCATTCTACCAATAGAGATAATGTTGGTTCAGTTAAATCAATTGGTAAACCATGTACATTTGAAAATTCTACTAAAACATCTGAATCTACTGTTAAAACTAATTTCAATTTGGTCAAATCTATTGGTAAACCATCAACTTTTCAAAGCCCTTGTAAAGAATGGCAACCTTCAACTAAAAATAATTCCAGCCTAGTCAAATCAATAGGTAAACCTTCCAGTTTTCAAAAGTCTTGTGATTCAACATCACTCACTAATGTGAATAGATCATCTACAGCAAAAACATCTAAAGGCAAAAAGAATTCACCAACTATAGACAGTTATTCATTTAATTTTGAATCTGAAGACATAGTTGCTTATGAATCAATTGAAAGCAAAAAAGTTAGCGGATGTCAAAATACAAACACTGAGGAAGAAAACGAATTGCCTGCATTAAATCTATCAAATTATGTCGAAAAACAAGTTACAAATCACAACTTGTCTGCACCACCTGGGTTAAAAATCAGGATAAAGAAAAATGATTCACATTCACCCAAATGTAAAACAAAAACTGAGGTTGCATCTCTAGTTGAACCAATAAATACTGAATTAAAAATTGATGTCAACGAAACTAAATCCAATGACATTAAGAAACAGAAAAAATTGCATAAAGCTACACTTGCTGAAGAATTTCTAGAAAATGAGCAAAATGGTAAAAATCAATCTTCAACTTGTAAATCATTGTCTAATGAATTTAAAAAAGAAGTTTCTAATAAAGATAAGTCTGGCACAATGACATGCACAATGGGAGAAAATCCAATGAGTTTAAAGCTTAAATTTGTGAAGAATTCAACTGCTCCTGAATCTCATAGTGATATTAAACAAGTAATAGCACTAGATGATATTGTTAAAAGCAACATTAATGAACGAATGACTTTGAGAAAGAAAGTACAACCATCTTATGAGGAACACAGTTTAAAAACAAATGAACCCAAAAAAGAAGAACCTTTCAGTGATATAAGAGTGCAAGAAAAATTGATTATTAATTTAAAAACGCAACAAGTAACGCGAACAAATGAAGATATTATGGAAAATATTTCTATTAATCCTCAAGAAGACTCAGCATTATCTCCTAGTAAAGTGAAACCAATATATCTTCAAAAAAGTGATGTAATTTGTAACAATTTAATAAAAGTAGAAACAGATGTATGCCGTGAAGATATTATATCATACACCACCGATAGTAACAAAAGCAAAGTATCAAGTCAAGATGAAAAAATTTCCAAGACATCCACTGCAAATGAAACAAACATACCAGAACATTCAAAAAGAATGACTATTAAATTCAGGCGGATGTCTAAAAGTGGAGAAAATATATTTGTGAAACATTGCGATTCTTCCGCTGTAGTTGAAACGGATGACGAATATCAATCTTGCAATCAAGTGTCAAATGATAATCCTGTATTAGATACTGATGTTAATATCCACAAACCAGAGTTGAAACTTAAAATAAGAATTGGTGGTGAAATCATGTCTGAGCAGAACATTAACAAAAAACTAAAAAAGAAAAAACGTAAGTATAAGAAACACAGACATCAACTAACAAAACTTAATGAAGCGGTTGAAGATATTCTTCTCGAAATAAATAAAAGAAAACGTAATTCAAATTCAAAAGAAGAAAATGACAACACTGTTAAACCTCTTTTGCTGAAACGAAAAAATGAAGTGTCTTGTTTCGAATTTGCTGAAGGTGTAAATAACCAAGCCAGTGAAAAAGAACAAGAAAAAGCCCAAATTGAAGCAAGTGAATCACTTTCTTCTTCAACTGAAAAAAAATATTGTGATACAAGCGAACAAACGGAAAATCATTTAGCACCTGAAAAAAATGAAATTGAAACCCCCAGCACAGCTGTTCCAACCAAAGAAAATGTACAGGAAAATAAATCAAATAATACTCTGTTATGTCTTATTGAAGACAAAAAAAGTTCTGAAACCTATGAGTTAAATTTGACGGACACACAACTCTCTAAAAAAACAGATAAACAATATACTGAAAATACCAACATATTGACTCTAGATTCTGAAAAAATTGGTACTCATTCCACCAAAAATGATTCTCTGCCAAATGTATCAACAGAAAAGAGTAAAATTGAAATAATAGCTTCTTCAAAAAATTATACCTGTGAAAGATGTACCTTAGATTTCCACAATGAGTTCGAGTTTAACAAACACAAAGTTCTCATGCACAAATATAATGCATTTCTATGTCATATCTGTTATGTATCATTCGTAGAAAAATGGAAATTAGATGTTCATTTAATGTCTGAGGACCATTTATCAATGGAAAAAAATGAGTTTATAAACAAAATGTCAGACCCAGAAAAAAGTCAACCACGTACCACTAGAAGTAGTAAGATGAATGTGAGTAGTAATAAAAATGTACTGGACACAGAAGACATTTTGACCAAAAATGACTTGTTAAAGAAAAAGAAGAGCTCAAATAAACAAAAAAAGGAATCTGATATTTATATGACAAGAAAAAGTATTGATGTATGTGCTATCTCAAAAGAAGATGATTTTGAAAAAAGTGGAGGTGAAAATTTCTGTCCCGCCTCATCTAGCATTCAAAAAAATACTTTAGTCATCAAAAACTCTGAAAAAATGAGTGATGGAGAGATCATAAAAACATCAAGTGGTAGGCCAGATGTTTCGATAAAGACTAGTATTGACACCAGTAATAGTTCAGACAAAAAAACGGATGAAATAATTATGGAAAGCCTCGACAGCAAATCAAATCAGCCCAATCTTGTTGAGACAGGTAATGTAAAAGAAAATAATATTAATGATGCTACCAATTCTACTGAAAACGAGAAATCAGTTTGTGTGAAATTGGTAAAAACATATGAAGATGAAGATTTAAAATATCAAGATAAAGAATGTAATAAAAATGAAAAATTGAAATATCATGATAAAGAATTAACTGTAGAGCTTCAGTCATCAATAGAATCTTCTGAATTATGTACCAAGGAGTATCTTTCATGTGATATTGATAAATCATCAATTGATAACAAATCAATACTAAAGCATCAAAGTCAAACTGAAAAGGATGATCTGACCTCCAGTTCAGTCACACCTGTATCTAAAATATGCAAAATTAGTGAAGAAGTTCCAAGTAATGAAAATATTTCATCACTTTGCAATAATGGTATCTCATTAGATATATTGGAACAAAACATTCCTTCAAACATTATAACAACCAGGAGACTAACCATCAGAACCGAAGAGATGGCTCGAATACTAGATGTTTCACCAAGCAATCATGAAAATCCTCTTGACAGTTCCGAGTTTTCTCAAAAAAGAGGAGCGAACAGCTCAAAAGAATCTTCTCTATTAGATCTATCAGAGTCCACGATAAAAATAAAAAAGCCATTGAGACCTCTCCCAAAGCTAAGACCTTTACCTAACTTGATTAAAATATCACCTGAAAATCTAAAAACAATACCTTGTACCAAAACCAAAGAAAATCTAATAGACCCTGATTCCCATTGTTCAAGTATAAATACAACACCTATACATACACCATTTATCAACAAAGAAAAAGATTGCCAGAATAATGATAATGAAGAAAAAGAATATATAGAGACAAACACAGTTTCATGTCTTACAGAGTTAGACAGAGACACTAAATACAACCAAAAAAGATGCCCCAGAACTAAATGTGATATCAATGAAAAGAAAAAATTGAGGGCAAATTCTAAGTGTCCTGATTATAAAAATGATGAAATCTCTTCTACTTCTGATGAAAAAAATAATTTCAAAAACCAAAATCGATTTAAAAAATTGAAATTTAAAAGAGAAAAGAAGAGTGTTGAAAAAAATAGTATTACCAATACTATTGAAACAAGGAGAAGCTCTAGAATTAAACACACTGTTGTTAATTGTGATAGTGATAATTCAGTAGAACCTAAAAATACAAAAAATATTAGGAATAAAAGTATTGTTGATTGTAAAAAGACCGATATTTTGTTATTAGACTCCAAGATAAATTGTGATTCGAAAAAGAACAGTTTCTCTTCGGATGAAAAATCTCGTAGATTTAATAATGGGCCTATAACTCCAAGTAAATCTTTAAATAGAGTAGAAACAGCTTCAGAAATGGTGAATGAAGATTATAATCAATGTAAAGAAATATTTTCTCCTAGAAAAAGTCCTCGCAGCATTAATATTAAATGTCCCGAAAAAACAAAAAGCCCCAAAAATAAATCCATTGACCATGTCAGCTGCAATGAGGATTCAATTAATGATTCAAAACAGAAAAATGAAGATGAGGTGTGTACAAGAGAGGGTACCTTTTTAAAAACTCATGATATATTATTCAAGAATGAACAGATTTTTTTTGATAATACTCTTTGCGAAATCGCTTCTAAGGATTCTAGTTCAAGTTATACGATTGAAAACAACGTAATTCCCTTTAGAAAAAATGAGACATCACCCGAAAAGCCAAAATCTGATAGTGTCCCTCTGAGTGAAATTCAAAAAATAAATATTGATATATCTGATCCAATTAATAATCCTATTGATCAAATCAATTTAAAAGCTCCCAATTTAAAATGTGATGAACAATCAAAAAGCAAAATAATAGATAGTGTTGGATTACCTAATGAAAATTTTAGTACAAACGAAACAAATGAAAAAACTCCAGAAATGATTAATTTTCAAAGTTTTTCGACTTGTAGCTCTCAATCAATTTCTGAGTTATACAAAGAGAAAGACAATAGTCGTTTACAAATAAAGACCAACAAAAAGTCCAAGACCAATTCGCCTTCCAAGTCCAAAAATAAAAAGTACTTGGTTAAAAAAACAGTTAGAGGAATTATCACAAATTGCTGCTCAGAACTCTCCATTGGCGAACAATAAAAGTCTAATAAAACAAAATGATCTTTCAGAAAATACCATTAAAAATGAACCTAGTAAATGTATCGACAAGGAAGGCGATAAAGAAACACTAGAAAGTCCTATTCTAGGTGTACTTCCTGAAATCAAACCTCCCCTAAGAAAAAGTACTAGAACAAGAAAAATAAAACAGTTCCCTGATGAAATAACCAATGGTTTCACGAGAACACAAAGAAGATCATTACATAAAAACTCATCAATAGATAATATCAATATAGAGAAATCTGCAACTCTCCCCCCTGATGATAACCCATTATTTAACTGCATGTACACTAATATTTTAGAAGAAGATTCTTTTCCTAAGCACATTGAAAAAAATAAAACAGTCACAGAAAATGCAAAAAACGCTAAAAATATAAGTGTTGCTCTCAAAGAAAATATAATAACTGCTGTAAAAGCAAAAAATCAGTCTTCATTTATTGAAAAAACAAGCAAAATAGCTTTAATGATAGAAAATGACAAAGATTCATCTTCTCAAGATAATATCAATAAAACAATTAATATGACAGAAGAGCAAGTTCAATTTCATTTTAAACAAAAAGAAACCACCTGTTTTGAGGGCAAAGTCATAGAAGAAAACAGTAAACCAAATGAAATTAAAGACATATCTACTGATAAAACAACAGACGTTTTACAGAACAAATCACTTTATGAACCGGTTGTTACTAAAGTAGCATCTACTCTTGAAATATCGGAGTACAGAGTTGAGCAAAATGTGAAGAATAAACAACACATTATAACTGAAGAGCACAATGAAACATCTAATTATAATATAGAGCACGGTGAAACACTTTGTATTACTAATGAGCAGGGTGAAATATCTCATATTTCTAAAGAGCATGATGAATCAACGACTTTTGCTAAAAGTCTTACTGAAAGATCTAATACTCAGGTACTGGATAAAAAAGCTGATGTTACCGAAGGGCAGGTTGAAACAGCTAACATTACAGAAGATCTGAATGAAACACCTAACATTATTGAAGAGCAAGATAAAACAACTGAAATTACAGAAAAGCAGGATAATACAGCTGAAATTACTGAAGAGCAGGATGAAACAGCTAATATTACGGAAGAGCAGAGTGAAACAGCTGAAATTACTATAGAGCAGGATGAAAAAGCTAATATTACGGAAAAGCTAGATGAACCAGCAAAATTTACTGAAGAGCATGATGATACAGCTAATAATACTGAAGAGAAGGATGAAACAGCTAACGTAACTAAAGAGCAGGATGAAAAAGCTAATATTACGGAAGAACTAGATGAAACAGCAAATATTCCTAAAGAGCAGGATGAAACAGCTAATATTACGGCAAAGCTAAATGAAACATCTAAAATTATTGAAAAGCAGGTTGAAACAGCTTATATTACGGAAGAAGAGCAGGATGGAACATCTGAAATTTTTGAAGAGCAAGATGGAACATCAGAAATTATTGAAGAGCAGGATGGAACAGCTAATATCATAGAAGAGCAGGATGAAACAACTAAAATTTCTGAAGAGCAGGACGAAAAAGCAAATTGTAGTAATAAGCAGGATGAAACAGCTAACGTAACTGAAGTGCAGAATGAAACAGCTAATATTACGGAAGAGAAGGATGAAGCAGATAATATTCCTAAAGTACAGAATGAAACATTTAATATTACTGAAGAGGAGGATGAAACAGCTAATATTTCTAAAGAGCAGGTTGAAACAGTTAACATTACTGAAGAAGACAATGAATCAGCTAATATTAATAAAGAGCATGATAAAAAATCTACAATTCCTGAAGATACGCATGAAACAGTAATTATTCCTAAAACTAAACTTACTGACGAACAACATAAAAGAGCTAATATTCCTGAAGATATAGCTAACATGACAGGAAAGCATGATGCGACAGCTAATATTACTAAAGAGCAGGGAGCAACAGCTAATATTCGTGTAGAGGAGGTTGAGATATCCAATATGATTGAAGAGCAAAATAAAACAGCTAATATTAGTGAAGATCAGCATGAAACAGATAAGATTACTGAAGAGCAGGATGAGACAGCTAATATTCCTGAAGAGCAGGATGAAACAGCTAATATTACTAAAGAGCAGGGAGAAACAGCTAATATTCCTGAAGAGCAAGATGATACAGTTAATATTCCTGAAGAGCAGGATGAAACAGCTAATATTAGTGAAGATCAGCATGAAACAGATAAAATTACTGAAGAGCAGGATGAGACAGCTATTATTCCTGAAGAGCAGGATGAAACAGCTAATATTACTAAAGAGCAGGGAGAAACAGCTAATATTCCTGAAGAGCAAGATGATACAGTTAATAATCCTGAAGAGCAGATGAAACAGCTAATATTAGTGAAGATCAGCATGAAACAGATAAGATTACTGAAGAGCAGGATGAGACAGCTAATATTCCTGAAGAGCAGGATAAAACAGCTAATATTAGTAAAGAGCAGGGAGAAACAGCTAATATTCCTGAAGAGCAAGATGATACAGCTAATATTCCTGAAGAGCAGGATGAAACAGCTAATATTAGTGAAAATCAGCATGAAACAGATAAGATGACTGAAGAGCAGGTTGAACAGCTAATATTCCTGAAGAGGAGGATGAAACAGCTAATATTACTAAAGAGCAGGAGAAACAGCTAATATTCCTGAAGAGCAAGATGAAACAGCTAATATTCTTGAAAAGCGGGATGAAACAGTGAAAATTTCTGAAGACCCTGATGAGCCATCTAATATTCCTGAAGCGTGGGATAAAGTAGTTAATACTCCTGTAGGAACCGGTGAAACAGCTAATATTTCTGAAGAACAAGTTGAAGAAACTAATATTTCTAAAGAGCAGATTGAAAAAGCTAATATACCTGAAAAGCGGATGAAACAGCTCACGTAACTCAAGTGCAGAATGAACCAGCTAATATTACTGAAGAGCCGGTTAAAACAGCTAATATTACTGGAGAGCAGGAGGAAACTGCTAAAATTCTTGAAGAGACAAGTGAAACATTTTGTATTTCTAAAGAGCGGGATGTAAAAACAATATTACAGTAAAGCAGGATGACGCAGCTAATATTCCTGAAGAGCAAGATGAGACATCTAATATTAAGGAGGAGCAGGATAAAACAGCTAATATAATTGAAGAGCAAGATAAAAACACCTAATATTCCTGAAGAGCAAGTGAAACAGCTATTACTTCTGAAGAGACCCGTGTAACAAACAACTAATATTTGCGAAGAACAGGATGAGACATCAAATACTACTGAAGAGCAGGATGAAACAGCTAATATTCCTAATGTGTGGGATGAAACAGCTAATACTCCTGAAGATCCGGATGAGACATCTAATGTAACTGAAGAGCACGATAAAACAGCTATATATCTGTGAAAATCAGCATGATATAGCTAAAATTACTGAAGAGCAAGCTGAAACAGCTAATACTCCTGAAGAACATTATGAAAAAACTAATATTCCTGAGGAGCAGGATGAGACATCTAATATTACTGAAGACCAGAATAAAAAAACTAATATGACTGAAGAGCAGGATAAAACAGTTAATAATAGTGAAGATCTGCATGAAACAGATAATACTCCTAAGGAGGCGGGTGAAACAGCTAATATTTCTGAAGAACAGGATGAAAAAACTAATATTCCTGAAGAGCTGCAAGAAACAGCTAAAACTTCTGAAGGGACGGGTGAAATATTTGAAATTTATGTGGAGCAGAATGAAACAGCTGAAATTCCTGTAGCACAGAACGAAACAGCTGAAAGTACTGAAATGCAGGACAAAACACGTAATATTACTGATGAGCAGGATAGAACAGCTACAATAACGGAAGAGCAAAATGAAACAACTAACTTTTCTGAAGAGACAAAAACAGCTAATATTCTAGAAAAGCAAGATAAAACTGCTAAAATGACTGAAAAGCATAATGAGACATCTAATATTCCTGAAGAGAAGTATGAAAACAGCTAAATTTACAGTAGAGCAGAATAAAACAGCTAATATTCTTACAGAGCGGGATGAAACAGCTAATATTAGTGAAAAAAAGGATGAAACATCTAAATTTACTGAAGAGCATGATGAACAGAACAAAACAGCTATAAATACTGAATTGCAGGCTAAAATTAAAACAGCTAATATTCCAAAAGAGCAGAATGATACAGCTAATATTTCTGAAGAGCAGGATGAAACAGCCAATATTCCTGAAGAGCAGGATGAAACAGCCAATATTCCTGAAGAGCAGGATGAAACAGCTAATATTCCTGAAGAGCAGGATGAAACAGCCAATATTCCTGAAGAGAAGGATGAAATATCTAAAATTACTGAAGAGCAGGATGAAACAGCCAATATTCCTGAAGAGCAGGATGAAATAGCTAAATTAGTGAAGAGCAGGATGAGACATCAAAGATCCTGAAGAGCAAGATAGAACAGTTAATATTACGGAAGAACAAGATGAAACATCTAAAATTATTGAAGAGCAGGATGAAACAGCTAATACAACGGAAAAAGGAGGATAGTTCTGAAACGCAGGATGAAACTGCCAGCATATTTGAAGACCATGATGTAAGTGATATTATTTTTGACTATCAGGACGCAACAGGTAATATTACGGAAGAGCAGGATGAAACAGGCAATATTAAGGGAGAGCAGAATGAAACATCTAAAATTTCTGAAGAGCAGGATAAACATTTAATATTTCTGAAGATCAGGGTGAAATAGAAGAAGATAGAACAGGTAATATTACGGGAGAGCAAGATGAAACAGCTAAAATGACTAAAGAGCAAGATGATATAGCTAGTATTTCTGAAGAGCAGGATGAAACAGCTAATATTGCTGAAGAGCAGCATGAAACAGCTAATATTCATGAAGAGCCGAATGGAACAACTAATACTACAGAAGAGCAAAGTGAAACAGCTTATATTACAGAAGAGCAGGATCAAACAGCTGAAATTCCTAAAGAACAGGACGAAACAGCCAGTATCAGTAAAAAGCAAAATGAAAAAGCTAATATTAATGAAAAGGAGGATAAAACAGCTAATTTTCCTGAACAGCAGAATATAACATCTAAATTTACTGAAGATTATGATGACACAGTTAACATTCCTGAAGAACAAGATGAAATAGCTGAAATTACTGTAGAACAGAACGTGACAGCTAAAAATACTGAATTGCAGGCTAAAATACCTAATATTACTTATGAGCAGGATAGAACAGCTAATATTCCTGAAGAGCAAGATGAAACAACAAATATTACTGAAGAGCAGAATAAAACAGCTAATATATCTCACGAGGAGGATGACACAGTTAATATTCCAAAAGAGCAGGATGATACAGCTAACATTACTGTAGAGCAGGATGAAACAGCTAAAATTACTGAAGAACCGGATGAAACAGCTAATATTGCTGAAGAGCAGCATGAAACAGCTAATATTACTGAAGAGCAGAATGAAACATCTCAATTTATTAAAGAGCATGATGAGACAGCTATCATTCTGAAGAACAAAATGAAATAGTTGAAATTCCTGTAGAACAGAACGAAAATACTGAATTGCTGGCTAAAATTCACGAAGAGCAAGATGACACAGCTAAAATTACTGAAGAGTATGATGAAACAGCTAATATGCTTCACGAGCAGGATGTCACAGTTAATATTAAAAAAGAGCAGGATGATACAGCTAAGATTACAGAAGAGCTGAATGAAACAGCTAAAATTTCTGAAGAGCAGAATGAAACAGCCAATTTTCTGAAGAGCAGGATAAAACAACTAAAATTACTGAAGAGCATGATGAAACAGCCAATTCCTGAAGAGCAGGATGAAACAGCCAATATTCCTGATGAGCAGGATAAAATAGCTATAATTACTAAAGAGCAGGATAAGACAACAAAGATTCCTGGAGAGCAAGATAGAACAGTTAATATCACGGAAGAACAAGATGAAACATCTAAAATTATTGAAGAGCATGATGAAACAGCTAATACAACGAAAGAGCAGGATAAAACATCTAATAGTTCTGAAACGCAGGATGAAACTCCCAGCATGTTTGAAGGCCAGGATGTAAGTGATATTATTTTTGAAAATCAAGATGAAACAGCAATTATTACGGAAGAGCAAGATGAAATACCTAGTATTACGGAAGAGCAGAATGAAACATCCAAAATTATTGAACAGCATGATGAAACAGCTAATATTACGGAACAACAAGTTCAAATACCTAGTATTACGAAGGAGCATAATGAAACATCCAAATTATTGAACAGCAAGATGAGACAGCTAATATTTCCGAAGAGATGGATGAAACAGCTAATATTACTGAAGAACAGGATGAAACAGCTTTTATTACGGAAGAGCAGGATAAAACATCCAATAGTTCTGAAACGCAGGATGAAACTCCCAGCATGTTTGAAGACCAGGATGTAAGTGATATTATTTTTGAAAATCAAGATGAAACAGCAATTATTACGGAAGAGCAAGATGAAATACCTAGTATTACGGAAGAGCAGAATGAAACATCCAAAATTATTGAACAGCATGATGAAACAGCGAATATTACGGAACAACAAGTTCAAATACCTAGTATTACGAAGGAGCATAATGAAACATCCAAAATTATTGAAAGCAAGATGAGACAGCTAATATTTCCGAAGAGATGGATGAAACAGCTAATATTACTGAAGAACAGGATGAAACAGCTTTTATTACGGAAGAGCAGGATAAAACATCCAATAGTTCTGAAACGCAGGATGAAACTCCCAGCATGTTTGAAGACCAGGATGTAAGTGATATTATTTTTGAAAATCAAGATGAAACAGCAATTATTACGGAAGAGCAAGATGAAATACCTAGTATTACGGAAGAGCAGAATGAAACATCCAAATTATTGAACAGCATGATGAAACAGCGAATATTACGGAACAACAAGTTCAAATACCTAGTATTACGAAGGAGCATAATGAAACATCCAAATTATTGAACAGCAAGATGAAACAGCTAATATTTCCGAAGAGATGGATAAAACAGCTAATATTACTGAAGAACAGGATGAAACAGCTTTTATTACGGAAGATCAGGACGAAACAGATAATATTACTGAAGAACAGGATGAAACAGCTAATATTATGGAAGAGCAAGATCAAACAGCTATTTTTTCTAAGGAACAGGATAAAATAGCTATTAATCCTGAAGAGCATAATGAAACACTTAATACTACTGGGAGCAAGATGAAACGGCTAATATTACGGAAAAGCAGGATACAACAGTTACTATTCTTGAAGAACAGGATGGCACAGCTGATATTCTTGAAGAGCAGGATGACACAACTAATATTACGGAAGAGCAAGATGAAACCGCTAAAATTACTGAAGAGCATGATAGGACATCTATTATTACTGAAGGGCAGGATAAAACAGCTAATATTCTCGAAGAGCAAGATGAAACAGCCGAAATAACTGAAGAGCAGAATGAGACAGACAATATTTCTGAAGAACAGGATGAAACAGTTAATATCACTGAGGAGCAGTATGAATCAGCTAATATTCCTGAAGAGCAGGATGAAATAGCTAAAATTACTGAAATGCGGGATGAAACAGCTAATAGTTCTGAAACGCTGGATAAAACTGCCAGCACATGTGAAGACCAGGATGTAAGTGATATTATTTTTGAAAATCAGGATGAAACAGCTAATATTACGGAAGAGCAGAATGAAACAGCTAATATTACAGAAGAGCAAGATGTAATAGCTAATATTAGAGAAGAGCAGAATGAAACATCTAAAATTATTGAAGAGCATGATGAAATAGCTAATATTACCGAAGAGCTGGATGAGACATCTAATGTAACTGAAGAGCAGGATAAAACAGCTAATATTCCTAAAGAGCATGATGAGACAACTTTTATTACTGAAGAGCAGGATAAAGGAACTGATATTACTGAAGAGCAAGATAAAACAACTAATACAACGGAAGAGCAGGATGAAAGAGCTAATATATCGGAAGAGCAGAATGAAACATATAAAATTATTAAAGAACATGATGAATCAGTTAATATTATCGAAGAGATGGATGAAACAGCTAATATTACTGAAGAACAGTATGAAACAGCTAGTAATACGGAAGATCAGGATGAAACAGATAATATTACGGAAAAACAGGATGAAACAGCTAATATTATGGAAGAGCAAGATGAAACAGTTATTATTTCTAAAGAACAGGATAAAACAGCTATTAATTCTGTCGTGCAGAATGAAACTACTACCATATTTGAAGACCAAGCTGTTACGGATATTGTTTCTGAAGAGCGGGATGTTACAGCTAATACTACTGAAGAGCATGATGAAACACTTAATACTATTGGGGAGCTAAATGAAACAGCTAATATTACTGAAGAGCAGGATAAAACAGCTAATATTCTTGAAGAGCAGGATGACACATCTAATATTCCTAAAGAGCAAACCAAAAATGATAAAATTATTGAAGAGCATGATGTTATCTCTTATATTACTGAAGGGCATGATAAAACATCTATTATTCTCGAAAACCAAGATGAAACAGCCGAAATAACTGAAGAGCAGAATAAGACAAATAATATTTCTGAAGAACAGAATGAAACAGTTAATATCACTGAGGAGCAGGATGAAACAGATAATATTCCTGAAGATCATTCTGGAATATCTAAAATTACTGGAGAGCATAATGAAACATCTAAAATTTATGAAGAGCAAGATGAAACAGCTAATATTCCTAAAGAGCAGGATAGAACATCTAAAATTACTGAAAAGCAAAATGAGACAACTAAGATTTCTGAAGAGCACGATAGAACAGCTAATATTTCGGAAGAACAAGATGAAACATCTAAATTTATTGAAGAGCAGGATGAAACAGCTAATACAACGGAAGAGCAAGATGAAATAGCTAATAGTTCTGAAACGCTGGTTGAAACTGCCAGCACATTTGAAGACCAGGTTTTAAGTGATATTATTTTTGAAAAGCAGGATGAAACAGCTAATATTACAGAAGAACAAGATGAAACAGCTAATATCATGGAAGAGCAAGAAGAAACAGCTATTATTTCTAAGGAACAGGATGAAACAGCTATTAATTCTGAAGTGCACACTGCTGCCATATTTGAAGACCAGGATGTTACAGCTAATACTACCGAAGAGCATGATGAAACAGCTAATACTACCGAAGAGCAGGTTGAAACAGCTGATAGTTCTGAAACGTTGGATGAAACCGCCAGGACATTCGAAAATCAGGATGTAATTGATATTATTTTTGAAAAGCAGAATGAAACAGCTAATATTACGGAAGAGCTAGATAAAACAGCTAATATTTCGGAAGAGCAAGATGAAATATCTAATATATCGGTAGATCAGATTGAAACATCTAAAATTATTGAAGAACATGATGAAATAGCTACTATTACCGAAGAGATGGATGAAACAGCTAATATTACTGAGGAGCAGAATGAAACAGCTTATATTCCTGAAGAGCAGGATGAGACATCTAATATAGCTGAAGAGCAGGATGAAGAAGACTATATTACTGAAGAGCAAGATAAAGCAGCTAATACAACGGAAAAGCAGGATGAAAAAGCTAATAGTTCTGAAACGCTGGATGAAACTGCCAGCACCTTTGAAGACCAGGATGTAAGTGATATTATTTTCGAAAAGCAGGATGAAACAGCTAATACAACGGAAGAGGAGAATAAAACAGCTAATAATACGGAAGAACAAGATGAAATAGCTAATATATCGAAAGAGAAGAATGAAACATATAAAATTATTGAAGGACATGATGAGTCAGCTAATATTACCGAAGAGACGGATGGAACACCTAATATTACTGAAGAACAGGATGAAACAGCTAATATTACTGAAGAACAGGATGAAACAGCTAATATTACTGAAGAACAGGATGATACAGCTAATATTACTGAAGAACAGGATGAAACAGCTAATATTACTGAAGAACAGGATGAAACAGCTAATATTACTGAAGAACAGGATGAAAAAGCTAATATTACGGAAGATCAGGATGAAACAGATAATATTACAGAAGAACAGGATGAAACAGCTATTAATTCTGAAGTGCAGAATGAAACTGCTGCCATATTTGAAGACAAGGCTGTTACTGATATTGTTTCTGAAGAGCAGGATGTTACAGCTAATACTACTGAAGAGCATGATGAAACAGCTAATACTACTGAAGAGCAAGATGAAGGAGCTAATATTAAGGAAGAGTATAATGAAACAGCCTATAATTCTGAAGTACAAGATCAAACAGCTAATAATACTGAAGATCAGTATGAAACAGCTGATACTAATAAGGAGCAAGATAAAACAGCTAGAATTTCTGAAAAGCAGGATGAAACTACCATCATATTTGGAGACCAGAATGTAACTGATATTATTTCTAAACAACAGGATGTAACAGCCTATAATACTAAAGAGCAGGATGAAACAGCTTATATTGCAAAAGCGCAAGATGAAACAGCTAATATTACTCAAGAGCAGGATGAAATATCTAAAATTATTGAAAATCAGGTTGAAACAGGTTATATTAGAGAAAAACAGCGTGAAACATCCAAAGTTATTGAAGAGGAGGATGGAACAGCTAATATAATGGAAGAGCAGTATGAAACAGCTAATATTACTGAAGGGCAGGATGAAACAGCTAAAATTTCTGAAAAATATTTTGAAAAAGGTAAAATTTCGGAAGAGCAGGATGAAACAGCTATAATTAATAAAGAACAGAATGAAACTGCTGAAATTACTGAAGACCTGGATGAGACGGTTATTAGTATTGAAGAGCAGGATGAAACATATAATATTACAGAATATCAGTATGAAAAAGCTAACATTACGGAAGAGTTAGACGAAACAGTTAAAATTACTAAAGACCAGTATGAAACAGCTAAAAAAATTGTAGATCAGGATGAGACAGCTAAAATTTCTGAAGTGCAAAATGAAACAGCTATATCTCTGGAAGAGCAGGATGAAACAGCTAAAATTACTGAAGAGCATGATAAGTCGTCTGATATTACTGAAGAGCAGAATGAAACAGCCAATGATCCTGAAGAGCAGGATGAAACAATTAAAATTCCTAAAGATCAGCAAGAAACTGCTAAAAATACCGAAGAGCAGGGTAAAACAGCTAAGTTAACTGAAGAGCAGGACAAAACACTTATTACAACTAAGAAGGCTGATGTGAACGATCACGATCAAACTGTGATTATAACTACTGATGAACTGAGTGAAACTGCTTATAGTACTAAAAAGGAGGATGAAATTTCTCTTATTAGTGAAGAGCAAAGTAGACCTGCTATTACTAATGAGCTGGCTGAAACTGCTCTCATTACTAAAGAACAGTCTGGAAAAGCGAGTATTACCAAAGAGCGGAATAAAACAGCGAATATTACTGAAGGGCAGGATCAAAAAGCTAATATTAATGATGAGCATGATAAAACACTTTGTTTTGCTGAAGAGGAGGATGCAAGTGAAAAGCCAGTCGGTAAAACAATCGTGCAGTTAGAAAGCAATACGGGTGATAATGAAGTTACAAAAACTAAAGTTGATGATTCAACTCGTTCTCCAAAGAAAAAATCTTCACGGCAATTCCAGTGCAAAAAATGTTTTGAAATGTTTGGAAATATTGAAAATTTATTAAAACATGACAACCATGTTCACTTAACCAGTAAAGCAACATTTTGTAAAATTTGTAATAGAAATTTCCGTAATGAAAACTCTCTAAAAATGCATAATACTAATTTACATAAAAATGTAATAGAAACAAAGAAAATTGCACGTACACCATCTAATTTAGTGTGTGGAAAGTGTAAGAATAAACCAAAATACAGATCTCAAAAAGAACTTAACAATCACTTACTTATATTTCACAAAGGAAAATCTTGTGATCTGTGTACTGTTGTATTTTTGAATGATATTGAATTACTAAAACACAAAGTAGATCTTCACAAAATCGATAAAAAAGATGTTTCTCTTGATAAAGAAAAAGACATTACAGATAGCAAATCAAATGTTGAAATAAAAGCACAGTTAAAAATTTCTGATGATAAGGTAACTGCTGAAAATGTTGTTGGTGAAGCTGAAAGAAAATCAAAAAGAATTGAAGGTAATTTATTAGACAATCAGAAATTAGATCATGATAAACACAAAGTTTCCCAATCTATTGAAGTTGTTTCTTTATTTAAATGTGATAAATGTGGACTTTCTTTCAAGTCAAGGTATTTCCTTGTTAAACACAAATGTACATTTGTAAAACCTCCAAACTTAAACACATGCAACTTTTGCCAAGAAACTATCCAAAATTCTCATTATGAAAAACACGTGAAAATGTGTAGTGAAAATTTCACCTGCAGCTATTGTCATAAAATGTTCAATAATAAATCCTTTTTACCGAACCATTTTGAAAAAGATCATCATTTAAAATTGTTAAAAAACAAAGAAAAATCTCTGAAACGCAAAATTCAGGATATGGAGGCTGTTCCAATAAAGAAATCTAAAATTGACGAGGAATCCACATCTGTCAGCAGTCTTCAAATCATTGATGGTTCAAAGAAACGTAAATCAGAGAATGCTGATATTTCAAATCTTGCTAACAAGAGATCAAAAAGTAACAGTAAGAATGTTTCAATACATGTCATAGAATTGCAATGTAACAAATGTAATGAAGTCTTTACTAGTCAAACCAATCTTGACAATCATCTTTTACAGGATCATGGTACACTTAATTGCATCAAATGTGAAGAGTGCTCTAAAACTTTTAGAAGCCAAATACTCCTTGATAAACATGTCATTAATGCTCATAAGAATGCCATTAAATGTAATATATGTTGTAAAGTATTTAAAACTCTGTATTTGTACAGCAAGCACAATCGTCTTGTACATAATATTAGTGCTAATTCTGACAAGAATAAACAAGTTTGTGAATCTTTAGATGATGCTAGCGTAGCAGACACTGTTGGCTCTACAGAAAAATCTTCTACAACATCCTCTGATGACAGTAGCAACTCAAGACCAATGGAGAATATCTTAATTGAAGATAGTCAAATTCCATGTAACATCATCCAATCCACCAAAAATCTTGGAAGTGAGGAGTGTATGACTGATTCCGATAGAAATAATGATTTATGTCTACCGAAAGAACTCATTAGAAGTACAGAAGAATCCATTGTCGATAACATCTCGCCTTCAGAGGAACTAAACAAAAATGGTAATGCATGCTCTAAAGAAGATCATAGCATCAATGATGCTATTTCTTCGACAGAAGAGACCAGCAATATTAAAGAGTGCCTGAATCAAAATCCTAGTTCTTTTGATGATATATCTCTAACTGAAAAACATGACCAAAACAGTGAAAAATGGCTTTCCCGAAAAAATTCCAACTCTGATAATGTATTCTGTTCAACAGTGAACCCACAGAACAACAGTGAAAAATGCCTTACCCAAGATTCTGTTATGAAGGATTACATCTGTTTAACAGGGAAACTTGGTGAAAACAGCGATGTGAGCTCTGCAGAAAACTCTAATACAAATGATAAAACCAGTTTGACCTCAAAAGTAAATAATGATTTAAACCTTGAAAAAGTTGAACAAACCAATGAAAAAGATAATGTGCCCATAGGTGATTCTCCCAATCATAATAATGAAAGCATTTCAATAGTAGTACCATCGAGAGATGCTGAGAAAAAAGAGAAGCAAACATCTGTTTCTTCACCAATTCTAGAAGAAAGTTTAGTGATGAAGATCGTCCAAAGTCACTTCTCAAGGAACCAAAAAGAGTAAATATTGAAGGTCAGTCTAGTTTAAACTGTGCGGTTAAAGAATCATCATCACGAGTGCAAGGCGGTTTAAATTCATTTGAAAATGATATTTTAATTGATGCACCCTCTGGAAAATCTTTACAAAACATTTCAAATAATAAGAGTGAAGAAATTTTACCAAAACTAGATGTAAAGTTGAATTTTATGGAAAAATTCCAAAGTTCAAAACTTGTATTAGATTCAGTTCAATTAAAATATCCTGGAAAAATTCTTCTACCCTTACCTTCATCAGAACTAGCAGAGGAATCACACACATATAAATGTTCCCGCTGTGATAAACCATATAGTGATAAAATGGAACTAAGACAGCACATTTCAGAAAAGCATATTGCACTACCACCGCTTGATGAAGCTTACAGAAAAGAGAAAAAGTTAAAAGACAAATACTCCAAAAAATCCTATGTTCTCGTAAAGAAAGATCAATTACATTCTGTTCTTAGAAATGAACTCTTGAAATCTGGAAGTGTACAAAACAAGGAAAAGCTATTTTATACACTGAATATACCCGAATTGAAATGTTGTCATTGTGAGGCAATATTTACATCACAGAAAAATTTAGAATTACATTCAAAAACATTTCATACACACCATACCCCTGAATCTCATCCTGCATCCTCTCATGTTAATATCAGCATAGCTAATTTAACTGATAATAACTCTCCAACAAAGGGAACTATACTTCAGCGCAGGAACTCTGTTGCAGGTTCCAGTATGGCCTCTTGTAATGATAGTACACAGAACCCACGAAGGAGCTCTACTAGTACGATGCCATTCCTCATTAGTACCGTTAATATTAGTCAGAGCTCAAGCATAGTTCCAGTCCAACAAAATCCTCTAACTCTAGATAGTGCTCCTTCAGTAGCTGTTAGCAATATTGCCCCAAACATCGTGTCAAATACAACAATATTCACACCTGGTTCTACTGATTTACAGTGTTCCAAATGTGGAATTAAATTTAATAATGGTCCTGAGCGACATTTCTGTACTGTATTCAAATGTGACAAATGTTTAGAATCTTTCATTTCAAAGGAGCTTTTGAATGCTCATTATTTGTTAAAACATGACATATATCTTGTTCCAAAACATGTTAAGAATATTAACGAATTTGCCAACATTAAAAACCTTGACTGTAAATTTTGCACCGCCATGTTTACAAAGAATAAAGATCTTAACCTACACTACCGAGAATATCACAAGTATAGTCTAAAACACATAAAAACTTCTGTAATAAAAAATTACAAAGATGTGACTAAATTCATTTATTGTACGATGTGTAATGATATTTTCAACTCAAACTTTGAACTTCAAAAACATTATCTTGATTATCATAACTATGATAGTTCCATCAAAAAGTTTGAAGTAATCTCAAATGAAAACACTGAAATAAGCAATTTATTAAAATTCAGTAGCAAAAAAGACATTGCCTCCAAAAAAGATAGAATAAAAAATAATGAAGATAGTCAGCAAAATGATAAACTTCTGAACAACTTAAATAATATCAACAATGTACTCAATGATGCTTTAGGCTATACTGTCAGTAGTACTGTCCTAAATAATATAACTCCTATATCCAACAGTAATACTTTGACCGAGTTGGTTACTAATAATGCAACCATTGCTAATGATGCTTTAGAAAAACAAATGAATAACCCTATTATAGCAAATATACACAACAGTGTGATCGAAACTTCTGCTACGAGTGTAATAGTAAACTCGGTGGTTAACCCATCAGTATCTACCACATCTGAAATAGCATCTGTGGAGGAAATTTCAGCCGCATAAAATGGTTAAATATCTTACCTGCATACATTGTCCAAGTATTTTTAATACAGCAACAGCATTGTCGGCACATTCATTGAAAGAACATCCAACCTCCAACACTCCTTTCAAATGTGACTTCTGTTCTTCTATGTTTGGAGAACGTGAAGAATTGAGTAAGCACATTGAAAAGATACATCAAGATATGCAGACTTGTATTCAATGCAATCGAAAGTTTTCCAACAAATACAATTTGAAACGTCATGTTGCCGTCACCCATGATTGTAGATATGTGTGCACCTTATGTAATGACGTATTTTCTAGAAAATGTGAACTGACCAAACACCGTTTAAGTATGCATGCTGAGAAAGTCTTAGAAGCACGCACTCCGACAGTTCCTACGTGCTTAGATTATCAGTGCCACTTATGTGGTAGATATTTGTCTAGTAAATATCACCTGAGGAGGCATATGGACAACATACATAACTCGAAAATTGACGTCAAGCAATGTAAAACATGTTCAAAAGGGATTGTAGGGCAAACCAGATTTAGTGCTCATTTGATGGTTGTTCATAAGATTAAACCGATTTCTGTTGAAAATTTCATTGAATCTTCTGTTGAATGTACTGTGTGTGAAAAAATCTTCATTAATAAGAAAATATTCAAAGTACACATGAAAAAAAAACATGACTTCAAGCCCCACCAATGTCACATTTGCTCCAGAACTTACGCATTTAAAAAGCACATCACTCGACACATGGAAATTCATGATAGTTTGAAAGATTTTCTTTCATTTTCTGTTAATCCTGATGATGAAAATGAGTGGGAAGATTCGGAAATGAACTCGGCGAAAATGTGAGTAACATGGATTATCAAGATTCACACACTGTCATGTCTAGTGCCCAGAACATCGAAACTCTCTCTTACATTCTCAGTTCAATGTTCAACACATCAATAACCTTGAGCAACCTTTGAATAGTTTTCATACCCAAGAAAATTCTTTAATGGGTTACAATAAAGAGGAATTTATTCACGAAGAGCCTTTACAATATTATCAAACTCGAGAAATCCTAAAAGAAGATCCAGTTATGCATTCACTGAATAACTCAAACCTCTATATTCAAAATATTGAGAGTAGTAGTGAACATGTAATTCCATCAAACTATCAAACTCCAGTTATCAAAACTTTAAACCAAGAACCTTTATCTGTAGTTAACTCAAATACAGATGATTTAGTAAATATCCAGTCAGTGAACAATCTTTTACATCCAAGCCAACTGATACAAGAGAGCCTCATGCATGAGCAATCAATGGAATATACGGGTCGAACAATTCAAGGGATGCCTCCTTCATATGAAGAGATTCAAAATTTCTCGTCTATAGCTGAACAAGTAAACCATTCCACTTTGAATACCATGGAACCAGCCTCAAGCCAGACATTCCACCTATTAAATCGAGCAGAAGAAGACCATAATTTAGGAGAGTTCCATGAGCTACAAAACTCTCAAAATATTGAAATGATACAAAGTCTTGATGAAACTAATTTCCAACCGTCGGAGAACCAAGATGTTTGTAAAACACTGATTCTACAAAATGCTGAGCCATCTCAACATACAATGATTTTAAATTCTTTGGGACAGTCATATAATACCCCTAACCAAATATCATATGTTCCTCAAATAATTGACAGCCATAACCAATCCAATATATGTTTAGTTGATCAACCTTCTCGTGAATCAGTAGTTATTCAGACTCCCATGACTCAAATATACGATCCCACATTTCAAAACGCTCTACCTACTACCGTAGACATGACACATCAGACATCAAATAATGGACCTATTTTTGTATTGCTTTTGAAACAACCAGAACAATCTTCGTGATAATTACAATATTAAAAATGTAACAACTTGAAAATTTATACAAAACAAAAATATCCCACAATAATGTATGGGAAAAATTAAACATGATTTTTAAAAAAATACATAATAAACATGACTATTTAGAATCGGAAGCGAAATTAATGTCCAATACTTTATAAACAACTTCACTCACTCATTGTACAATGTACATTTAATCAACAGAGACATATTTCAAATCCAACACTTTCAGATTTTTTATTAATAAAATAATTACTTTTTTAATGATGCTTCAAATAAATAATAATAAAAATCAAATTGTGTTTTTAGGATAACTTGGGAAAAAAGAATTTTTTCTTACCTGTGCTACTCTTGTACGTACAATGTACAATCATAAATTCTGTAAATTCCATTATTTTATATAAATTCACTTCTGAGAATATATAATATTAGATAGTTTAAGTTTTCCTTACGATGATTTTTTTTCTTCAAGATATCATTTCAAAAAGTAGGTAACCTCATAAAGAAAGATATTATCAATGAAACTTTCAAAATAGATGGTTTAAAATACTTCCAAGTATTTTGTCTCGATTTTTTTTTTTTTTTTTTTTTTTTTTTCTTATAATTATAGAAATAAAATTAAAGAGTTTTATTGTCTTAGGCCTACTGATGAGTGAGGAAAAAGATGATCGAAAATCAATATGTTATATTCTAAATTTTGGATAACCTTTATGTTTGGAATTGAAAAAATATTTATCTTGATGGATGATGGATGTAAAAATATGTAAATGAATCTTTTGTTTTATTAAATTGTTATCTCTGTTGTTTCTTAGTACAATGTTGTTTTAATAATTATTGTAGTATGTACAATGATCACATGTACATTTGGCGAGAAAAAAGTTATCAATGAAACTAAAGGGCTAGACTACAGACAAATGAACTCCAATGAATTAGTATACATATTATATGTATGTGTATATATTTTGTAAATATATTTGTATCATCTGAATTATGTAAGTAAGATATAAATAAGTAACAATAAGAACAAAAATAATTTTACAATACCAAATTGATAAAAATGTATTTAATGTACAATACTAGCTTTAAATAAATTTATCTCATCATTTTTTACATTTTCTTGGAGTTAATAGAGTTATTATAAAAAATAAAGGATTTTAATGTACACCAAAATTCGAATGACCTAGAATATTAAAGACATGGCAAAAAAAATACATATTGCAATTTGTGGGTTCTAATTTCTTATTTAAAAAAAAAAAAATTCTATAAAATTCTAAAAATAATTCATAATAAATATATCATAATTTTATTATTTCTTTTGTTTATCCATCTAGTTTTAATAAATGAAATAAAAAAAATGTAAAAATCTATTTATTTCTCCAATAAAAGAAAATATTAATATTGAGGACTACTTTGTAAGGACAACAAATTTTGATTACTATTTGTTTGTATTTTGCATATTTTGTATCATATTTCATTGTATTATTTACTGTACTTTACTCATTTTTGTAGGAACTTGTGCATTATTTTGCGGAATCATAGTTTCTTTCTATCCATCTCAATCCTCCTTCATTTGTTGAATAGTGAAATTTTTTATGCTGTTTTTGTTTTTATCATTATTGTGTTCATGAAAATAAAAAATACATACTTTTAGTATGTATCTAATTAGAATGTGTGTTTTCTTGAATTTTATCATTTTGATTGCATAAGTATTTTTAATTTATCATTACAGTACCTATAGATTTAAAACTATTGTATACCCCTAAATTTTCTTTTCATTACAATTCAGTATACTTTGCTCTATTTCTGCTGTACTTTAGTTAATAAATAATTCTTATTTTTAACTTAAATAACGGGGTGTCCTGCTTTCATCTGTTATTTTATTTTTTGGAAACAATTAAAGCTACAAAAAGTGACTAATTGCAATACTTTCTTTGCCTTAAAGGTTATAAAATTTAAAAGTTTAATATATTCCCTCATAACTCATTAGCTTAATTAAGTGATTTTTCCTTCAAGGTCAACTGATTTAGTCTGGCATACTTTTTTGGCATTGGAATAAATTATGGATTTTTAACTTCGTCTTTTGTCGTTTTTTAGCCACAGAGTTGTAATTTTGACAGCTTTAACAATTTTGGACCGACTTTCAGAAGTATTCTTGAAAAAAAAACATTAATTCATAATATTAATAAATTAGAAGCAAAACTATATAATTTTGTGTGGAGCTTATGGAGATGAGATGAGACATAAAATGGAAGAAAAGGAAGCCTCATCCCATAAATAGCAGGTTCAGTATCTGAAAGTTGGTCGAGAACAATTTACTCTTTAATCTTTGTTTAAAAAAATCTCCTAGATAAAAATAAAAAAATTATCAAAAAAATGTACATTATTGTACAATTACTTGCTTCCAATATAATCTGAAACAAAATTTAATAAAATAATAGATTAAAAGGGACACCTGGTGTATTTATGCACCATTTTTATAGACATTTATTGTAATCCTTCGTTGTTTACCAGTAAGTACCTATAGAAAGGTATTTTATTACACTTTTAAGGTAGGTTTCATAATATACCTCTAATTGATATAAAAAAAGCACTGCACTTCTTTCAATCATACTAATTGAATACTAATTAAATTAAAATATAAAATTCTTAAATTATAATATTTTTTGCCATTAATCCTAGAGCCGAAAAAAATATTGAAAACTGGTTTTCTAATTAACAAAATTTTGTTTGGTAAAGAAGGAGTCACAACTTTCATACAAAATATACCGATTTAAAAAATCATACCGATTCAGAGTATTCTATGAATCATATTAATTTATTTTCAAACACCTTTTTATAAAGAGAAATAATGTGTAAATAGCTTTCTTTATGTTTGATTTACCTATCTTCCTAATAGATTCATATTAAATAATACCTTTTTTGTACCTACCTAATAATTATAATTTTCTTTTGAGTTATTTCACAAATAAGTAATATTTTTATTGAAAATTATATAGACTAGTAAACTTGTATCTACACTGTACTAACCCTGAAATTAAGTTGATTTCATTTTTATGATATGGATATTCTCCATCCCAACCAAAATGTAAATTTCAATAAAAATCCTTCTGTCCGTTTTAAAAAATTTTATGTATATATATTGTATAATGCTATTTACATCATTATACCCATAGATATTATTATACTTACTGTCTTTTAAAAAAAATATTGTTTATTATTTTATTCTCTTTTGATTTTTGGAACTGATACAGTTGAAAGAAATACATTGCTATACCTACATTATGAAAAAATTCTACTTTCTTGTTCTTTTTTCCTTTTTTTACTGTTACTGTTTTGAGTTTTAACCTCACGATTTTGAGCTGACTGGTTTTCCACTGAGCGCAACATATCGTTTCGAAGCTTTTCAATATCAAAATCTTGATAAAACGAGAACCTTGCAACATTTTTAGGTGCCCGTTGTTTTTCTACAATAAAACCGAATTATTATTTTGATTTCAGTTTTTAGATTATTTTAATAAGAGTACAATAAATTTTTACTCTTTAAGAATACTTTAACTTTTAATTTTTACATTTTGTATCCTTTGCATTTTAGGTGTACCTACATAATTATGTTTGAAAAAATACTCTCGGGTTTGATTCCTGGCGGTGACAATATTATAATATTCAGAACACAAAAAACGGCTTCCTTTATTATCTTAACAATAGGTTTATACTTTTCCTTCTGAGCTGTCTTAATTGAAAAACTGTTGCAATTTGTGAATATACCTATACTTTGGAAACATTTTGTCGCGAAGAGTTGCGAGACAAAGTGCCTCGAAAGGTTTCGAAACAAAATGTTGCGCTCAGTGAAAAACTCGCTTACACTCTTTCATGGAGGGTAACCACCAGGCGAGATTAATGCCCAAAGCATTTTCTACCACCTAAACCTCAGAGTCTAATAAATTATTATGTGGTCACAAACCCAAATTAATCAGGAAAAAATTATGCACTAGGTGGGATTCGAACCAACGGATCTCCACGCTACCTGGATTACCAGACTAGCGCGTTAATCACTTGACCACCAGTGCACGGTGTGGTGTGATTCCCCCTAATCGTCTCGCTGCCGCGTCTGCCTAGGTTCCCAGGCTCTCGTCCTGCAACGCAAGGGCAAAACAAAAGAAAAAGATGAGTGTTTCACACACAGCCTTCTTTATTTCGTAGCCATGAAACAGGAGCTACTGTAGACGCTTGTGGTCTGAGTTGTAGCCTGCCCATCCCGTCGTATGCTTCCCCTCTGATGGGCGAGAAGTGACACAATACTCCCATTCAGGTGCTGGGTCAACACGAGCGCACCGGAAGGTATCCCTTACAAACAACTGTAACCAAGTTTTGAATACAATTTTTTGTCGGTGCGGGGGTTCGAACGTTACGGGGTTCCCCCGTATACGTCTCTGGGTCAGCAGTAGAACACTTCTTCAATCCATTTTCGATGGGTCGACTTCCCGATGCTTTGCAAAACGCAAGAATTGTAGGGGCATTGTTCCATTACAGTTACAGCTGATGTAGGATGAAGCAAGGAGGATGGAGGAGATCGTATACATGCGCGGATATAGCCCTCTTGTACTGGGGGGGCACAATTGCACAATATACCTAACTAGCGGGTTGCACCCGCCGCTTCGCAAGCCTATCACACACATAAAATGTTAATATTTTTCGTGTCACTCATCCATTTCTTATCCTTACTCGACGTAGCTCAAGAACGGCTCATCAGAATTTCGCGATCAATATCATCAATACCGTAAGACGGGGTTACTTTGCTCCACTTTTAAGATATTTCTTACAAAATGTTGAATAACTTTTTTATTATTCCAAATAAACAATTAATTAATAATTCATTTTGTAGGCAAGGACATTGTTTTTCAATAAAAATTAGAAACTTTCGTTTTCCATTTGCTAACTATGAAAAAAAACTCAACTAATCTTTGGAGCAATTTTACCCCATAGGTGGGGTTACATTGCACCACCTGTGATACGCTGTAGGAAATCCCTATTTTAGACGTAGTGGAGCAAAATAAAACTGCTCAGTTTTTATAGCATGTGAGAGAGAATTTAAAACTAAGAAAACAGAAAAAAAAATGGTGAAAAAATATTGATTTTTCATGTAGGTACCATTTATTAAAAAAAGAGTTAAAATTCATATAAATGCCTAGAAATTATCCAGCCATAATTTAAGGGAAAAAACTATGATCAACTTTGAGAACTGATAACAGCAGCAACAACTTGTTGAATGAGTGTTTTGATCATTAGGCACGACTGTCAAATCATAACAATTATTTTGGGAGGATTTATTTTTAGATACAGTGCATTCTGTTTCCACGAGAGGGCTGCACATGTGCACATGATGGACATAGAGTGGAGCAATTTTACCCCTTAAGGCGCAAACTAAACCCGTCTTACGGTATGTCAAATGAAAGCTCCAACCCTTGCAAAAACATTTTTGCATTGAGTTAATAGGTCATCACGACAAATTTTGAAAAAAAAATGTCATTCAGGTCAAAAAAACGTAAACACTTTTTGTTTAACCATCCATTGTATGTCCTTACTCGACGTAGCTCATCAACGGCTCATCAGAATTTCGTAATTGATATCTCAAATGAAAGCTTGAACCCTTGCTTAAAACCTCCTCGTTGATACGCCGCCGCCGCGGCGCCATCACGACAAATTTCAAGAAAGTATGTCATTTAGGTCGAAAAATTTCATTAATCCATTATTGTCCTTACCCCGTGTAGCTTAACCCAAGAGATATATTCCCTGATCCAAATGAACCTACTCGTATGGGTAAAATTTCAGGTTTCTCGAACAATCTGTGTGGATTTGACAACTTTATTATATAGGCATTGCTAATTATTGGTCTTAATAGAATTGTCAATTATTTTGGGGCCCGTGCCCCCCTAACTTATTTAGATAACTTATTTAGATCTTATTTAGACAACCCTAACTTTGCTTATCCTATAATAAGGAAAGTATTGTATTTTTTAGGGGATTAGGTACCTATTATGAAATTTGAGAAACACCGCTTGCCGAAAAAAACTGGGGGGGCACGTGCCCCCAGTGCCCCCCCTATATCCGCGCATGATCGTATAACCTGGAGATTTTGCAGATAGCTATTATGGTTGTGAGGTGATAGGTGATATTTCTCGAATAATATACAGGATAGTGGTGTGTATACATATAACAAGCAAGTTGAAAAGCACCACTAATATAATAGAGTATAGTCGATTGATTAGAACGCTAAAAAAATGGGAACAACAGAACTATATTCAGAAATGAACATGACTGACATACGTAAGAATATGCCGATTTGCCGAGGCATAGTGGTTTTAGTAGCCGTTATATTGTACTTCTTCACACTTTTGTCAGCAAGGATTTTAAACAATTAATAAACTTAAAAACAGGGTTGGTTTAAGAAAGTTATAAAGACTTGAACTCTTCAACATTTACCAGCTCATATTACTGGTCCTTTCAGTCTAATAGAGAACATATAATAAGTATTTATCAAATCTCTTTTTCAGGGGCTCGAGCTGTGTGTCGCTCTCAATTTTTTTTATTCCATCAACACATTTTTGGCTCTTTTGTTGACCTTAATAAAACTCATTTTCTGTCGGTCTGTGTGTAAGTAATAGGTTGGCGCCTTAACGGCGAAAGCTAGAGATCTGAAATTAGCCACACAGAGGTCCGTCTTTTTTTTTTGAGTCGCTAATGTTGAGCTACACCGAGTAAGGAATCAAAATGGTTGTGTGACGGACAACATTTTATTATTGTTTCAGGACTTTACTGCATTTTTTCCCCGGAAAGTTGAGATTCGTTATTTAGGTTTTTATTTAGACACCTTTACCCTATACCAGACACCTTTTTCACTCAACCTACAAGGTTGTAAAACTGCTACTGCATCCCATTTTGACCCAATGACGAAGATACTAAGCGCGAAATTCAGTCTCCGTGGTGTAATGGTCGTGACTACTGCCCGTACTCCCTATAGAATTCCCGGTTTGGGCAGACTTATCGAAGATAATTCTGTTCCCTCCAAACACGTGAGACTGCCATTTCCGGTCCTACCCAAGCTGGGTAAGGGGTGATGTGGGTAAATGGTACGATTCCCAGCAAATAGAGGATAAAACCCCCATCTTGACTACTTCAAATCAGGATGTTAAAATCAAATAGAATCAACTGGTCACAATAGATCTAGGGTCAAGGGGGTAATTACGAACGATTTTGAGCTACATTTTATAAACATATCTGTAACCCTGAGTTGCTTTTGTAAAATCCATGTCTTGTGATTTTTTTGGTATATAGACTTATTTAGCATTCTAATGGTGCATTATAAATAGTTTTGTGCATACTGTAGTATCTGTTTAGTGGTGTTCTTATTTACCCCCGCCTGTTCGCATTTACCCCCGCCTGACGGGGGTAAATGGGAACACATTATACAATATTAAAAACGAACTTTTTAATGGCAATATGTGCTTTTTATGTACAAATAATACACCAAAATTGTACTTTGTGTCTTTAGCCACCTGTATGACAATATGCAAAGTTTATGGACACACAGGATAGTGGTTTGAATCCTAACCACGAAGGTAGTCAGCTCTTATCAAATAGGGTACCTATCTCTATCTTGCAAAAATAGTAATAATAATAATAATTTCGTGTCCGTGAGATAGGTAAAGATACCTAAATCACGGTGGTGAGAGGATTATATGGAGGCCCAGATCCAATGTCTAGGCTCCTTTCATGTCCATTGATTCTATTTGGTTTTAACATCCTGACTTGAGGTAGACAGGACGAGGGTTTCACCCTCCATTTGCTGGGAATCGTACCAGCTACCCACATTAACCTCACCCAGCCTGGGTGGGGCCGGAATCGCCAGCCTTACATGTTCGGAGGGGACAGAATTTTCTGTGCGAATTGGACTACGGGCAGTAGTCACAACCGTTACGCCACGGAAGCTGGTAATAAAAGCATAATAATAGTAATAGTTAATTATGAGAGCTTTTGAAAGGTGTTTTATATATTTTTTAATTTTTTTTTTTTTTTACAGATTTTGGTTTTATCAATAGTTTCTAGGTAATTGTCAATCTCAGATTTGTTTTCTTCTACCTTCATTTCTTTCTTCTTTTTTGAAACTGTTCCCCCTATATTTCTTTTCGTTTTCTACACTTTCATTTTTCGTCCTTTCTTTTGCTATGTTCAAGTACACAAATACCTTCATTGGGTCCAATACATTAGGGTACTAATATCTTGGTACTTCTTACAACCTCCCAGTATTTCAGGATTTTGAGCCTTACGTTTGGAAAATTCTACTTTGGTTTGCGGAATCTCAAAACACTGCCGTTGCTCTTCTGACAGCCAGGTTGCCATTAAAAACATCTAATACGATAGCAGATATCATTTGTGCTTCTGTATACAAAGGAGGTGGTTTCTTCATCTTGTAGTTCCGGGGCATTCTGATGAGTGTTTTGATAAATACAAAAAAGTTATAGGGTAAAACAAACACCCAAAATATGCGTTCGTAATTACCCCATAGCAAAAAAATGCGGGGGTGCTTCTCTTGTGAATTTTTAACCATTCTATAATTATAAGAAGGGCGAAATTAATAGACAAAATCGAGTTTTTAGGCACTGGTTTTTATCATTTAAAACAGAACGCAAAATTTTATTTTGAACTAATTTTTGGCCCAATTTATATTTTCATTTTATGAACTCTAACTGATTAGTCACGATGACCTATACTTTTTATTTTGTTTCTTGTAGCCTTTACTGAGTTCTAGATATCATATAATTATGTTTTGTCAGCTGAATGTGGCGGAAAATGATCAACTCCATTCACGGGAGCTATGCAGACAAAACGAATGATCTCAGTGTGTGGATATGTGTGTGGGTGTGTGTGCGCGCGTGTGTGTGTGTGTATAATTGTATATACAGGGTGTCCCACCAAAGTTGGACACCTCAAACCACTCGGCCTTGAAAGATTTTTTGAAAAATAAAAAATCCTAGTTATTATTATAAGTTATTAGCGGTGAATGAAAGGTATAAATAAACGCTATCCGAATGTTGAGGTGATCCTCCGCTCAGCCCTCACAATAGACGACTTTTTTTCTTGTCTGATAAGAGCCGCATTTTCCTTTTGGATTAAAAAAAAGTCCAGGTTCGGTGTTTTCCATCTTTTTCCAAGTCTAGCTTCCCCATAGTTCGTGAAAGAAAAATACGTTTCGGTACTTTTAAAGATAAACAATGGAAACATGAAAACTTAACCAGGAATAAAAAAAACGGAAGCAAGAATTTTAAAAATCCATTTTAGTTAACTAAAAATTTCCTTTCGTTTTTTTCCCAAAAGAAAAATGACTTTCTTCCAATTCGTCCATTTTATTCCATTTGAATCCACTTTTGTTAGAAATAAAAATACGGCTAAGTTTGGACGCATTTTTTCAAGCTGTGCAGTTGGCAATGCTGTATCTATATCTCACGTGTTCGGGATTCGTAGCGGGAAATTTTAAAATTTCAATGTGTCAGTAGTGTCTCACACTACTAGTGGGCCTAGTGGTAGTAACTAGTAATTTGCTGAATTGATAAAGGGAGTGTGTTTAGGTATTACTGCTAGTCTGCTCCTTCCAGTGTCTCCGTTCTTCCTCTAGTACAGTAAATGTGTTATTGAGAGTGATATCGTACCTTCTTTATGATAGTGAACCTAAAACAGTCAAAATATCTTATTTACAATACTAACATTACCTACTTCTCCTCAAGGAACATAGGTATCCCATCCCATGAAAATCTCATGCTAATTGACTAACTACTAATAAATGGAACTTCTTCAACATTATATATTTTGCTAGAATCCATACGTCAAGATGAAGCCCAAACCATTGAGGCAGAAACAAGGAAAAACCTTCACTGTAAGTTCCTGAAACAATCTTCTTTAAAACTTTGTCAATTTCTAGTTTGTATATACTCGGGTATGTACTTGTAATGTCCAACACTGGTTAACATTCCTATTGAAGAATAGACTCATGCAGGGGTTCTACCAAAGAACACTTTTTGCGAAACCTTTGTTTACAAAACTTGGATTCACTAGTGATTGGTTCTACAAATTTTGAAAAACAAATGGGGATTGGGAATGATAGTTCCAAAGGATTTGTCAAATTATTGCTAGTGCAGTAAATCAAGGGTTTTCTATCCAAACTGAGTTAGAGTATTTTTTGTAATATGCCTAAGGTAGCATAAAAGAAAGAGCCAAAATTTAAAAATTTCTAGAGCATAAACAGGAAAGCATAAAAACAAGAAAATCTAATTCCCTGAAGCTACCAACATTGCCAAAAATTAATCAAAATTTTTAAAGGGTAGGTACAGCCAGGGCTGCGGAGTTGGAGCTGGAGCCGGAGCTAAGAGCCGGAGCTTAACATTTTTTGGTCTGAAGAGCCGGGCTGGAGCCGGAGCCAATTATTTTAGTAAGAGGAGCTGGAGCCGGAGTCGGAGCCAAATTTTCAAAAACTTGGCTCCGCATCCAGCTCTGACTTAAAAATGAATTACTAGTATTTCCTCTCTGAAAAAAGTTATATTTTCTTAAGGACACTTTAATTCTTCGAAGTTAAATAAATGTACAAACCTATGAACAAAATTTTACTCGTTTAAGCACAAACTTATTCAATATTGACCAATTAGATATCAATTTTTTTTTATTATTTCTCAAAAAATAATGAGTGGTTTTTTTATTTATTATTATTATTACCTATTAAAAATAAATAACCTACTCCACCACATCCACTATTCGAGCACCATCTCAAATCTAATGTAATAAGTTTATGTACAATAAAATACAATACAAAATCTAAAATGTACCTAAGAGTTATTAATTTGTGATTAATGGTTCTAGATAAGGGGAAAAGTTATGTAAGTGTTTAAACACATTTTTCGATACAACCAATGATAGGTATTCAGTTTATACTAATATATACATTTTGTATTCAATAAGATGCACATTACTGGAGCCAGGAGCCGGAGCCGGAGCCAGTTTTTTTTCTCTTAGCTCCAGGAGCCGGAGCTGGAGCCGGAGCTAGAAAATAATACAAAGAGGAGCTGGAGCCGGAGCCGGAGCTCAAATTTTTTCCGCAGCTCCGCAGCCCTGGGTACAGCAAATCTTGTAACTCTCTTTGCTGAAGTTAACAACAAAAAGGTATCAATACCTCAGTTATGAGATGGTTTACTAAGATTTTTTTTCTCTCAGAGTATTAAAAATCCAGTACTGGCAATGGTTATTTGCTTTCTATTTTATGATATATTTTTGCAAGCAAAACCCTCAATTTTCTGCACTAGCACCAATTTGACAAATCCTTATCGAATGAACGTTCCCAATCCCTGGTTTCTGTTTTTCAAGATTTGTAGAACCAACCACGAGTGAATCCAGGTTTTGTAAATTAAGAAGGTTTTGCAAAAAGTGTTTTTTGGTAGAACCCGTCATTAGGCCTTGTCTAACCAAAATTGAAGAAAAAAAATTAAACAAAAATAGATTCATAACCAACCTCAGTAGCTTAATCAAAAAGGTGGTGGACTTGTAATATGGAGGTTGGTGGTTCAAGTTCTGATTTAATCAAATATGTAGAAGAGTGAGTTTGAGTAGTTGTGATTAACACAAATATAATAACTTAAAAAAAAAAAAATAATAATAATAGATAAATGAGATAATATCTCATTAATTATTAAATCTCATTATTATTAAATCTATCGACCATATTATGGTAAAGGGGCTATTTGCCATATCAGTACCTTATGGGCTACTTGTCATAGCAGTACCTCAGGTGTCCTTCCTGTGCATACTCTGACCACAGCATAGAGTAAAAATTCACTGTTACTGAGTAGTGTAATTGACATGGATTGCATGCATGGTGACCTGGGTTCAATCCCCAGCAGATTAGACATTTTTCTGCTCTGTACTTGGACGATTTTAAGGTCCCCTCATATCTAGTGAGAAAAAATGGCAGAAAACTATGTGACTTTTCAAGAAAATTTATTTTCAGACCCTTTATAATTGTGTAATAATAATACAATATAACATAACATTATCATTATTATTTTAACTGCCAAAACAATATGCTATTACCCATTTGAAATGTGATCCCCAGTCTAATTATTACATACTTATTTGTCATTTCAGTTCCAACCATTTTCAGAAAGAATCACAAATTTGGACATCGATATATTTCATAGAGTTGGTCACAAAAATGAAGAAGTAGATAATGAACGAGAAACATTCTTCTACCAGG
The DNA here is from genome assembly GCA_024516035.1 of Bactericera cockerelli. Taxonomy (NCBI): domain Eukaryota; kingdom Metazoa; phylum Arthropoda; class Insecta; order Hemiptera; family Triozidae; genus Bactericera; species Bactericera cockerelli. The sequence goes on along the minus strand of CM044959.1, from coordinate 25,521,724 downwards.
CAATTGTCAAGTGGAATGGTTTGAATACATCAGAAAGTTACAATGACCTTTGCAAAGAATTAACTCATCATGTTAAAATTCTACCCCAAGTCATTGCTCAGAAGGAAAAACTAATCAACACACTGGTCAAATATTTGCAATTGAAAAATGAATTTTCTCTTGAACCCACATTAGAGTAAGTTATGCATGGATAGGTACATATTTTGTCAGAGTGAAAAATTGAAGGTAGCCATGAAAATATTAATTTTTTGATCACAAAATCTTTCAACAGCAAAAAAATCAATTTCTGTCCTTATGTACTTCATTAGCTCATTCCATTTGGCAGCAGACTTGTACCTATGGTTTGAGTCCCAAGTATTGGGAATATTCATTAATTATGACATCACTCTTGTGATTAATACAAATATATACAGGGTGGTCCATAAAAGTGTTGATACCTATTAATAGTAAGTCCACCCATACCTCATGAGGAAAAATGAGTAGCTGCTTTAATGTGAGCAGCTGAGCAGTGTCAGTGCGAAATTATGGACAAAACAAAATATGGTATATTATAATGGTAAAAAAAAAGTCTTATGATTCTGTGCTACCCACTGAAAAATGTGACATAATAACACAAATGAAAATTATTACATAATTTCATGGTAAGTGTGAAAATGCACTTTTTTTAAATATCTGACTGCCTAGATTTACATTTTTTTTTTTATGATATATTGTTTTTGTAAATTTCACACAATAAAAGACAAAATTGTGTTTTTTTGGGTTGTAGGTATTATATATTATCATTTTCAAAGTGTTGTTTAGGTATCAGTTTCTAGGGCTGAAATGGAGGTAAGTTGTGTGAGTTATTTTCAACATGATTTTTTTCATATAAGTGAGTTTTTGCAAAATAGTGTCATATTGAATTCAATGTCACACTATTTCAATTAAGGGAATTTATAAATTAGAATTGTTTCAGTCTCACATTATTTTTCATGTTTTCAAAACCAACAAGCACAATTCTTTTTCTCAAAACAAACACAAAAAGGCTTGGGTTTTGAAAATAGGTGTCTTATTTTCTTCAAATTAAGACTTGAAAATTTGCTTGCATGTGCAGAAACAAGTTTTCATGGAATAATTACACAAAGTTCAATTAACATCATGCTAATTTTGCTTGCAAAAACTGTCTATTTAATGAAAATTATCTTTTTCTTGTCACTTTTCAGATTTATTGTAGCATTGGCCAAAGACCTAACACATCAAGAATTCTATGAATATTTTCCTCGTATCTTTCCTCTCATCATAAACCTACTCTACTGCAAGGACTATGATCAAATAGAGTGGGCTTTCCAGTGTCTAGCATATTTATTCAAGATTCTTTGGAAACAACTTGTACAAAATATTGACAATGTACTTCACTTGTTACTACCACTTCTCAACAATACTCAATCATTGTATATTGTCAACTTTTCTGCTCAAAGTTTTGCATATGTTGCTCGTAAAATTAAGAATAGAAAACAATTTATCCATTTGATTTTAAAAGCACTTAAAAAACAACCTGAGGTGAGAACTATTTTCTTCTTCTTCTTCTTTCACAAATAATTATATATTGTATTTGATCCACAACATACTTTTAACAAAAAATAATGTAAAAGTGTTAAAAACACACACTTGTATGTTTAACAAATTTAAAATCGGTAGATTGCTATAATTCTCTAAAGGGTTATTAAATTTTGTATAGGCTTCACAAAAGAAGAACCGTTTTTTCTTCTTCTTTTTTTTCAATTTACTTCCTTTGTATTGAATCATGTGACAATTTTATTTTCTTGTTTTATGCAGGTACTAAAAAAATACTTTTGCCTCATTTTCAGGGCGAAGAGGGATGTGGCACATTACTTTTTGAAACTATCAAGGGTGTGTCTGGAAAACTTCACAGTTGCACACAAGGCTTCTTGACAGATGTCGTCAGTTGTTTGGGAGAAGAAAATATTGAGACTGAGTGCTTATCTCGAGTCTTGTCTTGTACTCTGAGTTTGTTAATATCAGAGCTAGAACCAGAGCAATGTACTATTGTGTGGCCCATATTACACGTAAGTCCTATTTAGAGTATTTAGGGATGTCAATACGCAACAGTATTTTATGTTCTAAACTAATTTAAATTATCATCAAATAATAATAATGCTTTTTCTTTGTGTTATTATGTCACAATTTTAGTGGGTAGCGCAGAATCATAGGACTTTACCACTTTAATTTACAATATCTTGTATTATTTTTTTGCCTATGATTCTGCCACTGGTCGCTGCTTCACATCAAAGCAGCTACTCATTTTTCCTCACGAGGTATGAGTGGACCCCGAACATCCAAGTACAGAGGAGAAAAAATCCTCCCCCGCTGGGAATCGAACCCAGGTCACTATGTGTGGAATGCCTAGCGCGCTAACTCACTCTGCCACAGTGACTACTAATTATCATCAAAAGTGACATTTTAAAATGAACATTTATATGAGTCTGTTACATTGAGGAACTAGGTACTTACTTGGGGCTCGAAGTATGCCCTGAAAAACAAAATAGAGAACAATTCTTTTATTTTATTATTTTTTTCTCATGGGTACTGGAAATTCCATTTCGTTAGCTTTGAAATTCCTCAAAACTATGCCTGTTTAGAGAGTCAAGATCTAACCTCCTGGAAGAAATTCTTAACCTAATCCTATTTATATTAATGTTCAACATTAAAATAATTTTATTTTAGAAGATTACTACAGTAAAAATGGATTTTTAAACAGGAGAAATTCATTGATTAGTTTGAAAAGAATAAGTATAGATTGTACCTATGTAGGTAACTAGGTAATAAAGTTGCCATATAAAAACCATTCATATTAGAGCGGTCTGGAAAATTAAATTTCGGAGGAAAAAAATATGTTTTCACAATTTTCAAATTTTAGCCACAAGCCCAATCTCGCGAGATTGGGCGAGAACTTGCGAGATCTGCTATCTCGTGGGTGCGAGATTTTTTTTATAAGATTATTTAACATTTCTTAAATCGTCTCTTTTAGTGATGAAAATCCCTTTAAGTACTGTTGTACTTTTAGGGACATTATCTTTGTCTTTTCACTGGAATTCCAACAATCTGATAATAATACAAAATCAACGTAAAATCATGATTAAAAGCATATTAATTTGTAGATAGATACTATGTCTAATTCAAGCACTATTTGTTGGGTTGTTTATTCCTCAGAAAAAAATATCAGAATTTCTTTTGGCTTGGCAAAAAGACAAGTCCAATCACTGGGAGCACTCCATTCTAAATATACTGGGTCTGATGAAAGTCATGGCTGTGTACAAGCGAGGAATTACAGTGACTCAACCAAAACCTATCATTGACGTGGTCATTCAGATGGTGCAGGATAAGAGTTTGCCAGAGTCTGTACTACAAGAGGTAGTCATCATTGCAGCCACTCTCCAGCGCTCCCCTGCTGTGAAAATATCCCAGGAATTTGCTTGCCAGTTGGCTTATAATGTGAGTTCCGAGATTTTTTTAATGACAAAGAGGTGAAAATTCACTATATTTAATAATTTACTCTACTTAACTTTTCTTTGTAGTCTACAATTATATAAATAAAAAAGTTTTAAATTCAATGAGATAATTCAAGTAAGGAACCTAAATTAGGAGTCTGTGTCCTCTTTCCAGAACTATATTACTGCATGGTAAAGTTAAATGCCAATTTTTGACAAAAAATTATAGTCACCTTTTTTTTTTTTTTTTTTTTTTTTTTGAACACAGAATGGGCTTCAGGCCTGTGGACAGGAAGGAGGAAAAATCTCTTTAATAGAGATACCAGGCCCAAGACGGCAGCATACTTATGTATACTGCCGCCATGTCGGAAGCCTGGTTATGTGAAAATGGAAGGCCATTCCATGAGAACCGGGTCTGTCCCCTGTAAGAGAGGAGAGCCCCGGATCCCATGGTTCCCTAGCCTTCCCTACAACCGACCACAAAACACTAAAACCTCCCACCCCTCCACAGACCCAATAGACTAATTATAGTCACCTTGTTTTTGGTATTCAGGTGCTTCGTATACCCCAGCGTCACCTGTACTTAGACTTCATTGAGCGGGTATTCAGCTGTGCAGGATTCAACACCCTGGTACTTCCCTCTCTGCTCAACTTCTGTGAGTCTGCTTCCCCTGATTCTGACCTATTGGAAGTCCTTACTAAGTTGGTACTGCACAAAGTTCCCTCCATAGCGCTGGGATCTCATTTTGATGAGTGGAAACGAATTCCACTGGATTTTACCAATAAGTAAGTCTGTACTTAAGTTTCTATGGAATGAAATCTTAAAAAAAGTCATATTTTGTAATATTTTTGTGTTAATCACGATGTGATATTAGAATTAATCAAACTTGATCTAGGAAATCTTTTCTGAACTTTGAACTCAAACCAAGGACCTCCGGTTACGAGTTCGCCGCCTTATCGATGAAAGTACTGAACTCGGTTTCTATGGAAAAAAGACAAATTAATAATAAATAAAAATCAGGTCAAACAAATACGTATTATTTATAATGATAGATTTTTTTACTCCTTACCCTAAAGTTTTTGCACCACTTGTGGGCAAAAAAGTGATGAAAAAAGAACTAGAAAATTTAAAACATGAGATGGTGAGATTTGCATCTTGCTTTAAATCCTATGCATAGGGCAGTGCGTTAGGCTAAGTTTCGGCCTTCCTCACGTAGTTTTTACATGACACAAAATTATTCATCCTTGTGTTTATCCGTATGCCAACATAATGAGACTGCGGATCTTAGCTGACAATATAAATTATAATAATGGACATTTATTTCTTCTGTACGAATAGGGAGAGTCCCTTCAGCAGTTGTTTTGGTACCATTATTAAGTGCTCAAATTCTAAAATCAATGAGGAAAAATGTATGCATTGGGTGGTTTTCTTAGCAATGGATCCCTGTGCTAGCTGGTCTAACGCCTTAACCTCTCGAGCAACAATACAATATGTTAAATAATGTGACTGAAATATTGTTTTGATTTTCAGGAAACGGAACAATCTCCTCTCTCACATGACTTCACTACTCAGTTCAAGTACCTCATCCACCGATGACATCCTGTGCACGATTCTCATAGCACCTCATGTAAACGCGCCTCCCCCTCTGCTATCCAAACTTCACTGTGCTCTCAACAAGCTACGCTCACACGATGTCAGCTCAGACACTCAGCGCTACATGTACACACTGCTTGTGGAGACTCAGCTAAGAATAGACCCGACCCAAGTTGATTTGGGTAGTATTCTGAGCGTGTTAAAGTCGAGTTTGAATGAGGTATGTTGGATATTTGTATTGCATACCTTCAAATTCAAATATACCTTTTCATTTTTCAATGAGTCTAAAACATAGAGAATTTTAACTTCTTAAAAAAAATCAGTGTTGACATGCGTTATAACTACAACATTCAATTAAATTGCCATGTCTTTGATTTTTTTCGTCTAACATAGTATGATTGTTCTTTTACAGGTGTGTGCTCTTAGGACTGTAGATCTATGTTTGAGTGTTCTAGAGGTAGATGTTGCAAGTCTGGACCAAGCTCTGACCTCAGAACTGAAGAGACTGTGTGTGGACAATCTGTGCTCACCCTATGCTCAGGTGAGACTTAGACCTACCCATTGAGATCCAGTATGTAGAAGTTAACTGAACTCACAGCTGTAAATTTTTTGAGTTTCATGGGTTAGAAATAAAATATAGTGGCAATGGATCAGCAATCTTCTGCATACTCTTTGGTATCTGAACTAGGTTGCTCCATAAATCTATAGGAGTGAGTGTGGTGGGGTTGGCTGCACAGTTTAACAGGTGATGTGTGGTGTGAGTACAAGTCCAGACTGATAAGAGTTTTTGAGAATCTTAGTTGCACTAGTTTCCCTTGGAAGGTCTTTTTCTTCTAATGGAATTGGTGGATGATTACTAGGCACACTCTTGATTTGATTTGTATCTAGATATAGCTTTAGTGATATTATCGGTGTCTGTATACAACTATACATCTGTATAATTGTATATGTTAGACCAGATTTTAACGGTCTAAAATTTATTCTAACAATAAAATGTCTTGAAGTTGTTGGTTCACTTGCTTTTTTCCTACGCTCATTCATTATTAGTATGTTAACTGAACATTTAAGTATGTCAAAATTCTGATGTTGCTTTGCTAATGTTGTTTTATCCAGATCCGAACGCTCTCCTCCCACATTCTCACACTACTCGAACCTCTGAACTCGGAACTAGAGGCCACCGTCTTCACACTGATCCACCAGGCTGAAACCACCGAGATCACACTCCAGACCTACCGAGACAAACTGTCGCTCCTGCAGAAACTGGAGACCTACCCGTGCCTGGCCAGTCTCAAGTACATGTTCGGCGTGCTCTATGTCAACTTCTCGTTGCTATGGAAACCGGTCTGCGGCAATATAGTGGCTTTGGGTGACACAATGCCCGTTGGCGAGTTCTGGCCCGAGTATGTCAAGATGTTGGGCCATCTCAAACAAACTGAGAGTGAGTCTTTTTTCTTCTGAATATCAATTCATTTTTAGACACAAAATTAATAATTATAATAATGATAACTACATACCTTCAAACTTGTAATTTCCAAAATCCAAAATTCCGATTTTTTTATTTATTTACTATCTGGCATGAAAACATCAATTCTGCTTGGTTTTGAAGTTACCTTTGTCTCAACGCTACATGAAAACCAGGATAGTAACTGTTTTTTTTCCCAGAGTTTGGAATTGGTATGTATTTTGTCATACTATGACAGAACTTTATTTTTACTCGAGGTTGAAATTGAGAGTTTAATTTATAGTTATCTAAATTTTTAACCTTAAAATGGTGGCAGTTAGGAACCTATTTTTCAAAGGGATGTTTATGAATTTTGTACTGAATTACTCATTATGTTACTTCTACTCTGATTCTCAGATCACGAGTACCCGAGTATAGACTCGAAATTATCGTTTCTCAACGAACATCATTCGCTTCTCACATCCCTCACCGACAAGCCAGACCATGGCAATGTGAGAGTGCTACTTTGGGAAACGCTAACTCAAATGAAGAAGCTCATAGGTTTGAAGAATCGAGATTTGGCGGCGCTGTTTCTGGACTTTGTGAATGAGGAGTTCAGCAGGGGCGACGCTGAGGTGGCGCGGGTGTGGAATATTCGCGCCCTGAGGAGGGGGAGGAGAGGAGAGGAGGGGGAGGAGAGGAGGAAGGAGGAGAGGAGGAAGAGAAGGAGGAGAAGGCGAGGAAGAGACTGAAGAAGTGAGTACGGATGGCTTGAATGGATTTAGCGGGTTTTCGCGCATTTGCTTTCATAGAGATAAAAAATCATTTTTTTAAAACTTTATTTGCAAACAAGTTGCCTTTTTTATTTACAATTATTGGACATACTCGTACATAAGTACATAATATACAAAATAATCAATAGAAGCTGAGTTGGAGTATAAAAAACAATAGAAATGTTACAACTTACTACAAATAAAAGAATAAGAAGAAAATCATAAAAAATCATTTATTAAAAGTCGTTTTCGACTTTTAATAAATGTACAATATGAGTTTTTGTCATAGTTGATCATAAATGAAATAGGTAGTGTTAATTCTTAAAATAATATGTATAATATGGGGTTTTTTTATATATAAACCCACATAATATATTCCTCTACCCATCACAAAAAAAAAAATAACAAAAAACTCATTAAATTACTTCCAAGGACCATATCCATTAACTTGGATTTTTTTTCTCCAAAATTAAGAAAAGTAATACTGCGGCAGTTTTAGCTGATATCGTTTTTATTTTCCCTCAATCATGTAAGAATAAATTATTTTTAATTCAGATTTTATTTGAAAATGTCAATCGTGTGTTTCATTTACAGTCAGAAACTGAAGACCAGCCCCCAGAGAAGGACAGGAAAAGCAAAAAAACGAAAACTAAGGAGTAAGGAGGACAACGAGCAAAGTCATAAGAAACGAAGAAGTTCATTAAATAATTACACAAGTGGAGAGGAAGCTATTGAAGAGGTATTTAATTTTTTTTTCTAGTTTTAAAAAAGGAAGCAAAGTAATTATGATGAAGCACATACCTACTTACACTTTTTATCTTAAATGATTTACCGACTTATCAACCAGCTCAATAATGTTAAAGTATAAATTAAGGAAAGAGATGTATTTCTTCAAATTAATGTCAAAAGGTAGAAACGACTTTCTATAGCCTATTTTTATTTATAGAAAAAATAAATGAATATAGTGTTCTCCACCACGTTATTCTAGTTTTCTCTTCTCTCTCTCTCCCCTCCTTCTCTCTCTCTCTCTCTTTCTCTCTCTCTCTCTCTATCTCTCTCTCTCTCTTCTCTCTTCTCTCTCTTTCTCTCTCCTCTCTCTCTCTCTCTCTTCCTCTCTCTCTCTCTCTTCTCTTCTCTTCTCTCTTTACATACAGGGTGTTAGATTAGGATATACAGTGTGTAACAGTCTCTCTTCTCTCTCCCTCCCTCTCTCCCTCCCTTCCTCCCTCCCATCCAACTGGTTTCCTGCTCCAGCAGGTGGCTGCGGATGCAAGCTCCACCAGTCTGAATTTTCCTTCTTTCAGGTAGGTACTACACCTTTGCAATTACTGAATTGTCGTTTTAGTTATATTTTCTAATTTTAGTTTTTTTTTAATTTTTATCATTTAAATTTAATAACTATCTATGTATTTTTATTTTAATATTGACTTTTGTACCACATGTCCATGTAACATTTTGTACAATAAATAAATAATTGAATTGAAGGCAAGCAAAGCCAGTGCCGGCGGCAACCAATTCAAGACGAAGCGCTCGCGAGATGCTCACAACCGGAACTCCATGCGGCTGTTTCTGGCGCACTTCAACGTGATGGCGGCCATGCCTAACCCCAAGTCCGTGCACCGGGAACCGGAGATACGCAGAATATACGAGGAGTTCCTGTGTCACAGGTTAGCTGGTGATGTGTTTGTTGAGGAAGCTGTGAATGTTAGAGGGTGCATTAAATGCTAATTGCCTAATTATGAGACAAGCTTGGATTTAATCTTATTATTAAAAATAACATAGAATATATACATACTATAATAATAATAATAAGCCCTCTGACACTCTGTACAGAGCACGGGCCTCCCTTTTTGGGGTTTTATTTTGTTTTTACAGATACATTACATAAACAAGATATTCAAATTATTGTTACATAAAAACATAAAATACCATACCTATAATTTCTTTTTATATTTAATACAACTCTATAATCCTAAACTATTTTTTTTTTTTTTTTTTAGTATTAGTAACTTAATACCTTTTCCAAACTAGGTTTTTGGTAGGTATTTTTAGAATTTATGTGTGTTTCTAAAGATTTATTTCATTTAACATTTATCTAAATATATTTTTTTTTTTTTTCAAATTCTTTTGTTTCTTTTAATTTATCTTCTTCCTTCATATATCTACATAGTTATAACTTAACTTTACATATTTTTTTATTTATTTTTTATTCATTTATCTTTTCTTCTACCGCTTTTTTCCATTCTAACCGATCTAATGCTAGATTTTGCCAATTTGATCCCATAACTTTCCTAACCTCTTCACACCATCTCATCCTTTGTCTTCCTCTATTTCTCCTTCCTGTTGGTTTCCAGAGTGTGACCACTCTAGTCCATCTCTTCTTTTCCATTCTCATTATGTGACCTGCCCATTTTATTTTCATTTTCTTTGTTATTTTTTCAATATTTTCAACTGGTGCTAATCTTTGAATGGTTGTATTTCTCACTCGGTCAGATTTCTTTATTCCTAACATGCTTCTCATCATTGTGGTTTGGGTAGATCTAAGTTTCATCAGTTGGCATTTCTTTAGCGACCAGGTTTGACTGCCATAGTATAAACATGGGAATATACAACTGCTTAGTATTTTTACTTTTGCTTTAATTGATATTTTTGATTTGAATATACCTTTTAGGGCCCAATATTTTTTCCAGGCCAGACTTCTTCTTCTATCTAACTCTTGGTCCATTCTGTTATCCAGTGATATTAACTGTCCAAGATAAATATATTCTTGAACTTGATTAATTATTTTGTCAACTTCTATATGGCCAATATTTCTTGTACTTAAAATTTTTGTTTTTTCAGTATTAATCTGTAGTCCAAATTTGTTGCTTTCTTTTTCCAACTGTCCCAACATTTCCTTAAGTTCAGTCTCATTATTTGCAATCAAGACAACATCATCAGCAAACCTTAAATTATTTAGTTTAATATTTCCAATTTTTATTCCATAATTTTTCCAGTCCATTTTATTAAATATGGACTGCAGCACATTAATAAAAAGTGTTGCCGATAAAGGGCAGCCTTGCCGGACGCCCCTGCTGATATTGAAGGTTCTTCCTTTCTTGTCTGTAGATATATACGCCTTGTTTTTATTATAAATTGTTTTTATTATACTAATAATTTTTTTGGACACTGTTAATCTTTCCAAACTTGACCAAATTTTTTCCTTTCTGATAGAGTCAAAAGCTAGGGAATAGTCCACCATACCAAGAAAAATATCTATATTGAATTCTTTACATTTTTCAATAAGTTGATTCACTGTCTGTAAATGATCTGTTGTCGAATAAGAGGGACGAAATCCAGCTTGTTCTTCATCTTGATCTTTGTTTATTTCCCCTGATATTTTCATTTGTATTATTTTTGTAAACAGCTTGTAGAAATTGGGGGCCAGACTTATTGGGCGGTAATTTGAAACTATGTCTCTGGGACCTTTCTTATGAAGATACGGTAATAATTTTTTAAGATATATCCGAGACACCCAAATGGTTCGAACTGAGAAAACAACCCTCTCGAGCAAAATCATGCGAACAAACCCAGATTATTATTAAACATATTAGATCAAGTTTTATTTACATAGAATACATACATAGATATTAAAATTAACAAAACAAAACTTGATCAAGGGCGGTGCTAATGCCAACGGCATTCTCTTCCTATCTTATAATCTTAGTGGACACTATCCCTTAACACGCCCTCTAGTGGGAATTCAAACTGGTTGAAATTTCCACTATAAGGCGTGTTAAGGGATAGTGTCCACTAAGTGTCAGGTCAGATTGATTGTCCCAATTTGCTGGAACTAGTAAATCTTGACTGCTCACGTAGAGTTCGTCTCAGTAAAACATTTTTTGTTGAGAAATGTAGCACAAATTATTTATACCCTATCAATAGAATGATGCGTGCGGCAAACTAGTTTTCTTTGTTAAAAAAACTTTTTTTCATGTCTTTCACCTACATATTTATTGTTGTAAAAATATGTTGTATGATTTTAACTGTAACATTTTGTAATTTGTGTATATTGGGTTATTCCCGTTTAATAAAAATATAAAAAATATAAATATATATAAAGTCTGTCCCGGCAGCTCAGTGGTAAAGACTGTAAATCCAAAGATTCCAGAGTTCGTGGGTTCGAAACCCAGCCGGGACATGATAAGTTATCCTCCCATTCGGGATTTTTACCACATAATAATATGTCTTGGGCTTACTGCTGCAATAATGGGCCTTTAAAAGTCCTAATCGGGCAGTATAAATCAGACGATATTATTATTATAAGATTAAATCTACGCCTGTTTCATAATTCGGCCCAAAGAGCCAAAAGAACCCTCGTATGTTTATTTCTTATTTATTTATTTACACTTTATTAATAGGACATATTATATGCAACACAAGTAATTACAAATTAAAATACAATATAATAGAAGAAAAAAATAAATAAAAAATAAATAAATATATACATAATATATGTCCTAACAAAAAAGCGGGGTTATTGCCTTTGGCAATCTCTTCCACCCAACCCTTATTTCTTCTGCTTCTCTCCCCGCAGGAACTCCATCATCCAGAAAGTGTGTCTCGACTGTATTCTCAACTACAAGATCAAGGAGGCCGAGCCGTATCGGGAGAGTCTCTACGCTCTGGTTGATGACAAGACGTTCCGTAACCACCTGACAATGTTCGGCATCAGTGTGGAAGATGATCAGGTATGTTCAGTCAATAACCTCAACCATGAGGTTGGGTGGAAGAGAAGATGAGCAGGCATCAGTGTAGAAGATGATCAGGTATGTTTATTTATTTTTATTTATTTACACTTTATTAGGTAATATTACATATTATATACAATACAAATAATTACAAATGAAAATACAATATACAATATAATAGAATAAAAAAAAAAATAAATATATACATAATATATGTCCTAACTAAAGGGCGGGGTTATTGCCTTAGGCAATCTCTTCCACCCAACCCTTAACCCTTCAGTCAATAACTATGAGGTTGGGTGGAAGAGATTGCCACAGGCAATAACCCCGCCCTTTAGGTAGGACATGAACTTCATTCTCTTTTTTTTTTCTTGTATCTTTGTTCAATCTTTTTGTTTTTCTTTATAATTTCATTGTATTTTACTGTATACTGTTAGCGTAATGGGACTTCCTGTCTCGAGCCGACAGTCTAAATAAAGCACTACTATACTATACTATATATTTTTGTTCTATCTAATAAAGCTTACTATAATAATAATAATAACAATGCCGACCCCAAGTAGGTTTGGGAAAGGCAAAGTGAAAGAAGAAGAAGATCTACAACTATACCGTAATTGGTAGTCAAGTGGTTAAGGTGCTAGTCTGTACTCGACACTCAGCGCCTTCAACATATTGTATTCCAATTGGTAAGAAATATCTGTTAAGACCAACCATGCATGCAACGAAAAATTCGTCCTATTAATTTGCAGCGAAAAATTAATTGATAAATTGCAGCGATTTCAAGATCGTTGCTAAATCACTCAAGTTAAGCAACGTCTCGAGAGGATGATATTGTAATGTGTTCAATCTATCAAATAAATTATGAGAGAGAAAACCAATTGATTGTGAATTTGCGAATTTCTATGCCAGCTAGATAACCTGACTCGATCACACTCTTGTATTTTTGGAAGATTAACATTAAATTGTATTTTATATCACAGGATGCGAGCGGCAAAGATGCGGGGGACTCATCAGCCAGTGGTCGGCTGAAGGAAGAGCATCGCCCCGCTGTGATGAAGATAGTGCTGAGGATTGTCTATGGGAAAATGCTGGGGGGTGCTGGTGCCAAGTCAGGGAGCAAGTCTTCAGGTAAGAAACGTATACTCGGATCTCTTGGACAGAACAAGTATCTCTTATTTCTTCCTTCAGCTTGGCTAGCTGAAAGGATAGGAGAGTACGCTCCTTTTTTTGAACATCGGGTTTGAATGTTTAGATTTTCTGTCTCGGGTACAAAACAAGTCTCACGAAGCTTTAAAACAAGTTCAATTTTAAAAATGGTGTTTGTAATTAAATAAATTCAAGCCCAAAAAACTGAATTAAATTTGAGACCACATCTTCATTATTATTATTAAATGCTTTATTAGATACAAAGACATATATAATTATGTACAATACAAATAATTAATACATAAAAAAATGAAAAAATGGAAACAATAGATAAATACATACATAATTATGTCCTAACTAAAGGGCGGGGTTATTACCTGTGGCAATCCCTTTAGGGTGTTTACATAAAAGCGGCGACATGAGGACTCGACTTCACAGAACTACCATAGTATACAGGGTGTCCCGTATACAGATGCAAATATTTTGAGGGTAGGTTCAGCCCACCGTGGACTATCATATAGGCGAAACTTGCAGTGGGGCATTTTGCTTCGTTAAAGAGTTATGGCCAAATCCCTGTTTTTCCCACAGGTCTAGAGGTCACTTGGATCGACGCACGTTTTTAAAGAAATGACAGCCAGTAGTTAAGTTTTGACTTCATGTATGGATAGTCATGCATATTTCCCTTGAAATGCAGTTGGTTGCATGAAAAAATAATGAAAGACCAGAGAGATATTTAATCATAATTTCAATATTTTTCTAAAATTCGATTTTTCCCTTTTTTCCCTTTCGTGAATTTAAAGTACTTCTACAATTGCAATTCTGCGTATCACTAGTTAAAAAAATACCTCTGCTATTTTGTTTAAATAAATTCCAAGTTCTTCCAGACGCGTGAAGGAACGGATGAGATACGACCTATTAAACGGCACCAGAAGGAGAGAAACACATCTTTCAAATTTTGAATCTGGGCGCTATTGCATTTTGAAGAACACTCGATGCCTGAAGCGGGCTGTGTGACCATTTTTGTGCCAACTGCAAGTTATAAATGAAAATTTTCTGAGTACAAATAGTTTTATTAACCAACTATATCAATCAAATCTAATAATTAAAATAACAAGACGATCAATTTGTTCGGTGGAAGAGAAAGCCACAAGTTTTAACTTCGCCCGTGGTTCGCTACATATTCTTTTGGGTTCTTTTCATTTCATGTCCTTTGTTGCAGAATGTATCATGTTTGTAGTTTATCAATAAAGTATTAATAATAATAATAATAGTAACCTGAAGGTTGAATGTTTGAGTTTTACCCAAGGTTAAAAATCACTTTTTTGTTATGTTTTTGATATCATGATTGTGACCCCTTAAACAAAAAGGTGTCTCTGATCTACTAACTCCGATATAGTAGTCTCGGAGATTGATACGAGAGAGTAAAAACAGCGTGCTCGGAAACATCTTTCTCTGGGAGTACTGCGGGAATGGATTGGAACTCTCCCGGAGAATGTTTAACCAACTTACTCGGAACCTATCCCGGATCTATGCCCGAGCTAACTCGGGACAAGATCCGAGCTAACTCGTCCCGAGTACATGTTCTCCGAACCGTCTCGGAACGAGATCCAATACCCTGTGGCAACACCGGAAATTGAAAGTAAAATTTGCAAAACATTTTCAAAATCGAGTGAATTCCGAAATTTGAATAGATTAATTAGTTTTCCTGAGATAATTAGTAAAACTCAAATACATAAAAAGGTAAAGATATTTTATACAGTATTTTGAGAAACTACCGTCAATATGTGTAATCTCATTCCTAAGATAAAGTAACTTCATAAGTAATTTCACATCAGTGACTTCTGCTCATCCAAATAAGTGATTTAATAAAACGTGTTTTAAGTAATTTAAGTAATGGTCAATATGTCTGCAAACATAATATCTTTTTAAACTGGACCTAGCATTTAAAATAATTATGATCTATGGAGGAAATCCACATGATATTTTCCACCTGTTTACATGTATTGTGCATCCAATCCAACATAGCTTCAACCTGAAGAAACCTAGGTATTCAAGCTGCCTCCCTCCTCAAACATATTGAACCTGACATGGGATTTAAGTGAAAGTGACTACACATTGATGATTTAACAATATAATTATATCTAACAATTTCTGATAAAAGTCCAACAAGTTGATTCTTCTAAAGTTCCTACATCATAGTTTTAGGGTATAACTAAAAAGAAATTTTTCTCTACTTTAAAAAGTTTACTGTTCTAAAGTGTACCAATTTCCATGCATTAATCATAAGTGAGTTTTACACTCCAATTAGTGGGGTAAGCAATATCTAAACAATATCTTACATTTTACATTGTTTTATAGTCAAACCAGGATATGTATGTGGAAATGCTGGAGATTAACCTGTTCCAGATATTCCACTTAATCAGAATCACACTCTTGACAGGTGTCTGACTGGGGGATTTTAAACAGGGAAAAGACCAGTGTTTTGCTAGACAACTATGAACAGAGAACTGACTAGCTAAAGGCTTTTTAATAGGTTCACATTATTGAAGATTTGACTATACTGTTCCATAATCAATAGATCCTGTGTTCAATTCACAGTTTTTTTTTCTTTCAAACAGCAATTCTGTTCCCTTTAAAAATGAGGCATTTCTAGCCCTTATCAGGCTAAGTGAGGTTAATGTGGGTAGCTGGGACTATTCCCAGTAAATTCAGTATACAACCCCCATTTTTTATTTTAAATAAATAAATCTGTTCTCCGAAGATGTGAGGCTGGTATATCTAGCCCTACTCAGGCTGAGTGAGGTGAATGTGGGTATCTGGTACTGTTCCCATTAAATTCAGAATGAAATTCCCATCCTCGCTATCTCAAATCAGGACAGGGGTTTTTCATGAACCAGCTATAACATAAAAAAAAAAAATATTGTAAGTTTAGAAGAAGTATTAAATGTTGCAAATTTAGACATTTTTTTTACTTGTAATAAGTACATTTTTTACTATAATGTGTTCATTAATTTTAATTTTTAAAACAGTAGCTTGCATTATTCAGGATTTGACTACTCCCCGTAATCTAAAGATTTTGGTTCATTTTTGTTGTTGTGAAACAGATAATTCTCCTTCGTTAGAAAATATGAGGCTGACATGTGTATACACAGCCTTTATCAGGCTGGGTGAGGTTAATGTGGCTACCTGGTACTATTCCCAGTAAATTCAGAATAAAATGGCCCAACCCAGGCTCAGTGAGCTTAATGTGGGTAACAGGTTTGTGAGTTTCCTGCAAATGAGGGTAAAACCTTGGTCATGATATGACTATGCAATTGAGGTTAAACCCACTTTAATCAAACAAAAAAAAATCTGGAAGACTGTTCTTTTTTTATGAATGCCATATTATAGTCAAAATTCTCTCTGGGTTCTATTTCCTAATTTCATCTTTAATAATCTCAACTTCTGTTCTGGTATTCTTTGTCTTCAGGCAGCCTGCTGCTGGGCAGGAAGATGGCATTTCAGCACATCTCTCTCTTAATTACCTATATGTATAATAGATTTAGATTAATTAAGTCCACTTGGCTTAATTTATCTGCTGATTCTATGTATTATATTCTGTTTGTTTCATGTTTTTGTTTGTTACATATTTTTGCTTTTAATTCTTTTACCATGAAAATGGAAAAATATAAAACTGAAAAACACAAATTGTCTTTTTATTTATTAATGTTAGCATTTCATCAACAGCTTTTCATCATTGTAGAACCAAATTGCCTTGAAATAGTATATTTTTCATCAAATCCAAATTAATTTTAAAAATTTCCTGTGAAATCACAATTTTCAAATTTTTCCGGGCAATGGTGGTGGTATGAAATTCAATATGGAGCCCCTTAATTATTAATTAGGTATTCAATTTCCAAAACCTTGTAAAAATAAGCTTAATAAAATGCTCAGGGGGAGGAAATAGTAAGCTTATAAAAGTGTTTCTAAAATGTTAAGCCTTGTCAAAATAAGCTTTATAAAATGTTTGAATCTTGTCAAAATAAGTGTTTTTAAAATCTTTTTAAACACTTTCTGTGCCGTCTGGGTAGTCTGCTGTGACTAAAGATAGAGATACTTTTAAGATGTGAACTTATGTGATACTTTTATTTTCATGTCAATTTTTTTTCTAATGTTTCTAAATTGATTGCATAAATATATTGATACCTTAGATTCCTTGGGTCAAATAAGCATGGATTATCTCTATCAACTAGGGGTCAGAAATGGACCCTAACTGAGTTAGAACTGACTTAAACTCGAAAAATTAATATTAAAAATTGAATTCGTATCCAATGTCCTGTACATATGTCCTAACTAAAGGGCGGGGTTATTGGTTATTGCCTATGGCAATCTCTTTATTCCAATTGTTTCTAGTCTCTTATTGGGATTTTTCATTCTTTAAGGTTTATTCTTCTTTTTTTTTTGTTTTGTTCTTAATTATTTTATTTTAAATTTCACAATAAAAAAAATGTTCTATTATAAAAATGTGTCGTATTATTTTTAGGTGGTTTTACAGCTAAAATTCCCAGGGTATTTAAAACGGTCTGTGGTCTAGAAGAGACAGTCCCCGAGAATGTTCTCGGAGACGGTTCCGAGAAGGCTCGGAGACAGTCCCCGAGAATGTTCTCGGAGACGGTTCCGAGAAGGCTCGGAGACGGTCCCCGAGAATGATCTCGGAGACAGTTCCCGAGACCGATCTTGGAGCAATCTCGAGCACCAGCAATCGACGCTACGGTGCGGACGTAGACTGTCCCGTAGCAGTCTCCGAACGGTCTCCTAGGTGTCTCCGATATCATTTTTTGGGATCCGAGACAGGACGATACAATCTCGTTCCTAGATCTCGGAGATGGTTCCGAGACTGTTTTTTGTTTAAGGGGGATAAACACAAAAATGATATTTTTAATTTTAATTCTAAAAATAAAATCACAATTTTTGTTGTTAGCGCCGAGTCCTTCTCCATGTGTATTCTTTGTCCATAATTACACCACTGCTTTCGTTGCAGCCTCATTTTTCCTCACGATAACCCTGTGACCCCGAAACCCCATTCACATAAAAGTTCACACCGACCGACCACTGTGAATGATCAATTTCCTTCTGTCAAACATCCCAGAGCAGTGTATTTATACCTCAAATTACGCGCCAATTCTGTTAAAATTCAGCCAACTTTGAATTTTCCATCATGATTCAGAAGTGTTTTTTGAGCTTTGTGTGTCTTGCGTTCCATGATCTTTAAAGTGATATAAATAAGCTTTCTTTTTTCTAAAACTAAACATAATGGGGTATTTTTTTAACTAGTGATACGCAGAATTGCAATTGTAGAAGTACTCTAAATTCACGAAAGGGAAAAAAGGGAAAAATCAAATTTTAGAAAAGTATTGAACTTATGATTAAATATCTCTCTGGTCTTTCAATATTTTTTCATGCAACCAACTGCATTTCAAGGGAAATATGCATGACTATGCATACATGAAGTAAAAAATTACTTACTGGCTATCATTTCTTTGAAAACGTGCATCGATCCAAGTGACCTCTAGACCTTTGGGAAAAACAGGGATTTGGCTATAACTCTTTAACGAAGCAAAATGCCCCACTACAAGTTTCGCTCATATGATATTTCACGGTGGGCTGAACCTACCCTCAAAATATTTGCATCTGTATACGGGACACCCTGTATAATAATATTATTTTCACATTTCAGGTTCGGTTCGACGAGCTATGATTCTACGGTTTCTCGCCGGATGCAAGCCCGAAGAGTTTGATATTTTCCTCGACATGGCTTTCAAACTGATCCTCCCGTTCATCAATATTGAGTCCCCTCTCGGCATGGTGCAACATATCAGGGACACGGTGAATCTGGAACAAGTGAGTTTAATATACAAATCTTTTCCATACTTAAAATCTTTAAATGAAAGAACCTTCTGGTACCACACCTTATTAAATATTATACAAATTCAATCAAGTTTTATTCGCAGTAAGAATTTGCACATACAAGTAATATTTACAAAGTGAAATTATAAAAACAAAACTTGATCAATGGTAGTGCTAAGTTAGGTTTATCTAATTTGTACTTTTACTTTTGATTTTATCTAATTTGTACTTTTACTTTTGATTTTGGCAGGTATTTTTGTGTGCGTAGAAATTTCTTCGATGATAGTTTGTAAATTAAAAAAAAATGTTTCCCTCAGGTCATCCCCCCCAAGCGACTTCTCTCCCTCATGAACCTGGCCGACATTGTCCTCTCCCACTGCGGAGGTCTCGCCATGGACAAGCTGCTGAGGATCATCCTGTGTGTGGGGAGCTACGTGGGCGCCCTCCTCAGCCAGAGGTCGCGGGTTCACAGCGGCTACCTGAACATTCTGGGCAAAGTGAAAACGGCGGCCATTCTGTCTCTGAACGAATTCTTCGAACGATATTCCGAGTTCCACTACACCGGCGATATTGTGGACGCCATTTTTGAAAGTTTCGTGTGGCCCGGTCTCGAGAAACTGAACTCTGAAGGTAAGAAGCGCGAAATGGTACGATTCCCAGCCAACGAAGGGTAAAACCCCCGTCCTAATTAGGACGTTTAATCAAATTGAATCGTTGGCGTTAGGAAGGGCATTCAGCCATAAAACGTGTGCCACAATCAACGAACGAAGCGGAGAAACGTCACACCAATAAATGAGACTTTGTTTAGACTGTGAAAGTAAAGAGACTAAAAAGCCTCTTTACTCTCACAGTCTACTAAAATAAATTTATAAGTACTCAATTTATAAATTTATTTATTTTACTTTTATCTATATTTATTTATTTCTGCAAATGTATTTTGTATTATAAAAAATAATAAAAAAATAAAGAGTATTGAAGAAAAAAAAAGTCTCATTAAACAGAGTATTGTATTGTATTGTTTCTTCCGTCCCAGGTGTTTACAGCCCCACGGCCCTGACCAAGCTGTTCATCGTGTGGAGCAAGGAGCCCAAGTACTTCCCCCTCCTGGTGAAGTACGCCCCTGAGGCGCCCCTCGCCTGCCCCCTGGCAGGGCTGGTGCAGCTGCTGCTGAATGAGAGGACGCACATCAGTGTGCGGGCGGCCCTGCTAGACCTGATTGAGAGCCTGGTCACTCTGGAGGATGAGGGGGAGGGCGGGTCTGTGTGCGTCCGCCACAGTGTTGTCAAGAAGCCAGGTGAGTCACAGTGTTGTCAAGAAGCCAGGTGATTTACTTGTTCATGTTCATAACTGCTGAATAAGTAGGTGATTTACTTATTCATGTTAAGAACTGCTGAATAAATAGGTGATTTACTTACTCATGTTAATAACTGCTGAATAAATAGGTGATTCCAATAAGAGATTCGCATTACAACGAGGTTTCGTAATATTGATAGAACCGACCATTAGTATCTATCATAAGGTCTCATTTGCCAAAATTGGAATGAAAAAATAGTAGGGGTTTACTCAGATCATTTTTTTTTTTTTTTTTTTTTTTTGATATCTTGAACTTTTTAGAACACGGCTCCAATTTACCGGTATTTTCGAGGGTCCCTCCCTATTAGACCAACATTTTTTTTTATTATTTATCGTCGATGGTGGTTGTGACATATCAAATTGAATGATTTCGAGGTGCTGATTACGAATTTGACATTAAATTTTAGCTAACCGAGTAAATCTGGCATCATGAGGGTTAACTTTATTTGTATTTCAGTCCATGTTTTTTAAACATATTTTGATAACTACAACCGATCTACTTTGCAGGGGAGTACAAAAACTTGAACTACGGCAGCTTTCTGCTCAAACCATACGTGCTGTCCATCTTGAAATACTACCAGACCAAACTGAAGCGCTCCAAGAAGCCAGACGTGCTGGATGCGCGAGACCTGACCATTGTGTCCCGCGTCACTGAGCTGGTGTCAGATGAGAAGACGAGCACCGCGCTCATCCATGTGCTTATACCCCTGGTCATCAGCAAGGTGAGAGAACCTTAAGAACCTTAAACCTTAAGAGCGCGCGATTAGCTCAGTGGTTAAGCACCCGCTTGCCATGCGGAAGGTCCCGGGTTCGATCCCCCGTGCCGACAAAAATTTGTATTCTTAATTTGTTTACAATTGTTTGTAAGGGATACCTTCCGGTACGCTCGTGTTGACCCAGCACCTAAATGGGAAGTATTGTGTCACTTCTCGCCCATCAGAGGGGAGGCATACTACGGGATGGGCAGGCTACAACACAGACCACAAGCGTCTACAGTAGCTCCTGTTTCACGGCTGTGAAACACTCATCTTAAAAGAAGAAGAAAAAAAAAAACCTCCTATCCTGGGGTCTGACTGGGCCACATTAAACACGGAGAAGACCAGTGTCTCGCTCGGGCGCGGCCGGCAAAAAAAAAAGTTTTGGGGGTGCTGCCACAGAAACCGGGCTAAAATGGCATTTCTAGAGTCGATCTTTCAGTATCTAAACTTCTAAAGAGTTTGACTTTGTTTACCATGCCAATCATAATAATTATGCATTAATTATTCTAGAAATGTGTGATAATTTTCATTGTGAACGGGCTAGGACTTGAGAAAATCCTTTATTTTTCTTTTTGGCTGGGGGTGCTGCAGTTCCACAGCTCCTTAGCACCGGAGAACGGACTAGCCAACCCTAACAAGCCAGTCTTTCTTGCAGTTTCCCAAGGGTTCTTCTAATGCTTATAAAGAAAAAGTCCAAGTTCTCAGGATGGTTGATTGCACATAAAAATATGTGGTTCTTAACGAGTCAACTTTTCCACTTAAGTTGGCTGGAGAGCATCACTTGGACATGTCTATCTCTAATCACATACTCAAACAAATGAGAAAAAAAATCCAAGCATTGGGTGGGATCTGAACCACGGATCCATGCGCTAGATTTTTTACATTCCATGTGTAGCACCGTATCCACATCGACTACCAATGCTTGGTTTACCCCTGACTTCGCTCATTTATTTTACCCTTTTACACCCGAGTTCCTCCCTGCGAGTCTGTCTCGGTAGCTCAGTGGTAAAGGCGGCACTCTGTGAATCCAGAGATTTCAGAGGTCGTGGGTTCGAAACCCAGCCGGGACAAGACAAGTTATCCTTCCATATGGGATTTTTACCACATAATAATATGTCTTGGGCTTACTGCTGGAATAATGGGACTTAGTCCTAATCGGGCATTATAAATAAGGCGTTATTATTATTCTAAAATCTGATTAAGTACTGTGGATTTGGACCCGTTTCAGGTGAGATCAGGCGAGGCGGTGATCTCTCCACTCCTCACCACGCTGCTCAATCTGATGAGGAACGTTACCTCAAGCCAAGCCAACCAGTTCCTGCGATCTCTGGGGGTTCTGTTTCTGACTCTCACCGACTCCGGGGCTCGAACCCTGCTCCTCGATATGACTGCGGTGCTAGCGGACAAAATCCAGTGAGTGTCCTGCTTCCTGCTATGAACTTGTTCTTGACGTTTCCATCAGTAAACTTGTGTTGACATAAGGTGTATTTTTTTTTTTTTTGATAAAAAAAAATCCAGGTTCGGTATTTCCAAATATTTCCAGTTTAGCTTCCCCACTATTCGTGAAAGGAAAATGCGTTTCGGTACTTTTAAAGATAAACAATGGACTTAACCTATAAAAGACATGGAAGCAAGAATTTTATAAATCGATTTTGGTTAACCAAACTGGAAGAAGATTTTTCCTCTTCCAAAAGAAAAATGACTTTTTTCCTGTTCGTTCATTTTATTCCAGTTGAATCCACTTTGGTTAGAAAGAAAAATACGGCTTTACTTAGCTCTGTTGGCTGTTGGTTTTAGAATGTAGTAGAATGGAAGTATCTTTTAAAAGACGATTTTTATGTTATTTTCTCTGTTTTTTTTTTAATAAAAGCCTAGAGAGACTAGGTATAATAAAATTATAATTTTCTACTCTTACAGGGATGAAGACATTGACATGAGTTTGCTCAAGGATTTGACCGCCATGAACAGAAAGTTTGTGGAACAGCCAGACTTTGACCGACGGCTCGATGGTTTCAACCGGGTTCAGAAACTGGTGACTGCGGGGGAGACCCTCTCGCCCATACAGGGTGTCCTCATTGTGTACACGGCCATGCACTACCTGCAATATGTGAGTAATCCTTTCTATATTCAATATTCATACACCTTTTAAATCAAGATCACAAAAATAGAACCTATCTTTACTGCCCAAGCAGTAGTTGAACACTTGTACGACTGGGTGTACCACCGGTGGTACACGCGTGTCTGTACGGAATGGACCGGGTGTACCACCGGTGGTACACGCATGTACTACGCCTGTGAATAGCCTAAACATCGCCGGTCCCACGGGAGAACTTACTAAAAACATGCCGGTCGTCTATGTGTTAAGGGTTGGGTGGAAGATATTGCCATAAGCAGTAGCTTGATCGATAAGGCGGCGGACTTGTAACCTGGAGGTCGGTGGTTCAAGTCCCAGATTCAGCGTAGATTTACTAAAGCGAGTTTGAGTAGTTGTGATATCACAAAAGTGATTAACACATATATGTTAAAAAAAAAAAAAAAAAAAAAAAACGATTGCCATAAGCAATAACCCCGCCCTTTAGTAAGTACATATGTGTGTAAATATTTATCTATTTTTTTCTTTTTTATTGTTTATATTGTTTCCATTTTTTTGATTTTTGTAATAATTATTTGTACTGGACATATATGTCTTTTTATATCTAATAAAGAATTTGATAATAATAATAGTTGTATACCAGCCAGCGTGTTCCGGTAGGATTCCAATGTCCTTCAAGCTATGCGGTTCCAATTATTATTTTAATTTAATTTGGTGGAAAGTGACAGGCTGTTCTGGTATTTATTAAAAAGATCAAGCATTTTATTGAGGGGAGAATGTGAAGAAAAAGAATTTGATGGAATGTTAAAAAATTAAAACTCACATTACGAGTACGATTATTTTACTCTGAATTTCAGGAGAAAGACATCTCCATGCGAACGTCCTCCAGCTACTGTCTGCAGAAGCTGTGTCCACACTTGTGTCGCCTCTACCAGCATGATGCCAAGAACAAGGAGTACATAGTCCACAACACCATCCTCTCGCTTATTAGAAACAATCTCCAGTGCAAGAAAACTGACTTCAAGGTAATGGGCATACGCAATGTTACTATATTTACTTCAACTGCACCATAGAATTTACCATGGATTTTTCATCTTTTACTTTTAAAAATCCCCAATAGATGATTAACAGTCGAATATGTGGAATACCTGGATATGTGAAATACCTGGATATGTGGAATACCTGGATATATGAAATACCTGGATATGTGGAATACCTGGATGTATGAAATACCTGGATATGTAGAATACCTGGATATTATATGAAATACCTGGATGTGTGGAATACCTGGATATATGAAACACCTGGATGTGTGGAATACCTGGATATATGAAATACCTGGATATGTGGAATACTTGGATATGTAGAATACCTGGATATGTAGAATAGGTACCTCGATATATGAAATACCTGGATGTGTGGAATACCTGGATATATGAAATACCTGGATCAGTAGAAAATAAGGTCAATCCCCAGAGATTCCACGTATCCAAGTGCGACTGTTTTGAAAGTAATTGTGTTTTCAGGGTATTTTGTGAAAATTAAATTAAAAAAAAAATAATGTGCTGCAAGATTTAATATTGTTTGTAATGTTTCTTGGTTCTGGGGGCCCTTGTCAATTAGTAGCCTCCTTGTAAAGACAGTGGTAGAAGTGCTGACTCAGTCATTCTTCCACTGTCTGGCCACCATCGTTCTCGATGACGCCACCCGATGATGATGATGATGTTTCTTGTCCCCCAGGAGGACAGTATCATGCTGCTAGGCTACATGGTGCGGGAGTGCCCCCCCTCTCTACATCCAGTGCTCACTGATCTACACCAGTTCTCCTGCTCTGCTGATCTGGAAACCGACCTATTCGAGAATATTCTGCATGTGCAGCTGCATAGGAGATCCCGTGCCATGCTCAGGTTAGCGGTCTATGCTTCTTCTTGATCTAAATAGTTTAGTAGTTCTTATTTTTTTTTTTTTTTTACACTTTATTTTTTTATACAAAACAATCAACAGAACAATATAAATATAGAATTTACAAATTAAATATAGAAATATTAAATGTACAATTGTCTTGTAATCCGGGGCGAAGTTAAGCTGTAGGTTAACTTGTTATAGAGTCCTGTTACTCTAATAGTTTAGTCCCATTACGCTACAAACAAAAGCTATAGGTATGTTGAAACTAGTCGGGCCTACCAAAAGATTTGAATTTTGTTTTTACCGAGAAAAAAAATACATTTCTGATAGAACAACGATCCAAATCAAATTTAGAAATTTTCATTATGAATATCTTGATTAGAAAATGAGCAGAAAAAGAAATACAGGGTGTCCCACCAAACTTGGACACCTCAAATTACTCGGCCCCTGAAAGAGTTTTTGAAAAATAAAAAATCCTAGGGTACATGGTCTAATTATGCGGTTTCAGTCATGAAATTTTTTTTATACAGGGTGGTTCAAAAGTCAGAAATTGAGGTGTCAACTTTCGATTTTTAAATGGATCGACCTGAATTTTATTTGATAATTTTACTTCTAAATGGTTCTTGAGTACTTTTTTAAACAAAAATTTTACATACAGGGTGGTTTTTTTTCGACCAATTTTTTTTCTAAATCTCGAATAACTCAAGTTTGTTTAATTTTTTCGATAACAAGAATAGAGAGTGTTTGTGTAATGAAAACACGCACTTTCAATTGGCATCAAATTTTTTTATACAGGGTGGTTCACAAGTGAAATAATGACTTGATTTTTTTTAAAACTGAGTTTTTTTAATTTTTTATTTGGGATTAATAATTCTCGCTTAATTTTACACATTTTTTATTAGTCATATCGAAAAACAAAACTAAAGTGTTGTACAGGGTGAGACATAATTTTTTTGTGACACCCTGTATATGGGCAGTCAAAGAGACGTAAAATTAAATATAAAAACTAAATGTGCAAGAAAAACTTTGATTTTTAATGATATCAAAAAGTTATGGTGTTTTAACTAATATTGTCGCATGGACCACCCTGTAGATATTCTCTTAAACTATCTTGTGGGTACTCGAGGTTGTATAAAATTCAACGAAGACTTCGAATCGTGGGGAAAAACAAGTAATAAACACGAATTTTGAAGCCATTTTCAATTTGGTGTACACACTGAATGATTTTAAAACCAGAAATAAAAAGTAGGTAGGTGTAGACACAAAATTGAAAATGGCTTTTTGAATTCATTTTTTTCTTTCAGATTTGGACTCCTCGTTGAATTTTAGACAGTTTCGACTACCCATATGATGTTTTAAGAAAATATCTACAGGGTGGTCCATGTGACAATATTAGTTAAAACACCATAACTTTTTTATATCATTAAAAATCGAAGTTTTTCTTGCTTATTTAGTTTTTATATTTAATTTTACGTCTCTTTGACTGCCCATATACAGGGTGTCACAAAAAAATTATGTCTCACCCTGTACAACACTTTAGTTTTGTTTTTCGATATGACTAACAAAAAATGTGTAAAATTAAGCGAGAATTATTAATCCCAAATAAAAAATTAAAAAAACTCAGTTTTAAAAAAAATCAAGTCATTATTTCACTTGTGAACCACCCTGTATAAAAAAAAATTGATGCCAATTGAAAGTGCGTGTTTTCATTATACAAACACTCTCTATTCTTGTTATCAAAAAAATTAAACAAACTTGAGTTATTCGAGATTTAGAAAAAAAATTGGTCGAAAAAAAACCACCCTGTATGTAAAATTTTTGTTTAAAAAAGTACTCAGGAACCATTTAGAAGTAAAATTATCAAATAAAATTCAGGTCGATCCATTTAAAAATCGAAAGTTGACACCTCAATTTCTGACTTTTGAACCACCCTGTATAAAAAAAATTTCATGACTGAAACCGCATAATTAGACCATGTACCCAAAGATTTTTTATTTTTCAAAAACTCTTTCAGGGGCCGAGTAATTTGAGGTGTCCAAGTTTGGTGGGACACCCTGTATATCTCTCAATCTTAAAACCATTTTTGATTTGCGAATCCGAGATAAGTGAAGGAAGTGATAGTGAGGAGGCTGCAAGTAGGCTCTTTGTTGAATTTTTTTAAAGTATTCATTTCCACTTGAAAACATGAACTCTGAACACAAGTTTGAAAATTGTCACAATTTTTTTTTTCATTTTTTTTTTTTTACAGAGGACCCATTCTAAGCCATTTTTATTTGGCTTCTAATTTTATATTCAATGTTATGTTCACTCTGCATTTTACTTTTTTGAATGACTTAAGAAACCTTTCGACTTCTTTTTTTCTCAAGATTTGTGCTTTATCTCGGTAGAACCTAAAGAGAGGAAAAAAAAACACTCTGTCCTCAGGTTTTTTTTTTAATAATATCGCCTTATTTATACTGCCCGATTAAGACTATTAAAGTCCCATTCTTCTTTTTGAATGTCTTGTAAGAAATCTTTCAATTTTTTTTTTTTTTTTCTCAAGATTTGTGCTTTATCTAGGTAGAACCTAAAGAGAGGAAAAAAAAACACTCTGTCCTCAGGTTCGTGGAGCAATGCAGGAGCTTGTCCCGCCCTCTGGCCGCCCGCACCCTCACCCAGTACATCCTGCCCATGTTCTCCCAGTTCCTCCTGTGCGAGAAGTACCTCGACAAGAACACACTGCTGGACGCAGCCATAGGCGCCTCGTCCACATGCGCGCGCCTGTTGCGCTGGCGAGAGTACGAGGCGCTCCTCACCGGGTACCTGGCCAAGCTCAAGTCGTGTGGACTCGGCGTGCAGAAGCAGCTGATCAAGATTGTGTCGGCGCTGCTGGACGCGTTCCATTTCGATCTGAGCAGAGCGTATGAGGGGGCGAGCAAGCCCGAGCTACCCCCGCCTGCTGAGATGTGAGCCTCGTCCAACATTTTTTTTTCATTTTATTTATTTTATTTTTTATTTATTTACACTTTATTAATAGGACATATTATATACAACAAAAATAATTACAAATTAAAATACAATGTAATAGAAGAAAAAAATAAAGAAAAAATAAATAAATATATACATAATATATGTCCTAACTAAAGGGCGGGGTTATTGCCTTTGACAATCTCTTCCACCCAACCCTTATGACACCTTCAGAATTCACCCTGAAGGAATTATTATTATTAGGAATTATTATTATTTATCAGCCTCCGTGGCGTAATGGTTGTGACTACTGCCCGTAGTCCAGAGATCCTGAGTTCGATTCCCGGTTGGAGCAGACTTTTCGCACGGAAAATTCTGTTCCCTCCGAACATGTGAGGCTGGCAATTCCGGCCCTACCCAGGCTGGGTGAGGTTAATGTGGGTAGCTGGTACGATTCCCAGCGAATGGAGGGTAAAACCCCCGTCCTGTCTACCTTAAGTCAGGACGTTAAAACCAAATAGAAATGGACATGAAAGGACCCTAGACATAGGATCTGGGCATCCATATAATCCTCTCACCACCGTGATGTAGTTATCCAATCCTATCTCACGGACACGGAATTATTATTATTATTACCCTGAAGGATTTCATTTTCAAGCCCACCACACACGTACAGGCATAAATGCATGAAAAGACGTGCCTGTCATGCATACATTGGTGCGTTTGGCAGAAAAAAAACACAAGTATACGCTCGTTTACACTGCTTGTTCATGTATGCACGTGTGAGACTGGCTTTATGTACTACCGTATTCTAATTGTACTACCCTGTGCATTAATCGTTTAAAACGGTAAACACAATGCACAAGCCACAAAATGACCGTGTTGGTATGAAAAGTATAAATCATTAACCACTCTCTTGATCGATAAAGACTTGTAATATAATTTAATAAAACGAGTTTCAGTATTTGTGATGAACACAGATAAGATATCTAACTATAAGGGCCACATTATGAAACAGGATTAAAGTTAAGCTAAATCAGACACACCTTCAAGTCAGAGTTTCAACCAATCACAGCGCACTAAAGCCCGAGTTAAGGGATAGTGTCCACTTAGAACATTTTTTTTTTTGAGGTACTTTATTTGTATTTTTATAAATCAAAGAACATTTTATCAAAAACAAAAAAATGAAAGAACATGAAAAAATAAACAAAATTATTTAAAAATATTCATCAATTTTGTTCATTTGTTTTATAATTTGGAACTAAATCATTAATCTATTTTTTTAATATTTTCAGCAACGACACCTCAGTGAGTCAAGAAGAGGCAACTAAATCATTAATCTACATTTTTAATATTTTCAGCAACGACACCTCAGTGAGTCAAGAAGAGACAGCAGGGGTGGAGGGTGACGCAGATGTTGCATCGGGCGAGGAAGAAGAAGACCCTGAGAATGAGGATGAGGAGGAGGAGGACCCTGATAATGATGAGTCCGAGCCCAACAACAACAGCCCTCGCTCCCTGTCCCTGGCCAAGCCTCAGGTCCTATCCAAGACCAAAGCCTCCCGCGTCATATTCTCCATCCACCGGGACATACTCCCGGGCCTGTACAAGATCCTCGTGATGAAAGCGCAGGGAGACTCGGTGCACAAGGTGAACAGGAAGTCCCTGGGTCCTGACAGGGACGAGGAAGATCTGATGAAGATCCCGGTGGCTCTCGCCATAGTGAAGCTGCTCCAGAAGTTGCCTGTCCATCTGCTCGAACGAAATCTACCGAGGTGAGTTTTTTTCTCCAATTTTTTTTTATTTTTATTATTATTATTTCCAGGTAGATACATTTTTTTTTTTTTTTTCTAAGTTAATAGTGAGGAGACATTTTAGTCTATCTCACTAAAACTATAACTAGTATGTTAAAATTAATTGTTTAAAAATTTCCGCACAAGATGACAAGTTTGCAGGATCACACTCTTCTTCTTATTATTATTATTATTATTTCGCAAACATTTTTGCCTTTTATTAAAAAATCAGTTTTTCTCCACTCATCTTCTTTATTGAGCTTGTCCTTGAAACGCCTTCTTCGGATGTCATGTTTTCCTAGAATTGAATAACAGTATAAACATCGAATAATAATATAAACATATTCTACCTTTTACTTATTATGAAACTACTACTGAATTTGGTTATCCATCCCTTTGAACGTCATATACACATCTACGTTCATTATGAATCTCTTTCTATTGAACTGACATTATGTTTTGTTACCTTGAAGAAGAAAAAAAATCACCATGTAAAACAAAAAAAAAACTCCAATAAGGAAAAAAATATGTCCTGTAGAAACTGTAGAAGAGATTGCCATAGGGTTGGGTGAAAGAGATTGTCATAGGCAATAACCCCGCCCTTTAGTTAGGACATATGTTTTCATATATTTTCTATTCTTTTTCATTTTTATTGTTGTATATATTGTTTTTTTTTTAATTTTTTCACTGTTAAAATTATTATTTGTATGTACATAATGTCCTTTTGTATATAAAGAGTTGTATAGTAATAATAGAAAGTCAATTAAAATTTTGTCTTTGAATTTTTTGATATTTATATTCTTTTCATCCATTGTAAATAACAAAAAATGTAAATAAATAAAAGTTATTTGTTGAAAAAAAAAAAAAAAGTACAACAAAGCAATTCCATCTTCCAGCCTGTTCACCAAGCTGTGCACATTCTGCCGATGCAAGCTGGAAAGCGTCCGCAAGCTCACCCGAGAGACGCTGCAGAAGATCATGGCCACCCTGGGAGCGGCCTACCTCGGCCTCCTGACGCGGGAGATGAAGACTCTGCTGGCCGAGGCTTCCAGGCGCACGTGCTAGCCTTCACCCTGCACGCGGTGCTCGTCAGTCTCCGAGCCTCGTTCACGCGAGGCGACCTGGACCATTGCACGATGGAGCTGATTGAGGTAAGACACAGAGGCGACCTGGACCATTGCACATGGAGCTGATTGAGGTAAGAAACAGAGGTAGACCATTGCACGATGGAGCTGATTGAGTAAGGAAAGGTAAATGGAACAGAGAGACAGAGACCTGGACCATTGCACGATGGAGCTGATTGAGGTAAGGAACAGAGGTAGACCATTGCACGATGGAGCTGATTGAGGTAAGTACAGAGGTAGACCATTGCACGATGGAGCTGATTGAGGTAAGGAACAGAGGTAGACCATTGCACGATGGAGCTGATTGAGGTAAGGAACAGAGGTAGACCATTGCACGATGGAGCTGATTGAGGTAAGGAACAGAGGTAGACCATTGCACGATGGAGCTGATTGAGGTAAGGAACAGAGGTAGACCATTGCACGATGGAGCTGATTGAGGTAAGGAACAGAGGTAGACCATTGCACGATGGAGCTGATTGAGGTAAGGAACAGAGGTAGAACCATTGCACGATGGAGCTGATTGAGGTAAGAACAGAGGTAGACCATTGCACGATGGAGCTGATTGAGGTAAGGAACAGAGGAGACCATTGCACGATGGAGCTGATTGAGGTAAGGAACAGAGGTAGACCATTGCACGATGGAGCTGATTGAGGTAAGGAACAGAGGCGACCTGGACCATTGCACGATGGAGCTGATTGAGGTAAGAAACAGAGGTAGACCATTGCACGATGGAGCTGATTGAGGTAAGGAACAGAGGCGACCTGGACCATTGCACGATGGAGCTGATTGAGGTAAGGAACAGAGGTAGACCATTGCACGATGGAAACTGATTGAGGTAAGGAACAGAGGTAGACCATTGCACGATGGAGCTGATTGAGGTAAGGAACAGAGGCGACCTGACCATTGCACGATGGAAGCTGATTGAGGTAAGGAACAGAGGTAGACCATTGCACGATGGAGCTGATTGAGGTAAGGAACAGAGGCGACTGGACCATTGCACGATGGAGCTGATTGAGGTAAGAAACAGAGGTAGACCATTGCACGATGGAGCTGATTGAGGTAAGGAACAGAGGGAGACCATTGCACGATGGAGCTGATTGAGGTAAGGAACAGAGGTGACCTGGACCATTGCACGATGGAACTGATTGAGGTAAGGAACAGAGGTAGACCATTGCACGATGGAGCTGATTGAGGTAAGGAACAGAGGCGACTGACCATTGCACGATGGAACTGATTGAGGTAAGGAACAGAGGTAGACCATTGCACGATGGAGCTGATTGAGGTAAGGAACAGAGGTAGACCATTGCACGATGGAACTGATTGAGGTAAGGAACAGAGGTAGACCATTGCACGATGGAGCTGATTGAGGTAAGGAACAGAGGTAGACCATTGCACGATGGAGCTGATTGAGGTAAGGAACAGAGGTAGACCATTGCACGATGGAGCTGATTGAGGTAAGGAACAGAGGGAGACCATTGCACGATGGAGCTGATTGAGGTAAGGAACAGAGGGCTGGACCATTGCACGATGGAGCTGATTGAGGTAAGGAACAGAGAGTAGAATTACGAATTATGATTTTGATAAAAAGTTAGTTGTTACATGTGCACAATATAATATACAAAACAAATGAATAGTTATTGAATACAGAGAAAATAAAAATAATAACATATGACAAAAAAAATGTCTAGTTTCAGTCATATCTCTAACTTTCTTCTCTGCATTCCGTTTCTATCTTCCCTTCATTCTCTTCTTCATTTTTTACTCACTGTAGCGAATAGAATTTGATGGAGCAAGAAATTATTCATCCTTTTAGAAGTCTCACCATCCATCATGAAAAAGAGGAAAGGTTTTTTTTTGAATTATTTGCCCAGAGGAGAAGCAAGATTTTAATTTTATCTCTGTGTATTTTTATTTACCACAAGGTCCACAAGTCCATAATATCTAATAAAATATTTTAAGGTGAAATAAATACATTCAATATTGTACCTACCTACATATCCTATAATTCAATCAGAAAATCTCTTAGTTATCATATTTCAGTTAATCACTTTCGTTAATCACTACTCAAACTCGCTTTACAAAATCTACGCTGAAACCGGGACTTGAACCGCCGACCTCCAGGTTACAAGTCCGTCGCCTTATCGATCAAGCTACTAAGGCAGTGAATCAGACAATCTAATTAAATGAATAAATTTCACTCAGATAACTCACATTAATTATTAGACATTTCATTTGATGAATGAACCTTCCTGACGTATTCCCTTGCTCTACCCAGGTGTTCTCTGAGGATTTGTTCGGAGAAACAGCAGAGGAGAAGGACGTTGCCAAGATTCAGTCCAAAGTGGCAGAGGCCAGATCTCAGAAGAGCTACGACGCTTTCTGTATACTCGCCCAGTATGTCTCCGAGAAGTATCTGTTGCATCTCGTGATGCCCGCTAAGGAGGTACGTAACCTGTCTGGAGTTCTATTTTTATTTTGATAAATAAAAAAATACCAAGCCAGCGTCGATGGCATGTTGAATACACCGGTTCCCTTCAGAACACCGAAGTTAAGCGACATCCAGCGAGGTTAAGACTTGGATGGGTGACCATTCAATTTCTAATTCTCGTGACGCTGGCTTTTCCCGGCCCCACTCAGTCTGGGTGAGGTCAATATGAGTAGCAGGTTTGTGAGTTTCCTGCGAATGGAGGGTAAAACCCCCGTCGTGATATGACCATGGCAGTTGAAAGCGACGTTAAACCCCACATAAAAAAAAAAAAAAAAAAAAAAAAAAAATACCAGAGTATCTAGCCGTATTTTTCTTTCTAACCAAAGTGGAATAAAATGAACAAAACTGGAAGCAAGTCATTTTTCTTTTGGAAGAGGAAATTTTCCTCTTCCTTCTTCCAGTTTGGTTAAACAAAATGGAAGTAGAAAATTCTTGCTTCCAGTTTTTTTATAGGTTAAGTCCATTGTTTATCTTTAAAAGTACCGAAACACATTTTTCTTTCACGAATGTGGTGAAGTTAACCTTGGAATAAAATGGAAATATTCGGAAATATCGAACCTGGAATTTTTTTTATCCAAAAGAAAAATACCCCTTCTATTTAATACTTCATCCAATAATATATTTTTTACTCTCACACTTGTGCCCTTTGAACACCCCATTCACCCTTTCCCTCCAGGTCCTCTCCAGCTCGCTCTCCCATAAGCTCATATTCAAGGCGTCCGAATGTCTGCGTCATATCGCACTGGGCCTGGCGGACAACACATTCGTGACTCTCCCGTCTCAGCTAACGTTCGCCTACGGTGTGGTGTCCCAGAGCATCGCTGCCCTAGCTCCTCCTGTGAAAGAGGAGAAGAAAAGCAACCTGCTCATCCCAGAACGACCCGATTGTTTTATTATTCCCAAAGGTAAAGTTTCTTACGCTCTCTTGTAAATCAGAACCCCAGGCAATTGCAATCAAGTGTGATACTCGGAAACAATGTAAAGACTACTTCTGATTATGATGATGTACAGTATTGTACAGATGTACAGTGACGAAAATAGTTTCTTTGTATTTTTTATCAAAGTGCAGCAAAGTGTAATTTTAAGAAGTAGATGTTTTAAAGAGCTGAATAATAAAACTGGAGATGGACTAAAATTACCATATGACTAATTGGGCTGATTTCATTGAAAATAGAAAAGAATCAATTTCAAAGTAGGTAGGTACGGTCCTACCTAATTTGAAATTCATCAAACAATCATTCCAGAACTATCTATATCTAATGTTATGATATATCATAATTTATAATACATACCTACATAATTACATATGTTATCAAATAAAAAATCAGAGCAATCAAAAAAGGACCGGGTTGGAATCTAAATTTTAGAAACACTAAGTGCGTTTTGAAAGGCGCCCTTAACTAAATTTAGTTATTTAAAATTTAATTTAATCGAAGAATGACTTATTTTGTTTATCATAAATCCTCAGAACCTCGGAAACGGTTATCCGCCGAAAAGAAAACTGCTGCTGTGACGAACGCTAACATCATAGTAGAGTTCGGACTTCGTCTCTACCAGGTCATTCTGAAGAGGGACCGACTGAAGAGAGAGAGCGAGCAAGTGAGAGCTCATCTGGACCCGGTGGTACCCCTCATGGCCAAGTGTCTGACCTCACCACACGTCAAGGTGAGTTCAAAGTCCTGTGCTCCAATCTTGGTAGAGAGAAAAGAAAAAAATGAGACAGTTCAGATTATTTCTGGTATATTGATTTCAAATTCTGGTACATCTACTAATTTCTAACCAAAGTTTGAAATACCTCAGAATTTTTTTCTAGCTTCACGTCTATTCAACATTGGGCTTTTTGATACAAAGTATCAAAATGCCTCGTGTTCGCCAGAAACTTCTAAACCAGCTACCGACATTGACTTCACCCAGCCTAGGTTGGTATTAAATATTAAATGAATTATATAAGTCCTATTTTATTTGATTTTCAAACATTATGTTCCGTCTGGTCTGGCTGGGGGACTATAAACAAGGAGTAGACCAGCATTGGCTTGGTTCTGGGGCCCTTGTCAATTATTAGCCTCCTTGGAAAGACAGTGGTAGAAGTGCTGAGTCATTCCTCCACTGTCTGGCTACCATCGTTCACGATGACGCCATCCTATGATGATGATATGTTCCGTGTAAAAATGTTTTCTTTTTGTTGTCGAACTTGTGTTAAATAAGAAAGCTTGTATCCTTTCCCTCCAGCTGAACACCCTCTCCATCCAATGTCTCACCTGCATCATGAAGATGAACCTGCCCTCCATCAAGCAGTGCCTGAAGGAGGTCACTGCCAATGTGTTTGCTCTGCTGCACAAGTACGCTGCTCAGGGGATGGGCAAGGGGGACAACTATGAACTGGTTCTGGCAGCTTTCAAGGTAAAACTAGCAACTAATTTTAGTTCTACAGGTAGTGGACAGAATGGAACTCAATTAAAAGGAATGCAAACTGTTAGCGTAATGGGACTTCTTGTCTCGAGCCGACAGTCTAAATAAAGCACTACTATACTATACTATACTTGATCTATGTGATGAACATTTTATGTTAAATGTCTTTTGTCGTGTAGTTATTATTATTATTGTTATCTGACCTGGTTGCAGGGTTTTCGGTGAAATTTAACACTGCGACCTAATTGTGACCAGTTCATTCTATTTGGTTTTAACTTCCCGATTTGAGATGGATAGTTTGGACGGGGGTTTTAAACTTTAGTCGCTGGGAACCATACCAGCTACCCACATTAACATGTAGTTACTACATGTTTACTAGGGGAGGCGTGATGATCGCCAGCCAACTTTAGTCGGCAAGCTAGCCATGGACTCTTGGGAACTGCAAGCTAGCCAGGCTTGTTAGAGTTGGCTAGTCTGTTCTCTGTTTATAGTCCTCTGTACATTATAGTGTACTCTGGTGAGTTGTGATTTCAATGCAATTTTTCAAAGGTTGAAAGAAAAACATCACTTCTCTTACGAAAGCATTACTCTGGTTCCAGTACGTGGGCACTCTACTCCGTGACGTCAGAGACTTCTCTTTCCTCCCCGAGCAACTCACCACCCTCCTCCTGTACGTAGAGCAAGACCTGCACGATCCTGCCCGACAAGCTTCGGGTTTCCTCGTGCTCAAAGCCATCCTGCACAGGAAGCTCTCGTGTGGAGACCTCGCCGGTGTCATGCAGGGCGTGGCTAAGCTCGCCATCACCTCCTATCATATCAACGTGCGAGTGCAAGCCAAGCAGGTGAGCATATCTCTCATAGCATAGCATAGCATAGGCTCTCACAAAATAATACACAACCACCTGTATCAAAGAACATAAGAAGAAGAAAAAGAAAGAAGAAAAAGAAAGAAAGAAAAAAAAAAAAATGTATACTGTGTCGTTGTGACACCAGTTGTAAAGTGCCCATGTGACACCAGTTGTAAAGTATTTTTAATAAATATTTTTACGTTCTCTCTCTTACTCTCGACAAGGAAATGAGCAAATAATTAAATACTCAAACAGCTGGCAGAATATTGCAATTTTGAAAGGAGTGTAGTCATTGGGCTAATTTTTTTTTTTTTTTTTTTTTTTTGTAGGCTTTAATGGCAGGATTCTCGAATTGCTTGAGCTTTTCCACCCAACCATATTCTCCTCCATGTCATAATTGTCATATCTACTACATCTAATTTACTTATTACAATTTGTATTTTCCTATACTAAGCATTGTAGATTGTAAATAAAAGTATCAAAAAAAAAATTAAATACTATAGTTATTATAACTTATTACATCAACTAATGTTTAGGGAGCGGCTCCGCTTTTGAACTGTCCGCAGATTCTATTTCTTCATTTTACTATACAATTCTGATGTTGGATGCAATGGTTCCTATACATAGTTTGAACAGATAAAACTTCTTCACTTTTGAAATTATTATTCATATTATGAAACACTTTATATTTTATATACAAATAATTCATACCATGAAAAACTTAAAAAATATACAAAGAAAAACATACTATAAATATGAAATTAAATTAACATAAATGTAATACATAATTCTTTCAAACCTCGGGTGAAGTTAATGTTTTAGGCGTAGGGGCTTCTTCTGCCATTTGTCCCCAAGTGCACAAAAGCAACTAAAATCCTGTTCTCTCAAGGAAGTGTACTGATTCGTGTGTGACGTCACGTTGTGTGATATTACTTTGCCCGTTTTATCAATCACTCTATTTCGTTCACCTCTATGCACTATCCCACAAAACAAGAGCACTATCCCACAAAACAAGAAAATCACTGATTTTCTTAGTGTGGGTAGTTTAGGACATGTTATGTGAGTTCATATGTTATCTATTTAGTATTTAAGTTAATCTTACGTACCTATTGTAAAAATGTATTTTCAATGTATTGTCATCATCAATAAAATCAAATCAAAAAATCAAACCTTACAGGCGTACATCACCTACCTCTACGAATATCCTCTGGATCCCCCCGTGCTAGAGTCCCACCTGTCCTTCATCTTGTCCCAGCTGGACTACGAGATCCTGGAAGGCCGGGACTGTGCTCTCGATATGATCCAGTCCATACTGGACACCTTCCCCCGCGCCTTCGTAGCCAACAACTGCGAGCTGCTGTTCGTATCCCTGAGTGCTCGTCTCATCAACGAGCCGCAACCAGAGCTGAGGAAGAAGATTGCGGCCCTCGTGCGGTCGCTAGTGACCGCAGTGGACGGGAACCATGGCGAGAAACTGCTCGACATTGCCGTCACCTGGATGAGAGATGAGAAGGTGGCGCACAGGAGACTGGGTGAGGCCGAGTGTATAACTAACCAGGCGTTCTTTAAGTGTTTCACAGCCTTTAATGTGCACTGGTAGTCAAGTGGTTAACGCGCTAGTCTGGTGATCCAGGTAGCGTAGGGATCCGTTGGTTCGAATCCCACCCAGTGCACGAATTTTTCCTCATTAATTTGAGTTTGTGACCAATAATAATAAGACTCTGAGGGTTAGGTGGTAGAAAATGCTTTGAACATTAACCTCGCCTGGTGGTTACCTTCCACTAAAGAGTATTATTATTATTTTTTTTTGTAGCCATGAAACAGGAGCTACTAAAGACGCTTGTGGTCTATGTTGTAGTATGCCTCCCTTCTGATGGGCGAGAAGTGTCACAACACGAGCGCACCGGAAGATCCCTTACAAACAACTGTAACCAATTTATATTTTTTTTTTCGTATCGGAGGTTCGAACACGGGACCTTCCGCATGGCAAGCGAATGTTTTAATGTTTATCAACTGTGTTTGATATTTCTCCTCCCCTCCTCACCAGGCTCACAGCTGTCTGGTATCTTCCTGGAGGCTCACGACCTGAAGCTAGTGGACCGACACTTGAGCACACTCATGTCAGCTCTCAGATTCCAGTTCGCCAGGCACAGTGTGAGACTACCGGGTGTAGATGAAGATGATGACCACCATGTGTACCAAGCGCTCGTGTCCATACTGAAACTGATCACCCGGTATCCTGCAGTGCTGAGTGAGAACACACATGCCGCCTTTGCTCAGGAC
The DNA here is from genome assembly GCA_024516035.1 of Bactericera cockerelli. Lineage (NCBI taxonomy): Eukaryota > Metazoa > Arthropoda > Insecta > Hemiptera > Triozidae > Bactericera > Bactericera cockerelli. Next base: position 25,482,667 of record CM044959.1, on the reverse strand, counting down.
ATAGGAGGTAAGTTCGACTGGGGACTCTGAATGGGAAGTAAACCAGAAGTAGATTGAAGACTAAGTGAGAAGATTAGGAAACTAAGTTTGTCTGTGCAATAATCCTCGAGATGTGACAGGTAAAATCTAAGATAAGATAAGAATAACTTTTATTTGGTATTTTCGCCACGAAGGCATTCATTGGTCAGTACAATACAATAAAATGCAAACAAAAAAAATCTAATAACTACTTGTGTGTGAATTTTTCCTTATTATTGTATTTAGTTTTAAAGATAACAATTTAATCAATCAACTTATTTTTGTTACACATAGTGCTATATTGAAGTCTTATTGTGATGCGAACCTTTTATATCCTGTAAACTAAATAATGCACTACTTACTGATTCACAGAACACTGCCAGAGACTCCTAGGCCACGAGCATGTGTGGCTACGCCTGGCTGCGTGTCAAATCCTCTTCAAACTCTTCTCCTCCATCCCGCCCTCCACCCTTGCTGCTCGAGCTAACCAGGACCAATCAGAAGCAGGCACCACATCATCAGACCACGCCTCCGATGACAGTGACCAATCAGAAGACAGCGATGACTCCTCCTACCGCGCCTTGAGCCAATCACGGAAAAAGGCGTCGAGAAGTCCCGCTCTTTTGTCCACAGACGCATCAGAAGATAGTGAAGGATTCTTGGCCGTGGAAACACGTTCCAAGCTACGTGCACTGGTGTTGGATCATGTTGATCAGCTGGGATCAGACCAGCTGGAAGATCTGATGACCCAGGTTATGAAGAATTTGGTGTACCTGGCTCAGGTATGTTCATTGTTTCAAAAACTTAGATTTTTTTCATGAATTAATCATAAGAAACTTAAAATAAAATGCTAATTATTTTAGACTGCTGGAATAAAGGGACTTTTTAGTCTCACCTCGGCAGTATAAACAAGGTAATTTCTATTCTATTCTATTCTAATTAAAGACACAATATTTCCTCGTGAATGGCTCATTGGTTCACATTGCACACTTGGGAATAAAAATTATTTTTGACTTTCTATGATCGCTATGTTCTCCAAAATCCAGAATCGATTCTTCAGATATGTATTTTGTGGTAGAATAGCCTTTTTTCTACATTATAAATCTTGCAAAAAATCTGTATTGACAAGTTGAAGACCTTCTTTTTGCAAGTTTTGTCATTAAAAAAAGTACATATCAGATATCAACCATAATTTATCTATGAGAAATTACAAATGTATTATATGAAACGTTAATACAGCCACATACATTTTTTTTATTATTAAAATTGGATATACTTTTCACGAGATATTATAAGCGCTTAGGTAAAAAGTTAGAGGACCCAACCCAGGCCGGGTAAGGTTAATGTGAACAAAAAAAAGTGACTATCGAAAATTTTGGGTGATTCCATTACTTTCCTTTCTATAGGATAGGGAAAGATAAAAAAAGAGGAAAGATAAATAAATATTACAGTGCAATAAACTAGCTGTAGTTATGGTGGAGGCTGATATCTTCCCTCTCATATGTATTTTTATTCGAACATAAGTCGACTAAAGTAAAGCTATGCATTTAATTGTCAGGAAAAAATTGTTAATGTGTCAGGGAACTCGAATTCAAAAAATGCGTGGACACCCTGTTTTGCTATCATTTTCCGACAAATGTACTTAAACGCCCACTTTCTTTTTAATTTCTATTGCTAATTATTTTATTTAAAATCATTGTGTGTCGTCAGGTGGTGAAAGATGTTGAATTACGAGAGGACAAAATGAGTTTGAAGTGGATCTTGAAAATATTAAGAAGAAGGTGTCATGAAGAAATAGTACATGCTCCTTTGTCTTTTATTGTGGTAAGTATGAAATACACAAAACCGTTTTTAGTATAATAGAGGAAGCAGATAAGTCAAAAACAGGAGCCGCTCCCCCAAATAAAGCTAGATAAACATTATCTAGCAACAGTAAAGTTGCAATTATTTGCTACAGAATATAATAATAGTCTACCTTCATATTTTATTTTATTTTACAAGCTTTTGAGGTGATGAGTTTTTTAAATAGGTACCAATAGAAATAATGTTAATGAAAAAGGCGGCTTTTGTTACAGCGGAAAATGTGTTTCAACTTCCTGGCGGCGCTGGCTGTTAAATTATCACGAGAAGAACTCGAATCGATCGCTCTGAGCGCTCTCGCTCCTCTGGTGAGAGAAATGGGAACTAACGAGGAGAAGTTCGCAGAAATCCGCCAGGTAGCGCTAGAAGCGGCTAACTTGTACAAGAAGCGACTGGGCAGCGAGTTCTACTTGAAGACGATAGCTACCTTGCAGCAGAGGCAGGACGTGCGGCGAGCCACACGGAAGAAGGAGAGGGCTCAGGGGGTAAGACTTGGGTTGGGTGGAAGAGGTTGCCATTGGCAATAACCCCGCCCATTAGTTAGGACATATGTATATATTTTGTTTTTTGTTTTTTTTTTCCTTGTTTATATTATTAATATTGTCTATTTTTATATTTACCATTATTTGTCTGTATATATGTTCTACCTACTAATAAAGAGTTTCTAAATAAATAAAATAAATAAATAAGACTCGTTTATTACTCATGATGGATGACCGACCTCAGTAGCTTGATCGATAAGGTGACGGACTTGTAACCTGGAGGTCGGTGGTTCAAGTCCCGGTTTCTGCGTAGATTTAGTGAAGCGAGTTTGAGTAGTTGTGATATCACGAAAGTGATTAACACAAATATGATGACTTACTCATGATGGATGTCTGCATAAATTTAGGATATCTTAATATATAAAATCCATATACATTAATTAATTAATTATCAAAAGTAACTCCGAAATTATAAGACCAACTGACTCTCGTTTGGTATATGTAATTTTATATAAAACTAGGATTCTTTATATAAAATTACATATACCTAACATTACTTTGGATTTCTAATATGAACCTAATAACAAATAATTCCCCAACTGACTCTCAATTTGGCACAGAGTCTCCTTTTGGTATTTAGCTGCGTACTGAGAAAGGATTCTTAAAAAATCTAAACGGCACGTCACCACGCGCAAAAACGTCAACGGCGACAAAGTGCCTGGTTTTAGGTAGCTATTTATAGTGCCCTTTGACCTACTTCTTTATAATAAACTGTTAGCGTAATGGGACTTCCTGTCTCGAGCCGACAGTCTAAATAAAGCACTACCATACTATACTATATACTTCAGTAGCTTGATCGATAGGGTGGTAGACTCGCGTAACCCGGAGGTTGGCTACGAGTCTACCACGAAGGTCGATTTTTCGAGTACCAAGTATGGCAAAAATTTAGTAAGGTGGATTTAAGTCATAGAGGTATCACGATTGTAATTAACACAAATATTTTTTTTCCATTTGCAGCTCATCAAAGATCCAGAAACAGCTGCCAAGAGAAAGATAAACAAACAATTGAAGCGCAAGGAATCCAAGAAGAGGAAAATGGAATTGATAAAGAAAAAATACAAGAACAAGTGAAAGTAATTGATAAAAAAATATACAAGAACAAGTGAAAGCAATTGATAAAGAAGAAATAAAAGAAGAAGTGAAAGCAAACCATAAAATTATTTAGTATGCTCACTATAAATGAAATAATGACTGAGGAACTATTGGAATACCTCAGGCATTGAAATTCAATGTCATGGATTTGTTTTTTTTACGAGGAAAAATAATGCAATAATCTTTAGTGACACCTCATTATTCACATGATAAACTGATTTTGACAGGTACTACCGTTTTCACTTGACTGTAGGTATAGTCTTACCTATAGTCGTGGTAAGTTGTGATTATCATTTTTAAATCAAGATTTGTACCTTTTTCATTACTTGTGTTTTAATTGGATATTCTACTACCTTGTTGTGATAATTTAAAAAAATATGATATGAATAAATTATTAATGGAATTTTTTAACATATGCAGTATTGATATTTTGAACTCTTATTTAGTCTGGTCTGGTATGTCAGGTAGTGGGAATCTGTTAGTTTTGATACTATAAATTTCTCATTTGAGATTTTGACCACAGTAACGCAACTGATGGATTATAGTCTTTACGAGGGGGGACCCAAAAGTAACGGGAATTAGGTGGTAGGAGGAACACGGAGGGGGGGATCGGGTTCTCCATTGATTCTTTTCCAAGCGGCTACTCTCCCAAGTAAGTGTGCAAAGTTCATTTGCTGTGAGTGCATTCGTTCATCCGTGAGAATTTTTCTAGTGAAACGACTTTTTCCGTTTCGGCGAAAAAGTGAAATGGCCCCGTGAAATGGCTGAGTGCGGCGAGCAACGAGCGGCTGTAAAAATTTCGGGGTCATAGCCGTAGCACCATGATTCATCGCCAGTTATAACCTTGAAAAAAAAATCTGGGTCTTCATCCAACTGATTTTGCAGCTCCAGACAGGCCTGAAGTCTCAACGCTCCATGTTTTGATCGTCGGAGAAGAGGCGAGGAACAAATTTGGCTGCAATCCCCTTCATGATCAAATCTTCAGTTAAAATCTTCTGAATTGAACTCCATGACTATCCAGACATTTCATAAAGTTGATCGATGGTTCTGCAAGGTCTTCACGGACAAGAGTGTCGATTTGTTCAATGTTTTTGTCCGTTCTTGAAGCCATTTCACGTTTTCGCCGAAACGAAAAAAGTCGTTTCACTAGAAAAATTCTCACGGACGAACAAATGCACTTACATCAAATGAACTTTGCACACTCACTTCTAAGAGTAGCCGCTTGGAAAAGAATCACTGGAGAACCCGCTTCCCCCCTCCGTATTCCCCCCACCACCTAATTCCCGTTACTTTTGGGTCCCCCCTCGTAGTTCTATTCAGGCCGTTTAAATAAGATGTTATATGAACTATTATTATTTCAAACAAAATATTGTGATATAATAACACAAAGAACACACATTAATAATTATTTCAAACAAAACGATTATCATCATCATAAGGTCGCGTCATCGTGAACGATGGTAGCCAGACAGTGGAGGAATGACTCAGCACTTCTACCACTGTCTTTACAAGGAGGCTAATAATTGACAAGGGGCCCCAGAACCAAGCCAATGCTGGTCTACTCCCTATTTATAGTCCCCCAGCCAGACTGCTGGCCTACTCACTGTTTATAGCCCCCCAGCCAGACATTTATAACCTCTAATTATAATCTAGCTTGCAGCCAGGCTCGCTTGCAGTTTTCCGAGGGTTTAATGGCTCAAATGGGAAAAGACCAAGTCCTCACGATGCGCGATGGTTGATCCATTATGAAATATATGGTTCAGGACGAGCCAACTTTCAATTTAAGTTGGCTGGAGACCATCACTTCCCCCCAACTGTAGCCAAGTTACAACAACAACATAATCTAGCAGTGAGCCTGTGATTATGCGATTGGGGTTTGACTATAAGCCCTACTTGTATTCTCGCTGGAGGAGTGTAACCAAGGAGAAGACCATCAAAATCCAGACGGTCTTCGTGTTGATTGCGCAGGCCGTCTACTCATAGACCCAAGAAAGTAATGGTCTCCCGCACCGTTACGAAACATTCTGTCTCACATTTTGAATGGGAAGTGTTGCGATGCAATGTTTCAGCCAGTGCGGTTCAATCTCATTTGATTCTATAGGAAGAGTGGAGCATGAAACGTTGAGAGGCAAAATGTTAGGCCCAGTGGGATCTCAGCTCGGGGAGAGGGAGAGTATATTTACGATGAAAAAAGAGTTATTAAGAGATATAGTCATTGAGACACGAGTAGTCGATACACTCAATTTTTCCAAGACTTGAATAATCTATCTTTTGTGGAAAATCAAAACGAAATTTGATTTCAATGACCTTCGCTCGGATACAAGTATGTACATTGTACATAGTTCAATTTATGCGCTGTAATTGAATCATAATCGTGTCTTACATATATTGAACTCTACTCTCATGACAGTTCACATGCAATGTCGATTTTTAGTGTATGTCTCTCAGAATAGACTTAGCATACAAGTGTTGTGTTTTCTGTGGATATGTTAATACCTGACAGTATATGGTAACTTATTACTCGAGATTTTCTGTGCATTTTTTTGTTTTGTATTATGTTCTCACCGAGCGTTTAAATTAGTCTGTAGAAAAAAAATTAATCCATAAGTAAAAGGTTTTATGTAATATATTTTTACATCTAGAAAAAAAAAACACTTTCTTGTGTAAGATAGTCCCAACATTGCCTTCGTTCATTATCTCTCTTTTTGTGTTGTGCTGCTAAATTAAACTCTGAATATTTTAATTTCTGCGGCACTTGATACCGAGAGAGTCGCACTGAAGTGTCGTCACCATGGACCAGTTTGAAGAGCGCGATGGGTTCTATGATTCTGACCAAATGTTCCACAGCTCTATTGTTAGGACCCAGATAGATACGAACTCGCCCATCTATCAATTCTACAAAGGCCTCAACATATTCCTCACCGGAGCTTCTGGATTCATGGGGAAAGTTTTCATCGAGAAAATATTGAGGTAAGTGACGAGTGACAACTAGACAGCAGACAGCATGTCGTCGCGTCGGCTTAAAGTCCAGCTAAATATTCTAATTTCTTAAAACTTTTGAGATTTCTTGCTGGATGTGTTCATTACAATGAAAGGTATTGGATAAATACTACCCAAACACAAATTTTCCATTTATTTTATAGCACACACATTACTCAATGAATTTAACAAGATATGTTTGGGTTTTCTTTGACCAACATTAACTGTTTTTTCAGAACATGTAAGTTTCAGTGTTTTTCATGTTTGTTTCTATTGCAGATGTTATCCAGAGGTGGGAGGTATCTACATATTGCTGAGAGCCAAGAAGAACAAAACAGCCGCGGAAAGATTGGAAGAACAGTTCAAAGATGAGGTAAACTATGTCTTAATGTGTGCATAGAGTTATACTTTCTTTATTTTATAGCAAGGAAAGTGATGTTTTTACCCAATATTTTAGATACCTACTCAGTTTTCAACGCCCTAACACCTTTTAAGGTCCTCAGAGACGAAATAAAAAATTTCACGCATTGATACCTGTCTGCAAACAAAATATTTCAAGAACGGTAGAAATTAAGAAACTTGGAATTTGGTACACAAGTAAAAGTATTTAGATGAAGCATCACGAAGGCATAACGCAACCCCAGGGACCCTTTTTATTTACAAATATAATGTTAATTTATCGCTCTGACCATTAAGTACCCGATGGCGGAACGGGATCGTTTTCAGTGGATTTAGCAGCTGTGGTTGAATGTATCAAAAATGTTTTCGAGTAACCAAATTAAGTTTTAGATAATACATCCATCCAATAAAAAATCGAAGAAAGTTTGGTCCTAAAATTAATTGGTAAATGTGACGACCAGCGGACTTTAGCGTTAACTCGGAAATATCGAGAGAAAAACTCGGAATTTTATCTTTTATTTTAGTCTAGACAAAACGATAGATTTTGGGTTTTATGGCTAAACGGTTGAAGATATCTCGAAAACGGTCTAGGTGCCTAAGAATTAAGGAAGGAAAAATTTCTAAACCCAATGTTGTGTTTTCATGGGGAATCCTTGACATCTAAATCCGCTAGTTATTCCTGTGTCCTCTATCAAACAATGTTTTTCGTGTTACCCACACACAATTTTCTTCAACATGTCCTTATACTCGTATATACATATTTGAAAAAGTTTTGTCCTGTCACTATTTTATAGATGTGTAATATGGATTTGAAAATATTGAACTTTATTGTAATTTTTTTCATGTTGATAGAAGGATTTTTAATTGCGCTTTGTTGTGTCTATTGAAATGTGATTCACTGTGGGATACCTACTTATACGTAATAGCACACGGACTGAATTTAATTACTATTATGCTAATTCACCTAGTATAGGTTCAATGGCCACTACAATAACCTTTTTCAATGTCGGACTTATTTCAAATTATTAGAATGAAATCAGTTTGACATTGAACTGATTTCCGGGACACCTATATTTATCAAACCAGAAGATGTCTCCTCCTCAGTCTCCTGGAAATTCCACGCCACAGAACCCCCCCGGGCATTATGTAGCTCTTACCATGTGTCCGCAGCTAGGTTGTGGAATTATACTGATGGCTCTTGATAGAAACATTAAAGACTCAGCGGACACAGGGTTGGGTGGAAGAGATTGCCATAGGCAATAACCCCGCCCTTTAGTTAGGACATAATTATGTATTTTTTTTTTCTTGTTTATTTTATTATAATTGTCAATTTTTATATATAATTTTTACCATTATTTGTCTGTATATATGTTCTACTAATAAAGAGTTTCTAAATAAATAAATAAAATGTGGGCTCTTTCAAGACATTCCTTGTGAGGCACATGAAATCTGTTGATGAATTAATGAATAATTATTCATTAATTTATTTGTGATTGGATGGAAGAGCACCACCAGGAAAATCTTGCCACTTTAAATAAAGCAGAGAAAACTATATAATTATAAAATAACCAACTTTATTTTTTAACAAAACAACATAACAAACACCTTACAAATAAAATATTTCTTCCAATTTTTCAGAGGTTGGAAGTGTTCCTCTAATACTCACGGCATTACCTCTCTGTATAGCAATTGCAATACGCTGAATGAGGTAATGCCGTGATCGGTTGTCTCCGGACACACGGGTCAGTTATCTCCTCTTCTGTTCTCAGTTATTCGAGCGTCTGAAACAAGAACAGTCCCACATTCTGCAGCGCAAGGTTCACATTATCTGCGGAGACCTGGGCGAGCCCATGCTAGGGATCAGTCCACACGATCTGCAGTTCATCTGGTCGAGTGTCCATGTCATCGTACACGCTGCTGCCTCACTCCGCTTTGATGAACTCATTCAGGACGCGTTCACACTCAACGTGCAAGCTACGCGGGATCTCTTGGATCTCGCCACACGATGCACGCAGCTCAAAGTGAGACACTTTGACTTCTAATTAATAATAAGTTGTCTTCCTTTCTGTTCCTATATTACACCTTTAGTAAGTACGACAGAAATGCAGGACTTTTCAAGTACATTTTTCCAATAATTTACTGTTTTGATTACCAGTCCAACTCTGATCGTTGCTCTTATAAAAGCAGATTCTCACAATGAATTAGGGGACCCCAGAACATTTCGAGTATAGAACCAAAAACTTTTCATTTTTCGATCCTGCCGGGATTTGAACCTGTTTTTTCTCAAGTTGATAAGTCTGATTTATTCCTTGTTAATGTGAGGGTTGTTGTTGTTGTTGTAGCCAGCTTGGCTACAGCTGGAGGGGTGAGTGATGGTCTCCAGCCAACTTTATTTCAAAGTTGGCTCGTCCTGAACCACATATTTCTATGCGCGATCAACCATCATGAGGACTTGGACTTTTCTTTATAAGCCACTAGCGGGCTGTCGCCCGCTTTGCGGGCCGAGGCATGGCCGTGAAAGCAAAAAATCCTTTTTCGCCAATGGCAGGTGTTGTAGTGGGAATTTCGAAAAATTGCACATCTTATTGCACATCTAGACTATAAGACAAAGCTAGCTACCAAATTTCAGCTTCCTAGGACTTACGGTTTGGGCTGTAGAGCGATGATCAGTCAGTGGTCAGTCAGTGACTTTGACATTTATATATTAAGATTAAACCCTTAGGAAACTGCAAGCTAGCCTGGCTTGTAAGGGTTAGCTGGTCTGTTCTCTGTTTATAGTCCTCTAGCGGGACACTGGTCTTCTCCCTGTTTAACGTCCCCCAGCCAGAATGTGAGGGTGCTCAATTTTCGTTACTTGGGAAGCTTTCATAAACTCTCTACATCCCCAGGCTTGCGTGCACGTGTCCACCCTGTACACTCACAGCTACCGGGAGGACATTGAGGAGAAGTTCTACCCCACCCAGGTGTCCTACCAGGATCTGACTCAGCTGTTCAGCATCATCTCTCCCGAGGACAGGGAGGTGCTGACTCCGATGTAAGAGTTATTACACGAGATTTTCTTTGGTTTGACTTATTTTTTTTTTTACTTATTTATTTTGTCATTTGTCATTTGTTTTTTTTTTTCGTTTCTTAATTTTATGCTGTTACCTGTACTTTGTCCTCCTAATAAAGCTTAAAAAAAAAAAAATGTTCGACTATTTATGGGACTAAAAAAACTTTCGCGTTCACACCACTGGTACAGCTGGAGGTAGTTACACAGGGAATAGACTAGCAGAATTATTTCTCAGCTAACATGTTCTGATAAGTACCTACGTTTTAAAAAAAAAAAAAAAAAAAAACGTTTACTTACTTTTGGAAAATACTTGCTCCCATGGAATGATTTGTCGTGTACCCTTGGATCAGCCAGGACATGTTCCCATTAGTGGATTAGGCGACAGGTGATTTCCTCAGATCTTAGCTGAGCTATTAGTTTCTAGTCCTACGAGTATATTAACGTAACGACCAGCTTTACCAGCTGCAAGGCCTGTGAGCAACTTCGGAATTTTGATAAAGTGAAGAATGTAAGTCCAACAGACCTTTGAGGTGTAAAGGAATGCATCCAGTATTCTTGGGACGTTTCCTCCCAATCCCTCTCTGGACTACATCTACCAATTTTAATATGTTTGTTGTTTCATAAATAAAGCAGTCAAATTTGAGGTGTAAAGATACTATGATATTAGAGATTTTTTAAAAAAAAACCTAGTGACAATATTTCTGGAGTCTTTCGAGGTCATAAGTATCGAACTTGAACGCTCTTTCAGCTAACTTGACATTGTATTATTATCTGACGTTGTAGAGTTATCAGTGAAACCCTTTCAAATTAACACTGCGACGTGATTAGATCTACTGTGACCAACTTACACTGTACAATAGATTGACCAACTTACACTGTACAATAGATGTAATTAGGTCGCAGTGTTAATTGTAAGGGTTTCACTGAAAACCCTGCAACCAGGTCAGATACACTGTACATGTGTTTCTATTTTCAGGCTATTCGGAGACCTCTACAATAACTCCTATGCGTTCACAAAAGCCATCGGTGAATCCGTGGTGGAAGAATACATGGACAAACTACCCTTGGCTATGGTTCGACCCTCTATTGGTGAGAATACAACCCTGAATCATTATTATGAATTTTTATCCCCCTGTATTGCCGATAATTTTGCTACTGGTTGTTGCACACGTGAAAGGAGCTACTCATTATTCCTCACAAGGTATGAGTAGACCCCGTAACATTCAAAATTTTAAAATGCAAAACCAAAAAATGTGACTTTGAAACATTGTTGCCTGTTTCCCGAGTAAGTTAGCCACTCGTTTACCATGACTACTAATACATATTCAATTCAAAACAGATGCATCTTCATACGAATAGCTATACTCGTACTAAAAAAATATTATGAGCTTATGATATTAAAAAAAAAAATTACATTTATTTGCTAATTTTCTTCAAATGCACTTGCAAAATGCAGGAGCCTTCATGTCTCTTGAATTTTTGAAACACAATTAAAGTGTCATTATGAAATGTGTACTAAAAAAATATTATGAGCTTTTGATATTAAAAAAAATATTACATTCATTTGCTGATTTTCTTCCAAGGCACTTATGAAATGCAGGAGCCTTCATGTCTCTTGAATTTTTAAAATACAATTAAAGTATTGGGTGGAAGAGATTGCCTAAGGCAATAACCCCGCCCTTTAGTTAGGACATTATGTATATATTTATTTATTTTTTCTTTATTTTTTTCTTCTATTGTATTGTATTTTAATTTGTAATTATTTGTATTGTATATTATAATATGTCCTATTAATAAAGTGTAAATAAATAAGTAACAGTGTGATTATAAAATGTGTCGCAGTGGTGAGCACGTGGAGGGAGCCTATAGTGGGCTGGGTGAACAACCTGTACGGGCCGGGGGGCGCATGCGCGGGGGCAGCTCTAGGCGTCATCCACACCTTCTACGCGTGGCACGACAAGAAGTGCGACCTGATCCCTGTGGACGTGGCCACCAATATGATTGTGAGCGTCATCTGGAAGACAGCGCGGGACCATGGCAACGTAGAACCAGGTGAGAGACTTATGTTTGCTACAGCAAATGGAAGGTAAAACTTGAATCTCAAACAAAACAAAACAAAACCCCACATGCTTGCGCACTTCGGGTCTCTTCTACTGCAATTTAAATAACAAAAAACAATTTTAAGCATTTTATCTATGTATATAATATTATTTTATTTGTGTTTCTGTGCTTGTTAATTGTTATATGTTTATATAAAAAATAAATGATGAAAAAGTATTAAAAAAAAAAAAAAACAAAAAAAACAATCTTGATTTACAATATCTAATATGACTAAAAGGTAATTGTATGAGTTTCACTGAGATTTCTTTCAAGGAAAACATTTCTATCTTCAAAAATTTTTAGCAGATTTCTGTGTCTCTGGAATAGTACCCCTTGAGAAGTTGATTTTTAAAAGAACTATAATGTCTGTCCCGATAGCTCAGTGCTAAAGGCGACACTCTGTGAATCCAGATATTTCAGAGTTTGCGGGTTCGAAACCCGCGGGACACGACAAATTATCTTCCCATTTGGGATTTTTACTACGTAATAATACGTCTTGGGCTTACTGCTGGAATAATGGGCCTTAATAGTCTTAATCATGCACTATAAATAAGTCAATATTATTATTATTGCTCTCGCTAGAGGACAATAAACAGAGAACAGACTAGCCAACCCTAACAAGCCAGGCTAACTTGCATTTTTACTTTCTATTACCTATAAGGTATAGAAATTATTTCTTTTTCAAAGGTTTCCTGGCTTGTAAAAAAAACCAAAGTCTCACGATGGTTGATCGCTATATCGGAAATAGAAATATGTAGTTCAGGAGATCCAAACATGGCTAGAGTCAACAGGGGAATTGTCAAATTACAAAAATACGTATTTTTTTCTCATGTAGAATAGTCCTGTATTTCTACTTGAGTCTCTGAATCTGTCCTTAATATTTGCAATATTTATCTTTCCTTAGAAGCTTTAGCTTAGGAAAACTACCTGTGTATATGTTATCCTGTTATTAAATAAATAAATAAATTTAAAAAAATTCTGCTATCGGTTTCAATTCAGACCATTCAACTCGTGCGGCCCCCATTCAGCCCGCTGTCTACAATCTCTCCACTTCCAACAAGAAGCCCATCACCTGGCTGGAGTTCATGAAGACCAACGAGAGCCTAGGACTCAAGGAGCAGGACCAGATAGCTTGCACGCTATCCATCTGGGCCTACTCCTTCTGTCTGGAGCAGAGGAGGCTGGGCTACCTGCTGCGCGTGTGGTTCCTGCAGATGATTCCCGGACTCATCATCGACACTGCCCTGCAGTGCATGAAGAAGAAACCACAGTGAGAAACGTCAATTTCTTTTCCTTATTTCTTTCATCAATCAGATTGTTGTTCAGGTTGCTCAAAATGTAAATAATAATAATAATTCCGTGTCCGTGAGGTACGAGTAGGTATTGATATCTAAATCACGGTGTTGAGAGGATTATATGAACTCCCAGATCCAATTTCTAGGCTCCTTTCATGTCCATTGATTCTATTCGGTTTTAACGTCCTGACTTGAGGTAGACAGGACGGGGGTTTTACCCTCCATTCGCTGGGAATCGTACAAGCTACCCACATTAACCTCACCCAGCCTAGGTAGGGCCGGAATTGCCAGACTCATATGTTCGGACGGAACAGAATTTTCTGTGCGAAAAGTCTGCTCCAACCGGGAATCGAACTCAGGATCTTTGGACTACGGGCAGTAGTCACAACCGTTACGCCACGGAGGCTGGCAAAATGTAAATAAATGGTAATAAATAGAAAATAAATATACAACATAACAGATGAAACATTACTTACTAGACCGGTTAGATACCACCTAAGCTTACCCCGTTACTGCAGCTGCCGCTACTACAACGAACAGATGAAACAAGCCACAATGATGAAACATTCGCTTTACTAAATCTTTGCTGAACTTGGGACTTGAACCACCGATCTCCAAGTTACGAGACCGCCTTATCGATCAATCTACCGAGGTCGGTCACTCGCAAATTATATTTTCAATCGGAAGTTTTGTTGATTCTGGGTTTTCTTCGCTCTATATTGAAGATGAAATACTTTCGCGATTCCAGATTGATGAAAATCTACGTGAAAATTGAGAAGTTCTCCAAGTTCTTCATCCCCTACGTGGAGAGGGACTGGGAGTTCGGCACACGCAACGTAGACACCCTGCTCTCTCAGCTGCCCCCCCAGGACCGGCCTACTCTGGACTACTCCATGAGCCACTTCAACTGGCTGGACTACCTGCTGTTCTACTTTCGGGGAGGAAAGCTCTACGTCCTCAAGGTTCCCTATGATAATATTCCTGCAGGACGAAGACACGCTCAGAGGTATTGCCCAATACACTGAGCTAATAGCGCGCGATTAGCTCAGTGGTTAAGCACTCGCTTGCCATGCGGAAGGTCCCGGGTTCGATCCCCCGTGCCGACAAATATTTGTATTCTTAATTTGGTTACAATTGTTGGTAAGGGATACCTTCCGGTGCGCTCGTGTTGACCCAGCACCTAAATTGTGTCACTTCTCGCGTATCAGAGGGGAGGCATACGCATTTTTTCGTTAATCTTTTTCGACTGTTCGTTCGGCTGGCTGACGAAACCGACCAGAAACTAACATCAACAGAGTATGTCGAGTTATAACATGTTCGAAAAGTCTTGCCATAAGGAGTTATTAATAACAAGAAAAAAATTCTCCATAATTTACGGTTAACGAGTTATAGGTCAAAATATATGGATATTACGCAGGACGTCCGACCCTGTATCTCGAGAACGGTAAGTTGTAGCTCACTGAAATATGTTGTATTGATCTTCTTTCAATAAGACCTTTAAAACAATATGCCACAAGACATACCATTCTATTTAAGATTTATAAGTTGGTCCATACCCAGATTGCCCAGCCTGACTGGGGCCGTTGTAGGCAATTTTTTTTGGCTGTAGGCAAATTTTTGATGTACAGTAGAATCCCGCTAACTTGAAATTCAAGGGACTGAAGGGTCATTTCGAGTTATCGTGATGTCGAATGAGAAGCGAAGCTCGACAAGGGCCGAAAAATTCTTTCAAGTTAACGGGATTTTCGAACTCTCGGGATTTCGAGTAAGTTACATTTTACTGCATTTTAACGATAAACTTTTAACAAGTTTTTTTCTTATGTATAATGTATAATTTTTATTGCTCTTCATTCTGTTTCAGACTATGGAATATCCACTATGCATTCCTCGCTGTTGTCTACTGTGTGTGCGCAGTGTTTCTGTACAAGCTTTGTACCCTCTATTTCTTCAATAGCTCCACTCCATCATATTCATTTCAGTCTATACCTGCATAATAAAAGTACGTACATTTTATACCTCATAAAAATTCTCAAATTCGCTGATTGCGCTGATTTCTTTGGGGTTTCATAAGGAGATGATTTAATCGATTCCAAATTGAGTCGTTCTAAATAAATTATTAATTCATGGTTTGGTACCTGAAAGCTCCTGAAGACAACTCCAAAAAAATAAAGATCAATTGTATCGCGATGAATGTCCTGTGTCTTTTAAATTTTATGCTACCTTAGAATGTAAAGTCCCATTATATCTGATATTATTATGTAACAACATTTCGAAATAATTGAGAAAACAACCTCTGAAACTTATAAAATTATTTAATGGTTGTAACAACTAACAAAAGTAGGCATACTTATCCATTTTTTAAATAAGAAATAACTTTATGATTTGTAAAAAATAAGACATAAGAAATTTTATTGAAGGGAAAAATATACATGCAAGAAATTAGAGACAAATATGGTTTTTTTCTTCAAGTACATACCTATCTACATAATATAAGTTGGAGAATAATTTTGATTTAGAATTCAAGATTTGATAATAGTTTCTTTTAAAACCTAACTATCTAAAGGAATTATTAAATTTGAATGAAGGCATTTCTTGTAAACTCGAAAAAAGGCTACTTTAACTTTTGAAAAAAAGAATGTCAAATATTTTTTAATAATGAAAAAAGAAAAAAAACAATATGGAACTAAATTTTTACGTGTTTCATAAATTCATGTACCCTAGCTACTATAATTTAGTCATAAGATTAGTAAGTAAATAAATATTCCTGATTAAGAAACTAAAACATCTAAAATCTACCATGACATGATGTTCCAGTCATGAGTTGGTACCTATGGAAATTAGAACCATTCAGACTTACTTACTATTATTCTAAAAATCTTGTCTTGAAAAAGACGTAATATCTTATATTTATTATGATTTACATATCACATTTTAAAGCAAAATAAATCTATTTAAATTTGCAAATTCAAATTCACAACCGGTGAAAATCCGTGCTGACAAAATACTTGTAAACTAGCAGAAAACCTTCGAGAATTTTGTGCCAATGACTGGCATCGACTTTAAGCGCCAATTAGCTAAAGAAAAATAATTATAAAACAACAAACTTTTCTTTTCAATCAAAATGCAATTTTTAAATCGGAGAATTTTTCCAAAACATACTTATTGCTTTTAAACGAATGATTTAATTCTGGAGCATATTTGTTGGTCGGTGCATACTTTTTTGATTGGTAAAAATCTATATCAACAATACTGGAGTGGTACCAGTATACCTGGTACATTCAGCCCTAGTATTATAAGTAATATTTCCGCATGCCAACAAGTTCGATCCCACGAGCCGACAAAAAATTTGTTTTCTAAATTTGGTTTCAGTTGTTTGTAAGGGATACCTTCCGGTGAGCTCGTGTTGACCTTTATGAGAAGTACTGTCTCGCCCATCAGAGGGGAGACATGCTACGCGATGGTCAAGCTACAACACAGACCACAAGCGTCTACAGTAGCTCCTGTTTCATGTCTCCGAAATAAAAAAGGCTGTGAAACACTCATTTTTTTTAAGAGATAACGGAAGAACTACTTTTATGGCCATGCTTGAAAATCTAACAGATTCTTACTTTCAGGATTATCAAATAATACGTGTTTTAAAATGGAAGTGTTGTATTCTCTAACTATACTTGCATTTGATACCTACATCCTACATCCCTTATCAGTCTCGAACACATTCACGAATAAGCTCCTTCACTAGTACATTCATGATCATTTTCACTTTACAAGGGACCAAACCTTACTAAAATTTGTGTACAGAAAATATATTAAAATTATTGGAAGTGGTGTACCATTTAGGAGGGTCAAGATGGCTTCGAGTATCACAGGGAATCAAACCGAGTGATTTCCATGAGGAATATTGAGTGGAAGATATCTTTCTTAAGCATCGTCTCTATGAACAAGGTAATACAACACGGGAAATGAGCAGCCGTATTTATGAAAGGAATTTTTGGTGTTTTTTATTTTGAAATTTCACTTTAACGACTTCGTCGTCATTCGTGACATTCCCTGTCATGTTTTAAATTAGGTGGTACATGTTGATTTTTTAAGTTATTCAAACAGAGGCTCGATGCCCTCCTTATCATCTAAAAGTGATGGTGATACTGATAAGGAGTATTTGGTGTTTGAAACTTACGAAGCAATGTCATTTGTAACAGAGGTCTTCTCTTGTGACTTCACTGAAGTTTTTTTTTAAAGCTATGTACCTATCTACCTTACTTCATACGACTATTTCTCATTCATAGATAGAGATGAGTAAAGGAAAAACGAAGAACTAAAGTTTCAGCCCCAAGTTAACATCTTTCTTCTTTATTTGTTAGATTACTTTGAGGCTATAAATTACTTATAGTCTGCTCATAAATGCAGCTGTAAAACATCAGTGACCGCCTTTGTTCTTGACTAATATTAAGTTAAATACTGAAAAAAAAACCCATTTCTGTACTGAAATTTAGCAAAGTAATGTTTGGTCTTTTCTATTCCCTAGATAATATATACGTTCGTAACCTATATTTATTATTATTATTATTATTACATAGTTTCCTTGAGATTTCATTATGTTTAAATAAATATAATATTACTCATAATTTGTTTCTCTCTTCTATATTATTCCACGTGAGATATTTAATTAGTTAAGTATTCAAGTACAAAGCTCTATCATTCTACTCTACTGCCATGTGAGTTACCGACATCTAATTAATCACCATTATAAAAGCTGAAGAATCTCAACAAGCCCTAGATTTTACCCTCATTGTTTTTCACGAAAGTGAGACAGAACTGCAGGCTTAATGGCTTCTTATTAGATGTCAACTAATATTACTGTTTAAAGACAGAGCGGAATTAAAAGTTTTCTAGAAACCAAGAGTATCCTTGGCTTGAAATCACCATGGAAACTCGGTATTAATCCTATGGCATCATATAATGTTACCAAATTCTTATTAAGAAATTCAGAGTTACACAAATTCCGCTCTCTAGATATGCCTTCAATTAATATGATGGAAAGTGGGACATTAATAAATATATAATTTTACACCGAGTTATTCAACTACAATTTGAATGAAGACTTTCCAAGCGCCATCGATAATTCTAAGAATTTGATGTTCGTACGATGGATTTCCAAACTGCATTATTCTGAAACATATATTAATTTTGTAGATTTAGATTATCATACGGAGACACAGTTGACAATCTCTTCTTGTATCTTTAGAGCAATGAAGTGCCTATTAAGAAAAATAATTTCTAGATATACGTACGTATCTATGTTAGTTATTAGTTATTGCATAGGTTGGTACCTATGTATTGTATAAAACACGCCTGCAGGATAAACTCATTCCGCACTAATTTCAAACTTGAAATTTGGAACACAGATTTCTCTCTCTCTCTGAGAAGTTAGCAGACACTACAATACATAGACTTACATCACAGAAAGGCAGACAGGAAACCCACCAGGCATATCTTGGTGTCTTGGATTCAGAAGGCTCAGAGTGCTTTGTACTTGTACCTGCGAAGTTGAAAACAACTAAATCAGTATTGGCTTCCATCCATCTTTTTAAGAATCTACTTTCAAGTTTTTGCTAGTACCATTCCAAAAGAATAATACATTATGGAATCTTTGAAGTCGTAGGTATACAGGAATAACTTCCATATCTTAGTTCTTCTCATTTTTGAGCACTATGAAGAGTTGGATATTCATTTCAAAGTCGTTTGGACAAATTTCTTTGGTTTGTCAGTGTTTCAGCTCTATTATTCCAGTTTCCCTATGTATAATATGTTGATGAGGATTTGTAATTATAAAACTAATGTTTTAATGTAATTATGAGGCTAATGTTTAATTAGTTTCATAACTATAAATCATAGGAGGACATTGTATCTTTACTTTAGCTGTTGAATAGTACGGGTTTTATTATTTTAGTTGGTGGAAATCCCACACCCCAGGATCTGGGTGTTTTTGAAAGATTTTTTCCTGCCTTCCATTAAAAAAAAACTAGCAACATTAAATTTTTGAACTAATTGGTCGTCTGACTCCTTACTTGTATTCTCACGCGGAGAGCGCCAACTATATGTAGGCCGGCTGCACCTTGGACTTGCGAGGACAGTACCAGTAGCTCAGGATGATGATGGAACCGAAGAAGAGAACTATGGGAATGACCAGGGCTAGAATTAGGTACCTGCAATAAAAAGATAAGGATAATCTCTATCTGATAATCTGAAAAGACAAAGAATTTACTTCTTTTTCTAAAATTATTAAAAATAACAATTTTATAATTTTAAAAAAATCATAATTTGAACGTTTAAGATCATACAATCTCTAGACAAAGGAATTTACCTCAATAATTCTAAAATTATTATAAAATTACAATTTTTTAAAAATCACAATCTGTACGTTTAAGGTCACAATGTAAATTGTCCAAACTTAAAATAAATGGTCATAATATTTATTTTAAATTTAGTCCTGTGAAATGGTTAGTGTCGCTAGTGATAAGCATTTAATACGTACTTATCAGCCAAGTACTTTAAATGAAATGAATACATGTAAATACATTCCACGATCACAATAATCACGGTTTTGTGTTGAGTTACCTGAGGTTGTTATCCCAGTTGTACCTCGCCACCACATGCAGGTCAGGGAAGACTTTGCTGTAGTAGCAGGGGAAGGGTTGAGGAGGGGCAGTATGACTGGAAGGGTTCTCTGGGAGACCGTATTGCTTCACAAATTTGGTACAGTTGGTACCGGGGGGGTAGCCACAGCCTTCTGTGTTGATGAGAAACTTGATGTCCTCGTGGTCCCATGGAATAGGCCCCGGACTATGCGACTGAAAACCAACAGGCAAAAAAGATGTAATTTATTTATTTAGAAACTCTTTATTAGTAGAACATATATACAGGGTGTCCCGTATACAGATGCAAATATTTTGAGGGTAGGTTCAGCCCACCGTGGACTATCATATGAGCAAAACTTGCAGTGGGGCATTTTGCTTCGTTAAAGAGTTATGGCCAAATCCCTGTTTTTCCCACAGGTCTAGAGGTCACTTGGATCGATGCACGTTTTTAAAGAAATGATAGCCAGTAAGTAATTTTTGACTTCATGTATGGATAGTCATGCATATTTGCCTTGAAATGCAGTTGGTTGCGGGTCCATTTCGCCAGCACCACCACCTTTAAAATGTAATGTTTTTTTTACATGGCTAATTTGTGCTTATTTTGTGCTTCTTTGTGCTTCAAACCCCGAATTTTGTGCTTCAACGATGAGGGCGCTACGCCCATTTCAATTTGGTGGTGCTGGGGAAACGGTAGAACCACCACTTTCGAAATGTAATTGTTTTTTTTACATGGCTAATTTGTGCTTATTTTGTGCTTCTTTGTGCTTCAAACCCCGAATTTTGTGCTTCAACGATAAGGGCGCTACGCCCATTTCAATTTGGTGGTGCTGGGGAAACGGTAGAACCACCACTTTCGAAACGTAATGTTTTTTTTACATGGCTAATTTGTGCTTATTTTGTGCTTCTTTGTGCTTCAAACCCCGAATTTTGTGCTTCAACGATAAGGGCGCTATTGCGATTTTTCGGAGACCCCCCTCCCCCACACCCATTTCCCCAGCACCACCACTTTTGATTCGTAATACTTTTTTGATGTCAAATTAATCCTTGAATTTTGTGCTTCTTTGTGCTTCAAACCCCGAATTTTGTGCTTCAACGATAAGGGCGCTACGCCCATTCCACTTCGGGGGCCCCTGGGGAACCACCAGAACCACCACTTTCGAAACGTAATGTTTTTTTTACATGGCTAATTTGTGCTTATTTTGTGCTTCTTTGTGCTTCAAACCCCGAATTTTGTGCTTCAACGATAAGGGCGCTACGCCCATTTCAATTTGGTGGTGCTGGGGAAACGGTAGAACCACCACTTTCGAAACGTAATGTTTTTTTTACATGGCTAATTTGTGCTTATTTTGTGCTTCTTTGTGCTTCAAACCCCGAATTTTGTGCTTCAACGATAAGGGCGCTACGCCCATTTCAATTTGGTGGTGCTGGGGAAACGGTAGAACCACCACTTTCGAAACGTAATGTTTTTTTTACATGGCTAATTTGTGCTTATTTTGTGCTTCTTTGTGCTTCAAACCCCGAATTTTGTGCTTCAACGATAAGGGCGCTATTGCGATTTTTCGGAGACCCCCCTCCCCCACACCCATTTCCCCAGCACCACCACTTTTGATTCGTAATACTTTTTTGATGTCAAATTAATCCTTGAATTTTGTGCTTCTTTGTGCTTCAAACCCCGAATTTTGTGCTTCAACGATAAGGGCGCTTCGCCCACATAAAGTTCTCAACAATTGTCTACAAATTCTCTCCCTAACCTTGTGAACTGCACAGTGTAGCCAGATGTTCAAACATCTCTGAGCATGCAGGGTACCATTCAATTTGCGCGTGGGATTTTTTCATTCCGTATGTATTCAAATTATTGAACAAAGCATATAAATTAACTATTAGCAATACGATTAGTATCTAAGTAACTACTAAACATAGTAAAATTAAATAGATATGTATCTAAATAGATATGTATATGTATCTAAATGGATATATATTATGTATAATAATAATATAAAGATCATAACGTTAAATTATGTTCATCAGAGATACTTGAATGCTTTATTATACTTACTTAATATGAATTGATGTTTCATCTATCCTTTATTTTTCGAGGGATTAAGTTTTTGGAACAACAACAAAAATAAATTGCCTACCATACCCTAATCAGGCTGGGCACGAACCAATTGTAAAATTAATTAAAGATCCCACTAAGAAAAAGTCATTGCAACAAATTTCAGTGAGCTATACGGGGATAAAGGGGATACGGATTAAATTCAGAGAAACCCAGGCCTGGGTGATACTGTATGGAAGTGGAAGCTCTGTATAAGATAATATACTATGTATATACAATATACCTATTCATTAGTAAATAATATACAATATACTCTAAAAAAAAAAATGCTAACGAAAAACTTTAGGTAAGGGGTAGGTCGATACTAAGACATATTCCGTGGTTTAACGATTGTGACTATAGCCCGAGGTCTAGAAATCCTTAGTTCAATCTCGGGTTGTGCTAAAAGATTCTACCAATTTTTTTCCTCCCAACACGTGAGACCGCTATTTCGGGCCAACCTAGGCTGATAGAGATTAATTGATATTTATTTCGCAATCTTATTGCCTTTTTCACATATTTAAAACAATATTCTGCACTCCTTTTTTGTACATACATCATTCTCGTCCAACATACATCCTGAGATCATTGAAATTGATTTCTTAGTGGTTGTGTAGATATCTTTGTGAAAAACTTGAATGACACTAAAATATATCAAAAAGATTGACATTAATGAAGTTTAAAATTAAAAATATTTGAAGAATTTTGAGAGAGAAAATTGAAAACTGCAGCCGTACAGGCGCCTGGCTAAAAGTATAGTAGATTAATATGAGTAGTTGGTACGATTTCCAGCGAATGGAGTGTAAAACCCCCGTCCTGACTACTTATTATACATCAGATCAATTATATTATACAAAAACCAAATATAGAATCAACTTGTCAAAATATTCTCATTCATTCGGTTGGAGAAGTAATTGGGTAGTTTCCACTTAATGCCTACGAGAATCAGGTCAGAAAATAATAGATAGGTACCATGATACATTGTACTTGTAAAGTATGTAGGTAGCTATTGTGTTAGCAAACATACCCTTCTTGGGCTAATTGTCGGAACCAGCTAGGCAGGTACCTACTCATGAATTCTGTTGTGTGAGACTTTTTTTTGTTATACAGGGTGATATACTTACGTAATTATAAATTTAATTGGCATTCAATAAAAAAATCTGGTCTTTTTTTATTGATGGTATTATCTTTATGGAGTGTACCTATCGGTATATTAGTGTGCATCTATATAGGTACAATAAATTGCGCTTTGCCAGCCTCCGTGGCGTAACGGTTATAACTACTGCCCATAGTCCAGAGGTCTCGAGTTCGACTCCCGGTTGGGGCAGACTTTTCGAATTCTGTCCCCTCCAAAGTCGTGAGGCTGGCATTTCCGGCCCTACCCAGGCTTGGTGAGGTTAATGTGGGTAGCTGGTACGATTCCCAGAGAATGGAGGGTAAAACCCCCGTCCTGACTATCTATCTCAAATCAGGACATTAAAACCGAATAGAATCAACTCGTCACAATAGATCTAATTAGGTCGCATCAGTGTTAATTGTAAGGGTTTTAATGAAAACCCTGCAACCAGGTTAGTTAATAATAATAATAATTGCGCTTTCAAAGTGTACATTTTTCAAAGGAACAATATATGAGTTCTTCAGTTCTGAATTTTTTTATTGTGTTTCAGTAAAATAATTTCTTATCTAAAAATTAATTTCATTGGGCTTATATCGTAGGTGGTATATCAAGAGCACAAATGAAACCTTGATAAGAATTGTAAATATTAAAATAAAATTTCAATTTTGTTGTTTGTGTTACCGTGAATACCGTTAGTTAAGTCAGAGTTTTGAAGCTTATACCTACATAGTGATTAAATGGATAGAGCCAACAACTTTTTTTAAATTATAATTGATGAATGTCGCCTAATCGTATTACTCATAATGACTAAAACTTGTAATTTTCGTTGTTCATACAAACAGTAACCCTAATTTAAATATGTATGTGCTTGTCCGAATCCCAAAAGTGAGGATAAGTTTTCGGGTCCCGGCTGGGTTTCGAACTCGAAGCCTCTGGTTTACGAGACCGACGCTACTACTTGACCACTGAGCAGCCGCGAGACTTGTTGAAAAGTCTATAATTTACGTGTCCTATATCATTTACATAACCCTGTAGTTTACGGTCGAATTGCTTTTACCTCAAGGGTTGCAAAGTTTAAAACTGACCTGTCTTCACAAGCATTTCAACAAAAATATTGTTGGTTCAATATTCGGTATTGGTCCTAATTGATTCCCAGAAAAAAGGGGGTGGTCAACAATGAAAAAAATGTTTATGTAAAGTAATTCATGACTTTGGTTATACAGGGTGTAGCAGTCAGATTAACCATCAGATACCCCCTATTTAGATAATTCAAAATAATTGTTTTAAGAGACTACCCCTAGTCAATTAATCAATGTTATCATGCAATTTTATTATATTATTAATAATAAGAGATCGACAAATACGAATAATTATTATCTAATATAATTATTAGATAATAATTATGTAAATATTATAGGTAATTATTAATAATTATGTAAATGAATGCGCCGCAGACTCTAATTGTGACTAACATTTTCAATTTAATTATGCAAATACCTATGTATATCTGGTTTAGTGGTCTATCCACTAAACGTATATTTTTGCTCAGGAAAAATTTCTCGAAAATTAGTATTCTTAATTGGACCAGATAGAATTCCGCTTGATGCAGACTTTCAGAAAGATTGAATAAACTGTTCTGCCACCACATGGGTATAGTGCCAACACACGACACTGGTCACTCAACAGTAACAGTTAGCTAAAAATCTCAAAATCATTAGATTTGATCTAGAAAATGTATTTAGACTGATTTTTTTGTTGCTTACTGGGTTCTTAAAACAGTTAGGGTAGAGTAATCTAAACATGAGATATATAGTATCATACATAATGATTCCTATACTGTCATTCTTAAATTTACGTGTTCACGTACCCTTTTTCTGTGTTTCTATATATTATACTAGCGGGTTACACCCGCCGCTTCGCCAGCCCATCAAACACACACAACGCACACACACCACCACACCACACACACACACCACCCACACCACACACCACACACACACACACACACACACACCCACACACACACACACACCACACACACCACACACACACACCACACACACACACACACACACACCACACACAACACACACACACACACACACACACACACACACCACACACACACCACACACACACACACACACACACACACACAACACACACACCACACACACACACACACACACACACACACACACCACACACACACACACACAACACCACACACACACACACCATACACACACACACCACACCACACACACACACACACACACACACACACACCACCACACACACACACACACAAAATGTCATTTAGGTTTGAAAAAAAACCTGAATATTTTTTGTCGCCCATCTATTTTCTGGCCTTCCCCGGCGTAGCTCAAGAATGGCTCATCAGAATTTCGCGATCAATATGTCAAATGAAAGCCTAAACCCTTGCCTAAAACTTTCTCGCTCTGAGTTGATAGGTCGTCACTTCAAATTTCGAGAAAAAATGTCATTTAGGTCAAAAAACGTGAATATTTTACATGTTACCCATCCATTTTTTTACCTTACCCGGCGTAGCTCAAGAACGGCTCATCAGAAATTCGCGATCGATATGTCAATTGAAAGCTCAAGCCCTTGCCTAAAACTTTCTCGCTTTGAGTTGATAGGTCGTCGCGACAAATTTCGAGAAAAAATGTCATTTATGTCAAAAAACATGCATTTTTTTTGCGTCACCCATCCATTTTTATCCTTACTCATTGTAGCTTAACCTCAGGGAGATATAATCTAGCCTAGAAGAATTTCCTGATCCAAGCGGACCTATGTGCAAAATTTCAGGTTTCTCGGTCAAACGGTGTGGATTTGTATAAAGAACATACATACATACATACATACACACATACATACACACATACAGACAGCTTTCTTTTATAGATATAGATTGCGAAATCACAGTGTCCCCGTATTCATAATACAATCACCCTGTATTTACTCAGGGACGCATTGCAGTCATCTCAAGGATTAGATACCTGGTACTTAGGTACTTACTCTGTGTAGTCCAAAGATTTTTTCCGCCCCGAATTTAACCTGTAGATAGCAATGGCTATTTTTAGAAATACCTGTAAGTGTAAAGGTTGACGAAGAGCTGAAAAGTCAACAAAAACGTCCACTTTGGTTCATTCCTCTTTAAAACTCAGACCCTCATTCACCACCACAGCTTTTGACGAAGAAGTAGGCGCGTAGCTCGGGGAGTGTTTCTGGGAGAACTCCAAAAATAGATAGGTATTAATTTTTTGTTGTTGTTCAAAAACCATAAAAAAAATCCTACCAAAAAGTACTATCATTCTGAAAATTCTTATACACCAACCCAGGCTGGGTAAGGTTAGCGTCACAAGGGTTGAACTTCGCTTAAAGTTTGCTTTATTTATGTTATGGTTATGACAAACGGAAAATGGTGTATTCAACGTGCCATGGACGTTGTATAACTAAAATAGACATATTATGTAAAAAAAATTCTGCCATTCAGAAAAATCCTTCTAGTATGACACAGGCTGGGTGAGGTTTACGTGGAAAATCCTCTTAACCTCACCTACCCTATGTTGAGCCGTGAAAAGCCTGCATTTCAAGAGTTTAAATTTGAATGGTCACCCTCTTCACTAGTGTATGTATGACTTTAATACTTGTGGTGAAGCACAAGGCCTCTTCACAATTTTTGTGGGCAGCGTAGAATTACTAAGAGCCTCCTGTACTTTTCGAATTCTATTACATTAATTTCTTTTTACTCTGGTAATGCCGCCACTAGTCGTTACTCATACAAGTAACTACTCATTTTTCCTCACGAGGTATGAGTGAACCCCGAACATCCAAGTACAGAGCAGAAAAATTACTGCGCCGCTGGGAATCGAACCCAGGTCACCATGCGTGTAATGCCTAGCGCGCTAACTCACTCTGCCACGGTGACTACCCCTCTTCACTAGTGTTTGCTTAACAGTCGTGACAGAACGGTAACTGAAGTATTCAACAAGTCTATCATATTGGCATAAATTAATTTTGTAAAAAGTACAAAGCTCTAACACCACAGTACTGTTTCTATGGCTTGGCTGTCGAAACACTAGAACCATTTTCTCGGCAGTTTAAGTCTTTGGTAGACGTGATTTCAGATACGTTACAACGCACATGTGATGATACCAGGGCCCCGGCCCTGGTAGCCATTCTTAAGCCAACGACTGTCATTAGCAGTCCAGCGTGGAAATGCCTCGAGCCTGGTAGGCACCAGGTGTCGGGAGAAGATGTTTGTTGTATGAAAATACACTTAAATAAATGAACCTATCGAAACTTAACTAAAATCAACTTAATCTCAATATATTTTGACTAAAATAATGTCACGTCGATGCGATGGCACGTTCAAATCACCAGTACTTTTCCAGTTATAAAGGTTGAGTTCTCACATTTGTGTTAATCACTTTCGTGATATAACAGATATTCAAACTCGCTTTACTAAATCCGCGCTGAAACCGGGACTTGAACCACCGACCTCCAGGTTACAAGTCCGCCGCTTTATCGATCAAGCTACAGAGGTCGGTCACTTATTAAAGTTAAGCAATATCTAGCGAGGCCAGGAGTTGGATTGATGACCATTCCTCTTCAAACGATCATGATGCTGGCTATTCCCGGCCCCACTCAAGTTGGGTGAGGTTAATGTGAGTAGCGCGTTTGTGAGTTTCGAGAAAATAGAGGGTGATATGACTATGCAGTTGGAAAGCGATGTTAAACCAAAATAAACAAATATTGTTATGTCAGAATCGATGGCATGTTGAAAATACCATTCGGTCATGGCTCACTGATGTTAGGCAACGCCCAGTGAGGTTAGGACTCAGATGAGAGACCAGTCCGGCTATTCCCTGGCCCACTCAGACTGTGTAATGTTCATATGAATAGCTACTTAATGAGTTTCAAGCGAATGGAGGGTAAAACCTCCGTCCCGATGTGACTAGTTCACCGCCTAAGCGTTTAACTGGATACTAAGCTTGGCTCAATAAAATAATATATCATTCAGTAAGCTTCTCATGAAATTACCTATACACAATACATGGGTATTTTTATGCACCATAAATAACTATGACAATAAGTTTGGATCGAACTCATTCTTAGCTGTATTTCTGAGAAATCCCTTTAATAATATAATTGTAAAGGGAGAAATTTTAAAATATTCCTGGTACGGCAACACTGAAACTATGTCCGAGACAATGAGTCATCTATTGCAAGGTAGAACATTGGAGATAACAGCGATGTGATTTTTACTCAGTTCTTCCTCTCCTTACTTGTCTGTCTCCATGCGTATGGGAAATATACGGCAATTTGTATTGGCTATAGTAGCTTAAGTAATTGAGCACAAAATTCGGGGTTTGAAGCACAAATTAGCACAAAATACAAGGATTAATTTGACATCAAAAAAGTATTACGAATCAAAAGTGGTGGTGCTGGGGAAATGGGTGTGGGGGAGGGGGGTCTCCGAAAAATAGCAATAGCGCCCTTATCGTTGAAGCACAAAATTCGGGGTTTGAAGCACAAAGAAGCACAAAATAAGCACAAATTAGCCATGTAAAAAAAACATTACGTTTCGAAAGTGGTGGTTCTACCGTTTCCCCAGCACCACCAAATTGAAATGGGCGTAGCGCCCTTATCGTTGAAGCACAAAATTCGGGGTTTGAAGCACAAAGAAGCACAAAATAAGCACAAATTAGCCATGTAAAAAAAACATTACGTTTCGAAAGTGGTGGTTCTGGTGGTTCCCCAGGGGCCCCCGAAGTGGAATGGGCGTAGCGCCCTTATCGTTGAAGCACAAAATTCGGGGTTTGAAGCACAAAGAAGCACAAAATTCAAGGATTAATTTGACATCAAAAAAGTATTACGAATCAAAAGTGGTGGTGCTGGGGAAATGGGTGTGGGGGAGGGGGGTCTCCGAAAAATCGCAATAGCGCCCTTATCGTTGAAGCACAAAATTCGGGGTTTGAAGCACAAAGAAGCACAAAATAAGCACAAATTAGCCATGTAAAAAAAACATTACGTTTCGAAAGTGGTGGTTCTACCGTTTCCCCAGCACCACCAAATTGAAATGGGCGTAGCGCCCTTATCGTTGAAGCACAAAATTCGGGGTTTGAAGCACAAAGAAGCACAAAATAAGCACAAATTAGGCATGTAAAAAAAACATTACGTTTCGAAAGTGGTGGTTCTACCGTTTCCCCAGCACCACCAAATTGAAATGGGCGTAGCGCCCTCATCGTTGAAGCACAAAATTCGGGGTTTGAAGCACAAAGAAGCACAAAATAAGCACAAATTAGCCATGTAAAAAAAACATTACATTTTAAAGGTGGTGGTGCTGGCGAAATGGACCCGTTGGTTGCATGAAAAAAATATTGAAAGACCAGAGAGATATTTAATCATAAGTTCAATATTTTTCTAAAATTTGATTTTTCCCTGTTTTCCCTTTCGTGAATTTAGAGTACTTCTACAATTGCAATTCTGCGTATCACTAGTTAAAAAAATACCCTATTATGTTTAGTTTTATAAAAAAGAAAGCTCATTTATATTACTTTAAAGATCATGGAACGCAGTACACGCAAAGCTCAAAAAACACTTCTGAATCATGATGGAAAATTCAAAGTTGGCTGAATTTTAACAGAATTGGCGCGTAATTTGAGGTATAAATACACTGCTCTGGGATGTTTAACAGAGGGAAATTGATCATTCACAGTGGTCGGTCGGTGTGAACTTTTATGTGAATGGGGTTACGGAATCACAGGTTTATCATGAGGAAAAATGAGAGAGGCTGCAAGGAAAGCAGCAACCAGTGGTGTAATTTATGGAAAAAGAGTACACATGGAGAAAGACTCTGCGCTACCAACAAAAATTATGATTTTATTTTTAGAAGTAAAATTAAAAATATCATTTTTGTGTTTATCACAATCATGATATCAAAAACATAACAAATAGTGCCGAAAATTAACCTTGGGTAAAACTCGAACATCCAACCTTAAGGTTACTATTATTATTAATACTTTATTTTTATTTTATAAACAATTGGACCAAGCTTTATTTACATTTCTTTTTTTACAATGAACATGGTAACAATTTGTGAAATAAATATAAACAAAGACTGATCAAGGGTGGTGATACAGTGATACATGTTTGTAGTTTATTGATAAACTACAAACATGATACATTCTGCAACACAGGACATGAAATGAAAAGAACCCAAAAGAATATGTAGCGAACCAAGGGCGAGGTTTAAAGCTTGTGGCTTTCTCTTCCACCAAACAAATTGATCGCCTTGTTATTTTAACTATTAGATTTGAGATATAGTTGGTTAATAGAACTAATTGTACTCAGAAAATTTTCATTTATAACTTGCAGTTGGCACAAAAATAGTCACACAGACCGCTTCAGGCATCGAGTGTTCTTCAAAATGCAATAGCGCCCAGATTCAAAATTTGAAAGATGTGTTTCTCTCCTTCTGGTGCCGTTTGATAAGGCGTATCTCATTCGTTCCTTCACGCGTCTGAAAGAACTTTGTATTTATTGAAACAAAATAGCAAAGGGTATTTTTTTACCTAGTGATACGCAGAATTGCAATTGTAGAAGTACTCTAAATTCACGAAAGGGAAAACAGGGAAAAATCGAATTTTAGAAAAATATTGAACTTATGATTAAATATCTCTCTGGTCTTTCAATATTTTTTCATGCAACCAACTGCATTTCAAGGGAAATATGCATGACTATCCATACATGAAGTCAAAAATTATTTACTGGCTACCATTTCTTTAAAAACGTGCATCGATCTAAGTGACCTCTAGACCTGTGGGAAAAACAGGGATTTGGCCATAACTCTTTAACGAAGCAAAATGCCCCACTGCAAGTTTCGCTCATATGATAGTCCACGGTGGGCTGAACCTACCCTCAAAATATTTGCAACTGTATACGGGACACCCTGTATAGGTACAGACAAATAATGGTAAAAAATAAATATTAAAATTGACAATATTAATAAACAAGAAAAAAGATAAATAAACAAAATATATACACATGTCCTAACTAAAGGGCGGGGTTATTGCCTATGGCAATCTCTTCCACCGAACCCTTTTTATTTATTGAACATTTTCATTTTGGAATTAGGGGGTTTGAAGGGCAGTCGCCTTGAGTCCAGTTCTCTGATTTCATCTTAAGGACTTGCAACTCACATTGTGAAATTTGTCAGCCAATTTCTTCTAACTTGTCGATAGTATCTCGAATTTTCTGTTATTATTTTTACATGTCCAGATTTGACGCCTTTATTTTCAAATTAGTACAGTTAAAAAGATTAACAGAAAGATGTAAAAAAATTAAAAACAATTTTATAAAGAAATTTTACAATTTTCTGTTTATACTGACTGAATTCTAAATCACCATTGGGTGTGTCTACTTTCTCAGAACATGCATTATTGTGGGTTTTTCTTCAACATGAACCTTTGTTGATTTTCCATTGTTTTTTGTTGCATACAAGGGACCAGACGCGGCCGGTGCTATGAAGCTTCAGCACACCAGCAACCCTCAGACGAGAAAGAAAAAGAGAGAACTTTCTCAAGTCCTAGCTCGAACACAATGAAAATTATCACACACTTCTAGAATAATTAATTCTATATTATTACAATTGGCATGGTAGACAAACTCAAACTCTACAGATAATAATAATAATATCGCCTTTTTTATACTGCCCGATTAAGACTATTAAAGTCCCATTATTCCAGCAGTAAGCCCAAGACATATTATTATGTGGTAAAAATCCCAAATGGGATGATAACTTGTCATGTCCCGGTTGGGTTTCGAACCCACGACCTCTGGAATCTGTGGATTTATAGAGTGCCGCTTTTACCACTTAGCTACCGGGACAGATAGTGAAAGAGTGACTCTATAAATCCCATGGTAGTCCGGTTTATGTGGTAGCACCCCCTAGATATTTTCCCACCGGCCGCGCCTGCAAGGGAGCACCAGAATTTTCCATGTCTCACCTTGTTGTACTCTCTGAAGAACATCCTGGAGTAGTGGACTGTGATCTGGTGGCACTTGATCATCTGGGCGGTGCAGCCTTCCCTACAGGAGGCCCAGTTGCAGTTGCTGATGCCTCGGCCCACCTGAAAGTGG
The DNA here is from genome assembly GCA_024516035.1 of Bactericera cockerelli. NCBI lineage: Eukaryota > Metazoa > Arthropoda > Insecta > Hemiptera > Triozidae > Bactericera > Bactericera cockerelli. Next base: position 25,450,315 of record CM044959.1, on the reverse strand, counting down.
AATAAGGTTTTTTTTTTTAAACATTGTTAGATATATTTTTTCTTTAAAATAGAACAGAACATTCTCATCATCTAATTTTAAATGTACGAAAGTGCAGCTCCGTCTTCAAATCCATACGAGGTTAGCTTGTATCTCGTGCCTCGTATAAGGTTCTTTTTTAATGTAGGTTTAACGTCGCTTTCAACTGCATGGTCATATCACGACGGAGGTTTTACCCTCTATTCGCTAGGAACTCACAAACCAGCTACTCAAATGAACCTTAAACAGCCTGAGTGGGGCCAGGAATACCCAGCATCACGAGGGTTCAAAATACGGTTCTGTCTCTCATTGTTATGACTATCGTAGGGATGATATGATCTGAGCAGGGCTTCTGTTCAATGAAATATAAGAAAAAATATATGCTCTAGGTTCTAGGTAAAAACACGAACGAATAACAAAATGCACAATCAAAATATGTGGTCTTCTACGTCCAATCTGAAATTATAAATTTATAACCGATGTAGACTAGAAAGTATTGGAAAAAAAATGGAAAGTGAGCAAATGATATTGTTAGACAAATGAGGCTTTCTAGACAATGAACTTGGAACAAGTGGATTTCATGTAATGGTCAGTTGGTAAAGTGAGCTCACTGAGAGCGTCTGGCCTCACCTCGTGGCGAGAGAGGTTACACGTGACAGGCTCGGACTCGTAGTCCGCCATGATGGTTTTGATGGCGGGTTCGATGATGAATGGGATCAGGAAGAGAAACGCGAATGCTGAGAGACAAGCCGTTACACCTGTGGGGAGGAATGAAGATCTTGTATGAACCAAATGGACGAAAAGGTAAAAAAAAAAAAACGTTTGTTCCGTTGAAAGAACAAGAGTTGGTTTACTCTTGTTCTTTCAAGGGTAACTCGATGTACGAGGCGGCGGACAAGAGAGTTACGAAACCTGGAGGTCGGTGGTTCGAGTCCCATGTACGTCAAAAACTTAGTAAAGCGAGTTTGAATAATTGTGATATCAGTAGCTTGATCGATAAAGCGGCGGACTTGTAACCTGGAGGTCGGTGGTTCAAGTCCCGGTTTCAGCGTGGATTTAGTAAAGCGAGTTTGAATAGTTGTGATATCACGAAAGTGATTAACACAAATGTGAAAACTTTTTTTATATCTCGATTGTGATTAACACAAATATGTTAACTATAAATAAGTTCAAAGATTATTTTAATTTTATTCAAGATAATACCAGATTAAAATGTTCATAGCATCCCTATTTCCTGACAAGTTAGAAAGTCAATACAATAGTCGGGTCTAAACGTATATTTCTCTAGATGTGTATGTGTAATATACTATAGATTCTTTATCTCCAGTCGACCTCATCCTCACAAGTTTTATCAGTCTACTAGTTATCTGAAGTCTCTGGAAAGGTCTACCATGTCAGTTATACCTGCACATCGTGATCGCAAAAAGTCAATTCTATATTTGCATGCTGGCATGTATTAAATTTGTAATGTGTAAAACATTCACATGCAATGTTTTTTTTATGTCAAAAATAAACTTTGTCTTTACAAACTAACAAAAATGTATTGCATGTTTTAAAAAAATCGATTACAGATCCCATTTAATTATGTGAGCCTTAATAAAATGAAAAATGCAAAGACAGTGGTATTAACATAATAATACGAGGACTCAAAAATAGGCCTTTCGTCAAAACGGTCTGGTCAAATAAGAAACAAGGCGTTGTCAGGTCTACTCCCCGGAGCAGGCATTACCGAAATTCAGTATGCTTACTTCTGAAGTTGCTAATTGTTCCTTCCTTAGTTCGCATCTAGTGAGAGGAACCCATGTATGTTCCGAATTTCAAGTTTCCCGGTTTAAGTTTGAGCGACGTTCATTATGAAAAAGAGAGAATCTACATTATATTTCCTGGACTTTGTTTTTTTAACTATAATTAGATCTAGATCCAAATATAGAAAAAATATCCTTGTCAAGTCAAACTTTCAATTTGTGCGAAAGTTTAAGTGTTCCCGAATTGTTTGTTGCACACATAATAATAATAATAAGTTGATTTAATTTCATTCTACAGTTTTTATTCATTACAATCCCCTTGAAGTACAATATCTTTTGTACTTTTAGGGGGTTCTTTTTTTTGTACACATGGTTTTTTAGTGTGTAAGATTGCAGGAACCTACCGGAACACAGCGACACGTAGAACTTGGCTTTCTGTAGGGTGGTCTGCTCGACCGGCTCCGCCTCCCCCTCCGCCTCCTTCTCCTCGTCCCCCTCCTCCTCCTCCCCGCTCTCCTCCTCCTTGTCACTGTTCTGCAGCTTCGTCTCCTCCTCCTCCATGCCTCCCTGGCTCCTCAGAATCCTCTCAATGGTTCCTGCTTGAGTCTGGAAGCCAAGCGAGGTAAAAACTGGGTAGGTCAGGTTTTCGACGAATACAATACTTTCCTTATTATAGGAAAAGGAAAGTAAAAAAAAACTAATATCTAAAGGTGGCAAAACTAGTCTTAATCAACAAGGCAAGTGTAAAAGATGAACAGAAGAAACCATTATGTTGGTGGTTCTAGAACTTTTGGGCAGATAGTATTGCATGAAAATAATAGGTTTTAAAATAAATAAATAAATAAAGTTTTTATTGTAAATAATTGTTTACACAAAATTACAAAGTCAAATGTGTACTGTAAGTAGAAACATCCTGGAGCTTTCCGATGTGTGAATCTATTGAGAAAAATCCCCTGAATTATGGTGGCAAGGATCTTTTGGATGCACAGATATACTGATTAAAATTTTACAGATAAATTGGTACTTATAGTTATCATATTTGTTTTTATCACTTTCGTGATGTCACAATTACCTAAACTCACACGGCTATTTTTTTAACTTGAGAACCGCCTTACCTCCAGTTTACAAGTCCGTCGACCGCCTTCTTGATCACGCTATTCAGGTCGGTAAAGTTAATGGTACCTCAAGTTGCAGAGGTGCTAATGGAGAAATTTAATCGTTAACTTAATTGGTCATTAGCCATATTTGAACCACGAATAACTTTAGTGGTCATTCATGAATGATATAGGCACTATTATGGGCGGTGTTCGGTGTTTCAATATACATAATATATTTAGATATGTATTATTAAATTTAAATTGATTTTAATATCAATGTAAGTAGTATGGTCCATATCAAGGGAAAATTTTAAAAGTGCAGAAGCTGGATATGATATTTTTATTGAAAGAATTATAATTATGGAAAAATCAAGAGACACATACTTACTTTCTTTCAGACTTATACTTACTTTCTAAATAGAGATGAGTGAAGGGACAAGCGTGGTGTGAGAGTACGAAGCCCGAAAGAGAGATTGACCAAGAAGTTTAAAATAAAATAATACTGATACAAATTAATTAATAAACGTACAAAAAAAAGTCACGCTATCACAACATGGTACTTGGTGCAGGTAAAATTAGTTTTGGTTCTAACAATAAGACAGAATTTTTTCTGTGCTGAGAGTCTGAGACCTACTTAAATAAAATGCAAGACTTTTGCAAAAATATACATTAATTTTTACCCGACATTTTTGCATAATTCTTATAATTTAAAATTTAGTTGAGGGAGCTTCCTTTCCTTATGAATTGAATAATCACTGAAAAAATTAGACTTAAACACACTATCACATAACGAAATGAGGCACAGAAAAATGTGATTTGTCAAAATTCAAAAACTACAATTTAATTTGAAATTCATCTCAGTTTATTTATTTTAAATCTCGCCGAATTTTACATCACAGTGCAGATACAGTTGTTAAAAGTTCGATCAGAAAGGTTTTCTCCCCCAGCGTCTAGGGAAAGTTTACGAAATGCGACATGGAGTGTGCGTACTCGATGTTGCTTTCCTCTTCTGTTCTCGGGCTGAGTACCCCACCTGACGAGGTGCTGGCGAGTTCGCTAGGAAGTTTCTGCCTTCACTAAAGTCGATTTAAATGGAATAAGTATAGGTACTTGTAGGTATTGCCAAAAGAAATTTATTCTTTATTGAGATTCAAAGAGTTCTTTTAATTTTTAATTTAAGTTTTTAAACTTTTTCTTTTCTTTCTTTCTTTCTTCTATTGATTTCGAAAGAGTTAATTTGCCTATTTTCCAACCTAAAAACAGAATAAGGTATAATAGTCACGTGGTAAAATTCACTAGTTTCCGATAATTATGTGCAGATAGGCCCACTGAAGTTAAGTGATACTTAGGGCGGAAGTAATATACGTTTTTGTAATACCTCTGTGGCGCTAAGACACGGATTGCGTACTGTGTAACCGTCGGGAAAACCGACGCTTAGAAATGACTTGTGTTATTAAAATTTGTCTATATCTCATATAGACAGGAAATTTATTGGTGCACGCGGTTTTTATCAGCGTTTGGTCATGCCTTCACATTAATCGTGTCTTGGTTGGAAGTCGAACTCACGTCTACCCCGCACTAGTGGTTATTTATTTGCGTTTAACTTTGCTTTCAATTAGAGTTCACTGGAAAACCATCATCTAACCACATTCCAGGAACCTCACCCAGCCTCTGTGAGGTCGAAATTCACGACTGTAGGGCCAATCTATTTACACTCCAAACTCGATGCTGTTTAACATCAGTGATCCGTCGCGAGACGAGAAATTATTAATGCTATTGTGTACCCACGACACGATAACTTCACTAATGTGTTGTTGTTTATTGTTTACAACACAACCAAGTTTTGTATGTTTCTTATTATATTTATTTATCATACATATCGAGCTTTATTTTCTAGTCAAAAAGTCTTACCTGATCTTTTGAGCTACTCCTTTTTCTTTGGGTTTCACGTCACTTTCAACTGCTTGGTCATATCGCAATGGTGGGATTTAACCTCTAATCCCTGGGAACTCACAAACCAGCTACTCAAATGAACCTCAACCAGTCTGAGTGGGGTCGGGAATAGCCAGCATCACGAGGGTTCGATTTTGAATGGTCACCCTCGAGAGGCCACAACGTACCATCTACGCTGACTACTCATTTTTTTTTCCTCGAATGTGAATCAGGCGAAAAGAATGTTTCGGAATTAGAATACTTAACCAGCACTAAACTTTACCGAAGAAGCAGGGAGGATCAGTTGGGTGCAAGTTATGGGGTGGGGGAGGGTATGAATATAAACGCGTGGTAGAGGAATATTTTAAAAAAATACATTACATGACGTTCAACAGTCATTTTTATTTAGGTTAAATTAAGTTTATGTACTGGCCATTTTTAGGCAAAGTAGATATTCCCATCAAGATGGGAGTTTTATACTCATTTTGATGCTCGCTAGACCCGGCTGCTCAGTTACAAGTAACTTTGCTATCTCAGAAAGATAGTTATTTGTAACCTTCGTTTGTTTAACTTCAACTTAACTAGATTGTCATAATATCACGACCGGAGTTTTACCCACCATTCGCTGGGCAAACAACCGAGCTACTCAAAAAAACCTCACCTATTTCTTGATCGCCACTATTGCAACGCCAAAAAAGGTTGAGACTTGCATCAAAAATATATCCGTGGCACACCGAGTGTAATGTCCATTTTTTTTCAAGCTGGTAACGTGTATCCCGTGTTTCATTCTAACGACGATATATTACTTCCGAGAAATTTCTAATACATAAAATCGGAAGTATTGTGTTCGTTTTTGTAAAAATAATAATATATTTTTGCTCCGATTTCAATTTTTTCATAATTCTAAACGTTTCATAACCTCCTGGGCAATGTAGTAAAAACGGTATCCTACAATTGAAAACAAATTTGAAGAGAATCGGTTAAGTAGTTTTGAAGATACAGTGATTTAGTATAAAATCTCATAATTGCCACTTGTATACAATGAGAACCAATCACGACGAAGTATTGTGTCTTAAATTTGTCCTTTCTACTCCGAATGATTTTGTTAGCTATGAAAATAAAGTACAAATGATTAAAATTGAAGCACGTATACAGTATTTAATATCAATTTTACACATACATATATATTTTCTGATAAAATATAATATAGGAAGCAGGATATAAATAGTATACACAAATACATGGAACAAGGATAGTAATAATATAGTTATTAGTACCTAGGTATCAAAATACAAAATATTACAAGAGTAAGACCTAGGTTCCTCTACAGAAACCACCGCCTTTAGTGATGGGGGGGAGGTTGTGTATTAGAATATTCACAGTATTTTTTAAAAAACAAAATTAGAAAGTCGTGTTCAATAGGATTAAAATATAGTACTCACTTTATACCTTGTGAAATTGATAACTTACAAGGTCTATTATTGGTTTTTTCGTCCTAGGTTGAAGTAGGTAATAAAACCCAGGTCTAAACAACAAATTCGTAGATGCTAGACAGTAGGTAATAATCACATTGAAATTTATTATTTTGCCCATTGAATTCAAGTGTGTGTGCATAAGTTGCTCTAGCTGTTGTAGAATTAGTATAAAAAAACGCACCTTATGAACAATCCGCAAATGATGTTCAACGATTGACCTCTCACACGTACGGATAAATTGACGGATCCGGACTGCCAGTCCAATCCGACGGATGGACTAGAAAGGCGATCCGAGAGTCCATTTTAGTGTCACAAATTAATAAACGGATCAGATCCGACAGTCCAAATCTGCCAGGCCTAGTCCGACGGTCCAGATCTGTCAAAACTTTTTATTTCAAATATGATCAGTCCATATTATAGGTTTGAAGTTTATATTTACATGTAAAGATTTGGAACGACGGATCTGGACTGCCAGACCTTCTTCAGATCCAAGGTCCAAATAGATATCTCACAGTCCAGGAGACGACAGATAAGTTTGAATTTACACGCATGGTCCAATTTTAAAGACCTTCTGTACGGTCCAAATCCGTCAATTTATTCGTACGTGGGCCTAATGGATAACTTTGATCACAATTTTTACGGAAAACTCTGTACACAATCAAATGGCTAATGACCGAGGCCATGGAACTCATCGTGAAGATTAAAAATACTCTCAGTGAGTTGCGCATGATCTCATGAGAACAAAGTAATACCACAGGACATTTGTTTCTTACACAAAGGTACAAAGTTTTAATACTAGTAACACCATTATGCCAACAGCTATATGCTCATACAGATATGTATACATATTTTCTTTTTCTTTTTGAGAACTATGGCGAAATTAGCAGATTTTTTCAATAAAATACTAGGGTCAAAATAAAATCTTGATTCTGCGCACTGGGGGCAAAAAAAAGGCGTATAAAATATATACCTACGCCAGGAATTCAGTGTATTGTTTCAAATGGGGAAATTAAGTACTAACTCGAAACTTAACAAAGACAGTATGGATACATCCAAATTAGGATGAAAGATTTAGCAACAATTTAGAATAATGAACCACCACGTCTTAAAGTATACCTCAACACGGCTCTGAAACTAGGCAAGAAGCAAGTTATAATGTTATACAAAAAACAAGTAATTTCATTAGATAGACTTAACACTTAGCATTTTCAGTAAAATCACACACACCTACCTAATCGGTAAATAAATTGCCAAAATTACACACTACGCCTCTGAACAACTATCACTACTGCAAATCTGACCTCGATAAGAAACAAAACATTTCCCAAAGAAAAATGTAACCCCATTATAAGAACACTCTGCCAAGAAACGCGTCACCTCAAATTTCATTTCTCCAGTAACTTTTGTTACTTCATTAAAGAAGGGAGGGAAGAGAAAGGGATAGTTTGGGGGTTCTTCAGAGTGAAGGGTAAGAGTGGGAGGATAGTCATTACGAAGGAAAATATTTGCGTAGTGGGCGAGGTGGTGATAAAGCGGGGGGTCTACTATAGAAATATTAAAGAAAATCTGTTTACCCGCACTTCGCCATGACAATAAAATAAATCAACAAAGACATGACCGTAATTATAGGCATGTTCATGTCAGGCTCTTGATAATTTCATGATCAATGACGTGATGAATTTTAGGGGTGTGTTTAAATAGGGGTGTGGGTAAGACTGACAAACTGCTGTAAAAGATGCTTATATCCGGCACTCAGTGGTAAAGGCGGCACTCTGTGAATCCAGAGATTCCAGAAGTCGTGGGTTCGAAACCCAGCCGGGACATGACAAGTTATCCTCCCATTTGGGATTTTCACCACATAATAATGTGTCTTGAGCTTACTGCTGGAATAATGGGACTTTAACTGTCCTATTCGGGCAGTATAAATAAGGCGATATTATTATTATATCCATATGTATTTGTGAAGGAAAAAAGGTCACACAGGGGAACAACTTGTTAAGATTTTCAGTATTCGTTTTGCAAAACTAATAAGTTATTGTTGAAGTCATTCTAATTTCACTCATTGCATACATGTCAGTTTAGCAGGAACTTCACAAATTTCTCTTTAGTAATGATTTATGTATACAAATACATACATTTACATACTCGTACGTACTCCTACTGTCCTAGGCTTTGTGGCAGGCGTTATAAAGCTATAAATCACACCTTTACATAGATAATATTAAATAAATAATCAAAGACATTTGATAAGTTTTGTTTTCAGTCTTTGTGTTGGTACTGATCTAAAAAGACTTCTCCCGTATAATTCGTCCATTGAGTTCTTGATTAAACTAATTCGTAATTACTATTTAACCGGGAGAAGTCTTTTTGGAGTAGTGCCATTAGGTCCGTTTCTGTTAGCATCCTTATTTTCTATTACCTGACCACTTGACCAGTGACTGTAGTTATAGTAGAACAAGAACACTCTTTATACAGGGAACTGAAAGATAAATTCTAAAGATAGAAAAATCGAAGACGGCTTCAAATGAATTGATAGATGGGTAATAAATATTTCACACAAAAATAATGACTTTCGTCTAGATCGACGGACATTTCCTTCACTGTCTAAAACTTCAGTGTGTTTTTAACTATAAAATATTGATGTACAATGTAGGTACATCGCAAGAAAGTGCTGCAATTTTAGTTGAATTGGTGATTTGTTTTTCCATCTCTAGATATTAATATCATATTTTTGTTAATCTTTGCAAACTTGGGACTTGAACCACCGCCTTCCAGGTTACGAGTCCACCGCCTTATCGATAAAACGACTGAGGTCCCCTTCGATCTCTAGATGAACAAAATAATTATTATGATTATCCATTGAAATCAACCACAGAAGCTTGTCTACTATAAAGGTTTTCTTAGTTTGCAGTCTAATTATCCCTCACACTTGTTAGTTCATTTCAGGGTTGTAGCCGAGATTCTTGCGCTGCAGGAAAAGATGAATTTCTCTGAAGTTGGGCCGATCAGAGTCATGCTTCTGCCAGCACTCGCACATCAGATCGAAGATCTCCTTGGAGCAGTTGATGGGCTGAGGCAACATTATCTGAAAACATGATATGAAAAACTCAGATATTTCTTCGATAAAATTTCATACCATCCCTTGAACGGACCAAAAGGAACTATAAAGGCTAAACAAAGAAATACACATACAATTTTTTTTTTTTTTTGTATAGAAAATAAACAGGTAGTAGACCAGCAGTCTGACTGGGGGACTATAAACAGGGAGTAGACCAGCATTGGCTTGGTTCTGGGGGCCCTTTTCAATTATAAGCCTCCTTCTAAAGACGGTGTTAGAAGTGATGAGTCATTCCTCCACTGTCTGGCTACCATCGTTCACGATGACGCCACCCTATGATGATAGAAAATATTTGTCATCGAGTTCAGACTTGAGGACCAACAATAGTGGATCATCAGTGTTATTGGCAATCTCTTTCACTGAACCCTTAGATTACTAGATATTATTCTCTTACATACCGACCTCAGTAGCTTGAACGATAAGGCGATGGACTTGTAACCTGGAGGTCGGTGGTTCAAGTCACGGTTTCAGCGTGGATTTCGTAAAGCTAGTTTGAGTAGTTGTGATATCACGTAAGTGATTAACACAAATATGATAACTATTATTCTCTTACATGTTTAGCAGCGCTCCTGGAGAAATGCGAGATATGCTCGACCACCCTCTGATCTGAGAAGTCCTCATAAGGCTGCTCCCTGGCGAATGTTAGGATCTCCCAGAGAGTCACGGCGAACGACCAGGCATCACTCTTCGAACTGAATTTACCCTAAGAGGATGAAAACACGAGAAATTACAACAATGAACCGATTTATCTATACATTTACCAAGAGCAGGGGTGCCCAACCTTTATAGAAGAAGATCTAGATAATCAAATAAAGTCTCAAAAAATCAAGTTAGAGATCTAGACTTTTAGAACGTCATCTCACCTCTCTGGAAGTGATCGACCCAAAATCATTCCGCGATCGACTGATTGGGCAGCCCTGATCTAGAGTAGAAGTGCCTAATTTATACTGTCGGCGTAGGACATAAAGTCCCATGATACCAATAACTTTTGACAAAAGTGTGAACATCTTTATTTTTTATTCTACACAAATTTCCAATTCCGAAGAGGTGCTTTTCATTCAAAATCATGTAATGTTTAATTAATATTTCAGTCACTTTAAAAAATGAATGGCCCAGAGAATGGACACTTAATTATCTAGCTAAGTTCTTACTACCGAAGCTACTCACCTTGACTATACTCTCCCAAGCCATCCACCGGATAGGCAGTGCTGACTTGCCGCCCAGATCATAATAGTCTGCTGCATAGAGATCTCGCACCACACCTAAGTTGCTGATCTTTATGCAGTACCCTGCATGCACCAGGCAGTTCCTGGAAAATGATAAATATGATAATACAGGGTTATATGTATCTCTCGTCACCCGCAATGCATTTACCTACTTATTTGAGGATATCATTGTGAACCTTCAACCTACTACTAAAAGTTATCTGTGTTTGTGTTACTCCCAACAACAAATAATCAACGCTGCAGCTTTAGTAGAGCTCCCCTTCAAGTAAATAAGTTAATGAATATTTCCATAATTATTCATAAAATTAAATAGGTACATAATATATTACATTATCTGATTTACTCTTCAAAAGAATTGTTAGTAGGTACATACTTACAAACTATTTGAACTCTTTTATGTACCATTTTTTTCGGTGATTCCATTACTTTCCTTTCTATAGGATAAGGAAAGTAAAATAGTTTTCATATACCAACCCACAGGGCTATCTTTAATCTGGTCATATACATACCTAGTTGCTAAGTCTTTATGAATAAAATTAATTGACTCCAAGTATTTCATCCCAGATGCAATCTGTGTCGCCATGTACAACAAACACCCGTAGCTGAAAGAGAAGAAAAGCAATCTGATTAATATTCTGGAGTATTTATTAATTGACAGCAGGCGCAGCCGGTGGGAAAAAATTTCGGGGGTGCTGCCACATAAACCGGACGAAAATGAGATTTAAAGAAAGGCTTTTTCAGTATACATAATTATAAAAAGTTTGAGTTTGTTCACCATGCCAATCATAAAAATTATGCAAATATGTGGTGATTTTCATTGTGTACAAGCTAGGGACTGAGAAAATCCTCTGTTTTTCTTTTTCGTTTGGGGGTGCTGCAGTTTCGGAGCTCCTTAGCACCGGCCGCGCTAGCTTGTACCTATTACCTATGTTGTAAATTATTTTATTAAATTCATAGTTTCGTCTAGAACCATAGGCTAGTTACTCGAGTTACAAGAAAGAAAAAGAATATTTGATAGGTACTTATCGTTCTCAAGATTTCAAATTTTCCAGCCTCGTTGATTAAGAAAATAGAAGACCTGAATATGAACATCCAGGCGTGCTTTACCCTAAGAGGCGGGTTTTGTGTCTTACTGACTAGGATAGAGACCATCAGAACGATTCAGCGTAGCTCGTGACGCTACAGAAACAACATATCTTCTTTGTATATTTTTGATACATACTTATATAATTATTTTTCTCTACTATGCAAATTAAAAGAAAAAATCAACGCACCTCAAGGTTTTGGCATTGGGTGGTTTGGGCGAGGTGGACTCTGCGATATGCTCCTGTAGGAATTGGTTCAGATCCCCGAATGGACAGAACTCAAACACGGCATACACAGGGTCGGAAAGGTTAGCACCAAGGAGTTGACTAATGTTAGGATCCTTCATTCTCCACTGACCTAACGTATCTTCTGTGAAATCGTGCCTGAAAAAAGAAAACTTGGAATATTAGCATTGGGTCTTACTGAAGAAGAGAAAATCTTTTCCTATTGCAAATTTAATTTGCAGTATTTATTTTCATAGTTATTGAAATTACAGTGTGATCATCAGTCGGTCAGTCAATGAATTCAGTCAGTGGATCAATCAAGCTATAAATATAACCAAGCAAGTCTTAGGCTGGTGAAATAATACACATCAGAGTATGGACTTTGTTTATTTATTGATAACATCAGATTATAAATTCCACTTAAAGTCATTGGGTGCAGAAAAGACCCTTCAATACTTACAGCGTTTCTGCGCTGCACGGTAATAGAGATTCTTTGGAATAGGAAGGATTTATCCTTTTTCTATCTCCAGTTTTCTCATATAACTGTGTACCTATCAGGTCAATAAAATCTTTCATCTCTCTACAGAATGGACCTATCGCTTCCACTGCCAGTCCCTTGAATGTATAACCATCGTCTTTCAGATTGAAGTAGGTACTTGGTATGTTTCTTTGTAGACAATATGCCAGCGAATTTCTCAAAACCAAATATTATGTTACGGATGGGAAAGATCGTCCGTTAGCAAACTTCCAGACATCTCACCACTTCCTGAATGGAAATTACCTTGCGGCCGCGGGTACATTGTGCCGCAGAGACTTCTTAATGACTAGTTTACAGTTTTTACAATGCTCAGCCGTCCACTCAGGGTACTGCGTCACTTCACAGAGATCCAGCTGAAACGGAGACCAAAGGAACAGGACTTAAGAGAGAAAAAATTAAACGTGAGTCTGGCACAAAATCGAGAGACATGGAAAAGGCTGTCAAGAAATGTCGACCCCACTTGAGTGGGAAAAGACGTAGAAAAAGAAGAAGAAGAATAATGTCAGTTTGTTCATAAGGATCCAATCACTAGGGAGGTCGAAAGAGATCCATCATCTTGAGAGATAAAAAGGAAACTGAAGAAAATGATATGCCAACGTTACGTGGTGTTCCCAAGCGGTCACCCATCCAAGTACTATCCACGCTCGACGTTGCTTAACTTCAGTGATCGGACGAGAACTGGTGTATTCAACGTGATATGAACGTTGGCGAACTCAAGCCTACGAAACTTTCAATTTAGTTGGTATGGATTACTTAGGTGTATCTTGTTTTGAACTTACTATACCTACTAGCAGACAGTGTGTAACTGTGTATTAGAGCTAGTTCACACCAAAACAGTTTTTACTGGAACAGTTTTTTTACTGTGTCCAGTAAAAAAACTGTTTCTCAGAGTGCGTTCACACAGGCTACAAACAGTATTTTTACTGGTCCTACTTTTCCATGCTTTTCTTTATGTTCATTCGTGATAAAGCCTTTGAACGTGATGGATGTGAATACATTAATGCTTTTGTACTGGTACCGGCAACGACAACGAAGGAATAAGAGAAGATGGTGGAATCATCCCATAGTGGCACAAAGGTATCAAAAAGGAGCATTTCTAAATTTAATTTAATAATTAGTGAGGCGCTAGAGCCGAATTTATGATTTTCCAAAAAGGCCCTTATTTGGCTCTAGTAGGTGACGAAAGGCCCTAACACTAACCCTAGATAGCAGCAAAACATACCTATCTATAGAACCTAGTTTGAACCAGATCGCCACCAAAAAGTCATTTGCTCGCCCCGATTTCCATTGTAGCGCCTCACAAATAGACACGAATTAATTTTCATTCGAAAAATACGATATTATAATAGGTTTCAGAAACAATAAAAACTGTGCCGACTGCAGTGTGAACATCTCCATTTGATTGTACAAGCGACTGGATGTAGAAACAGTTTTTTTACTGGGCCAGTTTTTCTACTGTTTCCGTTTCTAGTGGCAAAATCTGATGTAAAAATCTGTCGATCCAGTTTTTTTACTGTTAACAGTAAAACGTTGCCGATGTGAACGCTCTCATTTAAATGTATGCGCCACTCAGTAAAAATACTGGACCAGTAAAATTACTGTCCCAGTAAAAAAACTGTTTTTAGTCGGTGTGAACGGGCTCTAAACAGTCAGTATCGAATCAGACCAACAGAGTAATGTATAACCCATGAGTTTATTTGAGGCAGTCGATTATGAGACATTCGCCAACGTTCATATCACGTTGAATACACCAGTTCTCGTCCGATCACTGAAGTTAAGCAACGTTGAGCGTGGATAGTACTTGGATGGGTGACCGCTTGGGAACACCACGTAACGTTGGCCTCTTTTTTTTAATCTTTACTAATTTATTTTACACTCCTGCAGGGTTGGTAAAATGTTATTTTTCAAGTTAATTTGTAGCATAAGCTTTCATTTTAGTGTTAATATGATAACTTATGTAACACACTCGCTTTACTAAATCTTTGCTAAACATGGGACTCGAACCATCGACCTCCGCTTAAGAGTTCGGCGCCTTATAGATCAAGCTACAGAGGTCGCTAAATTAATTTACTACCTACAATACTGAGACCAAAGGAAAAGATTGCAAACCTTTATGCACAAGAATAATGTCAGTTTGTTCATAAGGATCCAATCACTGGGGGGGTCGAAAGTGATCCACCATCTTGAGAAAAAAAAAGGAAACTGAAGAAAAAGATATGCCAACGTTACGTGGTGTTCCCAAGCGGTCACCCATCCAAGTACTATCCACGCTCGACGTTGCTTAACTTCAGTGATCGGACGAGAACTGGTGTATTCAACGTGATATGAACGTTGGCGAACTCAAGCCTACGAAACTTTCAATTTATTTGGTATGGATAGGCTGAGGTGTGAAGAGAGCACTCTACAAAGAAAGAGATAACGCGGTAGAGTGTAATATCATGTACAATTAGTATTATGTACAATTTTACTGTACATATGGAAATAACTGAGAAGGTATACCTATGTCCTATACCGACTCTGGCAAACATAATATGTTTCACGTGATAGCTTGTGATATCAACATTCCAAAAATCAAGTATATGTACAATATATGACGAGTCATTAAATCGCCAACGTTCATATCACGTTGAATACACCAGTTCTCGTCCGATCACTGAAGTTAAGCAACGTCGAGCGTGGATAGTACTTGGATGGGTGACCGCTTGGGAACACCACGTAACGTTGGCATTTCTTTTTATTCAGCTCTTTTTTTAACTTCTTCCCAAACTATGCACAAACGGTGGAGTCTTTTTCTTTTGAAACGATGAACAACTATGCAATGCTACATGACAGTAGTTTCTAAAAATCAGAAGTACTTTTTTGACATGTTTTTTTTTTTTTTTTAATATGTGAAATTATGTACTTTGACAATAAGAAAACTGTTCATCTTGTAACATTTTCTCCTTGATGTTATTCTTCTTTTCTACTTTTTCCAATAATTTCTTAGGAAATCCGAGGAAAAAAGAAAGGGTAAGATTTCAAACACGATACTAGACAATAAAAGTAAATTCGAAAGACACAAATTCCTCTCAAAAAATTACAACTTCAATTCAGTAGATTGGGAAATATTGTCTAAAAAATTTCATGAAATAAATTGGGACGAGTTATTTAAAGTAGAAGATCCAAACACTGCCGTTGAATTGTTCTATGATAAAATATATGAATGCTTAGACACATGTGTTGAAAAACGAAAAAAAATTAAAATAATTAATATGTGTAAAAAATATCCAAAATGGATGTCCAAAGAAACCATCAATTTATGCAAACATAAAGAAAGAGAGCGTAAAAATAATCCTAGAGCACCCACTTTAAAATCGAAGAAAAAAGAATGCAAAAGGAATATTACTAAGGATTTTAAAATCTACATTAAAGATTTACAAGATAAATTAAAGGGCAATGGAAAAAAGGAATTCTGGAAATTTATTAAGTCTCATAGTAAAAATCTGAAACCTAAAGAATATTCTTTAGATGGTGTTACCCTTACAGACGATGAGGTGATATGTAATCATTTCGCAAATTATTTCAACTCAGTTTACTCCGAGCCTAGTACCTATAACGTGCAATCCATAACGGGGGATGTTGTAACACGGAACTCTCGATTTTCACTATCTCTCAGAATGACATATGCAAAGCAATTAAGAACCTTCCAGAAAAATCGCCTGGTATTGATCATTTACCTCCAAAATTATTTAAAAAAAACTTAGATGCGATCGGAAAAATACTGGTTTTTATTTTCAACCTATCCTTAACCAAGAAATGTTTCCCAGAATTATTTAAAACCACAGTAGTCACTCCCATTCCCAAAACATCATCAAATGAAATCTCAGATACAAGACCCATATCATGCTTAACAGTAGTGTCAAAGATATTTGAGGCATGCATATTCGATAAAATATCATGTTTCGTTTATTCAAATATATCTGATCAACAACATGGATTTATTGAAAACAGATCGACAGTCAGTAACCTAGCCACTTTTTATGATATTACCGCGGAAGCATTAAGCCACAATTACCTACAATGTGATGTCATTTACACAGACGTGCTTAAAGCCTTTGATCGGCTATCACATGATGTTTTATTAAAAAAACTGATTGAATTCGGATTTCACCCAGACATTGTCGGTTTCATTGCATCATACCTGAGGGGTAGGGAACATCGTGTTAGAGTAAATGATTGTGTATCTGAGCCGTACTACCCGCGGTCATCTGTAATTCAAGGCTCGAAATTAAGTGGTTTATTTTTTGCGGTGGTAATGGATGGTATTGGGGAGGCAATTAAATTCTCAAAATATTTAATGTACTGTGATGACTTCAAGTTATTTAAAGAAATAAAAAATAAATCTGATTGCATTGACCTGCAAAAAGACATAGACGCCGTTACTCTCTGGTTAGAAAATAATAAACTTCAATTCAATCCAAACAAATGTGAAATAATGACCTTTACCCGTAAGAAAAATTCAATAAGACATACTTATACAATAAAAGAAAATATATTGAAACGGGTTCATGAAAAAAAAGACCTCGGTATACTCTTTCAAGAGAACTTTAAGTTTGACAAACATATTAACAACAATATCTTAGTGGCAAACAGAAATTTAGGACTAATTCTAAGACATTCCAAGTTTTTTAATGACTATGATACAATCGTTACCTTGTATACAGCGCTTGTTAGATCCAAACTGGAATATGCCTGTACTATATGGTCGCCAACGTCCGCATTCATGAGAAAAAAAGTCGAAAGAGTACAAGCAAACTTTGTAAGAGTACTATTTTTTAAGATAAACGGATTTTATCCAGCCTACCCCAATCCTATATCATACAAATTACTGAGGGAACAAATGTCTATTGAATCTCTCGAAAATAGGAGAAATAAATCTAAATTATTATTTGTGCACGAACTAATAAATAATAAAATAAATCTTCCAAACCTCCTTCAAAAAATAAAAATCAAAGTCCCCAATTTAAGACTAAGAAATAGAAGAACTGAATCACAGAACAATGCTGATAGTGATTATTTTATCATACCAATAACAAATCAAGTCCATATGGAATCACCACTATTATCAGCCTTGAAACTTTACAATACATATTCATTACAACTTGAATTAAGTGATACAAAAGACAAATTTAAAGAACAATGCACTCTCCTATTAGAAAATTGCAACTAGTAATATACGCATAAATATATAAAAAAATTTCGTTACATATAGATTTGTATGTAATGAAACAAGCTGTACACGTAAAGGCAGTAAACTACTGCGTGTGTACAGACTCAAAAAAAAAAAAAAAAAAAAAAAAAAAATGTATATGCATTTACCTGAGCGAATTGACCTTGTCCTACTCGGTCCAACAGCCTGAGAAGGTCAAAAGGAAAGGTCTGCAGGGGAGCCAGGTTGATCTGCTCTAGGGACCGCGGTGACTTGCCCGGGGACCTTCCTGGGGACCTCTTGGGTGACCTTCCCTCGTAGGACGACCCGCTTCGTCCAGACTTGCTGCTGGCGGAGCCGGGGAGGTGGGAGGGGGAGATCGCGGTGTGGACGAACCTTTCTGTGGGGGCAAATTACGTGGATATGGTTTTATGAGTTTTGAGCACACAAACGTTTATGCATGGGTATGCTAGTAAACATAATTACGAGGAACTATGTCCTACCAAGCTGAAAAGTCTAAAAACACTAAAAACCGTAGTAGTGATATTCGATTTACCAATTATCTAGGCTAAAAAATTAAAACCTTATCTTTTATACAGGGTGGCCCATTTTAAATGACGCACCCGTTTTACTCGGCCCCTGTTGGAGATACAGAAAATTTATTCTGAGGACTTTTTCATAACTCGGAGGGGGAAATCTCGTGGTGACCTTGGATTTTTTCTCAAGGTCACCCTTCAAGGTCAGATCAAGGTCAACTTCATTTTCTTAAATAGAATGACCCAATTTTTATTTCATATTCGTAATCTACGTGAATTTCTACATTCATTACACTATTTACTTGCTATCTCTCTATAGCCAATTAAAAAAGAAAAAAAAATTGAAATTTTCCGGAATGAACTTTTTTCTTCAAAGACTGAATTCAATTGATTTGTGTGTTTGACTTTCTTCTTACCTGCTAACTTGGCACCTATCGCCGCCGAAGTTGTTCGAACGTACCCCCATCGACCTCTATACACATTTGAACGCGCCTCTCAAACTCCTCCACACTTTTCAACAACACAATCTCCGGTATTTGCTCACATGCTCTCTGGATTCTTTCCATCATGTCCTCGCGAGTAATTGGAGCTTCTTTATACACTAAATCTTTCAAATTTTTTTTGGCCAATTCATCATTATTTTACATGATACTTACTACGTTGTAGCACATTTTCATTATTATTTCAATTTTTTTTTCTTTTTTAATTGGCTATAGAGAGATAGCAAGTAAATAGTGTAATGAATGTAGAAATTCACGTAGATTACGAATATGAAATAAAAAATGGGTCATTCTATTTAAGAAAATGAAGTTGACCTTGATCTGACCTTGAAGGGTGACCTTGAGAAAAAATCCAAGGTCACCACAAGATTTCCCCCTCCGAGTTATGAAAAAGTCCTCAGAATAAATTTTCTGTATCTCCAACAGGGGCCGAGTAAAACGGGTGCGTCATTTAAAATGGGCCACCCTGTATGTATAAATATGTAACCTTTTATCCGTAAAATTTTAGTAAGTATAAAAAATCCTTGCCAACACCAAGTACAGGATATTTTCAGATAGATCCAAACATTGCGAAAGCTCTTGGCGATTTCTACTTACAGCACACACTTCAGTGGGGGCGTAGTACTTCTCAGGAGGGGGCGGGAAGAACAGGGGCGGAGGCAAGGATCTGGAGGGGGTGGAGATGGGCACGGAGGCAGAGCTGTAGCCAGAGGTGAGGGGAACTGCGTACTCTGCCTGCATCCGTAGATCCGACTCTGGAAGAGCAGGAATGGTTTTTACTTCCGAGAAATTTCTAATGTTTTTTTTTTTATCATACATGTGTTAATCACTTTCGCGATGTCACATCTACTCAAACTTGCTTTACTAAATCTTTGCTGAAACCGGGACTTGAACCACCGACCTCCAGGTTACAAGTCCGCCGCCTTATCGATCAAGCTACTGAGGTCGGTGAGAAATTTCTAATGTTAGAAATCGGAAGTATTGTGTTCGTTTTTTCAAAAAATATTTTTTGCTCCGATTTCAATTTTTTTTAAATGGTTTGACAAATTCAGAACCATATCAGACATAATATTGATAATTTTACTGAATTTTACTTATAAAAATTAAATATTGAATTATTTTACCTACGAGTATTTTTGAATAAAACATTTAATATTTTATGGTAATATTTTAAGAAAAATGAAAGGTAAAAAGAGCCAACGTTACGTGGTGTTCCCAAGCGGTCACCCATCCAAGTACTATCCACGCTCGACGTTGCTTAACTTCAGTGATCGGACGAGAACTGGTGTATTCAACGTGATATGAACGTTGGCGAACTCAAGCCCACGAAACTTTCAATTTAGTTGGTATGGATTACTTAGGTGTATCTTGTTTTGAACTATACCTACTAGTAGACAGTGTGTATTACAGTCAGTGCTGCTCAAGTATGTATGTAGGTATGTAGTAAGTGCTAAGGTGTATGATATCGAATCAGACGAACAGAGCAAAGTACCTTGAGTTTATGTGAGGCACTCGATTATGACACTTTCGCCAACGTTCATATCACGTTGAATACACCAGTTCTCGTCCGATCACTGAAGTTAAGCAGCGTCGAGCGTGGATAGTACTTGGATGGGTGACCGCTTGGGAACACCACGTAACGTTGGCCTCTTTTTTTTTTAATCTTTACTAATTTATTTTACACTCCTGCAGGGTGGGTAAAATGTTATTTTTTAAGTTAATTTGTAGCATAAGTTTTCATAATATATTAGTGTTAATATGATAACATTGATAACTTATGTTACTCACTCTCTTTACTTAATTACTATTACCTACTCACTCACTCGCTTTACTAAATCTTTGCTAAACATGGGACCCGAACCATCGACCTCCGGTTACGAGTTCAGCGCCTTATCGAACAAGCTACAGAGGTCGGTAAAATAATTTAGTAGGTATGTTTAATACTCAGTACTATATGCTTGTATTTTGTTTCTTAATTTATCCATTTTATTTAAATTAATTTATTCTAAATATCAATTATCTTCTTTTTTTATTTTGTAATATCATCAATTTTCTTTTTGACTTCTTCTTTATCTAGCCATTCTTTTAATTTTATATCTATCTCAATCAGGACGTTAAAACCATGAAATCGAATGAAACATCCCCCGTGATATGACCATATACAATTATACAGTTGAAAGCGACGTTAAGCCCAAATGAAAAAAAATCCGGCTTGAGGAGTACCTCCCCTTACCTGTGTAACACACAGCTGGCTGTCGGGTGAAGGGCTCCTGATACATAATGTCCCCCTCCACCACTGCTCCTGCACTCTTCTCTGACTCGTCCATGGTAACTTGTCCATACACATGACCATTCGCTACTCGCATCTCCAACTCCTGAAGAAGAAACGATAAACAATAATTAATATACAATTATACATGATAGCTGGATTACAATATAGAAAGTTCGATGAGAAGGAAATGTGAATGACGGATTTGTAAGAGCCATGCGATAATTGTACATGATATAAACAGGGAGTAGCCCAGCAGTCTGGCTGGGGGACTATAAACAGGGAGTAGACCAGCATTGACTTGGTTCTGGGGGCCCTTGTCAATTATCAGCCTCCTTGTAAAGACAGTGGTAGAAGTGCTGAGTCATTCCTCCACTGTCAGGCTATCATCGTTCACGATGACGCCACCCTATGATGATGATACGATAATTTTAGAGGAAACATGGCTGTACTATACATTATCATTATTACCCACTTTTAGGTTCACCCAGAACGGAATATAAATCGAGCTGAAGTGTCGATATGTATAGTGCTATGCAAATATAGTAATTACTTTTAAGTACAGGTAGAATTTTCTTTAAAACCGATCATAGACTTATTTTACTCATTTATTACAGTAAAGTGAAAACTATTTAATATAATTTAAATTAATTATACTATGTATGTAGGTACTTACCATGTGACTATCGGCTAAAAATGAAGTGCGGAAAACTAGGTCAGGACATTTTAGTTGGGTAATTCTAGAATCATTGACATTGACAAAATTGAAGTCAGCGCAAAACACACGGATAACCCACATTTCCGATTAAGGCGTGTCTGGCTTAGTTTAACTTTAATCCTCTTTCATTATGTGTGCCTAAGCCCCCCATCACGTTTTAAACACTTATTTCCTTTTTATAATGGTAATGCCGGAACTGGTCCTTGCATGAAAAAAGAAAATCTCATTTAATGAACAGTGGACGGTTACCTAAATTTCTACCGAGCCGGGATTCGAACCCGGGTCACCTGTGTTCAAACCTAGTGCGCCATTGACTCATTACTTACTTTCATTTTTATTTTTTATTTTTAATAATGATACATAGGTAGGTACTGAGTACCTCGTTTATTTGACAATATTTTTGTGATGATGTGCATAGGTAAATGCTAAAAAACTAGTATTGTCAGCTCCAGTCTTGTATATTTATTGACTTTGACTGACATAAATACTTTGGTTACAATGAGATCTAAGGTTAATCATAAGCAAAGTAGACTTAGGAAAAAATAAGTAAAAACCTAGCTAAATGTGATATTGGGATCTAAGGTGTTGTACTTACTTTCATGTTTAAATTCTTAGAAGGCACAAAAGAGTCGGAGAGCACCGAGCTGGTAGCGGTGGCCTTGAGCTTCCGGTGCCTCAGGACAATGAACCCGATAGCCGCCACCAGCACCACAATGACCCCTCCCAGCAGAACTATCAGCACAGCCACCAGGGACCTGTCCTCCTCTCCTCCTCCTCTGTCCTTGCTCGACGCCAGGCCTGGAGAGGAAGACACAAGATTAATAAAAAAACAATGCCAATTATGGACACAATAATTCTTCATGATTAGTTCACATTGTACGAGTATACACGTAGCAATTTTAGTTAAGTTATCATATTAACACTAAAATGAAAACTTATGCTACAAATTAACTTGAAAAATAACATTTTACCCACCCTGCAGGAGTGTAAAATAAATTAGTAAAGATT
Organism: Bactericera cockerelli; assembly: GCA_024516035.1. Taxonomy (NCBI): domain Eukaryota; kingdom Metazoa; phylum Arthropoda; class Insecta; order Hemiptera; family Triozidae; genus Bactericera; species Bactericera cockerelli. The sequence continues at coordinate 25,427,637 of CM044959.1, read as the reverse complement.
AAAAAAAAAGAGGCCAACGTTACGTGGTGTTCCCAAGCGGTCACCCATCCAAGTACTATCCACGCTCGACGTTGCTTAACTTCAGTGATCGGACGAGAACTGGTGTATTCAACGTGATATGAACGTTGGCGAAAGTCTCATAATCGAGTGCCTCAAATAAACTCATGGGTTATAATTTACTCTGTTGGTCTGATTCGATATCATACACCTTAGGACTTATACCTACCTACATAAATACTTGAGCAGCACTGACTGTAATACACACTGTCTGCTAGTAGGTAGTTCAAAACAAGATACACCTAAGTATCCATACCAACTAAATTGAAAGTTTCGTGGGCTTGAGTTCGCCAACGTTCATATCACGTTGAATACACCAGTTCTCGTCCGATCACTGAAGTTAAGCAACGTCGAGCGTGGATAGTACTTGGATGGGTGACCGCTTGGGAACACCACGTAACGTTGGCCTTTTTTTTACCTCTCATTTTTCTTAACTTAATATAAAAAACACTGCCAATTATGGACACAATACTTCCTCGTAATTGTTTCACATTGTATACACGTGCAAATTTTGAGATTTTATACAAAATCACTTGTATCTCCAGAACCGCTTAACCGATTTGTTTAGTATAGCAGAATATTGTTTTTCCTAAATTCTAGATTCTACAAAAAATTCTGTATCGGCAAGTCGTAGGCCTTATTTTTTAACATTTTCTTTAGTATCAGAGCTAAATAATATTTTATTAAGAATAATTACAATTGCACTATGTAAAATACGAATATACACACACACAAAATTTCATTAAAATCGGGTGTACCGTTCACGAGAACAAAAGGAAATACATACGAACTAGGTTTAGCGTAAGTATAGCACGCTCGTTTTGTTTTTCTTGGCGTTGCAAAACTAGCGTTTTGCTTGATATAAGCGTTTAAATAAAAAGTTAGTTGTCAGGCGCATGGTCTGTATCACCAAGAACCGCTAGTGCGAAGTTGATGAATTTAAAATGGGACCATCTATAGAATGTCTTCTATATGTGTACAAAATTTCGTCAAAACCAAAGGTAGACGCCGTAGTTGTGTATTATTTTGAATATATGCACAATTTGTTTCTCTCTGGCTAAAAAAAATATTTGTGTAGTCGGGTATTTCTTATAATAATAATAATAATACTCTTTAGTGGAACCACCAGGCGAGGTTAATGCTCAAAGCATTTTCTACCAATTAACCCTCAAAGTCTTATTATTATGTGGTCACAAATTCAAATTAATGAGGAAAAATTCGTCCACTGGGTGGGATTCGAACCAATGATCCCTACGCTACCTGGATTACCAGACTAGCGCGTTAACCACTTGACTACCAGTGCACTATGCATGTATTACCTGTGTATTTCTTATGCATGTATATTACCTGTGTATTTCTTATGCATGTATATTACCTGTGTATTTCTTATGCGTGTATTACCTGTGTATTTCTTATGCATGTGTATTACCTGTGTATTTCTTATGCATGTATTACCTGTGTATTTCTTATGCATGTATTTATTACCTGTGTATTTCTTATGCATGTGTATTACCTGTGTATTTCTTATGCATGTGTATTACCTGTGTATTTCTTATGCATGTATTACCTGTGTATTTCTTATGCATGTATATTACCTGTGTATTTCTTATGCGTGTATTACCTGTGTATTTCTTATGCATGTGTATTACCTGTGTATTTCTTATGCATGTGTATTACCTGTGTATTTCTTATGCATGTGTATTACCTGTGTATTTCTTATGCGTGTATTACCTGTGTATTTCTTATGCATGTGTATTACCTGTGTATTTCTTATGCATGTGTAATACCTGTGTATTTCTTATGCATGTGTATTACCTGTGTATTTCTTATGCATGTATATTACCTGTGTACGTATTTCTTATGAATGTATATTACCTGTGTATTTCTTATGCATGTATATTACCTGTGTATTTCTTATGCATGTACATATATTACCGGTGTATTTCTTATGCATGTACATATATTACCTGTGTATTTCTTATGCATGTATATTACCTGTGTATTTCTTATGCATGTATTATTACCTGTGTATTTCTTATGCATGTGCTCGTTGCGGATGTGGAACTCGTCCCTCTGGAGTGGATCCTCCTTGGTGTTCTCCTCCACAGGGATGTAGTTCTCTTCCTCGTCCATGTCCTGGATGAACCCCTCGGGAACCACCACTGCAACAGAAAACACCGCCATCACACTATGAGTAAACATATTTTTTTAGTTATGAACAAGAGATTGCCATAGGCAATAACCCTGCCCTTTAGTTAGGACATATGTTTTCAAATATTTTCTATTATTTTTCATTTTTATTGTATATATTGTTTTTTTTTTTCATTTTTTCACTGTTAAAATTATTATTTGTATGTACATAATGTCCTTTTGTATCTAATAAAGAATTGTATAATAATAATTTATTTAAAGAGAGGTCTATAACAATCGAAGTCCTTGCCCCTCTAACTATATAAAAAAAAAGGAATTTTGTAAATGTGATATTATTATTGACAAACCAAAATTGGTTGAAAATTATAGCATTTCTAAAAAGATAACATAAATTACATAGTAAATAAATAAATGAGATTAATCTATAAAATTTAGGGAGGTGATAATAACCAAAGTACAATGAAAAAGTAAAATAAAAAAAAAAACATATTTTATATTTGAAAGTCCAAGTTCTACAATATCAACTCTTACTTTACACATGCCATCACACTATGGGTAAACATATTTTTTTTAAGAACATTTATTTAAAGAGAGGTCTATAACAATCGAAGTCCTTGCCCCTCTAACGAAATAAAAAAAGGAATTTTGTAAATGTGATATTATTATTGACAAACCAAAATTGGTTGAAAATTATAGCATTTCTAAAAAGATAACATAAATAACATAATATTTAAATAAATGAGATTAATCTATAAAATTTAGAGAGGTGATAACAACCAATGAACAATGAAAAAGTAAAAAAAAAACATATTTTAGATTTGAAAGTCCAAGTTCTACAACATCGACTCTTACTTTACACATTTGTACATGCCATCACACTATGAGCAAACATATTTTTTTTTTTTATGAAAATTTATTTAAAGAAAGGTCTATAACAATCGAAGTCCTTGCCCCTCAACTATACAAAAAAAAGGAATTTTGTAAATGTGATATTATTATTGACAAACCAAAATTGGTTGAAAATTATAGCATTTCTAAAAAGATAACATAATAAATAAATAAATGAGATTAATCTATAAAATTTAGGGAGGTGATTTAGATAATAACCAAAGTAAAATGAAAAAAAAAAAAAAAAAAAAAAAAAAAATTGAAAGTCCAAGTTCTACAACATCAACTCTTACTTTACACATTTGTACACACATTGTTGAGCAATTTCTATTTTCTAGGACTAAAATGAAGCAGCGAGAATTTCCATTTCTACCAATGATGGAATCGAATTCAAGACGTTAGATCATGTCAATAATCCTGCGGGGACTAGGGATTTATACCTATCTGGTAAACCCTACAACTAATAGATACCTAACGAACATTATTTTTCCCTTGTTATATTCTCACTGATGAGTCGCGATACTCATGACTCATGTAAGGCATGGAAAGCTACAAGTAACAAACATTTTAGAAGAAGACAAATAAGAACAGAGTGTTGTGAACTTTGCACCAAATTGAATTTGATGATTTATTTACAGAGAAGAGACCTACAATATGTCAAGTGCGTCACTCTCAGACAGCCTAGGAGCTGGGTCATTCAATATTCAGTGAGAGTCGTGGGTCCTGGGATTACATTGGATTAGTGACACATTAGATTGATTAGATTGGAGATTGCTTGGCTGCGGGGGCGCTTGTCTCAAGCAGGATTATTACACAGGAAGGTTTGCCTGTTGCCAAGGAATATCAACAGCATTGCTTGGCTAAGAGCTATCGCCATTTCTTACTGTACGTCTTATTTCATATATTCACGGAGAGCTCATGTAAAACTTTAAATGTACCTACTTAGCGTTAAGATTTACGAAAAAATCAATTATTTTCAAATTTATTATTCTTCAGTTTACTTTGCTTTGAATCTACATATTGATAAAAGAGGTTCTTTTATCGTAATAATAAATATACTTTTTATTGGAAGGTAACCAGCAGGCGAGGTTAATGCTCAAAGCATTTTCTACCACCTAACCCTCAGAGTCGTAGGCCTTATTTTTTAACATTTTCTTTAATATCAGAGCTAAATCATATTTTATTAAGAATAATTTCAATTGCACTATGTAAAATACGAATATACACAGTACACACATTCAAAATTTCATTAAAATCGGGTTACCGTTCACGAGATATAAGCGTTTAAATAAAAAGTTAGTGGTCAGGCGCATGGTCTCTTTCACCCAGAACCGCTGGTATGAATTCGATAAATTTAAAATGGGACCATCTACAGAATGTCTCCTATATGTGTACAAAATTTCGTCAAAACCAAAGGTAGACAGCCGTAGTTGTGTATTATTTTGAATATATCTACAATTTGTTTATCTCTGGCTAAAAAAATATTTGCGTAGTCGGGTATTTCTTATAATAATAATAATATTCTTTAGTGGAACCACCAGGCGAGGTTAATGGTCAAAGCATTTTCTACCACTTAACCCTCAAAGTCTTATTATTATGTGGTCACAAACTCAAATTAATGAGGAAAAATTCGTGGACTGGGTGGGATTCGAACCAACGGATCCCTACGCTACCTGGAGTCCAGAGTAGCGCGTTAACCACTTGACTACCAGTGCACGTAGTAGTAATAATAATAATATGCATAGCTAAAATCTGTACCGAAAAAATAAATTATTTTAATTAATGAGTTGTAATTTCTGAAGTTTTATAACAAAATAATAAAGTTATAAAAAATGAAATCAATAAAATAACTAGACAGAGGATTTCTACAACTCATGTGCGTTTCAAGATTTTATGTTAGGAGCATACCTGGTACTGCCTAAGAATCTTGATATAAACGAAGAAATTTGTCTTGGAAAACAGAAGACAGGTCTGTTCATTAACCCTGAGAGAGATACAACTCTAATAACAACTTGGATCTTCCTCCCTTCACAGAGAAACAGGGATACAGAGAGGAATAAGAAGGGATAGATCTCTATCTTGTAAATGTTTTTTTTTCTCGGTAAAGAGTAAAATTGTCGTCTCTTTTCTCTTCCTTAATTCCTCCTCAATTTTTTCTCATCTTTTATTTTCCTATCTCAACGCATCAAGAGAGAAAATCTAATGCCGCGAAAACCGCACAGAAGAAAAATCCTAAATCTCTCAAAAATAGATGAATTTTTTTCATCTCCCTTCTTCTCATTTTTATTTTAATTAAGATTAATCCCCCGTACTTTGTGCCTCACAAGTTTTTAATTTCCCTAGAATTTTCAGTTTGAGACAAAAAAAAGAAGTTTTCTGTTCTTCGAAGAGACAGAGGTTTTCAGGCAGCTTTGCTTTTTATTAATGCACCGTGTACTACTTATTTTTTAGATTATAAATATATACTTACGTCATTTACTTGTTTTTAAATGTACCTTAATCTAGAGTAATATACATTACCTATAGAGGTAGGTAATGCTGAACCTGGAAGGATTTGAACAAGAAAATCTTTGCGACAGTTTACAGCACAATGATTTTCAGCTGAAAACCGAAGTTACCTCTGGATAACGTACATAATTATAAGAACAGTCTTCTAAACTTCTAAAACTGATTAATTTTGGGACTTCCAATACTAGGTATACTGTTTAAATCTAACAATAACTATCAAAAGAGGTTAGATATTCAGTGTAGAGCTAGTTTTCGAATTGCTTGGAAATCTTATCTACATCAACATAACTTGTCTTGTCTAATAATCATGTTCAATGTTTATGCTACCAGGCAAAAGCAAAATTATTACTTTGATATCCGTTAAAATGCATTGGAATTAAACCAGATAGTACATTCTAATTGCTCCTACAAAATACAGGAAAACGCTCTTTGTTCTAAAATAATAAAATTAAAACCTTCTTTTCTGAAATTCATTATTTCCCTTCTCAGAAACATAAACATTGCCGCTTTATAATTGGAATCTCCCGTACCTGCTCGTTTCAAATTGAAATTACTTAGAAACCTTTGCGCTCGTTTTACACTGAAACGAAAATCTTGGCAAGAGCTTTCAAGTGGAATTAGAAATCTTCGTACATAAAAATGCAAGTAATATTTACAATTCCCCCAACACTTGCACTCCACCACAAAACATATAATTAGGCGAGTGTAAATTGTGCTGTTTGCGAAATCGTAAAAACAAATGTCTTCCTCCAACAGCACTTTTAATTAAAAGGAAGAAAAAGTTTCAACTTATGAAAATTTATTTATTTGTTCTCTTTTTAATTAGCGCGAGTAAGCAGTCGATGGTTTGAGGTCAATCTGTCAACATCACTTGAGATTGAGTGTCTAGAATATTTTATTGAGTTGAGCGGTGGGTGGGTTTTCGTAGTTTTGGATCTTTTTAAAGACTTATGCAACCCAACCCGTAACTCAACCCTATGCAGTACACAGAGTGCTTACAGGTGCTCACACAGTGCTCGCTCTCTCTTTTTCTTTTTCTTTCTCTTTCTCTTTCTCTTTCTCTCTCTGTCTCACACACACACACAGGCATGTTCATAAAAATAAATTTTCAGGGACAAGTCGAAAACGGCATGAGAGGAAATTGACTGCTATATGAGAGAAAGAAACAGTGGGGAGTGAGAGAGAGAGAGAGAGAGAGAGAGAGAGAGAGAGAGAGAGATGCGGAAGGAGGTGACCTGAACAGTTTTGAGAGGGAAGAGAAGGGAGGTTAAGTAATACAATTAAAATGTCTGTAGCATTAACTCATTAGAACAAAAGACAGAACTCTAGGGAGGAGCACCAGGGACTGAGCTAGGAAAATATCAAATATACCTAATATACTAGTAGCTTTTTGGCTTTGACATTTAAACGGATTATTAAAAAAAATATATACAGGGTGTATGAAAAAAAAGGAGCCAGTCAAAATATCTCGTCTATGGAAGCGATTTTCAGAAAATCCTGAAACATGTGTCTCATTATATGGAGGGGGAAACTTTTTCAGGGGGTTTAATTTTTCATACTATTAACAGGGGCGGCCCCAGGGGGGTCAACTTTGGAATCTTATATGGAACCACCCTATTTGTAATACATTTCTGAAAAGTAGTTGACATTAAAAGTATTTTAAAACTATTTTGAGATTTTTAATCAAAACAGGGCCGGAGATATCGTACATTTCATTTCACAGGTTTCAGTTATTTTTTATAAGTAATTAATGGTATTTTTATTAAAAAATGTTAAACACATGTCTTTCTATTTGAAAGAATTAAATTTTCATGCCTTTTTTATATCATTAGCTTTACCAGGGAAGGTGTCAAGGGGTCATTTTTTTTTAATTGTCTAAAAACTAGTCTTTTTTTAGTATAGTCTATGGTAAATAAATACACCGAGTGTTGTTGTTTAATCTAAATTTAAGGTACCCTTGAATACAGGTCCGGAGACTAGTACTGCACGCGGGTTTTGGATTTTTTCACATTAATTTGAAGTAAATCGGGCCCTGTTTTATTTTACATTGAACAACATAAATCATTGCATTTATTTCTCACAAATTATTCTCGAAAAAGGATGGTTTTTACAAAATAAAAAAAGTTGACCCTTGAAATCTTCCCTGGTAAAGCTAATGGTATCAAAAAGGCAGGAATGTTTCATTATTTCAATTGAAAAACCATTTTTTACAAAATTCAAATTTATTTCTTATAAAAAAATTACTGAAACATGTGAAATGAAATGTACGATATCTCCGGACCTGTTTTGATTCAAAATCTCAAAATAGTTTTAAAATACTTCTAATGACAACTACTTTTCAGAAATGTATTACAAATAGAGTGGTTCCATTTAAGATTCCAAAGTTGACCCCCCTAGGACCGCCCCTGTTAAAAGTATGAAAAATTAAACCCCCTGAAAAAGTTTCCCCTTCCATATAATGAGACACATGTTTCAGGATTTTCTGAAAATCGCTTCCATAGACGAGATATTTTGACTGGCTCCTTTTTTTTCATACACCCTGTATACAGTATGTTTCAGAAAAGGTGGCCACCCCCTCGTAACTTTTGAACGCGACGGAATTTTTCAATTCTGTAAAGTTCTAAGTATAGAAAGTGCCCTATGGCCCATCCTGTGGTCATATTTATTTTAGGCCCCGTTTGGCCCTTCCGGCTTTTAGGCCATATTTTTTCATTTTTCTCGCGAATTTTAAATGGAATGCTATATTTTTTATTCCTGTCAATTAAAATCCAAATCAGGTTGAGTATAATAAGCTTTTAAAATTTTCAAAAACCTTATCAGGGGCGGAGCTGGTAGGGTGCAAGGTTCAAAACTGTTACACCCTGTATTTCAGCGTCAGTTAGATTTTTTTGTACAATTTTTATTTACATAGGTTCAAAATATTGTTTTACATCATATGAAATCAAAAAATATTCTTGTTTACATTTAATCAGGGCCGTAATTAAATTTTCGTAAAAGTACTTTTTTTCTCACGTCAATTTTTCCGAAAATTAATGGTGTTTTCGAAATTGGCATTTTTAGAGGTGAAAGTCTGCAATGACATATGTTTTTTATGCTAAATATCGAAAGAAAACTTAACAGAGAAGCTATTAAGGTCATAAAAAAGGACATTTAACCTGCTAGTTTTTTCACAACAGTGTCCGGTAAAGTGGGTGAATTTCGAAATTATTGGATTTTTTTGTTGTTGAGGAAACACAATTGGCATAGAAAATAAATAGTACCTAATAAGGGAATAATAATTCAAATAACTTAACAAAATACGAAGTTAAATGAAAATTATTTCTTCTAAATCAGTGCCGGATTTTTATTTCTCTTTTTTTTTACTCTTCAAAGTTCAGTCCGATGGCGCGTTGTATGCAACGATAAATAATACCTTATAAGAGAATTAATCTTCACTAAACATAAATACATAAGAAATTAAATGAAAAAAATGGTACTTAACCTGGAAAATGGCTCTTTATTTAGAAACTGGTATTCATTACTAGAAACTCCAGTATGTTTTTTCTTAATTTGGGTTTAATATCGCTTTCAACTGCATGGTCATAATATGATCATATCACGACGAGGGTGTTACCCTACATTCGCAGGAAACTCACCAACCTGCTATAATTACATTTATCTCACCCAGCCTAGGTTAGGCCGGAATGCCAGCATCACGAAGTCTTCACCTCGCTGGACGATGCTTAACTTCGGTGATCCTACAAGAATCGTTGTATACAACGCGCCATCGGACTGAACTTTGAAGAGTGAAAAAAAGAGAGAGAAAAAAATCCGGCACTGATTTAGAAGAAATAATTTTCATTTAATTTCGTATTTTGTTATGTTATTTGAAGTATTATTCCCTTATTAGGTACTATTTTCTATGCCAGTTGTGTTTCCTCAACAAAAAAAAATCCAATAATTTCGAAATTCACCCATTTTACCGGACACTGTTGTGAAAAAACTAGCAGGTTAAATGTCCTTTTTTATGACCTTAATAGCTTCTCCGTTAAGTTTTCTTTCAATATTAAGCATAAAAAACATATGTCATTGCAGACTTTCAGCTCTAAAAATGCCAATTTCGAAAACACCATTAATTTTCGGAAAAATTGACGCGAGAAAAAAAGTACTTTTACGAAAATTTAACTACGGCCCTGATTAAATGTAAACAAGAATATTTTTTGATTTCATAAGATGTAAAACAATATTTTGAACCTATGTAAATAAAAATTGTACAAAAAAATCTAACTGACGCTGAAATACAGGGTGTAACAGTTTTGAACCTTGCACCCTACCAGCTCCGCCCCTGATAAGGTTTTTGAAAATTTTAAAAGCTTATTATACTCAGCCTGATTTGGATTTTAATTGACAGGAATAAAAAATATAGCATTCCATTTAAAATTTGCGAGAAAAATGAAAAAATATGGCCTAAAAGCCGGAAGGGCCAAACGGGGCCTAAAATAAATATGACCACAGGATGGGCCATAGGGCACTTTCTATACTTAGAACTTTACAGAATTGAAAAATTCCGTCGCGTTCAAAAGTTACGAGGGGGTGGCCACCTTTTCTGAAACATACTGTATATATTTTTATACAGCCCTACATTATTATTTAGCCACAATAATATATTTTTATTACCTAGCTAAATAATCTAAATATGTAGCCAGCTTCATTAATACGCATAAGTAATACAAGACACTATAAAAAGTTGTTACTTGAATTTTTTCTTAGGTTTTGAAAATATAGAAATAAGAACAAAAGTAACATAATTGTTCTATGTTATCAATGTACACTGGGCTTAACCAGTCAATAAAGAATAAAACAAATTAAATAATAATAACACTCTTTAGTGGAAGTTAATAACACTCTGGGATTCGAACCAACGGATCCCTACGCCACTTGCATTACCGTTAAAGGTATTCTTTTAACAATATATCAAATTAAAAAAAAAACGGCAAGAATAAAATAATCGAAATAAAAGATAACTACAGTAAAAGGAGAAAATAAATCAATATTAGAAGTAACTGCAAAATGAAAATAAATCAAAATTAAAAGTAACTAATCAAAATTAAAAATTACTATAAAAAGAACAAAATTAAAAGTAACAACAGTAAAAGAAGAAAATTCATCAAAATTAAAGGTAACAAAAACGAAGAAAATACCAACATATTACTATACTAGAAAAAGTAACTAGAAGAAGAAATTTTCATCAAAATAAATAAAATAATATAATATGAAACATGGTAACTTTGGAACAGATTATTAAATCCAAAATAAAGAGGCATCTTCAATAAAATGTTTTTCTTTCTTGTACAACAGTTTTCTAGTCACCTGTACATATGAAAATCTAACCTTTGGTGTACCTAATGCAGAAACAAAATCTGATTCAAAAGTTCGAGTTTCCAATTTAAAACAACAGGTAGGTACGTAAAATATATATTAAAGTGCATCTTTTACAGAGGTTCATAATTACAAAACGTCAATAACAGATTTAGACGTAGGTACATCTCCCATAAAAAGTGCATTTGTCATCTCCACTACAAAAACAATTTAATTCGTTTATTTAATGATATTGTTGATCATTATAACACATAAATAAAATCATACGTATTATTCATTTAATGTCTAATATTTATTCACCAAGTGAACCATTTACATCTTGGAGGAATAAAATAATATCTTCCCTCCAACATTTACATAATATCACTTGTATGGCTGTGTGATTTCAACTCTGAAGGGTTTCATACAGTGTTGCAGATCCTATCCTGTGACTGTCTCATCTATGTTTTCCCGGCTACTTTCTCAGTTGATCTTCCCATCTTGTTGGTTGGATACCATTCCGTCCATTGTCCTCCATCTATCTATGTATATCCTTTTGTTCATCTATTATCATTACTTTTGGCTACATGTCCTGCCCAAGTGCCCACATTCAGTTACTGATATAAATACATATATTATCAATCAATTAAAAATAAGTTTAGTACACAAAAACGACATTTTCCAATATGTATTACATTTTCAACTAGAATAGGAAGAAGAAGAATTTCCTTCCGTTCCTCTGATGTTATCAGAACCCATCAAAGGGAGACATCTCGGTCTCTCAGCCCTAACGGCCCTGTCGGCATGGGGAAGGGTTGAGAGGGAGATTGAGCGTAAGCTGGAAGGAAAGGGGAGCATTTCGAACAAAGCAAAGACAATTATTGGCACCTTGTAGTCGGAGACACAATGTAAAAATACATCTGGATGGAGAAGGAGGGAGATTACATGAGGAAAAAAATAAGGATGGAGAAAAGAAAGCTGGAGGAGAGGGAGATCCGGCAACTCAATTATACGTTATTGTGTTCTCTTGTTTTATTTAGTTTTTTTGAACCCTTCCTGGCATGCCTATGTGTATATGATGCAAACAGAGCCTGACAAAGCGGTAAATATTAATTCTCTGCTATTCACAATAGCTGAGACTGATTAAATTTACACCAGATATAAAAAAGTATAAGCTTCCCCGTATTTCGCCACAGGACATGCTTATCTCGTACGGTTTACAAAGTTAAAGATAATATTATCTGGAAACATCTCTCTCCCTGTCTGGCATAGGATGGCATTAATCCTGACAAGGCGCCTTTCCTCATGATCAAGCTACGAGACAAAATTCTAGGAATCGGAAAAACCAAAATATCCACTTTTCCTGGAATCCAGGTCCCATCAAAATAAAACTTGTAAAATATTATATACCTACGTATGTATCTAATATCTACCTATGCTCTATCCAGTACTTCTCCAAGTTTCCTCACTAACAGTTATGGTTATGTAAAAGCTGTAAACAGGAAAAAGCATATAATGCAGAAAATATAAAATGAATTGAGAATGAGAAAAAGAGGGAGGGGATGGGAAACAGACTGAAATATGTATTATGTAAATTTCCCCACATACTATGTGTATGTAGGACAATAATCAACGTGATAGACTTGAAGACGGAAACAGAATGAGTATAAAAAGAGAGAAGGCGAGAGGGGACACGAAATACTGGACAAAGAAGAAAACTGGAGAGATGGAAAGGAATCTAACACAAGATGGAATGTAAGAAGACTTTCTTTTCTGAAAGGGAAGCGTAGGAAGGACAGACAAAGAGAGAGAGAAAAAAAAAACGGTTGTAAATTCCAGGCACGTTTCGCGTAAAATTAATGTTGTGTCAGGATGCCGGGTTCCAGGATTCTCCTGCAGCAGTGGCGGAGACCAATGGGAGCGACAGGGCACAGGGATTACTTTGTAAATACATAGATGTTTTTTAATGTACGAAATGTATCATCAGATCATCAAATAATGTATACTTCTTTACAGATCAGTACCTCCATAGATGTTTTTTAATCTACACATCTCCTTTTCAACGGTCTCACAACGCATTCTGATTGGTTAATTTGAATGCAATAACAATCAGAGTGCGTTGTGTGACGGTTGAAACGGAGATCGGAGATTATGAGAGTGGAGAGTGTTTCTGGAATGAGCTACAGATGACAAAAATCAGCAATTTAGTTGTTAGTTAGGTGGGTAGACACCAAATTCAACTAATTTAAATAAAAAAATTGTAGTCCATCCGATTCATGGATCCATGAGCTAACTTGTTTCCATTACAAGTCAAGTGTTGTAACAACATTGACTATTCTTTTTTGGAGATGGGTGCATTTCATCGTCAAAGAAGACAATGAAATTTATTTTCCTCCCAGAATACGGCGAATGCTAAAGAAAATTTGGGACTCACTAATACAACAATAAGAAACTATACCATACAATCAAACATACAACGAAGAAACGCCACTGCCTGTACAAACTGCACCAGTCCCTCAGCATAATGCATCTAACTGCATTCTTGTTCTATCTAACGAAAAAATAAATTCAAGTCTGATTTTTCATCAAATGCATTACCAGGTTACTTGTATCCACTGCTGACACTTCCAAGCCTAGAGTGACATGATCTGTTTACATCAAGATATTGATAACCATGATCAGGGTCATACCAGAAATAATTCTAAATACCTGAAATTTCCCTTTCGTTCAGATAACGCACTCTCTCAATACATCATGTGAACGACGTTTGACGGTTCAAAGGGAGATTTAGAGATTTTGAGAGTGCTTTCTGGAATGAGTACCAGTTACTACTCTATTTTTGTTAAATAACTGAAACACACACTTTTTTTCCTCAACTTTTGACTTAATTTGAATAGATGAAACCCCCGTGGTAGGAACTATTAGACGCGAGAACGTCTTATCATACAGTAAAAGTTGTGTCGTTCAGGCCATCTCTGCATATGTCGTGCTCACGAACAACTGGACACTACCTGAAGATCTCAACGAGATTCACAATACCAGTGAATAGAGGTGTTGGCGGGTTTTCTAAGGTTTTCTTTCCTCTCAATACCGCACTGGAGTGCAAAAATAAATTCACTATCCGGAATTTCCTCTATGTTCTTTCTTCTCCACATGTGTGTTTATATTTCCTCTCTCCTTAATTTCTTCGTGTCTCATTTCCTTTTTTTACTCTGAATATGTTTGTTCTCTCATTCCTTCTCATCATCCAGTCCCACTCTCAAAAATCTTTCTGTCGAGCATTGACAATATCACTATAGTTATTATGTTTGAAGATTTCAATACCAAGAAGTTCTTACTAAACAAAGATGAACTTAATTCTCTCATTTAAAAATACACAAAAATAAATACTCTTTTTTTTCAAGCCAGTTGGGTTTGGTCATTCATTTCAAACCAGAACTGTTACCCTAAAAAATACGGAGGAATGTTCATTACTTGTTCATGTTTTGTAGCCCCTTTAAACAGTTCGCTAAGTTCAGGAAGAACACATGAACTTTGACGACGTCAGTGGACACACTCTTCACAACAATAATTATTATAACTCATTACAACATAAAACTCAGTTTACAAGTTGTAATTATTGTAGGCAAGAAAATTGTGCCTGTACATAATTATTTCTGGAACACAATATTGTTTGAACTAGCTTGTTTTTCTTTTCGATTCGTGAAGTAAAACATATTGCTTTTGTTTTTAATTACTCAAATGATTTACGAGCTCTCAGGATTTCTCAGCAATTATTTTTCCTGACGCACAGCTCTCAGATATTTCCTTTTCATGTTTTAACTGAGAAAAAATAATAAATTATTTTTTATAAAGAAAAGCGTATTTGTCATATTTTCTTAACAATTTGCCGAGATCTCTCCTTCTTTCTGTCTTTATCTCTCCTTTCTCTACCATTTCTCATAGCTCTTTTTTTATCATTTCTCCTCTTACTTTCTCTATTCACCTTTACCGTCTTCTTATATTGATGTGTAAAACAAGAGATAGTGCAATTACATTTACATTATTTTAACCATCTACTCATTCAAACTGTACTTTTTCAAATGTTTAATTTGAAAAAGGAAATTCTAGCATCCGCCGAAAATCAAACAAGTACACGAATTTGTGAGCAGAAGGTAATAAATAGTACATGGTGTCAAAGGAAGTGCTCGCATGGATCTGCCCTGATAATTCTTAACCCAAGGACTAACGGGCGATGTAAATAATAGGGCTTACTGTACAGTTGTAAACTTGCAAAGGATCATTATAATGTAGAACACTTCACCTAAAATATCCTTGCATATGCCTACACGATCTGGTACCCTTTGTCATCTTGGCAACCTGCTGGTGAGCAGGAAGGCGGCTAACAAGTATTTCTCTCTGTAATTATGAATACTTTTATATCTGTCCAGACAGGCTTTCTCGATCATTGTGTTTGCAATCACAATTTGTAATAATTATTATTCCTACACGCAGATTCAGTGCATTCTGTACGTAGATGTTGCGGCAGCCACACCTGCTTGTACAAGTACAATGTACATGTTTTTTTTTGTTGTTGTTTTTTTTTTTTTTTTTAATTTTTGGCATTGGTTATTCTCCTTATCATGGGAATTTGCCATACAGCCAGTGTGGTCGCTACATGTTAAAACTGAAAACTGAACTCACCGGACTGGAAGTAGACCTCGCTGACCAGGAGCCACTGGCTGGAGAAGTACATCTGCAGCTTGAGGAACTTGGCCTGCTTGTGGTGCAGCTTGATGGTCACGTTCCGCGCCTTCTCCATGATGGTGTCGGGCATGTAGGTGAACTGGATGGGCTCCAGGGAGAACTGGCGGCCCCCCAGGCTCAGGTAGACGTTGGCGTGGGAGAACACCTGGCGGTGAGGACAGGTGAGGAAGGTGAGTCAGAGGAAGAGTCACTGACCTCCAGAGTGACGAGCTTATCAGGACAGGTGAGGAAGGTGAGTTAAGTGGTTAAGTGGCAGAGAATGCCTAAGGCATTAACTTCGCCCCGGATTACAATACATTGTATACATTTAAATTTAAATATTTTCTTTTCTATATCTTATTTTGTAAATATTGTTAGTTTTTTTTTATCTTTGTTAATAATTTATTGTTCTTTGTATTGTATAAAAAATAAAGTGTAAATAAATAAATAAAATAAACAAGTTAGAGGATGGGTTACTGACCTCCAGAGTAACGAGGTTATCACCTCATCCCTTTGATTCGGAGTCGAATTAAATACAGAATATTTGTTATACACCTTTGTTGTATACAAACATCTATAAAAATTGTTGAAAAAAAAAAAAAAAAAAAAAAAAAAACAGAATGCTTACGTGATTTCAGGGTAGATAAATGACATAGAAAAATTAAGTTGCAAGAGTATAATGAGGTGGTATGATTCATGAGCGAGATGTTTTAGGATTTAAATCAGGACCAAATTCTGTCATAGTCTGTCATATACATATAGCAATGACTATCTGAAAATGATCTGCACTTTTCAATGGTGTCTGAGAAACCAACCCAGAAAGATACAGAAGTAGGTATTATGAGTAGGACGTGTCTTGAATTGGTTCTGAGTTTTATCAGCAGGAACAGTATAATCCGTTGTAGCAATAACGAAAACACTAAAAATCCCCATCAGAACTATCAATAAACTTATAGAAGCGCATTTTCGAGTTAAATCCATTCCCAAGGCAGGATTTAATAGAAATCTCCGGTTTCTCATGGTACTGTCAAAACATTTTTTGCACAGACGAAATCATACAGTAGATAGGTAGAAAGTGCACTTGTGTTTGCAGAGACGGAAAGTGCATTAGTTTCTTCTTTATTTACAGACAAAGGAAACAATGTTTGGAACGTGCTTCTGTTTTCCTTACCTGCTCCTCTATCCAGCTCCTTAGTGGCACCTGCACAGTACATGTAGGAACCTACAGAACATACAGGGTGAGCAGAAAGTCTCACCCCACCTCTTGTATCTCGAGAACAGCTCATGATATCGACAAGCTGTAAAATACGGGTTGCCTCATTTTTGGGGGGATTGATTTCGAGCCCAAAAAATTCAGCTGCGGCTGGTCATATCGTCTGGGCGGCAACCACCCCAAAAATCTTAAATGGAATGACCTATCAAAATTGAGTTCATTTTAAAGGTGATGAAAATGAAACTTCATTGCAATAAATTTCAGCTCTCTACGACTTACCGTTCTTGAGATACAGAGAGTATGGCTAATGTCCATACTCTCTGACTTATAACTCGAGAACCGTAGGTTTCAGGAAGATAAAACTTGTTGATGATAACTCTTTTAGCAAAACCTTTCAGAAATAGTATAACTTAATATGTTTTATCATTAATACTACTGCCGGCTGGTCGTTTGGCTGGCCGATAAAACCGACGAGAAACAAACATCAACAAAATAGGTTGAGTAGTATTTTTTGTTGTTGAAAATTCTCAATAATATGAGATATGAAAAATATATTATCAAATTTCATACTCATGAAAAACTTACGGTCAACAAGATATAGGTCAGAACATATTATGGACATTAGCTAGGACTTTCGACACTGTATCTCACTTCGTAGATGATATTATAATTATGTATGTAAACTCACTCATTTGGTTAATTGGTTAATTGGTTTACCCTAAATGGTTAATTGGTTTACCCTAAATGAATGACAACAAAAGAAGCTTTTTCAACGATAGTTAAATATGTAATAGGTATATATATTTTATAAACTCGTATTCAAATATTCTCCATGAAAATGTAAAAATAAATGTACCTAATAATAAGAAGATTATGGTAAACTCACTCACTCTTTGGTTAATTGGTTTACCCTAAATGAATGAAAACCAAAGAAGCTTTTTCAAAATATGTAATAGGTATATATTTATAAACTCGTATTCAAATTTTCTCCATGAAAATGTAAAAATAAACGTACGAGTACCTATAATAACTCCTCATTATTAAGAGGTCCCATTAGTAATGGGGCCTACTGCATATGCATTAAAATTAATGAAAATGTATTTAAGCTCCATTAAATCCAATTAGCTTATTACCAACAAATTGCAACCATTTAATACAGACCTGTATGTTTTTGCTGTAGAAGTTGTTGATGTGGAGGTGCATGGCGGTGAAATTCCGCACTCGGTCGAACTCAAAAGTCATCTCCACAGGTTTGCCAAACGGGAAGCTTTCATTTCTCCATCCGATCCACTCGTAACCTGGAGTAGATGTAATGGTAATAATTACTCAATGATTTTAGTAGTCTGACCGGAACTGTATTGGATGTGCAATTCTGCAATCTCCGTAAGGTTATTTGGAGCTTACGTATTCATATTAATTAGAAGTTAGGTATGAATTGAGTCTCAATTGGTCAAGAACTGGGTAATAGTATATTTTCAAATGCTGCTATTTGATGGAGATAAAGAGTTTTGAGCTTTAATAACAAATATATCTCTATATATAAAACAGAAAAAAGGACTACCTACCTACCTACCTACCTACCTACCTATGTTTGTTTGTTTGTTTGTCCAGAGTTGTTTAGCCAAAACGATAAGAGATAGCGAAAAATGTCTCAGAATTGACCCCCCCAAAACCATTATCGCTTTGTCCAGAAAAATTATAAAAAGTTCAAAAAGGCATTGCTGTCCAGCAGTACGGCCATGCCTTAGTAAATTTGAAATTTAGTCCCGTTGCAAAGCACGGGCAAACGGCTAGTTCAAAATACAAATGAATATGTAAGCTAATAATAAAAAAAACATGTTAGTTTTAAATTAAAGTTGGGTTCAAAAAATTAACGTGTTCAACCACAGCCGTCTCAAAATTGTAGTTATTTAGGAGGTATGGAAGTTACTCATAGCAGATGTACATACAAGTTTATCAGTGGGTAACCGATAAAGTTAAATAAGTTTGAAAACCCTTAACTAGAGTTTGTCGATACAGAAATAAATAAAAATGACAGAAAGGCTATTTCCGTTCAAAATAAACTCGCTATGAGAGGTTCATTGCGTCCGGCTCCCCTTCAATAAATAAATGGAAAGGTAAGAGGAGGGGAAATAAATAAGGAATATGAGAAGGAAAATGACTTGGGAAAAACTAAGACGACTTGACATTTTCCCGGGGAGAGGAAAAATTCACTTAAATGGAAAACGAGAAGATGAAAAAGAAAAGAGAAGGGACCAAAGACAATTTTTCAAATCCGGAATACTTAATCCGTAATGATGTGGAAACTTGAACACTGAAATACCGGACTGAGATGGAATGAAATTTTCATTGCTTATTGCTCGGGAATTCTCCAAAACGCAACAAATGTGGGGACTAAACTGTTATTGGGAGATAAAAGATAAATTTGCGGTAAGAAAATGAGAAGACGGTGGATTTTAATTCAAGTTTGTATTCTGATTGCAAAGATTTCTAGTGCTCTCTTTGTAAAACATTGTAAGTGCGATAATCCGTCACAGGATAAGACATCTCAAAAATAACAGGGTAAAAAAGATCCAATCTCCTGTAGGAACATTTCTTTATTCCCATAATTTCTTTATTGCTAAATTTATATTGAAGCAAAATTTTAATATTTTCTGTCGTAGTACTAGAAGGAGAAAAAAATCAGGTAATTTTAGAAAGTGCTTTTCTTCCATTTGAACTATAATTGAAATTTATTGCTTTAAAAAGTTCCAGACATTATTGAAATTTTTATCTGAAACTCAAAGTCTGAATATTGAAAAAGAAAGTAAATCTATCAATTCAAAAACTTGAAAGCGTAAAACAAAGTGGACGAATGAACTTTACTTTCCTATCACTCAAAAAAGCTAAAAATGGCGGAAAGTTGCTCCCAAGTGCCAGGAGCATCATGAAAGTTCGTCTGCTCTCCTCCGAACACAAAGTTTGCTTCTGTGTGTAATGTTTATTGGATTAATAAAAGCTCAGAGTGAAGTCTGGAGGTGAATAAAATATAAGTTGTGCATCCCTGATCCCCTGTCCTTCCTCAGCACATATAATCCCAACTTTTGTTCCGAATTACTTTCGAGTTAAGACATTGAATTTTTATCTCGGAATTAAATAAAAGTAAGGAACCCCGGGGTCAATGGGCGACTGCAGCTGGTCACTAGAATTGAACTGACTGAAAGAAGAAGTTCTTGGTTTTAAATCTTTGCTTTTTCAGATGGTTTGTCCGTTTGTCTGTTTGTGACGCGATAGTTCTTGAACGAATGATTAAATATGAAGGCAATTTTTTGGGATACCAGGGGAACTTAAGGACCTATTTTATTTTATTTTCTTCATTTTTATGAAGTACTTAATCTGTAAGGATCTTCATATAGCTCTAGGATTACCATAAGTGGGAAAAAATTGTGACCGTAATCATAATTTTAGCAATGCTTGACGGCCCCAAAAGTGGTCTATTTTACATTTTATATGTTATTCAAGCCCCCATGAAAGTTTCTGGTCAAAAGAAGAAAAGGCTTTTGTTTCAATATGAAACAGCAGATATAAGTAGTAGCGGATATAAGTAGTATGACTTTGTTGAAAAAGTATTTCTACTGTTTTCTTGATAATCTTGATCAAGGTATGTAACATTTTCAATACAAATCCCAACTACCCTAATGTTCCTTATTTTATCCATCGGATCATCATTGACCTCATTTCCTTTTTGTTGCCTTTCGAAAATGTGCTTTAGATAATGTATATTGATAAGACAAAGATATAAAATACCCCCAGTCAATGTATACTGATGGTTTAGTTAGTAGGTACACAGTTACACAAAAACAAGTCCAACAACATGGCAGTACTCGTGGAAATGAGTCTAAACTTGTCCATATTTTTAAATTTCCCAATAAAATCATATACTACAGATAAAATTTAGAATTTCCCTCTACAATAAGTTGAAGGAAAATGAAAATCAACAAAATTCACCACACAAATTTTATAGCATCATTACAAAAAGTCTCAAGACTTTTCTCTATTTTATTTTTTTCTGCTGATGGTCATAATATATATAGGTAACTAGTTTTTTACTCATACCTACAAGTACTTTATACAACTAGTTTTCACTCATACAAATGCGATTGTTACTCATACAAGTACGCATGCAAATGGTTGTTAGTGTAGTTACTCATAAAGTACTCATACTCACTTGTTGCTCATACAAGTACACACCTTCCTTTTCTCACGAGGTATGAAGAGACCCATACATCCAAAATACAGAGTAGAAAATATCCACCTCACTGAGATTCGAACCCAGGTATTAAATCTTCAAAATTATATTATAATCTACTAGTTACCTCTCAAAAAAAATCGGTACATATCACATATCCCACCGACCAGTATTAGATTGATCGATAAGGCGGCGGACTTGTAACCTGGAGGTCGGTAGTTCAAGTCCCGGTTTCAGAGTAAAATTATCAAAGCAAGTTTGAGTAGTTGTGATATCACGAAAGTGATTAACACAAATATAATAACTTAACATATCACAGTACATCACATATCCCTTTCCAAATACTCTTTGCCGAATTCTTTGGCCATAAATCCTTCACAGAAATACACTTACTCTCTCTGACATGATCCAATGGTAATATCCTCAGCCTTAATGCCTTCCTCCATCCTTGCATTCTCTTTTAAGGGTATCCCTTCCTCCACATCTCTCTCTCTCTCTCTCTCTCTCTCTCTCTCTCTCTCTCTCTCTCTCTCTCTCTCTCACTCCCTACCTATCTTTTTCTCTTCCACTGTCTCTCTGTGTCTCTCTCCTACTCTCACTCTCTCTTTCTCTGTGTCTATCTCCATAATCTCCTACTCTCACTCTCTCTTTCTTTGTGTCTCTCTCACTCTTCCTCTCTCTCTCACCTCTAACACTCACTCTCTCTCACTCTCGACCTATCTCTTTCTCTACCACTCTCTCTCTATGTCTCTCTCCCACTCTAACTCTCTATCTCTCACTCTTTTTCTCTCCCACTCTCCATCTCTCTCACTCCCTCCCTCTCTCTTTCTCTCCCACTCTCTATCTCTCTCACACTCCCTCCCTATCTCTTTCTCTCCCACTTCTCGTTGTCTCTCTCTCTTCATGACATTTCAATCTTCTCTCAACACTCTCATCTCTCGGGTTTCAAATTTGCCGCTGAGCTTATCACCATCAGGAAGCTAAGCGCTTTACGTGAAAGCAACAAACAGAATTAGACACCTCGACCCTCTTCAGTGGGCGGGTACTCGTGATAATATGCCCCGTCAAAATTCCGCCCGGGGAGAGCTCATCTCAAGTTTCAAAATGTTTGTAAAAAATACAATTTGTTAAAAAAAAAATCTAGAGCTTTTGTTGATCAAGCATATGATATTATGTTCTTATATGTACGTGGTGGGAATGTGAAGCTAAAAAAAACAGACCTGAGGAGGAAAATTCACTAACGTGTGTGTATTCAACTAAAATTTAAGGACATTTGAGAAGCATTATTTGATTAATTGAATGAGGGCATTATTGTAAACAGTTCGATTCGTTATTTTTTTTCTATACTTGAAAAATCATACATATGTACTTGTACATATTATATTAAGCACACTCCGTCTGAGGTCGGTCTTTCTACGAAATATAGCTTCTCATCTGAAAATAGATACTTAGAACTAAAAATTATGCTGGGACACTTGAATTTTTGATAAAATTGTCTTTTATTAATAAATAGTTAAGCACATATTAGAATCTAACCTAATCTAACCACCATCCAGGCAGGTGTCATACGGAACAATTTTCAATAATAACTACGTATACAAACATAAATTACAGGAAAAAATTATATGTATGTAGGTAATTATTATGTATCTCAGGAATACTCAGCATTACACGCCACAAACGTAGGTGCATCAGTTTTTCCACTGAATGACGTTCAAAATCGGCTGTAGAATTGAGTTTATTCCATATACCTAGATGAATTCTCAGAAAGAAGACACTTGAACGCGGAGGGACAGGCAATTTGAACTAATAATGTATCAAAGCATTTTATATTTCAGAGAAATAATATTCCATTTCCGAGTAACTAGGTATAATACCTTCCTACACACAAATGAATAAATATGACTGATGAGGAGCGAGGGTCTCAGCAGAACATTCAATATCACAAGTACATTAGAAAGCAAAGGCGCGCCAGTGGAGTATGGAATGGCGCTCAGCATACGACCCGCACACCACTGCACTGGGTAAAGATTTTGAATTTTTTTTTACCAATTTTAAATGGAGATGGATTTTGTTGTTGTTGATCAATTAGAATATCTACATAGGTCAACTTCCAGATCTTTGGGCAATGTAATGATATATTCAGTCATAATAAAAAGTTGTTTACAATGAAGTTTCAAAACTTATCAGATTTTCTCATAGGCTGTCTTGTATATTGATAACTTTATACGAAAGCAAAAATATCATGAAAGTGAAATTAATCCGTGTTCGTCTCCCAATAAATTTTAATTAATTTAATATGGGATTTGAATTTTGAACACGATTTCTACAAACATGAAGTTTGAAAAAGATGTTTAAGTACTATAAACCCGGCACTGATAACTGGGGGTATCTTTTCTTTGAAATTGCAATGAAGTCCCTAATTGCCCCCTGCTCCCCACTTCATCTCCCCAGCAACTCAGACATTCTAAGCTCTCTCAGTCCTATTCGCTTTGCCTTTTTCTATACAGACCCTCTTCTTTGCCTGTTCCTATACTTATAGCCCTGTTATTTTCCTTTCTCCTGTTATTTTCTTCTATTTTTGTGGTTCGAACTCAATAGCTAAAATGTTGGGGCATTGGGTAGTGGAGTCCATAGAGATGAGGGAAAAATATTTGTATGAGATGAAATTAAGAAATTGTGACTTCACTCTTGATATTAAGGGGAAAAAAACTTACCTAATGATCTATTTTTAATATTTTTTCTTTGTCCGTTTTTAAACTTTTTCTATCAAATGTCCTTCTCTCTTTCATAATTTCTTTTAAAATATTTCCTCAACTCTCAATTTCTCTCTCTCTCTCTCTCTTTCTCTCTCACAATAACGAAACTTTTCGTTGAAATCGGGAACGCCAGTGGCCGAAGTTTCTCAACTACCTATTGGCGGCGTTTGTCAGACCCACACTAAGTAACGCAGGTTTGACCACTGATAATGAGGGAAAGAGATAAGGAAGGATACGGGACACATAATGATTGTGAAACAGAGAGTAAGAAAAATAAGGAAACATAAAAGGTAAGACAAGAGGAATTAATGTTAAGTACGAACTGGTAATTAGAGAGAAGAGGTAATTTGAATGCAATTTAGAAGGGAAGCAGGAGCAGATAAATGAGATAAAAGGAGAAAAGTGATTGCATCTCTTGTAAACGTTTCCTTTTAGCCAAGAAATGCAGGAAGACCGTAACATAATAATTACAGAGGAAATCCTAAGCTAAGATTGGTTCAAAAACCGACAGTTATTACTCTAAACTCTAACTAATAAATTTCACAATGAAAATTATTCCTTATAATGTTTGCACTAGAACCCTACTGTAGTGGGCTAACCCTAAAGTTTGGGTACGATAGATTCACAGCAAGACACAGTTTCCCCTCATTATCATATACGAAGGGAGCGCTGTTGGTGTGTTTGTTATCAATCAGTACAATCAGTACAAACAGAAAAGTGAGAAGTTGTACTAGATGTACATGAATATCAGAACATACCTGGACAGCTGTTTCGAGCTTATTTGCTCTCATCAGCAGGTTTAGGTATGATATGATATGATAAAAGTTTAGGTTTGAAGATATCCATATTTGTGTAAATCACAATTACTCAAACTCGTTTTACTCAATTTTTGGATTAACATGGGATTTGAACCATCGACCTCCAGCTGCCTTATCGATCAACCTACTCCTTTAGTATTGATGAGATATAATAATAATAAATTAATAATAACTCTTTATTGACAAGAATAATATTGACAAAGGGCGTGATTATTGCTTGAGGCAATCTCTGCCATCAAACCCATGTTTAATCATAATCAGAGAAGTCTTTGATTATGATTTTCTCAAACTAGGCTGGTGAAATTTTAGCAGTAAATACTGAAAGAAGACCAAGATTTTATGATCATAAATGGAAGTTACAAGGTAGTTACTTGGACCAAGACTGGCTCAGATACGTGATGTATGCACAACAGTGATTGTAGTTACGCCAGACGCTATCTTATAAATCCACAGCATCTCCTCTTGTATTCACTCACCCTCCCAACAAATACACGTAATCTACATTCATCCACATTTTTTGCTTGTTTGCTCTGCTCTCCCCGCAGTTTATTTCCAGACCAAATCTCCAATTGCCAGCCACCTCCCCCTAGTAAGCCTCACTAAAACGTGCCCTGACACATCTCAATCGACTTAATTTTTCCGTGCGCCGCTCGCTATTAATAATTTAAAAATCCATTAAGAAAACATTTTCCCTCGATTTTATTATCACTGGATTCTTGTGACGCGGAAATCTCTCCAAGAAGTATAGGGTGAAATGAATGACTGATATTTGTTATTCCTTAGGTTGGGTGGAAGAGATTGCCATAGGCAATAACACCGCCCTTTTAGTTAGGACATCTGTATATATTTTATCTATGTTGTACATCAAAAATAATTTTGATGATAAAATATGACAGTAGGCTGTAAATAAAGCCCAAATTTTTCATGAAAATAGTTGGGCGACCCTAAACAAGAAATAGGGTAATAAAACCCTAAATTCCCCAACTATCTAACTGGAAAACAATACTCGTATTTGAATTAAAATTCTGATATCTGTAATATTAAAAACTTTTCCTCCAAATGAATGCAAAACAAACTTTTGATTGAGACTGGTACAGCAACCCTGTATGTCAGAACGTATACTGATGTGGTCGACTCATTACGTTAACTATTGCCGCGGTAGTAATATTGATAATGAGATTTTAAATTGGTTCACTATAATGACCTCCCAGGCATGTGCTATCACTCAGTCCTCTTTAGGAAGGAAAATATGTGCTCCAAGTAATCGACGGCAAAAATGATTAAAGATTATTAAGTGAAACTGCAAAATAAAATTATGCAAAAGGTAAAATTAGTTTTTTTTTATGAACGCCTTGAATTTACGGAGATATGCAATGTGCATGGAATAATAACAGTTGAAAATTTTCTCCTGTAGCCCGTTCCTGAAACACTCTTCACTTTCAAAGTCCTCGAATCTCCGTTTCAACCGTCACACAACTCACTCTGATTGGTTATTGCGTTCAAATTAACCAATCAGAGTGCGTTGTGTGACAGTTGAAATGGAGATTTGGAGATTATGAGAGTAGAAAGTGATTTTGGAACGTGCTATAATGATGATGATTTCTTTCCAGTTACTGATCCAGGTGGTTTCTTTCTAAAGAATGATGGAGGTGGTTTCTTACTATAGACTGAATTAGGAAGTTTATTTAGTGACTGAAGGAGAGAGTTTATCAAATGACCGTGTAAGTTTCATTCTAGGGAAAGAAGTGAGCGTAACTTACCTCTGCCACGACTTTTCGTGTCCATCTTGAAGTTGTCGGATCCCACCTGTCCATCACACAACTGCCCCAGACCCCCCGACAGCAGACCATCATGGAACACACCGTCGTATGTTTTGTCCGTTAGATCAAACGCCGAGTGAGTGATGTGCGAATCAAAGCTCTTGCTCTCTCCCTGTGGCACAGAGTAGCTGACTAAGCCTTCTGAAATCAAAAACAAAATAAGCACAATTTCTTTTTATTTTACCTTATGGTACCGACGAAAATTTGAGCAAGGAACAAAATATAAAATTATTGATACAATAAAGATGCTTGAAACTGTCTTGGCTTCTTATTATATCTCATACTATCTATCCTCTTGCTCTCAGCGTCTTCAATTTTTCATTTCCCTTCTAGTTTTTTTCTTGCTCATAAATTGATATCTTTTTGTCATTTATTACATTTCCTTCTGTACTGGTTCAACATCTATAGTCGGTACATGAAAAAATTCTTGCAGTTTTAAAGTTTAGTTTTTTTTCCATGAGAGACGGGAAGCAGAAAAACTTTCAGATGACGATGTAAAAAAAGAGAAAGATCAAGAGGAAGAAGTAGAAGAGGCAAGTCAAAACAATCATATTGGTTTTTGTTACCACAAGTTTTCTTACCCCCTTTCTCGTGGTGTCGTCTTGCCCCCTTCTCTTTCGACATAAATGTCTAATAAATAATAACACAAGAAAACAATGTTTTTAAAATTAATGAAAAACAAAACTTGTTCCTCTCTGCTCTGTCCCTCTCCTGCTACCTCTCCGCTCCAGATTTAAACCTCCAGATTTTCCAGAAAGTCATGAAATTTAATAAGTTGGAATAGAAAGTGGGAAAGGAGAAAAATTCAAACTTGCTCGACGTGAAGAAAAGTTTGCAGTAAATTTTCCGATGAGAAGATTTGCAGACGTGGGTTTGAGGGTTCATTGGAGTTGCTTCGAGATTTTTCTTGTTAGTGTTAATAATAAAATTGAAAAGAACAAATGAAACCTAATACGGGTTCCTAAGAGATAATCGAATATTCGCAAATCTAAATAAAGAATTGGAGAACTAATGCTTCATTCTAAGGTGCAACATACTTTAAAGGCTTGATCATTATTTGATTTATAAATTTTATATCAACATTTATAAATTTTATATCAATTTTTTTAAGGTATACGACTTTGACTTGCTTTAATAAAACTGTCTTGGCTGACGGTCTGAATAACTTGAATCAATAGTTTAAGATGTTTTTAGACTTCTAATTAGCAGATAGAGACTGATGTGAGCACAAAACTGAGCTTTGTGCTATACCATTTACATAAGTACCATACAAAGCTGACACGAGCAAAATTATTACATTAGGGTAAGCACATTGTACTGATGTACTGTACATGATTGAGAAGGGAGGAGAAAAGGGAGAATAATGGAGGGGGAGGAGGCAGGGAGAGGAAAAAAATGGAAAAACAAAAAAGTCAAGAAAGTTTTGTTTCTCTGTGTATTAGGAAATATGTTAGTGATTATGTAGGTCTCTTCTCTAGAGACGCATAAACTTGCTTATGTGTATGAGGGCGGGGGCTAAAATCTGACACTTATGATTCTGCTAGTCTTCCACTTTCCGTGAAAGCATCGGCAGCGGTTCTCAAATATACTTTAGACTACCTTTGTACATTTTACCTCTAAATACATAATTGTTAACTCTTTCAATATTTAAATGTCATCGAGTTGGTACTTGACATATTGCCGAAAGAAGATGTAGGTCTGGAACAAGATAATAATATGATTGATATATTATCTACTCACGAAAAGAACAGTCTAAGAACAGAAACATCAGAGCCTTTTCACCTGGAAAACAAACTAACCTCTCTTACCACAATATATTACATATCCTAAACTGCTGCAAGGTTGATTTTGGCCTTCTGAGTTCATTAGTCTCAAGAAAAGTGTATACTTATTTTATGATGAAAAATTATGATTAAGAATAAGAGATTGAGTACCACTGATCACACACCATCCTCATACAAGTACTCTCTAAAGTTGAAAGATAGCGCATCCTCTATTCTACCAAGGATTGCCAGGGGTCTAGTTCTGTAGATAAATAATATTTGGTTGTCAGCAAATATGATCATTAATTAATTCTCATCAAGATCTGTGGTAAAATATTTTTTTTTTTGCTTAACGTCATTTTATGAGCTTTTGGCTATTTTTGTAGTTCAGGAGCTGTAGACGCTTGTGGTCTGTGTTGTAGCTTGCCCATCCCGTAGTATGCCTTCTCTCTGATGGGCGAGAAGTGACACAATACTTCCCTTTTAGGTGCTGGGTCAACATTACATACATTTGAACCATAGTGAGTGTTCTACTCTCTTTACTGTCAGCAAATATGATCATTAATTAATTCTCATCAAAATCTGTGGTAAAATATATTTTTTTTTTCTTCTTAACATCCTTTTATGAGCTTTTAGCTATTTTTGTAGTTCAGGGGCTACTGTAGACGCTTGTGGTCTGTGTTGTAGCTTGCCCATCCCGTAGTATGCCTTCTCTCTGATGGACGAGAAGTGACACAATACTTCCCTTTTAGGTGCTGGGTCAACATTACATACATTCGAACCATAGTGAGTGTTCTACTCTCTTTACTGTTCTCTAATAAATCCAGGATGTAGCTTTTAATGTACAAGCTACGACTCACATTTCTACAAAATCAAAATTTCAAACAGAAAATTATTATTACATTTCTGAAAACAGAATGGGATCCAATGGATTTAATTGGAAAATTACGTAGAAAAGTAAAAATTAACCTTCTCATACTTGTCCATTCTAAGAAAAAGTAATGTAGAGATTCAGAGTCTGAATAGATGTTTTTGACTTGACGTCCACTCTGTTGTATACACAAATTTTTCATGTAGGTACTAACATTCAGTTGTATCCCAAGTACATGATTTCAAGAGACACTTCAGAGTAAATCCCTCGGAGGAAAATTAACACGAGGAAATCAAATATGCAGGAGAAAGGAGTTCTGGCGCTCGTCCTAAGGTAGTATACGTCATAACGTAGGTGGAGAAGATGACGTCATTGGGGTGGGGAGAGGGAGATGGGGAGAGGAAGAGAAAGATATATAAATAGAGAGAGACAGAGAGAGAGAGAGAGACTGGAGAGAATGGTCAAATCAAATTCTTATTTGAACAAAGCCAATTCCAAGTACATACAAGAAAATTGTTACCTATATATTATTTTATTTATCTTTTGGCTTTGGATGTTACTTAGTCAACTTAAACCTTGTGAGGAAAATTGCTTCCTACTGTGGAAATGTTCAAAAGATATTTTGTAAGGAATATTTTTAACCGATTCGTAATTGTATTGGAGAAGAAAATGTCTTAAAAGACCAGAAATAGCACACCTAGCCATGTAAAGAGTGGAAAAACAATACATCAGCTAGGATAGAACTCACAACCATTCATCTGCAAGACCCGTATGAAACCTTCTCCGCTACCTCGCCAGTAAATATTATATTCCATCTCTCCTCATACTTAATCCTTGCTGCCCGTATATCCCCCACCCCACCATAGTCTTCTCTGAAGTTTCAGCACTCCGACTATAAGTCTATTTAATAGGCTTAAGGATTTCGTAGGCTTAAAAGACAGTCCATTATCAGCATGTTCGATCTCTTTCTCTCTCTCTCTCTCCTTTATTTTGCTTTTCTACTACTATACTACTTCTTCGCTCTCTCCTTTACTTTTTCTGTACCTTCATTTCCACCTTTTCTATTCTTTTTCTAGCTCCCTTTCCATTCAATCTCGTTCTTTCTCTTTCCTTTTACTTTTGTTCCCATGTGTACAGCATCTCTATCTTTCATTCTCTCTTTTTTTTCTCTCTCTCCCTCTCTCTCTCCTCTCCTCTCTCCTCTCTCTCTCTCCTCTCTCTCCTCTCTCTCTCTCTCCTCTCTCTCTCTCTCTTCTTCTCTCTCTTCTCTCTCTCTCTTCTCTCTCTTCTCTCTCTCTCTCTCTCTCTCTCTCTCTCTCTCTCTCTTTCTCTCTCTCTCTTCTCTCTCTCTTTCTCTCTCCTCTTTCTCTCTCTCTTTCTCTCTCTCTCTTTCACTTTCCTCTTGCTCTCTTTCACTTTCCCTGACACTCCCTTTCCAATAGATCTCTCTCTCTCTCACACACACACTCTCTCTTTCTCTCTCTCACACACTCTCTGTATCTCACACTCACTCTCTCTCTCACACCTCTCTCTCTCTCTTTCTCTCCCCTCTCTCTCTTTCTCTTCCCTCTCTCTCTTTCTCTCTCTCTCTCTCTCTCTCATTCTCTCTCTGTCTTTCTCTCTCTCTCTTTTTCTCTCTCTCTCTTTCTCTCCCCTCTCTCTCTCTCTCACTTTCTCTTGCTCTCTCACTTTCTCTTGCTCTCTCACTTTCTCTTGCTCTCTCACTTTCTCTTGCTCTCTCACTTTCTCTTGCTCTCTGACACTTTCTCTGACACTCCCTTTCCAATAAATCTCTATATCTCTCTCTCTCTCTTTCTGAAATGGAATGTACCTCTGGATAACAGTTTGGAAAACAGTTCAAATAGGAAGCTAGCATTCAGATCTTCTCCTATCTAGCTTTCTACTTGTCTATCAAACAACAAGACAAGGGAAACATCACAACACTGAAACGATAACCCATGCTTAGCCCCCCTGACACCCTCACCCAGTGTTGGGAAGTGTGAAGTTCTCAACCCTTCCACATTCAACCCTATTATTTTTTAAAGGAGAAGATGAAGAAAAAATGAGTTAGTATCGTTTTCAAATTAAAACTTCTATTTTTTAAGATGTAAATAAGATCTTTTATTGTGAAGCATTTCATTTAACTTTAATTTAATTTTAAAAAATGAAGAAATAGACCAGCTTATTTGCTGAAATGAGTCTAAACTCATTACCTATTACTTTTCTAGGTACTAATTTTATTAATTTTATGTATTATGTTCATTTACTGTTATTATTTTGTTTGTACCAAGTTTAAAACTAAATATATTTTGAGTATGTTAAAAAAAAAAAAAAAAATATGTACAGCGACTAAATAGTGAATAGCGCTTCGAAATACATCACTGAACCTTTAGATCCTGGGTCTACTAAACATATGACATGTACAGTACATCATAAAATGCCAAGTTGGTGCTGTTACCTGAAAATGTTGTAGGTTTCGTGTCGTTAAAAAACACCTCTCATATCTGTGCGAGATTGTTAAGTGGTCCGATTAAACCCCATCATTCTTTTAAGTCATGAATATGTCAAAAACAAACATCACATTAATCCTCACCCAGTTTTTTTTAAAAGGTAAATAAATAAATAATATAAACGGTCTCACCTTTTTTCGCTTATTTTTTCGTTACTCTCATAATTGCAAAAAAGAAAACAAAAAAATATGGTCTCCCGCCTTTTAACTCTACCTCTCCCACTATTTTATTTTTCTCTGTCTCTCACTTTATATAATTATCTCTTTCTTTCTCTATGTGTTTCTCTCTTTTCCTCTCTCTCTCTCTATTTGTTTTTTCAACTTCAACTTTTTCGTTTTTCACGCCATGAAACACTTTTTGCTAAAAAGAAAGAACACCATAATATCATCTCGAGAAATATTCCTTTTGAAATGAAGGAGCAAAATTGAAACTGAGTTTTCGACTTTTGAGTAATGATACAAAGCGGGAGTAAATTGATACTCTGAACCAGTGGTTCTCAAATGTTGGTCACCCACTGAATTAAATTGTGATATAATAACACAAAGAAATATTATTGTTATTTATTATTATTAATGAAGGTTGATTAAGTTTAAAAAAAAAACTATATTTTTTATTATCTAGCTAAATATTTAGTTATTATTACACATACAAATTAATAAAAATGTCCATTTTATTGAAAAATCATGATAGACAGATAGACAGGAAGCAAAGGAATTCCTTGGAATTTGAAGCGGAAGTAGTGAATTAGATGGAGTAAAATTTAGAACGGCTCCCAAAACCATTCATGTCAAGTAGCAATAAATTTATAGAAGAAAAATCAAATAGTAATTCTAACAATACTCTTTAGTCACTTTAGTAACCACCAGGCGAGGTTAATGCTCAAAGCATTTTCTACCACCTAACCCTCAGAGTCTTATTATTATGTGGTCAAAAACTCAATTGAATGAGGAAAAATTCATGCACTGGGTGGGAATTGATCACTGCGCTGCCTGGATTACCAGACTAGCGCGTTAACCACTTGAATACCAGTGCACAATAGTAGTGGAAAAATATTATTTTGGAAACCCATTAACTAAACAAAGTGCATTTTTCCTGCTTTTACTCCAAAGGAGGAGGGGTGCGTAGAGAGAAATAAATGTCTTGAACCTTTCAGAAACAGAAGAATAAAAAATGAATACTCTTTTCTTCCTCATTATTCCACATTAGCTCTACGTAAGAAAAATATTTAGCAGAGAGACTAGTGAAATACGTTGCGGGACGGAAGATGAAACAGAATAGATGAATCTACCAACAGAAATTAATCAAGGGTCCTTCAGTAGATGATTCTTTACACGCTTTCCCAAGAATGCTAGAGCTAGCGCCATCTCAAGCAAATAAACTTGTGCTAGAATATTAGAATTGAATTGAAATGGAGTTTCTAAATGAGGCAAAAATGAAATTCACTGGAAAAAGTAAAAGCAAATTTAATTAAATTGATAAAATACTAAATAAGAGATAACACGATAATGGCAGAAGAGTAGGTACCCTAAAGTGATATTATGTTTAAGGTACCCTTAAGATTCTTTTTCACATCAACTTGTAGAGATCTGAGGAACGTAAGAACTTTTTATTTTTGAACAATTATTCTTAACAGTTTTCCACCTCTTGAGTGAACAAGCAGGAGATCGAGAGCAAAGCTTAGAGCTGGACCTGCTAGCAATGAGTTGGCACAATGCTGACACAAGAATATGGTGACCATCGAGGACATCGAGCCGAGAAGTTAATCTACCACCTGGCAAACTTAAGTTACTTTAAGTCACACCGACCTCAGTAGCTTGATCGATAAGGCGGAGGACTTGTAACCTGGAGGTCCGTGGTTGCGGGTTCAGCGTAAATTTAGTAAAGCGAGTTTGAGTAGTATCACGAAAGTTACTGTACTGCATAATTATATTTTAAAGTTCAATAATGATTTTAAGAAAATGGAACAATGGCCCACTTGCTCGATTTCACCACCACTTAATTGCAGCAAAGGTTTGTGCCCTTGGAATTTTGAACCAAGAGCCTTTGGGCAAAAAATTCAGCTTCCTAGGTACAACCAGGACGGAGATACAATAATCAATGATCAGAATCAATAAGTCATTCTTTTGATAATCACTTCTATGGGTGTAGCTTACAACGGATGGAAAAGTCAGGGAATACAAATAGAAGGTGAATAGGTCAGACAGAATAAGTGTAGCCGCACAGAATTCGGATTTAAAACTTTTCAGTGAAGAGGTGTTGAAGCAGAACGAGAACAAAGTTTTCAAAGTTGCATTTTTCTCAACTTTCCTACTTAGTTTTAATGGAAAAAGTTGGAGACTTTTTTTTTATTATGCATTAATTCTTAGTTTCAAATTTGAAAATTGTTCTCATTCTTGCGAAAAAAATAAATAAAACGGGTTTAATTGGAAAACTAAATGGTGTGCAAGTGTACGGCCTCTGTGCTCATTGCTCATATTGTTCCCGGTGTGTCTGAAGTTCATTTATCCTGATGACCTCAAGAAAGTCATGAATCTTTAAGTTGCCCTACGTCTCTAACATCTACATAATATGTCATTCGAGATAGTATCTGTTATTGTTTGAATTGAAGTTTACTGCTTTACGTAAATTTCGGGTGGTTCTGAACAGGAGTGTGCTCTGAAATCTATGTATATGAAACAGAACACCCGAACACTGGACCATGAGAGGGGATAAAATGTGAAAAATACGTCTTCCTAGTTTGAAAAATGGCGAGGTAGTTAGTATGCTTCTTCTGGAAATCTCAACAGAACTTATAAAAAAAATTGTAAAAAAATATATCATTAAAGTTATTGTTTTACAGGGTCCCTAATATTGAAGCCGTATTTACTTTTTATGAAAACGTTCAATATACTCGTAGTTCCGTTCTTACTCAATGCGTCATTCCACTAGAATCTTTTTTTATGGAATAAAATTAGAACCGATGAATGTCAATGGTTAAAAATTGAGGCTGAGTATTCGACTTGGAATTTTTTGATTCATCCTGTAGAATGCTCCAAGAAATTTTATCTAATTGCTCACTTTTCCCAAACTTTCTTGTTATCAAATCATCCAATTATATCACAACTTCTCGAACTTGAGATATTTGAACTCCTCAAGTAAAAAATTGAGGGTGTAATTCCTTATTAATGCTGTTAGCCTTAGAAAGATGTTATTATTATTACGTGTCCAGATTTGACGCCTTTATTTTCAAATTAGTACAGTTAAAAAGAACAGGAATATGTAAAACAAATGTACAAAGTAATATCGTATATCTGATGGATTAAAAAAAAAACAAAAAAAAAACAAAAACCAAAACAAAACACTTCTAATAATTATTTGTACTAGTCTCTCAGATTGAGAAGCAAAGTACAGTTCAAAAACAGTACAAGCATAGTGTCACATATCGGTGGGTAGGTAAAGACATTTAATGAAGTAAAATCAAGTAAGTGTATTAAATTTGTGTTAGTTAGAGTAATACAACAATAATAATTCTAGATAGTATTTGCCCAGTGTTCAGCTACTCTAATGGCTCTACTATTTGCTACTCTAAGGTCCTCACGAGTGCAAGTTTCAGGTAAGTTAGGACAAACTAGTAAGTGTTCCTCATCTTGTAGTGCATTGCAGTCACATCTATCATTTCCTTCTTCTAAAATTTTCCATCTTACTAAATAGAATGATGTTTATATACCTGGAAGCAATTAGTTTACTATAAGCCCTATCACAATGCTTTATGTTACTGTCTTTTTCTTTAGTATCTCTTATCGAAAGCTTCGAAATATTCAGTTCTGTATCAAATATCTACACATCAAATCATCCAACTTACCCTCATGAAGACACCCCATCAGTTCGATCCGCATACACACAGTCCTCATCTGTTCACTGTAGGGGATGATCCGTACTTTGGACGCAATGATGGGAGGGTCAAACTTCTGGTCGGCGACAGTGTACGTGTTAATGTTGCCTGGGACAATCTGGAACAGAGACCGTTGGAGTGGGGGGGATTAAGGCATGATATCTTCTTGGAGGAATGAGTCAGCAATTGATGGAAGTAACGCGTAAAATGTTCGGTCCTTTCTTGAATCAGGGGCACACCTACACAATGCACAGTTGCAAATTGATGTCTAATTTTGTGTTATAGTTAAATAAAAATAGTTTGTGTTATAGTTCAATAAAAAATTAAAATATTTGTGGATGCTCATTGGTGCAAGATCATGCTTATGTTGGATCAGTTGGAGGGTATTGATAGCCTACAATGCAGACTAGGGTTGCCAGACGTCCCGTATTTCCCGGGACGTCCCGTATTTTGGGCTGCACTTTTCAAAATGTCCCGTATTTTCCCCAGTTTCACCATCTCCTCTGGTAATTTGGGTGATAATAAATTGATGAAGAAAATGAATGTCCAGCTTCCATTGAAAGTATTTTCATTTCTGAGGAGGAGGAAAATAGAACTCTAGCCTATTTTTCATTTCTTCATAATGTCATGTTTTCTTTAGAATCCACTATGAAAAAACTTGAATCAGACACCCTAACAGTTGTTGAAATGCATGTTGAAATGACTAAATTGTTGAAGAGACTAGAACAAAGGATGAATGATAAATTCTTTGGAAGCCAAGCGAAGAAAATTATTGACAAAGTAAAGCCAGACCTAGCTGTGAAATGAAAACAGATTTCTCTACCTTTTATAGTAATGTAATTGCTTACCTGAAAAAAAGGTATGATTTCTCAGATAGTAATATCCTTTCAATGTTATTGTTTATGAACCTAGATAAAGAAATTTGTTACTCTGAGTTAGTTGCGGCGGCGGAAGTTTTAAAAATCAACGTTGACGAAGATGTAATGTACGAAGAATTCCAAATATTAAAACCGAGTATTGAACAGATCTTTCCTAAAATAGACATTAATTCCCTAAATAAGTGGCAGTTGATTTTTAAAAATTTAAATTTACAAAATGTGCAAAATGTATTCAAAATTTTATCATTTGTAATGAGCATTCCTAGCTCGAACTGTTACGTAGAGAGAGTTTTCTCTCAAATGAAAAAGGTGTTAAAAAGGGCTTGTCCCGTATTTTCATCCAAAATCCCGTTTTTTTTTGACGTTTTAGGTCTCTTGTCCCGTTTTGGGCTGGAAATGATCTGGCAACCCTAATGCAGACCTTTGTAATTTATGTAAATAAATTTCAATAAGAACATACGACCAGACCAAGACTTCTACCAATGTACGTATACAGGGTGTAACAGTTGGCATTAGCACTACCCTTGATTAAGTTTTGTTTCTATAGGTAATTGTAAATATTGCTAGTATGTTTATAATCTTACTGTAAATGAAACTTGATCGAATTTGTATGTATAAATAAACACCAACGAACTTCTAAGGCTGATAAATCACATCAAGCCCCATCATAATTACTCCCATGACCCGCCCCCTTATCTGTATAGTTTTTGAGATTTGGGGGCTTTTTCCTACCACTCAACACTGGACTGTCGACAAGAAGCTAGCTACCACGAAGAGAAAGCAAAAGAAAAGCTAACAAGTATATCTATATTTCCACACATAAATTGACCTATTGTTTCGATGAATAAATTCTTCATCTATAACGAAAACAATACGGGATTCAGCGGCCATATGCTGTATGCTCCTCTTTTTCCCATACGAAGAAAAAATTCATTGGGTATTTTTCTCCCTTGCTCTCTATTTATTACTCAATGAAGTTCAGTTTCTTGAGTTTTCCTCTCTGGAAAGCAATACATCAACCTTTTACAGTAGGACTGGTGAAGTAGATATGGCGGTATACCCTAAGTGAGAGCTTTATTATCTTGGAAAATTTTCTGTTTTTCTCGAGTTGAATCCGGTAGACACTAAACAGCTAGACATACAGAAAAGTACGGAGTTCCTTAAAAAATTAGTAACAAACTTATGTCTTCTTTTTTTAACTATTGAATATGACAGTAAGACTAGCTACCTAAAATCAGCTCAATTCCATTATTTAGCTTCATTTGTTTGAATGCTCTGTCAAACCGATCAATGGATATATATTTATGCAATAATGAGAATAAAAAACAAAGACATAGCTTGTCCAGGCCTTCATTTTCATACTTTACCATATCAACCTGTGCAATAGAATAGCAGAAAAATCCAATTAAACAAATTTCAGATAAAATACATACGGAAAATAATAATTACTTCCAGCTTTCTGCAATTCCCAGTACACCCTGATGCACTAGCTCACGAGTGTTGGAGGAGCTCCCGTTTCGTCATTCCCGCCACTTTATAGTACTTAGCACACGGATATGATCTTCCGTCGTAAACATCCGCTTTCCCATCCGTATTTTATCTCGCTCAAGCTATACTCCTGCTGCTTTCTAATGCTATCTGCTGGGAAACTCGTTTGTGTATGGCTCAGAGGAGCTGGGAACTAGGAAGAAGAGGAGAGGGAGAAACTAGGTCATATCCGCGAGGGTAATTGTTCCAGAAATCAGATTTTACTTGAAAAGTCGGATATAATTGTTTTAAACGTTACTCTTGATAGTAGCACTCATAAAATGAAGCCATTTGGAAATTGAAGCTGCACCCTAAATGCATTTTCTTGCAAGAATGCAATCACTAATCACAGGCGAGCGTTTCAGTAACGGAGTGCAGATGATGATCAAGACCATATTACGATAGTTCATAAATTTTTAATGGAGAAATCCTCATTGTCTGATTCTGCCAGTACTACAATAACAAAGCCTCATTATCCGAGCCTGCCAGTACTACAATAACAAAGCCTATTATCCGAGCCTGCTAGTACTACAATAACAAAGCCTTATTATCCGAGCCTGCAGTACTACAGTAACAAAGCCTTATTATCCGAGCCTGCCAGTACTACAAAACAAAGTCTATTATCCGAGCCTGCCAGTACTACAGTAACAAAGCCTTATTATCCGAGCCTGGCAGTACTACAGTAACAAAGCCTTATATCCGAGCCTGCCAGTACTACAATAACAAAGTCTCATTATCCGAGCCTGCCAGTACTACAGTAACAAAGCCTCATTATCCGAACCTGCCAGTACTTAGCCGTTTATTTTAATAAATTGGGCCGGTCTTGTTTTGCCACCGCTCCGGAACACTGCATATACTCTGGGGTAAATATTTCGGGTGAATTTTGAATACGGAGAGGGAAGAAAGGATCGAAAGAGGAAAGGAGAGGGAAAAGCCTCAGAATAAATAATGGTCCCTGGTGTGTATTTATAGAGAGAACTTAGTGTAAAATGGAGTCCAGGGGAAGGAGAGGGACTGAACTATAGTCAGCAATTTCTGACATAATAATAACAATATTCTACCTTTGTGCATTATAAATCCTGTTCGGAAGTTGGGAGCCGTGCCAAACAGCATTCAGAAGTTTTGCAGTTTCCTAATGCAGAGTTCGCACACCATTGCGAATACCTAATGACGACTGCGAACCTTGTGATTGATTTCTTTCTCAACACAACACAACACATAATTATTTTGAAATTAAATCTCAAGCATAATGGATTTTTATTAATATAATATTGTAGCACCATGGTCGAGTGGTGTTGCGCTAGGCTAGGCTTACAAGCACAGTGACATAGATTCGATCCCCAGAGTGTAGAAAACTTTCTGCTCTGTACTTGGATATACGGGGTCCACTCATGCCTCGTGAGGAAAATTAAGTAGTTACTTGTATGAGTAATTGTTGATTAAAAATATTTTTGTTTTATTTGTATTGTACTAAATATTTTAATTAGGTGGAAACTATAGAATTCAGTCGAAACTGGATACAAGATAATTCAGGAGACCGGAAACTTCTCTTATATCCAGTTCTCTTATTGCAAGGTTCGACTATACATGAATTTGTCTGTCCTCTTTTCGGCCCTTCAGAGGATGACACAAAGGGTGCAAGAGAGAGAGAGAGAGAGAGAATATACACGACAGCAATGTAGTTATTTCACCTTGAACTCTATCTCCAGAGTTTCCTTATTTTTCCCCTATTTCCGTTTCTATATTTTCCTATCATAATAAAACTCCAACGTATAGAATTACAGACGAAGAAACACGGTGCAATGAGTGAGACGGAATTGGAGTCAAAGAGAAGTGAGAGATAGGTAATGAAATAGAACATAGAAAATAGAACATGTGCAGAGGTAAGTCGAGTGTAGTGCGTCGGAATAGATGAGAGAAATATACTGGTGTGAACATTACACGACTTTATTTTACCGTAGAAGGAGAATTTTCTAGTTTTAAAGTTTATATTTACCTACATATAATCAAAATCAAAGATGTAAATATCAGTAAGTATAGGTAATGAGTGAGTCAGAAGACTACGAAGAAAATGTTTTGGGGGTGCTGCCACATAAACGGGACTAAATTGAGATTTATAGAGTCGTTTTTTTTTCTCAGTATCTCAGGATTTCGAGTTTTCTTTGCCATGCCAATAATAATAATTATCCATTAATTATTCACGAAATGTGTGATAATTTTCACTGTGGACTTGAGAAAATCTTTTCTTTTTCGTCTTGGGGTGCTGCAGTTCCACAGCTCCATCGGCCGCGCCTGATTGAATTCAAACTCTCGGATTAGAACAAGAAGTCTAGTTAGACCAAACTTAATGTGTACAAAATCTCAAAATTATCAAAACTTAAAAAAAACATACGGTTCAGAAAACAGTTTTTCTCAAATACCATTGTTTGTTATTTGAGCATCACATAAACAAAACATATAATCCAGACAGATTATGAGCATTACAGAGAGGAAATTCATACCCGGGGAAAATATATTCATGACACACATAAAAAAGAATGGCAAGGAAAGAAAAGATCGAGGTGAGAAAAATAAGGTCAGGAAGAAATTTTGAAACTCCATTTTAAGCAAGAAGTTTAAAATTTCATATTTATAAATAAGCATTTTAACCTTTTCGCACCCTACCTGGTTGAGAAAGCAAACTAGGAGTTGACTTAGATTTTAGGTAATAAATATGTCTTTTACTATTTACAATAATGCTATAATGCTAAGTGTAAATGTA
The DNA here is from genome assembly GCA_024516035.1 of Bactericera cockerelli. NCBI lineage: Eukaryota > Metazoa > Arthropoda > Insecta > Hemiptera > Triozidae > Bactericera > Bactericera cockerelli. The sequence continues at coordinate 25,386,952 of CM044959.1, read as the reverse complement.
TAATAGGAACGCCCATAATACAAAAAAAAAAAAAAAAAAAAAAAAAAAAAAAAAATACTGAACTTACTGAAAATTTCCTGGCATTAACGGAGGACTCTTCTTTTAACAGTATTGCATAATCTTTTCAATCAGTTCTTGCACAGTCATCTTCAATCCATTTCATGTGGATTAAGTGTGTTACGATTGGTGGAGACTTCTCAAACACCTAAAATACTCAGGAACACAATTTCAAAGGATCTGGACAGCATAAACCAATTAGCATAAACCAAGTTCAACGGTAGCACACAAACCACGGGTCTGAAAAATTCTTTGAAGGGTCGAAATTTTTCACATCAGCCTTGATAAGTTTTATTTGTTTATTTAAATATAACGCTAGGTAAAGATTTTACGGTACTTGATACGTTTTACAACGTCATAAACCGCAAGTTGGTAATTTTGTAGGTACTAGCAAAGTTCTGGGGTATGGCCCTTGTAGTACTCACTCGCGATGTGATGTGAAGTGACATAAGCACGGAACCAGAGTTATTTCCTAGGGGACCTTGAGGAGAAAGAGGGAGATGGAGGAAGTAAAGAGTGAGGGGAGTGAGAGAAAGTAAATATTGGAGAGGGGTTAAAGTTTATGACTATAACAGAGAAAATAACAGGGGGTAAAGTAGGGGGACTCTAACGGGTGATAGGGACAGCGAGGGAGAAAGAGAAATAGAAAGAAGGACAGAAAAAGTGGAGTGGATGAGAAAGTTTATCACAGCTTTTCACGAAAAGTGAGGGAGAGAGGAGAAGAGGAGGGATAGGAAACACGCGAAGCTCGAGATTGATGCATTCTGTGATAGCAGATTTCGCCTGCTGGAGTGTCTCAGTCTAATTTTCCGTGTGAGATGCATGCTGCACTCGTGACGTCACGTTATTAGATTTATTCAGGGACAAGTTGTCTTGAGCTAGAATGAAAAGGAGCACAAGTAGACTGAATTCATAAAATGACACGACAAATGCTTCTTCCTATTTCTACTAGACATAGCTATGTTTAAAAATATCAGTAGGACAAAATACCTATGCTTAAAGCTTGGGACAGGGAGCTCCGTTACACATATTAAACATTTATTTCTATCTCTAGTCACCGTGGCCGATTGGTATAGCGCAACAGTCTTGTACGCACGGAGATCTAGGTTCGAATCTAAGTCGAGTTGAAAATTTTCGGCATTGTAGGTACTTTGCATGTCTGAGGTCCACTCACACCAGGTGAGGAAAAATGAGTAGCTGCCTCGATGTGAGCAGCGACTAGTGTGGCGAAATTATGGGTAAATGATATACAAGACTGTAAAAGAAACATAAATGTCCTATAATTCTGCGCTACTAACTATTTTTTTTTTTTAAGTTTCAATGTATTTATATTTCACAATAACATCTTCAACAAACAATGAGGGTATACCCACCTTCAAAAGATAAAAAATCTTGTGCTGAAGGTGGGGATATGCTAAAGGTGGGGAATTTGTGATATAATAACACAGAACACACAATTATTTATTAATTTCTATTTCCTAAAGCATAGTAGATTTGCTCGAGTAATGAATTAAACTCAATCAAGGAGTACCCCGAGGAAGCAATCCGACATTTCGCTCCTTGCCACATTTCCTGTACCGACGCCCGGCACGCAACACATTACAGAACGATAAAGTGGGTTCTGACAACACTGTACGGTAATAAATAGCGTCAAATGTTGATGCAAGCGTCCAATTAGTGGAAAGGCAACGGCATTAAAAAAAGGGTGGGGTTAAAATCGAGAAATGTTCAAGACTCTTAGGAAAAGGTTCTCAATAAATGAGAAAAGTATTGTACTGGGTTCTCTCAAATATTTTATACCATCAGAAATCGGGAGAGTAGAAAAAGAAGGGATACAAGAAAAACGTAAGTCAATCCAGAATGAATTTACATTTGGCAGGAATAGAACTCGCGACTAGAGGTTCTGAGCTAATAACGCAATCGTTTATCTGTCACAGATAGGAGACCCAGTACAGAAGTACGTCATGAGAGAAAGACAGGAGACCCAGTACAGATGTACGTCATGAGCAGGAAGAAGGCCAGTACAGATAGTCATGAGAGAGACCCAGTACAGAAGAAGCAGAAGGGAAGACAGAGACCCAGTACAGAAGTACGTCATGAGAGGAAGACAAGGAGACGCAGTACAGAAGTACGTCAGGAGAGGAAGAAGAAGGAGAAGATGCCAGGAGACCCAGTACAGAAGTAGTCATGAGAGGAAGACAGAGACCCAGTACAGAAGTACTCATGAGAGGAAGACAAGAGACCCAGTACAGACGTAAGTCATGAGAGGAAGAAGGAGAAGATGCCAGGAGACCCAGTAAGAAGTAAGTCATGAGAGGAAGACAAGAGACCCAGTACAGACGTAAGTCATGAGAGGAAGATCAGGAGACCCAGTACAGAAGTACGTCATGAGAGAAAGTCAGGAGACCCAGTACAGAAGTACGTCATGAGAGGAATAAGGAGAAAATGCCAGGAGACCCAGTACAGAAGTACGTCATGAGAGAAGAAGGAGAATGCCAGGAGACCCAGTACAGAAGTACGTCATGAGAGGAAAGAATGGAGACCCAGTACAGAAGTACGTCATGAGAGGAATAAGGAGAAGATGCCAGGAGACCCAGTACAGAAGTAGTCATGAGAGGAATAAGAGAAGATGCCAGGAACCCAGTACAGAAGTACGTCATGAGAGGAATAAGGAGAAGATGCCAGGAGACCCAGTACAGAAGTAAGTCATGAAAGGGAGTAGGGAACGAAGACAGAAGGTGCAGGAGGAGGCAGGCTATCTGTGGGAGAATACATTCCATGTAAAGTTATTTTACTTCTTCTTCCTCCCATCCTTCATCTTTTCTTTATTCGTCTTCACCACCCCACTCCCTTCCCTCATATCTCGAGCTATTTCTCTGTATTATCTTTCTCTTGGGTCTATTAGATGTTTATTTCTTCCATAGGAAAACTCCTCAACCCAGCACTTCTTATGAAATATTTTCTTATTCTTATTCCGCTTCAAATTTTCCTCGGACAGGCATCGAGAGGAATGCGGTGGGAGCAGACTTCCCTTTTCAAAGAAGACAACTCTGAGGTCCTTTGTTTTACTGTCCATTTTTTCTGAATTTAGTGTGGGTTTCTATTATTTTCCATTCATATGAACCTCTTTTGTTATACCTTTTCTTCGTTTTGAAAGTTCATTCACCTACTACTCACTATTTTTTTAAATTCATTTATTTACTCATATATAATTTTAAACCAAAAATTCTGAAATCTTTTCACAGATAAATTACTGGACACAGGAAAATGAAATACACATTTCACTTTTCTTCAATTTATCTGTGAAAAGATTATATTCTTTTAATAATATTAAGTAATATTATTTTTTTGTATATTTTCATCCGATAAATGTGGCAGGACGAATCGTTGTAGTCTTTATGCCCCTTTGAACGGGGAGACAGGCCTAAATAGTACTTCTCCCGGCTCAATCTTAATGCAAAACAAATAATTTAGTGCGAAAGTAGACACAAGCCATATTAATTTAAATACATAATTATCTACTATCAGCACTCTGACTGGAGGACCCGAGTTCGACTTCCGGTAGATTCTAATTCAAATCTTAAACTGTGCATGGACAAGTAGTGTCGACGTACAAGTCAACACTTACCTACAAAACGTAATATCAATATGAAATTAGTATCATAAAGTACCTACTAATTTGGTGTTATTTACTACATTTAAAATTGTTGACTTTTTGAACTAAATAACAAAGGAACAAAATGAAATAAAAATATTGTTCACTCACTGCACTCAGAAATTACCTATGTAGTATCACTAACTTCTCCGCCACTACCCGAACTCCAACATATTACCAGTAGACTCCTCCACTGTCAATACGAATATCAATATTTATTTTATCTTAAACGTTTTTTCTGATATCAATTTAATTATAATTTCTTGTCCATTTTTGTTAATGGTGTTCTGCGTAGGAGTGTGGTTCAATTTCAAGTAGATGTTTGTTTTAAGTGGTGTCTGTTGAACCAGAGTTCTTTGTTTCCTGGCATTGGTTTCGACTTTTATAGCTCCGTGTTCATTTGAACATGGGTCATTAATATATTATACCACTTCCTGTGGCTTCTCGGATCAGGTCCAAGCACTCAACCAACTTAATGCTTTGTTTTTATTATTATATAATTTTATTCTACATATTATAATACAGTTATAATAAGTTATGTCTTAGTGACTATTGCATCTTCAAACATTATGTCAATAGAAGTATAAAATGTAGTAGATATTTGTGGTATTGAACGCCCTATACAAAAAAAAGACAGCGATCAGAGTTTCATAGGTAATATTATTCAAGTAAAATCAAGGGCAATAGAAATGGATATTACAGGAAATACCCACTCTAACTAAAGATACCTTCATAAAACATTTAATTAGAGCTTCTAGCATAAAGATGTGAATGGTCCATTACTTAGGTAAATACTTGGATACCCTATTTAAATTGCATCCATCATTCACAAGTTCAGACGCTTTCCGCAAGTTTCCACCCTGACCGAAACGACTTTTCCCCAGCAATAAACTGACTGCATTATTTAACTTTAATGCATTAACCTTGTTGACCTAATAGGATTGCAGATTTCACCTTCATTACTTTATTTCTACACGGAGCAGCCCTTTAGCCATCACTCTATCTCAGTTTCACCCCCTATGTAATATTCAGCTTTGGAAAGTGGTTGGACGAACGCCACTATTTGATTTTATAAAACACCAACATCTATTAGGAGAACTAATACAGAGAGTATCATCCCTTTCCATGTTTCAAATGGAATAAATTGATGTATTAAGGAAAATATAATCGTACATTATTGAAGCATTTAATGGGTATATTAATAAACATGGACTTTTCAAGACGACAAAAAACATACAAACTATATTTAGCGTTATAAAAACTGTAGTTTCTCGGAGGAGTTCTCCGCGAAACGACAGTACCTTGATTTATAATTAGGTGAATTATTTATTATGCACTTTCATGTTGCTATGAAAATGAATAATAAATTCAATAAATATTTCAATATTAAGGACGAAATTAATAGACAAATTCGATAGCTCAAGTTATTGCTAAGCGTCGGTTTTCCCATCTTACACAGTACGCAAGTCCGTGACTTAGCGCCACAGAGGTATTACAAAAACGTTTATTAATTCCACCATAAGATTCGAAACCACATACCTATAATATGAAAATTGAAAGTAAAGAGTCCAGCACAGACTGGAAGTCTGCCAGTTCAATTTTTTTAGGCTTTCTTTTTCCACGATTTGTTTTCAAGGGTAAGGGATATGTGCTATAAAACTAATGGGCAGAGGAAAGTTCAAACTTAATGGAGCCATTTTAACAGCTTTTTCTGCTCTCTTTTTCAGTAATTTCATTAAGTATATATATTTTTAGTTAAAAGGTTTTTTTTTTTAATATTTAAAAACGTGTGACGAAGATTTTTGTGAAAGTCCCACTCTTTTGTTTGTGTTTTTATCAAACGCATTTTTTTATGTACTTCATTCATATTTTTTTTCCTCTTTGAAGATTTTTTTTACAAACCTAACTCTGTAAAAAATGCTACTGGTAACTGAATAATAAATTGTTAGAAAAACTTACTTACAAAATCCACCTACACACATTTGGTCTGTGATGTTGATTAATGGACAGTGATATGACGACGTGTATTAGAACATCATAAAAAAGCTTTTTCTTTAGTAAAAAGTTTACAGGTCTAACTTGATGACGATAATTTGCGATGACGATAGTTCGCTTAAATTACTGCAGAACCATGATCGCTTGTTGAGGACTAATTGCTAAGTCGATATTAACTATAGTAGGTTTACAATTATTATACGTAGAGGAAACACTTTCAACGTATCCGCTCAACCGGAAACCCAGCTTTATACTTACATTATTTTCAAATTTTGTTCAAATATTTACATATTATATTTTTAGTATACAGTACAAAATATACGTGAAAATAATACATGTTTGTATTTTTAGGTTTAATTCTGTATACATACAGGTAGACATTAAGTAAATATTGAATGAAACAGGAGAAAGATTTGTTCCTGAATACCGAGAGTACAATCTCCCGTAGGTTCCTACATATTGTGATTTTCCTCGGAGTATGTATGTTACTGCTGTATGTACTGCCGTAGTATGTTAGAGCCATGTTACTGCCTAGCATGTACAATATGTGTTATTACATTTGTTGATTCAATTGGAAGCAAGAGGATGAGGAGGAAGTGGAAGACGGCGCATGTAGGAGAGAGAGAGAATAGAGATATAAAGAGATAGAAGAATGAGAGAGAGGAGAGAGATAGAGATTAAAGAGATAGAAGATTCATGGAAGAGAGAGTAGACGATGAGAGGTAGTAGAGACATGACGCTAGATGAAATGTAGAGTAAGTAAGTTGAATCCAATGAAAGAAGACGATGAGAGGAAGGGAAGAGGGCATGAGAGAGAGAGAGAGAGAATAGAGATAAAAGAAGATAGAAGAATGGAGAGAGAGAGAGAGAGATAGAGATATAAAGAAGATAGAAGAATGGAGAGAGAGAGAAGAGAGAGAGAGTAGAGATATAAAGAAGATAGAAGAATGAGAGAGAGAGAGATAGAGAAGAAAGAAGAAGAAGAGAGAGAAGAGAGAAGAGAGAGAGAGAGAGAGAGAGAGAGAGATAAAGATAGAAGAAGGAGAGAGAGAGAGAAGAGAATAGAGATAAAGAAGATAGAAGAATGAGAGAGAGAGAGAGAGAGAGAAGAGAGAAGAATAAAGAAGAGAGAAGAGAGAGAGAGAGAGAGGAGAGAGAGAGAGAGAGAGTGATAGGAGCGAGGAGGAGAAGGAAGCACCCAGGGGGCAGAAGAAAAAAGTCGTGACCGTAAGAGTAAGAGGAAGAGCGGGATAGAAAGAGAGAGAAAAGCAAAGGAAACAGAGACAGGCTACACGTCACTCGTCACATGAAAACCTGATTAGAATGCATAAGTATGCATATTGACTTTTTCTAGGTCTCTCTCTCTCTCTTTCTTCCTCCCAGCCTTATTCACTCTCTTTCTTTTTTCCATTTCTCCTACCCTATTCTCTCTCTTTCTTCCTTCCCTCCTGCCTTGTTCTCTCTCTTTCTTCCTTCCCTCCTACCCTATTCTCTTTCTTTCTTCATTCCCTCCTACCCTATTCTCTCTCTTTCTTCTTTCCCTCCTACCTTGTTCTTTCTCTTTCTTCCTTCCCTCCTGCCTTATTCTCTCTCTTTCTTCCTTCCCTCCTGCCTTGTTCTCTCTCTTTCTTCCTTCCCTCCTACCCTATTCTCTCTCTTTCTTCCTGCCCTCCTACTCTATATTCTCTCTCTTTCTTCCTTCCCTCCTACCCTATTCTCTCTCTTTCTTCCTTCCCTCCTGCCTTGTTCTCTCTCTTTCTTCCTTCCCTCCTGCCTTGTTCTCTCTCTTTCTTCCTTCCCTCCTGCCTTGTTCTCTCTCTTTCTTCCTTCCCTCCTACTCTATATTCTCTCTCTTTCTTCCTTCCCTCCTGCCTTGTTCTCTCTCTTTCTTCCTTCCCTCCTACCCTATTCTCTCTCTTTCTTCCTTCCCTCCTGTCTTATTCTCTCTCTTTCTTCCTTCCCTCCTGTCTTATTTTCTCTCTTTCTTCTTTCCTTCCTACCCTATTCTCTCTCTTTCTTCCTTCCCTCCTGTCTTATTCTCTCTCTTTCTTCCTTCCCTCCTACCCTATTCTCTCTCTTTCTTCATTCCCTCCTACCCTATTCTCTCTCTTTCTTCTTTCCCTCCTACCTTGTTCTTTCTCTTTCTTCCTTCCCTCCTGCCTTATTCTCTCTCTTTCTTCCTTCCCCTCCTGCCTTGTTCTCTCTCTTTCTTCCTTCCCTCCTACCCTATTCTCTCTCTTTTTTCCTTCGCTCCTACCCTAATCTCTCTCTTTCTTCCTTCCCACCTGCCTTATTCTCTCTCTTTCTTTCCTTCCCTCCTGCCTTGTTCTCTCTCTTTCTTCCTTCCCTCCTGCCTTGTTCTCTCTCTTTCTTCCTTCCCTCCTGCCTTATTTTCTCTCTTTCTTCCCTCCTGCCTTATTCTCTCTCTTTCTTCCCTCCTGTCTTATTCTCTCTCTTTCTTCTTTCCCTCCTACCCTATTCTCTCTCTTTCTTCCTTCCCTCCTACCCTATTCTCTCTCTTTCTTCCTTCCCTCCTACCCTATTCTCTCTCTTTCTTCCTTCCCTCCTGTCTTATTTTCTCTCTTTCTTCTTTCCTTCCTACCCTATTCTCTCTCTTTCTTCCTTCCCTCCTGTCTTATTCTCTCTCTTTCTTCCTTCCCTCCTACCCTATTCTCTCTCTTTCTTCATTCCCTCCTGTCTTATTCTCTCTCTTTCTTCCTTCCCTCCTGTCTTATTTTCTCTCTTTCTTCTTTCCTTCCTACCCTATTCTCTCTCTTTCTTCCTTCCCTCCTGTCTTATTCTCTCTCTTTCTTCCTTCCCTCCTACCCTATTCTCTCTCTTTCTTCATTCCCTCCTACCCTATTCTCTCTCTTTCTTCTTTCCCTCCTACCTTGTTCTTTCTCTTTCTTCCTTCCCTCCTGCCTTATTCTCTCTCTTTCTTCCTTCCCTCCTGCCTTGTTCTCTCTCTTTCTTCCTTCCCTCCTACCCTATTCTCTCTCTTTTTTCCTTCGCTCCTACCCTAATCTTCTCTCTTTTCTTCCTTCCCACCTGCCTTATTCTCTCTCTTTCTTCCTTCCCTCCTGCCTTGTTCTCTCTCTTTCTTCCTTCCCTCCTGTCTTATTCTCTCTCCTCTCCTCATCATCCCTCCCTCTCCATCACTCCTACAGATTATTCAAATCCACCATTGACACTGGGGTGACCCTGTCAATCACCACGGGGGAACTTATAGGGAGACTCTGACATTGCTTATTCATCCCCTCTCCAATGTTCATACATGAGTGGGAAATTGCATGGTTCTTGCAACTCATGGCTTTAGGTCTCATTATGCTATTGGGATATTAGTTTATCAGTAATAATTATGTTGTTATATATAATTTTTATGCAAAATTGGTTATTAGTTATTCATATTTAACCGACTTAACCAACCAATTTTTATAATTTATTTTTTATGATAAATTAAAAAAAAAAAAATCCTTTAGCCAGCGTCGATGGCATGTTGAATACACCGGTTCCCTTCAGAACACCGAAGTTAAGCGACATCCAGCGAGGTTAAGACTTGGATGGGTGACCATTCAAATTCTAATTCTCGTGACGCTGGCTTTTCCCGGCCCCACTCAGGCTGGGTGAGGTCAATGTGAGTAGCAGGTTTGTGAGTTTCCTGCGAATGGAGGGTAAAACCCCCGTCGTGATATGACCATGGCAGTTGAAAGCGACGTTAAACCCCACTTAAAAAAAAAAAAAAAAAAAAAAAAAAAATCCTTTCATCAAACGATTAAATAATAATGAATATATAGGTTATAATGTATATGTATAGATAATATAGGTATATGTATGTATACGTAATAATGTAAAGGTATGGTTTAAACTCGTATTTGTTTACTAATTACCCTGCATCACAATATCACATTTTATTTTTTTCCATCGTCTATTTATAGGTACAGTAAAAACAGTCATCAAGGGTTTAAAAGAGAGAAAAAAGGAATAAATTGGCAGAGTAATTGTCAAGTTATGATCTGGGAGTCATAACGTATGGACGTGTGGTCCCTGGGGACTGCACTGGAGGGTCAGAAGTTGGAGTCTGTAGGTCTAGTATGATCCCCTGTCTCATTTGAATAATGTTATTCCAGCGCTTTCAGGCTTGGCGTTGCTGCATGCAGGATTGTATACTATACTGGATGTATGATTTGGATTTTTTACTTTCTATAAGTATGTCCTTTATCTACAGTAAAAGGCATGCTACCTACAGGACATGTTTGTAGGACTATTAGATACTTACATACATATTAGTAATAAGTATATTTATTGAACGGGAATAACCCTATATTATAAGAATACAAACATCGGAAACATGTTCTTTTGAACGTATTTTTTACCCTTTGAACCCGAATGTATTGCATAGATAGATATTTTACAATTCTCCACATTAAAATTTCAAACATTAAATTTCTTTCCTGGTTACTTAAATTTCACTGGTAAGTCAAACTTTAACAATGGCATAACTACCTCATTCTTACTGCTGAATGCATGTCATCACAAAGTGGGAGAAATAAAAACGCAGGTCATAATAAAGACAAGCATCAGAATTAGAAATATGAGGACCAGACAGAAGTCGAACCCGCGGCGTACAGGTTCAGAGACCTGAAAGCTATTCTCTTGACTAACAAGGCTGGTAATGCTGACATAAAGTGAAATCCCGAGTCTGCCGGGATTCGAACCCGGGTCACGCGCGGGAACCAGCTGGGTCCGCTACCCACTCGGCCACGGTTACTACAGATGGTATAAACTTTATTATACTTATTACTCAAATCCCCCGTGGAACATTAACCTAGTAGAACTATAAATTGCATCCGCGGTGGAACATAATAATTACAGTAATGAAAAAAGCCTCCCCCCCCCCTCCACCCCGCCCTCCTAGCACGAGATTTATTCCACCAGTGGAAAATAAATTGGAAAAGTTTGACATGTGTCTCACCCTTATCACTTGTCTGTATCAGATATCACTCATGTCAGTATATCACCGGTAATACATGTGATAAATATTTGATAAAAACTTTCCACTATAATCCACGTAGGAAAAACTAGAACTTTCAATCCACACTCACTCATCAGCTCAATAAATTTCAAACTTACTATCGCCTTTAATGGTAAAATATGGCGGAAAAAATACATCAAATACCATTCGGTAGAAAGGTGAAAGGAGGGCAGAGTCAAGTTACCTCACATTTTTTTTAGCTGATGTTTGTGAAGTTGACAGGTAATTTCGGACTGTTAATATGCATAATAGGTAGTACAAATTTCAACAAAGCATTTTCATTCCCTCAGAGTGGGACATTTTGTACTGGATGAATAGTTTAGAACTTTAGGATAACATCTTCCCATGGTAGAGGTAGCAAGAAATCCCACGGTGATTGTTCAGGACATTCTGCATTTTGTTTATCATTCTGGTTATAACTAAGGACCAATTTTATTAATTCTAAATTCTAAGATAACCAACTAAGTTTTAATTAAGATATAATTTTCGCTTGTCTTTAATTATTTGAATATAAGGTATTTAAGTTTACCTTAAATTAGGATTTCAATTATTTTAGTTTTCCTTAAGCTTTGTCCCCACGTATTTGCTTTTCTTTTCACTTTCAACATGACGCAAGGCTACAGGTGAAAAGAGATAAAAATCTTTTTGTCCGCCATTCCGACTTTTATTTTTGAAGAAATCACGAAATCCATTTCATTTGTTTACATAGGGAATAAACAAGCTATTAGACATGTCAGGAACATACAGAAGCTGTTGTGTGCCACTGTGCGAAAGCACAACTTATAAAACACCCAAGAAACTTTCATCTCCATTCCCAGAGGTATAGAAAAACGGAAATTATGGTGTACCATCATGAGAAGAGATCAACTTTTGACAGCTGCATCAGGAACATACTGCTGCGAAGATCACTTTGATGTGAGTATATTTTTTATATTTAGTAATCAAATGATAGGGAAAATTAATAGACGTTTTTGTAATACCTCTGTGGCCATCAATTGTACTTTAAGATAGGACGTTGTAAATGGAAACCGACACTTACCAACGACTTAAGTTATTGATGTTGTCTATTAATTCCGCCCCTACTCTCATAGAAAGTGTGCATTATGTAAAAAATCTAAGTATCTCACAGCAAGGGGCACAAGTTACGTAATGACTGCAGTAGTTATTGCTTGTTATATTTTCATAACCTCCTGGGCAACTTTGGTTTTGTCTCTGTCTGTTGGTCTATTAAATACATTCCTTGTATCACTCAAATCTCAGAAAATACTGAACACATTTCAACAAAATTTAAACCCATAAGAAAAATATTGTATAATTATGGTCCCATTTTAAATCCATCAACTTTGGACTAGTGGTGCTTGGAGCTAGAGACCACGTGCCTGACATCTAACTCTTCACTTAAACACTTCTTGACACCTGATTTTGATAATGTTTGTATATGTGTAACAGTGGTTTACATAGTGCATTTTTAATTGGTTTTTTTTTTTTAATAATATATGTGTTAGCTCTGAAATTTAAGAAAATCTAAAATGTTGGACAAAAAAGTCCAAAAACTTCAACTTGCTGATACCAAATTTTTGGTGGTACGTATTTAAAATGTAGGAAAAACAGCATACTACCTTTTTAAACAAATTTAATGAGAATTTTTAAAAAGATTTGGAGATGCAATTGATTTAGTATAAAATCTCAATATTGCCAAGTCCACAATGTGTACCAGTCACAAGGAAGTATTGTGTCCATTATTGGTAGTGTATTTTTTTTTAGTTTAATGTTAATTTTGATGATTCTTTGGACTGAAAATTGTGGAATTTATAGGATTCACAATTTTAATATACTTTACATAATGCATAATAAGCTTGAGATAAGCTTGAATTTGTAAAGATGATGTAGATCAATTTATACTCTCAAAAAAAATGAAAACATTGCCTGTTGTTATTGACATTCTTCTTATTTTTAATCTGTTTCAGTTGGAAAATTATTTAGAAAACAGCATGAAGTGTAGAATGATGCCAAGAACACCAATGATCTTAAAGCCTGTTGTTGTGCCACACAAGTTTGCTTGTCAAGGACGGATGGAAAATATTGTCCAAAGAAAACCCAACAAGTTGTCCACTACCTGGGAAAAAAGAGAAGTTTGTGCAATCAGCATTGCAAGAAAGTAAGCAGGTTGCAACTGAACAGATTGAACCAGAAAGAGAGGAGATAGATTTTAATATTGATCAACCTGTGCTTGACATCATCAATTTTATGTTGACAATGGTATCCAAGTGAAACCACATTATTGAAGTAAAGAGACTTACTGTTGTTTAAAACCAGACATGGTAACAACTGGTATAATGGCTATTTGTATTACAGCAGATGTTTTGACAAACACCACTGACATTAAAACAAAATTGAGAGTAGAAGATATATTCACTGACACAGACATTGAAAGCTCATCAGTGTAGTCTCTGTGACTGATTTTCAACCCATGTCTACTGATGGATCCAGTCCATCAACTGAATCCTTAGGAACTAATTATCCAAATACAAAGAGGAAAGTAGAGTCTAATCTTATGCTTTCCTTAGGACTTCCTAACAATGGACATTTTTTAATAAATGCTTTAAAAAATCACTGCCAATGATCAGAGCAGGATATATTCATTTGTTTGAAAAAAAAATTGCTGGAATGAACCATACCGTGTTCTGGGTTTAGACTTTAATTTATCCCCTGCCTATATTGGGACTTTGTTTCGAATAACTGTACCAAAATTGGCTTTTTTTTTCAACAAATTTTCTTCTCTGGCCAACCAAAACCCAATTTTTTTTTTTTTTTTTTTAAATCAACCCATTCCTTTAGGTCACGGTTTTCTAAAGTTTTTGTAATAATAGATTGTTTCGAAATAAAAATACAAAAGCCAAGTGACAATGTAAATCAAGCTTTGACTTATTCAGATTACAAAAAATGCAATACAATTAAATATTTAATATGATGCACTTAAGATGGTACTTGCTGCTATGTTTCTCCTGGCTATGGAGGTAGGGCATCTGTTGCAGAAATTCTATGTGAATCCAGATTTCTAGAGAAACTAGAGCCTGTTATTCAGGTAATGACTAACAGGGGTTTTAAACATGTAGTAAAAGACATAACTCAAAAGGGAGCTATGCTAATGAGACCCCCAAGTGTTGAAAGTGCAGGTGCTCTTTTATCAGGTCTCACTGTCTCACTAAACAAATTGCAGCCCTTAAGATTCATGTTGAAAGAGTGATAGGAAGACTTCGGCACTTTTATTTACTGTCACCTCATTCATCTATTGACAACAAATTTATAGGATTGATGGACATTGTTGCATGTGCTTGTGCATTGACAAACTTCCATTCTCCTATCATTCAGTAGCTGTACATATATGATGAAACTTTGTTTTTTTTTTTTTTACTTCCAAGAAATTATGTGTTTGACTCTTTTTTTTAACTTTGTTCTCAAATTTGTATTTTATTTTTATACTTATTCGTTTGTACATAAATGTCCTGTTAATAAATAATTTAATAATAATAATCTCCTGTTTTTATAATAATATAGCCCTCTGTCACCCCTATGGAGCATAGGCCTCCATAGGGGTGACCAATACCCCCTATGAGGGGGGTATTGGTATTTGGTATTGCATCTACATGTTATCATACAGTATTTCTATTTTCCCTGTTATATGTTTGTTTTGTTGAATTTTATGTAATCAGTTCCTTATATTGGGGAGATCCCCTAGTTTTTTATTTATTTATTTATTAGTATTTTATTTTATAATAATACTATAAATATGTAGTAGTGGTGTTAATATATTATGATAACATTGAATAGTTTAACTCATGTACCAAATACATCAGTTAAACAAATTTGATACGTTAGTTAGACCATTGCTTTAAACTTGTGTCCACAAATCATCCAAAATACAAGATGTACATAAAGTCTCAACCAGGCCATATCAAAAATTCAAAAACTTGTAAGACTTTTTATACAGTGTGTTCATAAAGTTTCGATTGATTAGCCAAATCACCGAAACGACAAGAGATGTTTAAAAAAATGGAAAAAACTTTGAATATCAATTTCCGACATTATTTGATATTCTCCACCATACCAACTTTTACCTGATTTCTACCAACGGTGGAGCGTTGAAGATTTTTTTCTTCTTCTTTATCTACTTCTTCTAGTTGTGATATTGAGCTATTATAATAATATTACACTCGGATTTTTTTGTTGATTTTTCAATTAATTTTTAAGAATTTCAGGCCTGAGTGAAAGTGAGACTTTATGTATATAATTGTACATCCTGTATATTTGTTATATACATAAAAAATATCTTTGTGATGTTATATAAACTTTCTTGAAATAATTCAATGAATAAAATTTAAATGATTTTGGTTCCTGTGAAGTGAATTTGTTATTTTTTTAAAGTCCATGAATAGGTAACATACCCTAATTAAGCTAGTTATTCGGTATCATTTGATATTTTTTAATAATATTGTAATTTTAAAAATAAATAAATAAAGCTGGTGAGTCTTGAGACTTCTTAAGCCATTATATAAAAAAAATCAGAATACCAAAAAAGTGATTTTCGGCCATTGGTCCGTGCGTATGTCTGTCCGTCTGTGAACAAGATATCTCGAGAACGGTAAGAGCTAGATACTTGAAATGGTATGAAAGTAGATCATATATACCACACGAACCACGAAACTTTTGGTTGAAATCGGCTGCATTCTGCGGCCGCAATAATCGGCCGGAAGGGCCGTTTCTTTGAATTTGTTAAAATAACAATAGGGGTTTACTCAGATCATTTTTTTTGATATCTTGAACTTTTTGGAATCCGGCCCTAATTTACCGGTATTTTCGAGGGTCCTCATTAGACCAACTTTTACTTCCGAGAAATTTCTAATATTAGAAATCGGAAGTATTGTGTTCGTTTTTGTAAAAGAAAAATATTTTTTTGCTCCGATTTCAATTTTTTTTATATTTCTGGACGTTTTATAACCTCCTGAGCAAATTTCCTTGTAACGCGCAAATCTCGAAAACTACTCGACGGTTTTTGATGAAATTTTGCACACATCTAGGAGACATTCTGTAGATGGTTCCATTTTAAATTCGTCGAATTCATACCAGTGGTTCTGGGTGAAAGAGACCATGCGCCTGACCACTAACTTTTTACTTAAACGCTTATATCTCGTG
The DNA here is from genome assembly GCA_024516035.1 of Bactericera cockerelli. Classification (NCBI taxonomy): domain Eukaryota; kingdom Metazoa; phylum Arthropoda; class Insecta; order Hemiptera; family Triozidae; genus Bactericera; species Bactericera cockerelli. The sequence goes on along the minus strand of CM044959.1, from coordinate 25,371,020 downwards.
AACGGTACACCCGATTTCGATGAAGTTTTGTAAGAATATGCATATTATTGTTTTACATAGGTTATATATATTTATTTTTAAATTAATTATAATTTGACTCTAATATTTAAGAAAATCCGAAATTTTGGACAAAAAAGTAAAAAAATAAGCTTACAAAGTCCCTATGACTTGCCGACACAGAATTTTTTGTGGAATCTAGAATATAGAAAAAACGATATTCTACCATATAAAACAAATTTGAAGAAAATCGGTTCAGTCGTTTTGGAGATACAAGTAATTTTGTATAAAATCTCAAAATTGGCACGTGTTTACAATTTAAAACAATCACGAGGAAGTATTGTGTCCATAATTGGCAGTGTTTTTTATTATTTATCGTAGGTGGAGGTTGTGACATATCAAATCCAATGATTTTGAGGTGTTGATTACCAATAAAATTGGACATTTATTTTTAGCCAACTGTTACCTTTGAGTCACCAATGCCTTTTAGTCCTGTTCTTATTCCTAATAGGATAAGGAAAGTCGTGTGATGTTTACACCAGATTTTTTTTTTTTCCTGCCTCCGTGGCGTAACGGTTGTGACTACTGCCCGTAGTCCAGAGATCCTGAGTTCGATTCCCGGTTGGAGCAGACTTTTCGCACAGAAAATTCTGTTCCCTCTAACCATGTGAGGCTGGCAATTTCGGCCCTACCCAGGCTGGGTGAGGTTAATGTGGGTAGCTGGTACTATTCCCAGCGAATGGAGGGTAAAACCCCCGTCCTGTCTACCTCAAGTCAGGACGTTAAAGCCAAATAGAATCAATGGACATGAAAGGAGCCTAGACATTGGATCTGGACGTCCATATAATCCTCTCACCACAGTGATTTAGGTATATACCTATCTTACGGACACGGAATTATTATTATACCAGATTTTTTAATATCTTTAACATCATAGTCACCGTGGCAGATTGAGTAGCGCGCTAGATTTGGACACACGGTGACCTGGGTTCGAATCCCCGTGGAGTCAGATTTGTTTGGTTCTGTATTGTGGATGTTACGGGATCCACTCATACTTCGTGAGGGAAAGTGATAACAGGTATTGGTGTGAGCAGCGACCGGTGGACCCGGTGGTGGTATATTATGTTGCAATCTTATAATTTATTGTGATATAATAACACAAAAGAAACAAATTTATCTATTTAGTATCACTAACGAATTAAATATAGTTTTAACCGAACAACATTTTAAAGCGCACGAATAGCTCAGTGGTAAGATACTCGCTTACCATGCGTAAAGTCCCGCCGACGAAAGAATTGTATTAAAAATTTGGTTACAGTTTGTAAGGAATACCATAAGGACAGTTTGCAATTGCAAACTGCACCACTTCTCGTCCATCAGAGAGGAGCCATACTACACGGGATGGGCAAGCTAAAACAAGGACCACAATCACAGTATAGTAATCAGTAGTGGAATTACATCACATAATACACCCTGTATTGATTTTTTACTTTCCTTATCCTATGTTTAATAAGGAAAGTATGTATGATTTTATTTGTGGTGAAGCAATACAAAGAGCAGCCTCCTTCACTTTTCGAATTTTATTACATTCATTTCTTTTTACTCTGGTAATGCCGCCACTGGTCGTTACTCATACAAGTAACTACTCATTTTTCCTCACGAGGTATGCGTGGACCCCGAACATCCAAGTACAGAGCAGAAAAATTCCTGTCCCGCTGGGGATCGAACCATATGCGTGCAATGCCTAGCGCGTTAACTCACTCGGCAACGGTGACTACATAAGGAAAGTAATAAAGAAAGTAGTGTACCTATTCGTCGAAAACTAGACCTACCCAGTTTTTTCACATTTCTGGACTAATCATATCCTCAGGATACCAAAAAGTTGTTTTCGGCCATAGGTTCGTGCGTCCGTCTATCTGTAAGAATTTATGTGTGTAAACACGATATCTCGAGAACGGTAAGAGCTACAGACTTGAAATTTGGTGTAAATTGAGCCCGGGTTAAAAAAAAGTTCAAGATATTAATAAATGAAAATGATCTGAGTAGACCCCTGTTTTTTTCTGTTGATCTCTAACTTTTGTATCATTAACTAATTTAAGGAAGCGGCTCTTGCAGCCATTTAGATCAGAGTATTTTTACGTATCTAGCTAGATCAAAACATGTGTAAAAGAAAGTTAATTCAAGCGGCCCCCCAAAATAGCGAAAAACGTGGGGCCGGATACTAAAGCGACAAGATTTTCAAAATGACCGGTTGAAAACTCATTTATTTTCTCATTACACGAAAAACTCGCCCCATGATTTACTTTCTTAAAATTTACAGTTTTGCCAGAACTGCCACACGACTGCTTAAATCATGTGTTAAATGTGTTTATATATAAAAAAAAAAAGTGACACTTCTGTTGAACCGGCAGAAATTATGTCATAAACAAATAAATTGTATTTAATATGGAATTTCAAAAAACAGTTTAGTTTGTCCAAATCGGATAAGCCGTTCAATAGTTAGATTTGCTAAAATTTCGATTTTTTTAGAATTATCAGCAAGTATATTCTATGCGTATATAAATCGCCATTTTGTGTCCTTAGAAGTTATTTTTTGAACTTCAAACTGACGCTTCCTGAAGGCAATATTAGAATAGAATAGAGTAGAATAATAATGTTTATTTGTAATATTATGTTACAATATAGTAATATTATGTTACAATATTGAAGGCAATATTAGTCTTTAGGGTTGATGTGAAACACATTGTTGCATAACTGGTCAAAGGGGCAATATGTTATTTTGACTTTTTCTCGGTTAAAGCTCGTTAACGGTATAGCTGTTATCAGAAAATGATCATTAATTTTTTTTTTCTTTTTCTTTTAAAAATGTACATTTTATGTTTTCATATATTATAATTATGTATATATTTTTTGAGAAATATTGCTATTATTAATGCCTCCCAAATAGCATATTTTTTTGAAAGTAGATAACAAACTTTGGTCAAGAACTGAAGCGGGGTGCTTCAGTTGGGAAACTAGCCGCGTTGCGTCTAGGCCTGCCACGAAATCCTTCAGGCTTTGGCCGTTGGTAGGTAAATGTAAATTACATTATCTCAAAAGGTTGAATTAACACTTAGACGACCGGGTGTACCACCGCTGGTACACGCACGTTCGTCCACCGGTGGTACACAATGTCGGAGAGCCGTATTATCGCCGGTCCCACAAGAGAATTCACGAAAAACCATGCCGGTCGTCTAAGTGTTAAAGATAAATCACAAAATAGTACCGTTAAAACATTTATAAGAATATAAACTTCCTTTTTTCTACTGAGATCCTTTTTATTGTTCTAATTTGCGAAGGATAAAAACAGCGAAAACAGTATTGGAAACTAGCCGCGTTGGGTCTAGGCCTACCACGAAAGCCTTCAGGCTTTGGCCGTTGGTAGGTAAATGTAAATTACATTCACTTGAAAGGTTTAATTAAAGATAATCACAAAATAGTACCGTTAAAAACATTTATAAGAATATAAACTTCCTTTTTTCTTTTGAGATCCTTTTCATTGTTCTAATTTGCGAAGGATAAAAACAGTGAAAATTTTGTCAAACACACACACACACACACCCACACAAACATGATTTCCACCATTTTCTACTGAGGAAGTGCTTCACATAATGCCGATAAGTGATGTAACAAGAGGAATGTATACCTATTATCTACTTACAGTACTTACCTAATGACCTTAATCATTACAAACGGAACTTTAAAGATGCGGGAATTTAAACTATTTATTTAAATTTAGAGGGGAAAAACATTGTTCTAACAAGTACATCAATCTATTTGGTATATTTAATTCCCTTAAAGCTGCAGTGGGATATTATACTACCCATTCTGCATAAGGTCGTTTTTGATGACGTCATAAAACGACTGTTTTGACTGCCAACTTCACACACTAAAATGTGAGGTAACTTGACTCCGGTGAAAGGAGAGCATCTACCGTATACCATGCAAAGTTACCTTTACTTATATTGTCATGTATCTAAAAAGATTTTACAATAACCATGTAGGTGAAATATATTTTGATGTATTTGAGTTAAAATAGCGTCAAATTGTTACATTTATTTAAAAGTAGTTAAAAGTTTTAAGAAGTTATCATATTTGGGGTAATCACTTTCGTAATATCACAACTACTCATACTCGTTTTACATACTCGCCGCCTTATCGATCAAGCTACTGAGGTCAGCTAGTTACATTGATGTGTGTAAAATTACAAGTAACTAATTGCCACATTGTAGAATGTCTAATATTCATCACTCAATTTTTTTATTTTCACATCAGAATATCGGCATTGTCTGCTTTTTCCGGATATGAGAAACGGAATTCAAAAGCGATAGTTACGTCCACAATAGTGCCTATTGCAAATTGTGGAAAATGATGAAAAAAACCCATTCAAAGAGTATGGACATGATACTGGGGAGTACGGTAAGCAGGGGTGATGGGAGGGAGATGAAGAGAAGCAACATACGTGGACGAGTTTCCTACTCCGCAAAGTCCAAGCAATAATACACGTACAGGATATCCCATATCCTATTGCAGATAAAGGAACAGAATAACTGTGCGAACAGGAATAGTCCTGTCACAATAGGACACGTAGAAAAGAATAAAGATACAGAAGGTTTCAATCATATTATGAGGAAAAGCTGCCTATAAATGGGATGCAGAATAAATCACCATTTGACAAAGGAATTGAAAGGATTATAAAAGTGGTACTGACATGAAGATTACAATAAATTTCATGTTCAAATCCATACTATGGGATTTTAATGCAATACCATTGGTCTGTCAAGCATTGAATCCATACTATGGGATTTAAACGCAATACCATTGGTCTGTCAAGCATTGAATCCATACAATGGGAATTGAACGCAATACCATTGGTCTGTCAAGCATTGACTCACTATACCTTCGTTGATAAAAAAAAAAAACACAAAAAAATTTAAATTGATAAAACCTCAAGTCCGTTTTCAAACACACTTATTTTATAATCTAGTTCATATTATTTGTAAAACTACCCTATAAAAACTATATAAATGTGATAATTTTCACAGTTAAAATTTCATAATTCATAACCTACACAACTCACTTGTAAAACAAAACTTACTTCTCAAAAAACAGACTTGTGAATATTATTACTCATCGTGAAGTTTTTCCCTCACCTCTTTTCCATTTCGACCCCTCCACCGCCGCCACTGGGTGAACCCCGGCCGCCACAAGTCCACCACAATCTCCTCGGCGTACTCCTGACCCAAGCCGTTGCCGAAACGACCTTGAAGCTGAATGCCGGTCACGATGTGAAGGTCATGCAGATTGACCTCGATGAACTCGTGCCCGTCATTGCTCACCATGTGCTTGGGACACCAGGCGCCACCGTTCTTGTCATGGCGCAGTCTACAACGAGAAAATTAAATTAGAAAAGAACAGTGCCTCGATTGGTACTGAACCATCTATCTTTGAAAGGTAGACAATCCCCCCCTTAGAATTTTAAGGGCGGAATTAATAGACAACATCAATAACTTAAGTCGTTCGTAAGTGTCGGTTTTCCCTATCTTACACAGTACGCAATCAGTGACTTAGCGCCACAGAGGTATTACAATAACGTCTATTAATTCCGCCCTAAGTTTCACAGAAGAAACTTCTATGCTGGTCCAGTCAGGGATTCAGCAATAAACTTGTTACAAGTACCTAAGCAACACGTTGATGATAGTGGTTTACGAAACTGAATTTTATAAATCAGAGAGGAAAAATAAATGGTCGCTATAATGATATAAAAAGAAGATGGTCCTCTGAAGAAGGAAGAATTTATTAACTTTGCTTTAGGTTTCATTCGAAGGAGTATTGTTTACCAGTCTCAGGATTTTATTTATCTATCGCATGGCTTTATAACACATCTCAAAGTGAGAAGACATAATTATGTTATAAACTTGATCAGAAAATCTGATGGCAGTGATGCGTTGCCCAGGGTGAACCACGAGGAGGCGTACTAACATTAATTTCACCCCTAACAGGAATAGATTACCTATCAAATATACATATCCACATGCCTAGACTTCTAGTTTCCTTTGAGGAATCATAATTAGTTTATCTAATAAGCAGGATGGTGGTCACCTACATGCCGTGCATTTCGTATTCACGGCACACTACCTATCCTGCCTGGCACACATATTTGAATAGCTCTCCAATAAGAGGTCTCTTATCTCCTGTGATAATCCTAAGATCTAGTATTCTGGTGATATACCTTGTTCAAATGAATTCTCCAAGGAATAAATTAAAAATTCAGCCTACATGTACATTTGCATTTTAGAATCAGGGCCATAGTAAAAGTATGGAGCCTGGAAATCCCAAACACTGCACCGCGTGAACTCGATTGAATACGAGGGAGATACCTACATTTTAGTGTAGTAGTTAGTGTCTTGTACTGTTTTGATGGCTGCTTTTGATATAAAAAAATAGAAATGTTTGAATAAGTAGAGCATTCACATGTTCAAACTTATCTTATGTTGAAAGAGTCTGAGCTTTTTGCTGTCCGTGACGAAAGCTCTTAGATTTGAGCCTGGCGATCACATCCATGCTTAGAAAGAGGACAGCTTGCATTTTGTCGAGAAAACAAGCCAAGGGACTACTTTCCTGTTTGTACAAAATAAATACTACCTATAGAACACACTTCTCGACATGTATGTAAAGGTTTACTTTGTATGTTGTAAATCTTTTTTATAGTTTTTTCGGCTTTCCTGTAAAAAAAAGCAGAAGGAAAGAACAAACTTGTTTGTTTGCGAGAAAATAGCTTTCCACGTATACGTATAAATTATGAAAGTCCACTAGTCAGCAAGTTTGGTACCAAAACTTTTGTGTCCTTTTTCTCTCTCCTAACTCTCTCATGTGCCGCTTTCGTTGGAAATAAGTTTTCTTCCTATCGGTACAAGCATAACAAAAGAAAACAGTGTGACTAAACAAAGGTAATGTTACATAGATGTGATAAAATAGTAAACTTTTTCAGAAAAGTGCTAAATATGATTGCTGGAATAACAGAATGTTTCAATATTAGCTCGAAGGAACATCCCAGAGACATAATTTAAAGAACCTGGAGAAAACATGACTAATGTGTGATTTTCACGCATTACAGAAACAAAATTATTTATTGTTTAAAAAATCATTTTATTGAAAGCCAAGCTGCAACCTGAAAGTAGATGATTCATGACATCATGACTATCAACAATTTAAGACTTTTCTAATTTAGGAGGCTAAGGACCTCCTAAAATATATAAATATACATCTACATATATGGATATAAATTTATTTGTTTGGTGAAACTTCGAAAAACATGCAAGCTCACAGGAAACCTGACCATGAAAAATAAAAAGAAGGGTGCAATGCTACTGCCAACGACTCACAAAAAATTGCGAGAGTAAAAAAATCAAAAGCTCAGAAAAAATGCGAGTAGCCTGATCTAAACGTTTTTTTGTTGTTTGTATAAAAAGGGATTTTTTTCTTCAAAGTACCTGTCATAACCCGAGTGAAATGTAACAAACCCTCCTGTCCTCGCGATAGCAGGACTATCACAGAGCCTTCATTTCCTCCAGATAGAACTTTTTTCCTGCTGAACCTCTAACAAGTCTGTAAAGTTTTCAGTGAAATTTGTAGAGTTGCACGCTGAAATTTAAGCCCCTCCGGAAGAATATTATTCCAACCTCTGTTTGAACTCTTCAATCCTGTATGATTCTACGTCTAACTGTCAATCTTCCAGAAATATGACTGACAGAAGTAACTAAAACAATAAATGGAACTTTGGTGACATCCGTGGTTAAGAGTTTCCAGCATTGTCTCTTGATACGAACGTAGTTGATGAAAAATACGGTCGGGTTGGATTCCAAAATGCAAAACACCTCGGCCGATGTGTTTGATAATGGTGATATATTCTAGACTGAGCACTTACATTTCCTGTGTCAAAGGAACAGCGTAAAACTAGGTTCATCTGTACCAAAAACTTACTTCAACGCATCTGAGCTCTTGGAGGTAGATTAAACTTTGCATGTTATTTTTCCGTTTAATAGCTCTTCCCAGTTTCTCTCTCCATTTTTCTCATTTTCTGCTTCAAAGGTACAGAAGTGTCAGTAACAAAAGTAATTAGGACTGAGCAGGGGAGATGCAGAAGAAGTTTCGGCACAAAGTTCAGGTTTGTTAAAACTTTATATAGGATTTTCTATTTAGGACTGCAGCAAAACGAGCAGTCGAGGATCTTACTCTGAACAGGAGGGGACAAGAACAATATAAGAGGATTAGGAGTAAATATTGTTCGAATTAAGGGAAGTTTATTGGGCAGGTGGGACAATTTATTGTCTGTGAGCTTGTTTTATCAGATGCCTTGACCAATGCTAAGCTCGACACAACGTTCTCAGGTGAAAAATATAGATGAACGCATTTAGGTTTAAAACACGATACGAGATAATGATATATATCATCATATATAAAAAGACATCGCAGTATATTGATTTGTATTTTTCATAATAAGAAAGATTTTTACTTTTCTTACCAAATTATACTAATTTGTCAAAACAGAAATAGGTTTTCAAGTTATGACTAGTACACTCTCATTTCTATATATGATTAATGATATACTGATCGAAGATTTATATATTATTTCCAAGCATATCTGAAGATATTGCAATTATGTTATTTTTATTGTAATTTTATTGATTTTCATTTTATATTCATAAGCGGTCTGTTGTAAGTCATGCATAAAATATATTGTAATTAGTAAAAATCCAGTACGAGAATTTTTGAATATCTGAAGAAATCTCCTATAATTAACAGGTTAGGATAGGTATAAAGCCAATAAAAACCTTTTTTTCACACATTTCTTTACAATGAAGTAATATAATTACTAATCGCGTCGATATAGCTAGATGGTAACATGTGCATGTTGTAAGGTTATGAGGCGTGCCGACAAAAATTGAGTTCTTGATTGGTTACATTGTTTGTAAGGAAACTTCAGGTTTTTTTACCTTAAATGAAATTTTAGTTTTGATATTTTCTGGTATGTATGCAATGTTTATTTGGGTCTTTCTCGTTTTTATCTGTTTTAACCTTTCCTATACAATGACTTATTCAATTAAGTCAATCATTCTCTATCTATTTATAAAAATGTATATATTCTAATGTATGATGTAGAGATAGACTCTCTCGTAGCAATGTTTTTTTTTTTTTTTTTTTTTTGACAATAACTAAAACAGTGAAAAATCATACTACACTTGTTCCGTCATAATACATTATTCCAGGTAGGTAATAAAAGTTTCCACCATTAGCCGCTAGGGAAGGAGCTCATTTTTATCATTCATGAATTTTTTGGTGCGAGTGCATTGGAAGTGACCAATGAACAGGAAAACCAATAAATGACACAATAGTCTCTGCAGCAATACAATGGACCACTATTTCACTAATTAATGACCAAACACAGAAGCAACAGAGCTTGAAACCACTTCCATTCATTTGAATTCTGACTCATATCTCCACGGGACACTCCACAGCCCACATACCGTCAGCAACAGATACCTACTTTTTCTTGAGAAAACATGTAGATTTCAATTATAAAGATTTAATATTCCGTGAAGAACAACAAGCCAGAAAAGCGGGAACAATATTTTGAAGTAATATTAAATTTATCAAGAAGGATGTGCTTCTTCACCGCACAAGCGGAGCTTTGAAAACAATACTTACCTAATTATTTTACTACAAATAATACATAGGGGTATCTCGTGCTCTGTACAATGTTTAAGCATAAAAAAGCGATCTGTACATTATACTTTTTATTTTGTACAGTAAAAATAGCTACAAAACTTAGGGCGAAATTAATGAACAAAATTAATAATTTAAGTAAATTGCTAAGCATCGATTTTCCCCATCTTAGACAGTACGCAATCCGAGACTTAGCGCACAGAGTATTACAAAAACGTCTATTAATTTCGCCCTTAGTTTGTTCGTAATTTTCTTATAATTCATGTGTCTACTGTCACTACACTTTTTACATCAGCCGACCTCAGTAGCTTGATCGATAAGGCCGCGGACTTGTAACCTGGGGATCGTGGTTCAGGTTTAGCAAGATATAAAGCGATTTTGAGTAGTTGTGATATCACGAAAGTGATCAACACAAATATGATAACATAAAAAAAACACTTTTTACATCTCATGAGTACATTACACAAAGGTACTTCCATCTGATTGTTAGCCTACACAAGAGTAAAATGAGAGGTTATTCTTCTTCTTTTACAAGTGGGTTCTAAAATAATTAATTACACATAATTAAATAACGAAATGTCATCATTCTTCTTTTACCTAGCTTTTCCCAAACTTACTGGGCGATGTTTCGATTTTCGATGCGTCTTGTTCTTATAGCTCACTTGTTTCTATCTAGGGCGTCCTCCCTATTCCACACCTTCTCTCTCAAATCTTCCTCTACTTATGTCTGTAACCAATACCTATTGGACCTTTTAAATTTTTCCCATACTTCTCATAGTTTCTCAATTTTCTGACTCCAAAAGTTTTCATCCCTTCTCTCACTTTACTAGTTAGATATTTCCAATTTTTTTAGGTAGGCTCGCATTGAACATGTGACCTACACATGAAAATACAGGAAATTAACTCTAACTTTCCGTTATACATCTCAAAACTGTTTTTCTCAAACCAAAATGTAACTCGTATTGTCCAAAAAAAATAAAGTAACTTCAAGACAAGTGGCCACGAACAATGTGCTCAAGTTTTGTGCGAGCTGACGTCGAACTCTCCGTTTTTTCTTATTTGAAGCGAAGTTCAGAAAGATGTAAGGCCCCCGCTGACAATGTAACAAGTTTGAAAAGCTTACGCTCAGACAATTTTGACAACGAAGCTTCCGCAGTAGTCTCAAATCTTCTGCCTACGACAAAACGTTTCATCGTCATCTCAACAGGTGTCTCTGATACTTCAGGCACCCCACACTCAAAACTCAATCCTTCAAGGGGGGACATGTTGGAAACGAACACAATAATGAGTCTTGTCAGAGCTCCCACTTAAAATTATCTTCACTCTATCTAAAATCACGGCCATCTAAGAAACCGTAATAACTCTAACCAAGTTACTCATGCACTCATGCTTCACCTGTAAATGGAATATTACTATTTTAATCTACAATTTCTCTCACACCTATGAGCTTTGCCATTTGCTATACTATGAAACAGAAGAGAAGACGAATATATTATGGTCAGTTCAGTCGGACAAGAAACAATTACTTTGAACCTCAACTGGGTTCTAGTTGAAACATCAGATAGATGTTCACAAAGACTTCTGATAGCAAAATTTGTGAACAAAGGATACAGTAGACAAAGAGAGTCTATCGACTAGACTAGGCTATAGATGTTTTGGAAAGATAATGCAACAGACATTACACCAAAGGTAAAACACTTCTCACTGAGGCTATCTTCTCTCCCTCCTTGTTCTCCTCATCAGCTCCAGCAATAATGAGCTCCTGTGTACACGAGATGTGTTAACGCACCAGCGACCCCCCACCCCCCAGCTCCTCGGTTCTGTTTAATTAAAGCGACACCATTGTGGAGGAAATGACAAGTGTTGTGGGAAGTTTGAAGGACAAAGTGGACACTTGGACAGCAAGGAACAAGAGGGATTAACCCTGTGAAAATGGACACGGATAAATTGAACTAAAAGGACCTGTTTTACTACGCACACTTTATTCGTCAACGCGACAAATTTCAAATTCCGCGACGAAATAATACTGATTTTAAATCCGGGAAATCTGAAAAAGCTCGAAATACCCAATTAACTGGCTTATTATTTTTAATAGGTACCACAGAATACGGCGTGTAAGGGTTTCCATGAAAAGTTGTTATGTCCTCTGACTTTACAATACAAAATATAACGATCATCGATCTACTTTTTCATCTAATTTAGGAGTCCGATATAACCATTTCATACCTAATAAAAATGATACAGTTAAGGTGCGTTACATGATTAAAAAACACACATTTGTACATATTTCCTCTACTGCAGCATAGAGATAGTCGCAAATTAAAAAGAGCGAATGGGCGGCTAATGGAATGTGCACTGAGTTATCCATATGAAGACAACTCGGTGTTGAGGTTAAGATAAAAGAGAATGTCAAATTACAAAGAAGACTTTCCAAGAGGAGTTGAAACATTGTCAAGGAAGTAGAAAGTTCACTGATCTGTAGTTTATTGACAATAACTCAACATTTTTATGTATACATATAAAAAATATCAAAAAATAACACGAATAAGGGTTTGATCCTACATATTCGTATTTTTGTGAATCCGAGACATATTGGACCGCTAACAAAAAACTGCTTGGGTATTAAATATGTAGTTCAGATCTTTTCTTTTCAAATAGAAAGGATATGACCATGGCAGTTGAAAGCGACGTTAAACCCCACTTCAAAAAAAAAAAAAAAAAAAAAAAAAAGACATTCAAAAACATGAAAAATTTCACATATCCACTCATTGTATAGTAGAAAAGAAACATATTATGGAAATGAAAGGAATGATTGAAGGGCAAGTGCTGAAAAAAGAGAGTTGCACTTTGAAGGAGAAGTTTTGAAATGCTGAAGGAGTAGTATTAAGATGCTGAAGCAAAGCACAAAAGAAAAGCATACTGCACACTGCCGTACGAAAAGCATCTTAGTGTTGCGATAAGAATAAGTATGACCCATGTTGCTTCGGAGAGAGCAATGTTTCTGGAAATGTAAATTATTTCATCATATGTTTTATCTGAACATGAAATTCAAACATTACTTGCTTATGCTACAGCTCATGTGCTTATATTTTTTGCACTAACTAATGCAATGAGAGCACGTACCTAATATTTGATCAATCAAGGATTTATTTTTTAAAGATGACAAAAAAAAAGACGATTAACGTTTTTAAGAAATGTTTGTAGAAAAAGAGAGAAACAAACTAAAACTCCTCATGAAGAAAAAAAGCCCTCATGATAGTTTGCTTTAACAATAAACTAATGCTTCCTAGCCCATCTAGATATCATCAAAATATTAGTAGCTAACAACAATAACCAAATATGAGTAAATATCAAATCAAATGGTAATAATTTCAAACTATTGAAAATCAGTCTTCTTGGCAAACAGAAGATCTGCTAGTGATAAAATTATCGTCAATTTCACAAAGAATACACAAAAAATTCGCATCGTTGTACGAAACAAAGAATTCATCGTCAATCTGAAATGTCACATTTACCACCCCTGTCATATCGAGTATCCAGATCCAGATTGATTTCTCTCATGGGAAACGACATGCTGAAAGACTCAACGCTCCAGCATACCCCATGCAACACTCAGCAAACCTTTACACAAAAAGGATTTTCCTAATCCCACCAAAACCCATGTTGAAAAATTTGTACTCTTGTGCTTTCTCTCTTGCCAAGTAAGATGGAGGAAGCTTGGCAAGTAGTAACTATTTTAATATTTGAGAGAGGGAAAAGAAAATGAAGAGAGATTAGGAATTTTATTAGGTTTAGTGGGAGTAAAATAACTTAAAATTAGTTTGGTGGTGACATAATTAAAAAAGTTAAGAATAAGCTTAGAAATGAACAACAGTAGCAATTTAAAAGTTTCACTCAGATGTTCACTTCGGAAATAGAGACCGATTAGTGATGTTTAACATTTCATTCGCCGCCACAGAACTAGGCGACCTGCACCTAGTTCGATAAGACGTGTGTATATGAGCATCTAAGTTTTCTGCTTGTCTCATGAAGAAAAATGGTTGAGTCTCTTATTTTCCCCCACTTTGATTATTGTGATGTGGTTTATGGAAGTCTGAGCGGGGAATTGGGACAAAGCCTACAAACGGCCCAAAATGCATGTGTGCGGTTTGTGTGTGGTCTGAGAAAATTTGACCACCTATCACAATCCTACTCTCAACTGAAATGGTTGAAATTAGACAAGAGAAGAGACACACATGCTCTGATGTTACTTTTCAAAGTATTAAACACATCTAAACCACAATACTTGTGTGAAATATTTATGTATCTTTTCGAGTCAGGGCAGTACTCTACTCGGTCTCAAGATACAAGAGTACTTGAAATCCCGATGCACAGAACGTTGGCGTACTCCAACTCATTTCATGTTAGAGCAGTACGATTGTGGAACAATTTACCTTTAGAGATCAGAACTGCAGCAAGTCAGATCGGTTTCAAAGCTCTTGTTGCGGAAAATTATAAACAATTTTTGTAAGATATTTTCTATATTTTATTTATTTATTATTATTATTATTTTTTTATTATTATTATTATTATTTTTATTTTTTTTTCTCTTCTTCTTCTTTGCTGGCTTTATCGCCAGCAAATAAATGGTTGGGTGGAAGAGCTCACTTCAGTGAGAATCCTGCCATAAAAAAAGAAAGCCTATAAAAAAAAAAAAAAAAAAATGTCAACTTCCGGATCAAAGGTAGGCCAAAAAACAAAGAATATGATAAATTGCTAATCAATAAGTTACAAGGAATTCGTCCAACACGTCAGAAAGGTCTTGTGCCTTGTTACATTCAGGTTTTCATTTAATTTTCCATTCCCAATTTCATTGAATGTCCATCTTGCACATGTTACGAAATCAAGTTATTTGTGAAAGGCACTTATCTTGCTTGTTGGCCACCCACTTGTACTCTCAAACTTTTCCTAACAATGCATCCTTTGCTTCCTCCGTAACATTGGCTTCATTAAAAGCTGACCATAAACCATATGCATGAGTTCTTTAGTAGGGACAGAGGAGTTAGTAATAATTGCTTAAATTTTGATGAAAATCTTACGGTTACAGCAGAATTATCCTCTTATGATGTGACAGTCGTGATTGTATTCGGTCCTCCCCCTGTTTCAGCGCTTTCTGCTCTCATAGATACTGATGTGGGACACGGACATATAAGTTTAATAACAAGTATATAGATAGTCAAAAAGATAAAAATGATTTTATGTTGTATTGGTATACCTATGCACATTGCATGCGCAGGAAGTTGCACAAACAACTCGTCATATTCAGACGCGCTACCGAAGAAACAAGGGAAGAAAAATAAACCTGAATACTTCGTGTGATGTTCCGAACAATCAGTACTTTTGTTTTCCGTTTGGAACGAGATTTTTCTGCTCAAGTAGATATCAAGAGTATGGAAGATGTTTCCGATATAATACATTTTCATTTTTAATATTTGTAACTGGAAGTTCATTTTTTAGAAAGCTTGGTAATATTATTTTCGCCAGTGAAAAGAATACATCCTTTCGTACAATATTCCGGAGCAGTGTTTGGTAGTAATTTGAACTCTGAAAGTTCTCACCTAAGTTCTTATACATGTAGAACTCTATGGTAGTTATTGTTATCGTCTCCATGTACTACAATGTACATATTACGTATAATATGCTACTGTTCGAGTTTACTAATTTTAAGTTAGATTTCATGTGCCACAACCAAGCAACCTCAAACATGAAATTCAACAATGCCGACCCCAAGTAGGATTGGGAAAAACCAAAGTGATAGAAGAAGTTAAGTTAGATTTCATTTTACATTCATTAAGATTAGGAAGGATCATTTTCGATTTTTTTGTTTGTGTTCTGGGCATGATTTCAAGTAGCTTTCTAATAAAGTAGAGCGGATATCCAATCCAATATGATGAATACATCCGTTCTTATATATGTACATGCTTCATTTATTCTACACATAATTTTGTTTGGGAGTTTTTCTGATCTACAGACCTCACAGTATTTGCTCCTAATTTTCCTCCTTTGTTCAGAATTGGAATTGAATTTCGTTTCAACATCACAATCCCAAGTAATACGAGATTTTCTTTGCAGCTTCTAGAGAACTTTGTTTAATGTTACATTCTTGTTCGGAACATAATATTACGGAATCTAGCACTTTTCCGAAGGAATATAGTAATGGGCCTATGTCCCTGAGCCGTATTTTTCTTCTGAAAATTGGATACATTCGCGTATTTCAGTGAAGACTGAATTTGACGAGATGACGAAAAAAGCATTTGAGAAAGTTTAAATTTTCTTTTGGTGTGGAGTTGTAGACTATCAGGAATACTGGGACAATCCAATCTAAATCCAATGCGTCTGTGCTTTTTTATCAGAATCAACTTATCTTTGTTCTATTTATCATTTAAGAAAAATTGCATGAATGCAAAAACAAAAGCGCAACCCATTAGCTAATTGACTAAAACACACTATGACATACATTTTCTAACATAATCGTGCGAGATTAACCCTTCATAACTTCCAAAATGACAAATACTCTTGTACGAATAGTACCTAGATCCCTGAGTGTTAATGGAAACAGCTAAAACAAAAATTATTAATATGAATAATAAACGACATAAATATTTTTGAAATGCCAGAGAGCAATCTAATGCCCCCTAGTGTATGATCTACGAGCATTATCTCATTCATAATTAAAACAAAAATCTTATGAAGGGTTGAAAGAAGATGACAACCATTTGCTGTCTAAAAAATGAAGTTTTAATGTTATCTATCATCTATAATGTTCAAAGATAGAAAGTCTTGTAAACAATTCTTCCTCGTCCATTTCTTTTCTTTGTTCCTTTGTTTCTGTCTTACTGATCTTTGTTCAATCCACCCGCATCAAGAGAATCGCTGTAAAATCAGTGAGCTTTGAATTGTAAAAATATTTTCGACGCAAGTTCACTTACTTATTACTTTCCTTATCCTATAGAAAGGAAAGTAATGGAATCACCCAAAATTTTCGATAGTCAGTTTTCAATCCTAAAACACGTTTAGGGTACCCAGAGTCTAAATCCAAAGTTTCAGCCATTGGTGCGTGTGTCTGTCTCACTGTACAGAAGTCAAAAATATAAAAGAGGACGCAGCACGAAACTTTCGAAAAAAAAATCGGTGGAGTTGAGTTACCGTTGAGTCACCAGCGGCAGAGTTTGGCTTATTTTCGGGGGATAAGGAAAGTAGTCGTGTGGTGTCCAAATTTTTTTCAGTTTTGCTATCTATCATTGTCTTTGTACATCATAAACAATGCGGACTTATACAGTAGATAAATAGCATTTATAGGTTTTAGAGAACGTTAGTCGTTTTTCTGTGAAATTATAATACTTAACGGAAATACATAGTTTTAAACCCGCACATTGCTCAGCTACAGTGAGAGCGTTCACTACTAAAGTGAATATGCTCAATATGAACCGGTTAAATAAATGCTCAGAGGTTTATAGAAATGAGAGAACACATATATATAAAAAAGTAACTGATTTACCAAGTTTACCAAAAGCACCCAAAAAAGTAGAAAATACCCTGGGAAACTTCAATTGCAGATGCACTGAAACTAAACTTCACCCGACACGCTTTTAGATAAATGTGACTTAAACTTCCTTTGCGATGTACATAACTTTTTAAAAACAATTTAAGACAATTTACAAGAAAATTTCAGAATGCAGATCTCTTAATGAACATCTTAAGATAGTAATAATTGCAATGACTTTTGTGGACTTTTGCCAAATCTGCAAAATGTTCTTCTTCGATGCAAAGTTTTAGAGCATCCTTGAGTTGCACTTTATAATCTATCTAACCATTTTTCCGAATTCAACTTACAATGTACTTTTTTAGGTATTCAACACTCAAACCGCATACGCAGTATTATAAAGAAAATTCGCTTTCTGCTAAAAATTACCTAATTCACAACTCAATTTTTCTCAGCAATTAATTTATGGGGTCTATCCCCGACGACAGCAAGATGGACGAAGTTTTTTATTTAAAAAAAAAATATATATATGTATATGTATGTATATTTTGAGCTCTCTAAGATGAAAAAAAAAAAAAGATTTATAGATAGACAGCAAAAACACGCTTTTAAGAACTTAAAACAGCGTCGGTGGCGCGTTGGATGCATAGGTTCACGACTTCGGTGATCCCCGAAGTCAAGCAACTTCTAACAAGGTGAAGACTTCGTGAGGTTAAAGTGAGTAGCAGGTTTGTGAGTTTCTTGCAAATGGTGGGTAACACTCCCGTCGTGATATGACCATGCAGTTGAAAGCGACGTAAAAACAAGAAGAAAAAAAACATTGATATTAAATTTATAAAATTAATATATCTACCTAGTACCTACCTAAAAAGTATCTTGAATAGCGAATGTTATGACACTCTGATATTATTAAGAGACGTGACAAAGAAACAAACTTCAGAGGAAAATGGAAAAGTAGGTTGTTTTCACACTTTCGATGAAGATGAAAAGATTCAAGCGGAAAGCATAAAGCAGAACAAGAGAATATCAGAGACAGAAAGTGAGGCATATCAGACAAGTAAGCTTTACAATATTAAACATAAAATTCAATTAAACTTGTTTTATTTTTTTTATGCGCTCGTGTAAATAAAATCAAAAAGATGTTTCGACGTAGAGAGAGAGAGCTATGGTGCGAGGGAATAGGATTACAGGACGAACCAAGGAAGAATAGAAAAGAATACGATACAGGGAAGAAACTGGAAGAGAGAAAAAAATACCTATAAGAGCGGACAGGAGAACAAAAGATAACGTAAAAGGAAGTAGCGGAACTAAATAGGGGAAAGAAAATAAGAGAAGGTGATAGGAGGGAAGATACTTTAAGTGCATCAACAACAACATACGTCATCTGGCCACATAGATTAGAAAGACTTCATGTACCTACCACATACGTATGTAAAAGGAGCAGTACATATACACTTAGTCCAGCTTTCTCCATATCGCCTTGCTCAATTCTATAGCTATAGTCCAAAGTCTAAACAAAGCCCTGGTGCGACGTCCATTGTATCAGGATGGAGACCAAGGAATGAGGAGAGCGGAGCATATCGGATGAATTGAAAACAGGAATAATGAGAGTGATAGAAGAGGAGATAAACCAGGAGAAAGAGAACGTGCAGAATAATAGGAGGTAATGAGAGGAAAATATAAGTGAGAGGTTCCACATGGAGGATTTCCATGTAAGCCTCTCTCTCTCTGTTTTTGTATTATCTTGAAAAGAATTGAATAAGAGCTCTAGGAATTATATTTTTTGCAGAAGAAGAGGATCCTTGAATACGTTTAAGCTATTCTATTATTAAATTCTTCACAGTTAATGTTTGCATGAGAGTAAATCATTCTGTTAGTTTGGTGAGTTGCTTTCAAGACTATCATGTTTATTGATACCAAATTTATGTTGACGCTAGTGCTGGAGGACTAAATTCAAGACCTAGATATGCAGGGGTTTTCGTAGTATTTCATTTAAAAATCACCCATTTTATCGAGAATTATTTAGAAAAACAATGGGGCACTTCCGAATAGAGTTTAAAACTTCAAATTTATCTTTTGTAAGCTAAATTAAGGACGAAGGATACGAGTACATGACAAAAACTGTACACTTTTCACTCAAAGCGCCTTGATATAATATTCTTGTGCTTGGAGTCTTTGTAGTTCCTAAGATTCTGATAAAAAAATCGAGGAGTATCATCTAAAACAGCCCTCCGCTGACGATTGTAGAGATATTTGAATTGAAAATAAGCATTTAATTAATTTATCCAATGTCTCATTAAGAATCAAGTTCCAGAGATTGAAATGTATGGCAATAGTGTGTTTTTTTTTGTAATGACTTCATGAGACTAGGATTTGATCCTCATTGAATAATTAAGTAGTAGTAGGTTCTACGTATAATATATTTTTGTGAAAATATCACTCTTTTGAAGCAGTACATTTTATGAGCACATCATCCTTGGCTTCAATAGTGCACGCCATTCATAGCTTTTTGATATTTGGGCACTCATATTTCAGTCCATTACCATTGTAATTTCTTTTGATTGAAATATAAACAGCTGAAAATTAAATTTTATGTAAATAATAATTAAAGCACGTGTTTCATATGCTATAACACGATCAAAGTACGAAATATTTCATCAAAGCCATACTTGTGCAAATCCAATAGATGTTGTTTGCACGGCGGATATGATATCAATGTAAACAGGACGAACTCATTATAAAATAATACAGAGCAAAACATACACCTGATGAATAATGAATGCAGTGGGAAATAGTGAAATGGAAAAACTCAAATCAAAGCGATATAGAAAATTGAATTTGAAGCTTTTGACGGGTATCAATGTTTGCAGGTAGCTCATTACCTATGCATGCAATGAGGTTTCTTTTTGAACTTTCGGATAGCAAACGCTACGAGGAACTACATTCGGAATAGATACCGACGAACCTTTGATCATGCGGTTGTATCATATTACACAGTTGTACCTTGGGCACGAACGTCGAGCGTACATGAAAGTGTAGATGTGAGGGCTTGAAATTGAGGTTTGATTAGATGCCCTATGGAAATGTCGAGTAGTCCTATCCATGGTGATTTCAATTTTTTATGCAACTTCAAAGACAAAACGCCTCGTATACGAAACGTAGAGAGAGAAAGAGAGCGACTTAGTAAAAATAAAATATTATGAACTTTGTGCAGTGCATGTTGGACAGGCAATGTTTGATGATTCAAAGCGGTTATTGATAAACTCACGTTCAATATTTTTCTAAGAAAATTTAGGAGCAGAACTAGAAATATAGCAGCCGTACAGGCTACAATATAAGAGCGACCTTGGCTCAAAATAACCACAGAAACAAACACTCAATAAATACTAGGTTTCTTTACCTTCCAAATTGAGGTCCCACACTGCTCGAGTCATGGGCGGAACTTGCTGAAATGTCCTTGTCAGGTATTACGCCATTCTCCAGCCCCAAGGGCCCACCGCAGTTCACTGGAACAAAAGAAGAACAAATACTGTCAACTTCGGGCAAAATGTTCATTTTACATTTCATTTATGATAAAAGATATATACATATTTAATAAGGCATGCACATTATTGCACATACTGGTACATAATATGTAGATATAGGTATACCTGGAGGAGATAATAAATTAAGCATATAAAAAGTGCAAGGTTATGGGGATAGGGGGGTATTCATCAATACAATGCAACTTATCTCAACTCTGTCTGTGAACCCTTTACTTCTCTGAAAAAAGGAAAGAATCTTTGAATTCGAGGACAGGTTGTATTGGGCTGATGAATTCAAGGACAGGTTCTATTAGGCTGATGAATTCAAGGCCAGGTTCTATTGGGCTGATGAATTCAAGGACAGGTTCTATTCGGCTGATGAATTTGAGGAGATAACACATTACCTTTTAAAGTTTCCAAACATCTTGAACAAGAAATTCCTGAATGCAGTTCGAGACGAGATGGCTTGATTCATTCCTTTTGTAAGAAAGGCACTAAGTAACTTTAGTTTTGTAACATTCGTTAGGCTCAGACAGCGAAGTGGTAAAATATCTTTATTATTATTATTCATCTCATGTGATGCTTTGAAATGGAGCATTACTTCAGTCGTTTTCTTTGACATTTTCTTATGTAAATAGCCAAGTACACCTAGATTTCTTTGTCCCCTAGCGAGCTATCATTTGTAGCGAACGGTTCGGAGTAGGATCAGTAAATCAAAAGATGAGTAGAGCAGATTACCTATTTATAAACCTCTGCTGGTGTATGTAGGTGTTAGAAATAATTAGAATGACTTAGCCGCAGGGACAATTCTAAACTTCTTTTACCATTACCAAACACTATTAACTATTCGTCCGAGGCATCTACCTACGATACCATTCGCTGATATTTCTTTACACTAACTAATCAGTTTCTGATTGGTTTTCTTGTGAATATTGGTTTCGCTTTTAATAACTGTTATCTTAAAAGTATACGATAACGACTATAGGTGTGAACAAACATACGACCTTTCGGCACTCTCTGACTAACAGATCTGTTTGTGCAATTAATCATTATCTGTTATCTGACAACAAGAATAGTTATTTTTAAGCACCACATCTACTTACCTACGATTTATATATAATTCTATCTATTTGAGTAGTTCATTCCACTTTCTCTTAATCTATTTCATTTCTAGAATTATTTTATCTATCTCCCATCTCGATTCCATAATTTTTGTTTCAGCACTGCTATACATCAGACATACGAGTATTTCACGTCTCTTAAGTGTCAGTGGGTCAATATCATGGAAATGTAAAATAAGACATCTCTAATATTTAAAAATAATAACTCATGTTTTTTTTAAACAATATGCTTGAACTTTATTAGAATGATAATAGGAACTTAAAATCAAAATGGAAACAAATCAAACATTATTTTTCACGATAATATGGCTAAATTTCAAAAAGTGTGTGTCCACGGAGTTGACATATGTCCACGGAGTTGAAAACATATTGCTTCTCCTAGTTTTTCCTTGAAATAACAACGTTAAAATAATAATAATTTTATTATTTTTAAAGAATTTAACGAAAGAAAGAAACTTTACACCTGTCAAAAAAAAAAAAAAAAAAAAAAACCTTAAACATCTTCTGGGTTTAGTTTAGATTTCGAGTAAACCCAAAAATATCTGAGTTCAGTTATGATTGATTATACTCAATAAAGCATATGTATCTTCAGGGTCCGAGTCAACCAGACTTTCTGTTGAGGAAGAGGATGTGCCACTATAAACATCAGCATACTTGAGAGATTTGACAGAGGATTGAGGAGCCGGTTTCTTTTCTTGTTGAGATTTATCTGAAAAATAAGAAGCTAAGGAACTACATACTACAAACATGTTACAAATGTTATTCTACCTTTTATGGGGTTTCTTTCGCCAACACAACTTAAAATGATGCTCTTAAGGTTCGGTGACAGAAAATTCCTACGGAATTAACCATGCCTAGTGGACACCAAAATAGAAGGTATTAATACGTATTCTTAATTTTAATTTTTTATAAAGGATACATCTTCCAAGTTTCAATGGAATTTCACCAATCCCATAATGTAGACATTTCTTTGATGAGCACTGTCCGCAGCTTAACTTTCTTGCTTGCAAGTAACTTTTTGATTTATCCCATACAATTTCATGTACTTGAAGTGTTCCTTTGAATGTAACAAGAGGCTGAATTAGGAAATCGTCCATTTTCCTAACATCTCTTCCTTCAATTTCCCACATTCGAACTTTTGGACAATTTTCTGAGAGTAGTTCGAACAGAATTCTATGGTTTGGTATATCCTGTCCCCTTCCAACCAGAGCATCTGCCGTCCTCTTAAGGTAGCCGCCAACTCCGTCAGGAGCCCCCTTCCCGTGACCACTTTCACTATAATGCCAGTGTATTTGTTTTGCTGGAAACAATGTTGATACATAACATCCCAATAGTTGAAACATTGATTTATTTTTATATTGGGTCGACGGTCCATCGCTCAAAACATGCAGAGTGTCGAAGTTTGTCAATTCTTGGGCGTATTTAAGAACAGGTTTTAAGTGACATGATATGGCTGCAGGGTCGTGCCTGAGACAATCACTAATTGTTGCACACGATATAGGTACTATTTCTTGTGTCTCAAGTGATCTGTAGTACAAAACAGAAGTGTGTATAGTCACTTGGGGCTTCGAACCTCCAAAATGTGCTGACTGTATTTCTTGTCCATACTTGCATTGATAATTTTCTGAAAAATCAATGTGAAGTAATAATTCGTTTGGTTTTAAATTCTTTTTCAGGTTTCCGATGAACATGTGCTGGTGTCTTATATTTAAAACATGTTTCATAAATTGGGGCAAAGAGTCTTTAATTTTCTGTACAAGTTCTTCTTTGGAGCATTCCAATATTTTTTTAATTGTTTTCTGACTCATTTTCTCGATACCTTTGATTGTTTGTGGCTGCTTTTCTGTTACCCACATTTCGTATGATGTTCTTTCTTTCAAGTTAGTTTTATTCAAAACGGTTAAACTTTTCTTCTTACACAATTCACATACTCTTTGCAAACAGTCTTCTTGTATATCAGTGCAGCATACAGTTTTCAAAACAGTAGAGGCAGAATGTTCAACTATTAAATTCAATTTCTTTGCTTTCTTCACTAATAAACTGAAATTCTCATGAATTTTACACATACATGTTTGTCTTTTATCAAAGTTTGGTTGGACAACCCAAAACGGCCGCAAACGACAAAAACTAGTGTAGCTCAAGTTTTTGTATTCAATGTTTTTCTTATAAAATATTACATGAAGGTTCTTGAGACTGTCCACTAATAATCTTTTTTGTTTTTTCACTTTTTTCCTAGTAATCGTGTCTTTTATGCCTGGGGAAATCTGGCTGCACTCATCACTTTCCAGAAAGTGTCTGACATCTTTACGTGCTTTCAGCATTTTTTCTTCAATCATCTTTCTTTTTGAATGACTCTTTATACTTCCTCTCACGGAGGTCATGGTTCCTATTTTGTTTTTTAATCTGTAGTTATTAATTATGTCACCCGTAACTGAATCAACAACGTTTTTCTTCGCTTTTCTGGTCTTCTTGGATTTATAATTTTCTTTGATTTGCAAAGTCAAGGCTTCTCCAAATAAAAGTTTCCGTTTTATTTGTACAGGATCTTTCATAATTTGTTTTACATTTCTTCTGGGTGAATTTGTATTAGTACATTCAGGATTGGTCCTCTGCAACCTCTTCTTGTATCTCTCCATTTTCCTTTTCATTGATTGATATTTTTCTTCAAGTTTGCTCAATTTTCTTTTCAGTTCTTCTCTATTTCTTTTCGCTTTCTTTTTTCCGCTTTCTACTCTACTAAACTTGGAACTTGAAGTTGTTTGAGCCTCATTTGTAGGTGGATCATCCTCTGTTTCACTTTCAGGTGGGGCGTTGGTCTTCAGGAAATTTTGATTTGTAACCTCCTGATTTTTCCTCTCTCTACATTTCTTAGCACTTTCTCTCCACGTCTTCCTAGTTTGCTTTTGTTGTCTTCGGCTTTGCTGGCCAATTTGTACAATTTTGCCGCGAGCTTTTCTGTTACGATACCTTTTTCTTTCTATTTCTTTGGCTTCTTCATACTTTTGTGGATTTTCTTTTAATTTTTCTCTGGCCCTTCTCATGCTTAGTTTTTTCTGTTCTCTTCTCTTTCTTAGCTGGGCATCGCTGGTCCTTTTCTTGTTTGCCATATTGAACTGTATGATCAATAAGGTTAACCTGAAAAGTCATGTTCAAAAGGTATCAGGTAGGTCTGTGTCTATTTATATAATCTAGTAACTACTAAACCTTGTGTATAAATATGTTTTTTTCTTCTTAAAATTAAAAGAAAATCATGTTTCACTGAAACACCCTGTATTAGGCACTAAAGTCGCTGAACAGTTCAACTCCATGGACTAAAATCAACTCCGTGGACCAGTCATGTCCATGGAGTTGATGTCCATGGAGTTGACGAATCGACACTAACCTCTCTTTTTAAGTTTGTTCAAATAAACAGAATTTTAATTTAAAATAAAAAGTACTTACTTGCACAAAGAACAACTCTACTTGCATAAAACCAACTCACAATTCACTTTAATTTCTAGAAATATTATGGTCACAAAGTTGACGCAGTCACCTCTAAAACTTCCTTATCAAAGAACAATTGGCTGGCTACTGAATTTTTACGTTGTGATATGAAATCAACGAATGCGGAGATCAACTTTGCTTGATTCAATCTTTCTTCTTGAAAATACGGGTACTCTTTTATGATGTACACTTTCCTTTTTATTTCTATTTTAGAGTCTGTCCATGGAGTTGATGCTTCTCTTGGGGACTACGCTGAAATAATCCTAATAATTATAATAAAAAACTTTTGAGGAATTGAGAAAATACTAACTACAAAATCAGTACATTAGCTGATATTTCATGATGTAATTAGATCATAACTGCTAAAGGATTTAAATAAATTAAACATTGAATGTTGCTTTTTGTGGTTGGGGACGTCCACGGAGTTGATTTTTACGATACTATTTTCTCATTTAAATAGTTTTCAAAACATAAAAATAAAAATTTGACCATGAATTTAGTTAGTTTAAACATCATAAATATAAGAAATGATTTTAAATTATTCACATTGAACGAGAAAATGCTTCTTTCTTCTTTGGGACACAAAATTTGACGTTTCTGTGATATTGACCCAGTACCAGCCTTTGAATATCATGTTTTTGAAATTTACTATTGGTTGAATTTCTTTCAACCTCACCACCAAGATTTCATTCAACCCCTCTATAATTAATTATCAATCAAACTTTAATTAAAATAAATAAAACGAGTTTTTTGTTCATAACTGTCGTGATATCACAACTACTCAAACTCGGTTTACTAAATATTTGTTTAACATGGAACTTGATCCACCAACCTCCGAGGTCGGTGAGGTCGCTATATAAATATAAACTATATAAACAAGACAACGTAAGACAAAACATACATACAAGAAAATCAAATAAAGTTAGATGAGGACTTTCTCCACCACCTTCCACCTTGTTTAACCTATTTTCTAATGAAAAAATAAAACTCCAGCACAACTCAGCAGTGTAATAAAACAACGAAGAAGAGAACAGCTGAGTAGCAATTTAACAAACCCTTGAAAACATGTATACAGGAAATGCAGAGGAAGGTGAAAATTTGATGAAGAAACAAAGAGACGACAAAAAGTGTCTCCCAGTAAACTTTCATAATGGATGGACAAAAGTGCAAAAATGTTGTTTTTTATCGAAGTAAGCCGATTGCAGACCACATTATTTTGAAACAATTTCCACGGTAGGTGAGTAACACAACCGAAGAATCCTTTATAGGTACTTTCGTCTGAAACGTTTGGTGATGGTGACTGAAGCAAAGGAATTTTGGTCCACAGTAAGTAGATTCTGCTAGACTGTTTGTCACAATTGTCACATCAATACTTTCCATATTGTCATTTAGTACTTTTCCTTATATTTATTATTTTAGAAATATTATGTCATAAGATTATTTACTTGTACATTTATACCTATATCTTATTCATAGACGAGAGTACAACAATTATATATTCATAATATGAGACTAGGATTCATTGTCATCTGAACTAATTCAAGTCACAAGATTATGACTATGAATTAGTCCAGATGACAATGAATTCTAGTCTCATATTATGAATGTATAGTAAAATTGTTACATATTGGATGTCAAACCCCGCCCTTTGGGTAGGACATAACTTCAACTTCATTCTCTTTTTTTTCCTTGTTTATTTGCTTAATCTTTTTGTTTTTCTTTATATTTCATTGTATTCTACTGTATGTATTTTTTGTTCTACCTAATAAAGCTTTCTATAATAATAATAATACAAAACAAAGTGTAACCGATAAGGTTTTATCAGAAGCTTGCAAGGTCTCGCCAAGTCCACCCCTGACGCAGCTACTCGTGACAGCACTGAGCTCCTAGGGGACCTCACGTCCATGAGAGATCACAACATGCTGCTGATTGCTGATTCTGCGAATAAGAGAACTGTGCTATCTATTCTTTTATCCATACTGTGTCCTGTTCCTTCTTAGCTTTTCATACCAATTCTTCTTCAACATTAAATTTAATAATATACTCGTACTCTCTGTAGGAAATCTTAATTGCAACTTTACTGTTGCTCGATAAGGTTTATCAAATAATACAATGGATGAAACAACTTTTGCAGATGATGCACCAATTCACCAGTTGATTCATCGCTGAGTACCGAACCCTCCAAGAATTTGAAGACATCTCTACTGGAGATATGGACACATTTGTTATTTCTGAGAATTAAAACCTTTAATTTCTAAATTATTATACAAATTAATAATTTCCTCAATTCTCAAGCAGCTGGGTAAGGTGCCCATACTGAGACTTTATATCTTCTTACACAATAAACAAGCATCTTGTTTATTTTGGAGCGCCATAATTTTGTCTGTTCCGGTGATCACTATCAGCGGTACAAGATAGCGTATTTTATTTCCTCTCAATACATACATACATATGGGAAGTTCGTATGATAATAAAAATAATTCAAGCAGACCGTAAGTATTGATTTTCCTTGTACATGTATAATTCATTCACGAGTACATGATTCTTGCTAGAAGTTAAGGTTTTGTTCAAATTATTAGTAAGATGTTCGAAAATTGTTTTCGTGAAAGTTAATACCGTTCTGAAGTTTACGTCAAGGAGTTGATATCTTCTTCATCCGTTTTCGGTTTTGTCTGAAACGGAAGAGCCTTGTGGTTATCCTCAAGACAAAATAATCTTCCATTCAAAAACTTTGGAGAACTTTATTATCACGACGCGCTACACGTTTCCAAGTCCTGACTTTCATTTCAAAATGTTGTGGCTGGAAAGAGACCCGACGTATTTTTTAGACTTAAAGTCGCTGAGCGTATGACATCGACCACAGCCACAGAACAAGAAACTCTCAAGAATGAAATGGAAGAGAACAGAAATTCACTTTCACAGAGTAATCGGATCAAGTACTCGAGTGAAAACACAAAGAGCAGACGAACTTGTATTTACGTTTGATATTCTCTCGTTATTTCACGTTTGCCCTGCAAACAATGAGGAGTGGTGCAATATGCTGTGCTCTCTTCACAATCAGATGTCTAGTATAAGCTCCTATTTGGACATGAAGAACATCAAGCTTCTGTAACAAAATGGTGGGCGGCTGTCTACTTTCACTTGGACAAAACAATAAGCAAATGGGAAAAACCAACCTGTAGAAAAACCATAGAAATGTCACCTAATTTATGTTTGACTGTTTTAAAACTGACATCATGAGTTCCAAAGATTGCCTGTTAAGAAGGATTCTCAAGACATTTACTTTCTTTGAAATAATTTCAACACACATTCACCACTATCGCAGTCATAAAGTTCTCGAATGATCACTCCGGATGCCACCAACACCTGTATGCTTGGAAAGTAAAGCAAGTGCTTGCGGTAATATGATATGTTTGTCCCACCACCGAACGCATGCAAATCTTCCTCATTAGTGTCCAGCTTGAAGCAGAATCCGGTAATTTCCAACACCAAGCACCCACATCTCTGGCTGAGAGCTGGCCAGGATGACATTAAAACAAAACCACCTCTCGCCAAGGAGTAGTTCTAGCAAAGATGAAGCCTGCAGATTAAGCGATGTACAATCTGCTACAGTATGCAGTAATATTATGCTAATTTTATGAATTCGACTTTTGCCTGTTATTTCTTTATCAGATTAAATTATCATCTAATTATTAGTGTGCTTGGTGATCACCAGTGACCAGGGATATGCTAATAGTAATGTGTGGCTCAGCTTGTTAGCCAGTAAGTGAAGAGTTCTGGTAAGGGTCAGCTGGAGATCCAATTTTCTGTGACTAGAACAACCAAGCACCGAGCCCAGATATTTTCACATGTTCATCGTTTTAAAACGGCACATATGAGCTAATAATACTGAAAATTACTTTATATTCAATCACGAAAACTAAAAAAAAGGACCACAGTTTTAGTAATATGGAGAGAAGTAATAAAAACTAGCCCAAAATTAAATTCCAAGACATACCCTGTATACTCTTCCTAATGTATTAGTACACGAGGAACCATTACAGTCACCTCTAGTAGCCATAAATTTCACCTTTTCAGAAATAAAACCCGTGTGGGTAGGTCTGGTGATCATGATTTGCCAAAATAAATTAACACAGTTCCTCTACGGCTCGCTGCCAGTTCAGTGTTCCACGCTGATACATGGTAGGTAGGCACTTACATCAATGTTCACTTTGTTTATTCAATGTTCAACATATATTACACTGGAACCAGTGCAGAAGTAAAGCATAATAGTGTTTGGTTTACAGATAGAAAGCTTGATTTAGATAATATTCCTAGCAGAGTCTATTCTAGCTTAAACATAATTTTCATTTCGAAGGTTTTGGTCCTACATACCTAACATACCGTACATATCAACGCACAAAAGACATCTTCGGAAACATTGGAGGATTGTAATATTGTGTGTATGGCTGTATGGCCCAATATTATAAATGAGTAAACTTCAATAAAGTTATTATTACATTGAATGTTTCTTACCTACTTACTAATAAAACATTCATGGATATGATAATATGAGATGTAGCTGTAGAAGCTCTAAAAAGTTTAATGATCAATTATTTTCTTTTTCAAACAAGATCTTGTCGAAAGCTTACACTACCGACGAAACACTAACTCGGAACTTACGTCTTGCATTGTAAGCGTTCCCAGAAATGTTTCCGCTCCCTGTCAGCATTTACTGGTAACAACAGTATGTAGGGAAAAAATGTTGCCTGCCTCGGGCGTCCGACACAAGCAAGGAGATCATATTTTATGCACAAGGTTAAGAACAATATTTACACAAAAGATTGTTTCAACGTACAAGGCAGGGAGGGTGGATGGTAAGGGAGGAGGGAGAGGAATATCCTGGCCCTCCAGGCGGCCGCAGTGTACGGTGAGTACCGCACGACATACAGAGTGTTCCACAGAGTGTACGGTGAGTACCGCACGACATACAGAGTGTTCCACAGAGTGTACGGTGAGTACCGCACGACATACAGAGTGATCCACAGAGTGTACGGTGAGTACCGCACGACATACATGATCCACAGAGTGTACGGTGAGTACCGCACGACATACAGAGTGATCCACAGAGTGTACGGTGAGTACCGCACGACATACAGAGTGATCCACAGAGTGTACAGTGAGTACCGCACGACATACAGAGTGATCCACAGAGTGTACGGTGAGTACCGCACGACATACAGAGTGATCCACAGAGTGTACGGTGAGTACCGCACGACATACAGAGTGATCCACAGAGTGTACGGTGAGTACCGCACGACATACAGAGTGATCCACAGAGTGTACAGTGAGTACCGCACGACATACAGAGTGATCCACAGAGTGTACGGTGAGTACCGCACGACATACAATGATCCACAGAGTGTACGGTGAGTACCGCACGACATACAGAGTGATCCACAGAGTGTACGGTGAGTACCGCACGACATACAGAGTGATCCACAGAGTGTACGGTGAGTACCGCACGACATACAGAGTGTTCCACAGAGTGTACGGTGAGTACCGCACGACATACAGAGTGATCCACAGAGTGTACGGTGAGTACCGCACGACATACAGAGTGATCCACAGAGTGTACGGTGAGTACCGCACGACATACAGAGTGATCCACAGAGTGTACAGTGAGTACCGCACGACATACAGAGTGATCCATAGAGTGTACAGTGAGTACCGCACGACATACAGAGTGATCCACAGAGTGTACGGTGAGTACCGCACGACTATACAGAGTGATCCACAGAGTGTACGGTGAGTACCGCACGACATACAGAGGTTCCACAGAGTGTACGGTGAGTACCGCACGACATACAGAGTGATCCACAGAGTGTACGGTGAGTACCGCACGACATACATTGATCCACAGAGTGTACGGTGAGTACCGCACGACATACAGATGATCCACAGAGTGTACGGTGAGTACCGCACGACATACAGAGTGATCCACAATGTACGGTGAGTACCGCACGACATACAGAGTGATCCACAGAGTGTACAGTGAGTACCGCACGACATACAGAGTGATCCACAGAGTGTACGTGAGTACCGCACGACATACATTGATCCACGGGGTCTGGAAACCAAAATTTCACCGGGATTTTACCTTCCATTGCCTGAAAGTATTATTATATTATTATTATTATGTAACTCTTTATTCGTAGGATATATGTACAAACAAGTAATTATAAAAATTAAAATACAAAATTTAAAACAGTATAAACCAGAAAAGAAAAGATCTTCTAAAATTTTCTCAAATCAGGTTCTATGTCTGTCAGCCAGGCAATCCTTCTACTCCTGGCTGTCCTTTACCTTTAGAATACACTGAAGTAGTTTATATCTATATGTCTAGATTGTCTAGGTTTCGCATTATAATTATGTCTAAAGTATTGAAGTGTTTCTGCTCTTTAATGTCAGAACTGTCAGAAGGAATTCTCTTTATTTATTAATTTTTTTGTAAGATTTCTTCTTTATAAATTTTTTGAGTCCGCGATTCTCCTGAAGGGCCAGACTTCAAAGGCTTTTGATTTTTTCCGTTGTTGTCTTAGTGAGCATTCAGGTTTCTTTTTCGTACAAAAGGATAGAAAACACAATGTCGTCTGTCCGAAGGTCGTGAAGAACTTACATCGCACTCACTCTGTATATCCCGGGCTGGTTTCTATATCGGAAGCTCAGAACAGAATGTGTCCTGAGTAATTCAACTTTGAAAGAGAGGAGAGCTTTTTTTGGTCCCTTTGTTTTGAAACTTCAGTTTTAATTAGCTTTCCTCTGGTGATTTCTGGAGAGCGGAAACTGCCGGAAAGTGAGCTTAATGGAGCATGGAATACAGAATAATATATGTACACGTCTCTGTTCTGCTTTCATTAATTAATATTCATTCAGTTCCAGGAGGTGGGCAGACGTTTCAACCATCATGCAAGGTCAACATTAAAGTTTTCGATAAAAATATGCCTCTCTTCTCTCTCTTTCTTTATTCCAAGTCCATAATTTTCATAGGCCATCTATTTCTTCCTCACATTCTCTCTCTTTACTACTCCTCCTCCGAATCTCCCCTTACATCAATTTAAAAAATATTTTATATGTATCTACATTGCTTTCCTTTTTGTATTCTCCTACCTTTCTCCCCCTATTTTCTCTGTACTCTTCCTTCATTCTTACCCCCTTTCTCACTATCTATACATCTCTTCATTATCTATAGTCAACTTCTCGACAGAAGCATTGTCTTCAGAGAGTTCCAATAGTCCCATGGTATTCATATCTGAGAAACCAACATTTTCTTTATTTGTTGTCCTCCTCTTTACTCCTCCCGGTACAACAACAAGCACACACGAGTTGAACTTTAATATAAATTTGGCATCAAGTCAAAATCCACACACAAAGGCTATGGAAACAAACACGAAAGAGAGAGAGAGAGAAGAAAGAAGTATTACCCCTTTTCTCCCCTCCTAATTGAGCGAGGGAGGAAAATACATTGTACTTAGGTTACCAAAACATCATTACGTCACTCCCTGCTGGTGTGTGTTTTATGTCGAATGTTTTATTAGATAGGAAGAATGGGGAGGAGGGGAGGAAAGGGTTATTGGGAGGAGGAGAACGAGGAGATGATCTGGGTAATAATGAGCAGACTTTGGGTGTCATCAGACATTTACCCTCCAATATACACCGATTGGAAATGTTAGGATCCTGGGGGGGTTGTAGATAAAGGAGGGAGAGTCGGAGAGAGTCAATATTTACAATAAGTATAAACCTTTGCCCCATCCTCGACACTTGCCATGAGAAGAGGTGAGGCTGTTATCTCGTAAACTACATATTGCACAGCATTTGTTACTCAAACGTCAATATACAAATGTATATCTACATTCCTAGCAGGTATTCCTAACAATTTGTGAGTTTCAAGATAGCTGAGATACACTTTGGAAGAAAAATAGAATGCTAAAGCGCAGAACAGAATTCACAGATATTGCTTGTACTTTTTTACTCATTAGGATTTTAAAATAGTACTTAGAAAAAATATTTTAAATATCTACTTTCATTTTCTTTCTCCAACAAAGAACAAGAACTGAATTTACAAGAGGAATAAATCTTGCAAATAAGGAAATAATTTACAAAGACAAGAAATCCCATTACTAATTCCAAATTCTCTCAAGCCTCCAGATGTATCTCCATACTGATCCACACACCTTCACGTTCAATTTTAATGAACTTTTACTTCCGAGAAATTTCTAAGATTAGAAATCGGAAGTACCTATTGTGTTCGTTTTTGTAAAAAAAAAATATTTTTTTTGCTCCGATTTCAATTTTTTTCATATTTCTGGACGCTTCATAACCTATTGAGTAAATTTGGTTTTGTGTCCGTCTGTCGGTCTGTCGGTCTATTAAAACGATTCCTTGTAACGCGCAAATCTCAGAAACTACTCGACCGATTTTGATGAAATTTTGCACACATCTAGGAGACATTCTGCAGATGGTCCCATTTTAAATTTATCGAATTCATACCAGCGGTTCTGGGTGAAAGAGACCATGCGCCTGACCACTAACTTTTTACTTAAACGCTTATATCTCGTGAACGATACACTCGATTTCGATGAAATTTTGTAAGAGTATTTATATTATTGTTTTACATAGGTTATTTATATTTATTTTTAAATTGATTATAATTTGACTCTGATATTTAAGAAAATCCGAAATTTTGGACAAAAAAGTAAAAAAATAAGGACCACGACTTGCAGATACAGAATTTTTTGTGGAACTTAGAATGTAGACAGAACAATATTCTACCATATAAAACGAATTTGAAGAAAATCGGTTGAGCCGTTTTGGAGATACAAGTAATCTCTATAATTATATAAATGAGAAATATGGACGGGCTTTGTATGTCTGTGGGCAGGAATTGTTTAGGCGAAACGGTAAGAGATAGCAAAAAATTGATGGGAGACGACCCCAAGTAAAATTGCCGAAAAATACCAGGAAAACTATCAAAAGTCCGAAATTCCAAACCGTCCTTGAGTTATGACCTTCCTCAAGTATTTCCTTGAGGAAGGGTCCGATTTTAAGACAGTCTTTGCCCTAGAACTTGAAATCTATCGCGAGGACCTATATTTTTTATTATTTAATAACACATTAGACAAAATTACTTTCATTTAATTCATTTTAAGCCACATTCTCACGTACCGTTATGGAGATACAAGCAAGAATGTTCGAAATTTTGACCTTTTTTTCAGACTTTTCACGTTTTTTAACAGATTCCAGCATGGAACTTAAAATTTATCGCGAGGACCTATATTTTTTATTATTTAATAACAAATTAGACAAAACAAGCTTTCAATTAATACATTTGAGGCCACATTCTGACCTACCGTTCTTGAGATATAAGCCAGAATATTCGAAATTTCTTCCTTTCATTCAGACTTTTCACGTTTTTTAACAGATTCCAGCGCGGAACTTAAAATTTATCGCGAGGACCTATATATTTTTGATATTGTAAAACTGTCTCAGAACATCACATGCTTTTATTTGAGCCCTTTGTTGCCATATTTTGACAAACCGTTCTCGAAATATAGGCCAGTTTGCTACATTATCAATATCCGCTATGATAGATTTGGCTCGGGATTTTGAAATTTGCAGCGATGATGTTGTGTGTGTGTGTGTGTGTGTATTGGTATGTGTGTGTGTATGGTCATGTGTGTGTGTGGATGTGTGTGTGTGTGTGTGTGTGTGGTGTGTTGTGTTGTGTGTGTGTGTGTGTGTGTGTGTGTGTGTGTGTGTGTGTGTGTGTGTGTGTGTGTGTGGATGTGTTTGTGTATGGATGGGTGTGTGTGTGTCAATGTGTGTAGATGTGTGTGTGTGATTTGTGTGTGGTGTGTGTATGTGGTGTGTGGGTGTGGTGTGTGATGTTGTGATGTATGGGTGGTGTGTGTGTGATGGCTTGGCGAAGCGGGTGCAGCCCGCTAGTTTTCTATAAAATCTCAAAATTGGCACGTGTTTACAATGTGAAGCAATCACGAGGAAGTATTGTGTCCATAATTGGCAGTGTTCTTTATCTTCTCTAAAAAATTTGCTCAGTTTTGTGTTTAATGATTAGAAGTGGGCGAAACATCTTGCTCTCTTGCAGGACATCACCTCGAGGTTTGGAACAATGTTCAAAGTATAATAATCACTAAACTCCAGTCTTCCGACGAAAATTTTATAAATAATTTACTTCCGAAAATTTCTAATATTAGAAATCGGAAGTATTGTGTTCGTTTTTGTAAAAAAAAATATTTTTTTGCTCCGATTTCAATTTTTTTCATATTTCTGGACGTTTCATAACCTACTGAGTAAATTTGGTTTTGTGTCCGTCTGTCGGTCTGTCGGTCCGTCAAAACGATTCCTTGTAACGCGCAAATCTCGGAAACTACTCGACCGATTTTGATAAAATTTTGCACACATCTAGGAGATATTTTGTAGATGGTCCCATTTTAAATTCATTGAATTCATACCAGAGGTTCTGGGTGAAAGAGACCATGCGCCTGACCACTAACTTTTTACTTAAACGCTTATATCTCGTGAACGGTACACCCGATTTCGATGAAATTTTGTAAGAATATGCATATTATTGTTTTACATAGGTTGTTATTATTTATTTTTAAATTAATTATATTTTGACTCTGATATTTAAGAAAATCCGAAATTTTGGACAAATAAATAAAAAATTAAGGACCACGACTTGCCGATACAGAATTTTTTGTGGAACTTAGAATGTAGAAAAAACAATATTCTACCATATAAAACAAATTTGAGAAAATCGGTTAGCCGTTTTGGTGATACAAGTAATTGTCTAAACAAATTCTCAAGAATGCACGTGTTTGACAATGTGAAGCAATCACGAGGATAAGATGTGTCCAAATTGCAGTGTTTTTTATTTCTGCTTTGATTTTTTGATTCATTGACTTTTATTAAAATACTGTTTTCGGATATGTATGCACCAAGGTTCACAAATTGTTCAGAATGTTCAGCACTTCCACTTTGCACTGCTCAGTTAGCGAGAAGGTTCCCATTGAGTTCTAAAATTATTTCATAATAATGAAATGAAAAAATAAAGCAGACTTTTTCTGAAGTGCAGTTCAGGAAAAGCGCTTTCCTAGAGAGACCGGCCTCTTTTCATATTACAAAATGCTGTGCGCCTTTTTATTCCTTTGTGACGTAAACTAGAATTTGTGTTCTGAAAATTTTCATTTTATTCATTGTTTGCGTTTGTTTAAATAAAACAATATTGAATGTTCCTTCGTTCTCCGTTGCTGTAACCCTTTGATGTCCCCTGGGCAATTCGTTTCTTATTTATATTATTTTTGTTACATGAAAAACCCTCAATATATTTATTTAAATATTCTTAAGTTTCTCTTCTCTGTCCCTCTCTCACACCACCTAAATCCATTCATTTCTTCTGAATGATCTTGTTTAAAACAATTGACACCAGAATCGCGAAGTTGTGACTTTCCACACTTATTACTCAAAACAAATAGCTCGAACATCTTAAGTCTTTGAAACGAAGAAAATGTCATCCATATAGAACAAGTACAAGAGGAACAAGAACAACCAAAACAAAACAATAACAGGAGATAGAGGAAGAAACAGTGAAAGGGAGAGATATAGTGATGGAAAGAGAAGACAAAACAAAATTTTGGAAATTTCAAACAGAACAAGCTCATGAGATTCAGAAGAAGATAATATGAGATGGAAAGAATGACAGGGTATTTGTGAAGTAATGGGTTGCTGGGAGAATAAATTATGGCAAATTCAGACTATTCTCTCGTGGTGTAAGTCTACCAAGACTGAGTCTTCATTACAAGTGTTTTAATTGATCTTTTCTACATAAATCCATTACCAAGGTATAAGGGGTATAACCTTACAATAAAAGGGTGGTTGAATAATAGGTACAATGTCTCTCTTCTATTAAGAAATGGCCTCTATTAAGAATTTGTTTATCTCATGTACTCTGCCTATGGTCGTAGTTAGTTCCCAAGTACATAATTATGAAGGTATATCTTTCAAAGATATATGATACATAATAAAGAAATAACCCAAGATAACAGACCAGAAAGAGACTTCCTCCGAAGATAGGATCATACAGACCGCGCCGACGCATTTAAAGTTTGGAGCCTTCAAAATTTATTACTGCCAGATTCAGCCCTATATATTTCCTTATGAAGCACTAATTGTCTTATAAATTGAGATGTGAGAGTCGTGAAAGATAAGACTCTGACATTCTGCAAATCTGCAATCCTCACACTCAAGAAAGGATCCTAATATTTCCCGGCTGAGAGTTGTGATTTTCAGAGAATTTCTAATAGCCTATGATAGCATTTTCTTTTTAAAATCCCTGTTCTCCAACTGGAACATAAAACCCTTGCTCCATGCTCAAAGATTCTTGAACAGATAAGGCCATGATTTAAGAGGCTCCCTATAGCATCTGGCTTCTGCTTCTTTTCATTTTACATTTCACCCGAGACTAAAAGAAAGGAGGCGTACTCAACGCTTTGTGACATAAATTAATAAAATAATTAACCATATAAATTATGTCGGCGCAATCTGTTTTTGAAATGAACTTACTAAAATAATGTAATGATTTGTTCGTGAAATATGTACACAATGGAGGATTTGATATTTTATGTTTCGTAACGGAAGACTGATCAGAATGACAAAGTTTTCTATTCGAATTTTATTGTATGATTTTTTTGTGGTGAAGCACAAGCGCAGTATTACTAAGAGCCTCCTTCACTTTTTGAATTCTATAACACTAATTTCTTTTAACTCTGGTAATGCCGCCACTCATACAAGTAACTACTCATTTTTCCTCACGAAGTATGAGTGGACCCCGAGTTGCATGGGTTGCAATTTATGTACCCATGTAGGTACTGTGAATTAAATGTAATAAGAGGAAAGTAGAAAAGGGAATATTTTGAAAGGCACAAGGTTTGCTGAGGTGGGTGACACTGAACATAATAACGTCACTCCTCGTCAATGTAGGTCACAATCAGCGCGGGAAATTCCCACTGTGCTCCAAATTGTCACTGTCACGTTTATTTGCTGACAATGCTGACGTTCCATGCAGTGGCGACCAGAGTACACTCAGCAGGCTCTGTTCTCCTCTGCTCTCAATATTAGCTCGGAATAGCCTGCTGTCCAGGTATGTTCTGATGTGGAAACCATGGGTGCTTGGATCGTCGAATCTAAGAAATGGTTAGACCATTTAGGAAAGAAATTGATTGGAATTATACGGGTGATCCCCGTTCCAATCATCAAACACCTCGGCCGAGGTGTGAAGAACGCCTATACAAAGAAAGAGACAGCCCGGCAGAGTGTAAGGTTACGGAAAACATAGTTCCCATACATTTCATGTACTTTCAGCCAGCGAAAAGTGCAACATGAATTTCAAAAATCGCGATTTTTATTGCAGAAATGGGCTCTACGTTGAAAAATAAGTTGATTTGACTCTTTGTTTGACTTCCTAGGCCACCGGGAACCCTATTTTCGAGACCCCCCAACAATCGTGAAAGACATGAAAAGATTCATAATTTTTTTCTTCTGTTTTTTTTTTTTCATACGGATCCTTTGAGACCCGACTTCGTGTCTTTAACTTGGCACTGAAGATTAAGTGAGGTGTCTAAAGTGATCAAGATATAATGGAGATGAGCCCGGACCAAAAAAAAATTCTAAATTATAAGCGGGCGGCCCATTTGGGCGGCCTCGGGTTTTGGGAGCCCAAATCGGGAATTGAATGATAATACTCGGGAATTGAAGGATAATACTAAAAAAAGGCGGTCGAGGTGTAATTTTCTCGATTCAAATCAAATAAGTTCAGAAAAATCAATCTCCGACCGCCATTTTTTATTGCCGTGCAACAAGTAAATTTAAAGAGAAATCAAGTTTGGGATGACCCCTAGAAAGGATAAAGAAAGATAAACATAAGAGGAATAAATTCAGAGAGAGAGGAGTGCAGAGATACAGAAAGAGAGGTGGTAAGGTGTTCTCAATTTGATATCATTTATTTTTAGCTAATTATAATCATTCTTTTGAGTGAGGCGTTCTTCTTTTTTTAACCACGAAGTGGTGTTTTTGGGTTTTTCTTTACCAAAAAATTTCTCTGGCCATTCAAAGAGAAAATGCTTCTTGCATCCTCGGTTGCAATTATTTTAATTTATATTTACAATTTTCTTGTAGTCCGTGGCGAAGTTAGGCATTCTCTGCCACTTAACTCCTTCTTCTCCTCCAATTCATCTTGCTATCTTCTTCCAGTGACTCTCAGATTAGTGTACAATAATGTTATTATATTCTTTTTGTGGCTATGGTGATAGCAGTCTTAGCACTCACTTTTCGTAGGCAAAGGACTACATATAACGTATTTCAATACATTTTGAATATGTCATTAAAATGTTGTTCAAAATGTCTATTGTAAATGTGTTGAATCTAGTGCAGCAGTATTATTATGAAGTATATTACCTACATAGATGATAAACATAACATGGTTCCAAGCTTTTAGAATAAAGTATTGTCTTTCAGAGTATGATGTATTATTTTATAATAGTTTTAATCTCAATTGTTGCTGAAGAAACCTATACGTATGTTTTTATAAAACAACACAACATGAACAACTTATAAGTAAAATATTTCTTCCAATTTTTCAGAGGTTGGAGTATTACTATCATAACTACCAGTTGCTCTCAATTATTATCTTAACTATCTCAGAAATACATACATATGTATGATAATACTAATACATCTAGAATTGCATACATATGTATGATAATACTAATACATCTATAACTATAGCATATATATCGTATCGTATACATCCACAATAAAATATTATAAGGAGAATTCGCCACTGATAAGGTATCACAAGAAACAAATTTCCATGATGTTTAACTTGAAAATCTGCTAGGAAGATCTTTTTTTCAGTCTGGTAGGTTGGTACCATTTTACTTTTTTTAATTTCCTGTGCGCTGACAAAGTTGCGAAGAAAGAAACACATCGGGAAAAGGAAGCTGAACAAAGATGAATGACAACACGTAACATTCAACTCTTCATCTCCATCTCTCTCCTTACTTTCCTTGTTTTTCTCGCTAAAAAAATGAAGGAGTCATTTACAATAGAAATATTTGGTACTTTAGTGGAAGGTAACCACTAGGCCAGGTTAAGCATTTTCTACCACCTAACCCTCAGAATCTTATTATGTGGTCACAAACTCAAATTAATGAGGACTGACATGCATTCAAGCATTGGGTGGGATCCACGAATCCGTGCGCTAATGGTTTACATAACAAGTCTAGCGTCATAACCACATCAACTACCAACACTTGGTCATTTTGGTCTTAAGTCATCTATGAAGGTTATTAAATTATTTCTAAAATACATTGTATGTAAGAATTATATTAAGATTAATTTGAAAATTCGAAAATAATTCTCTCTCTTTCTCTTTGCACTTAATTAGATGGTGCAACACTCACTCTAACCAAATTTGATAGGTATGTATTATTCATATAAAATGATTAACCTCATTTTACGGGTGTATGAGCAGTTGAACACAGTACCTAACAGCCTCTAGCCTCTTGGTAATTAAATTTTTCCTGTGAACTTTTATGGGAAAAAAAACACTAACAATGCCCACAAGATTTTTGCGTACGTTAGTTAACTAGCAGTACCTAAATGAAAAGAAAACACACAATGTAATTATTTTCACTTAGGTTATACAGGAAAAAAAATACCATAAAAATAACCGCAATAATTAGATTTGAAATTTGCATTTCCAGAGGAAAGTGTAAATACCCTTGGAGGTCCAAAAAAAAGAAGAAGAAACACAAATGCTTCTAGAAAACAGTTCTCCTCACAGCTATTCTCTGTTTCTTTTCCTCTCTCTCTCTTTCTCTCCCTCCTACGCTTCTCGTTACCACCTACTCCTATCCCTCCCTCCTACGCCTCTCCTCCTCCCTTCCTAAGCCCTCCCCCCCCCCACGCCTCTCCTCCTACACCTCTACCCCCCTACGCCTCTCCAACCTCCTACGCCTCTCCCTCCCTCCTACCTCTACCTACCCCCCCCCCCCTACGCCTCTCCCTCCCCCTCCTACTACCTCTACCCCCCTACGCCTCTCCAACCTCCTACGCCTCTCCAACCTCCTACGCCTCTCCCTCCCTCCTACTACTCTACCCCCTCCTACACCTCTACCCCCCTACCCTCTCCAACCCCTACACCTCTCCCCCCTCCTACTGCTCTACCCTCCTACGTCTCTCCCTCCTACACCTCTACCCCCATACGCCTCTCCAACCTCCTACGCCTCTCCCTTCCTCCTACACCTCTGCCCTCCTAAAGCCTCTTCCCACTGACTAGACTACAAATGTTCCGGAGAGAGTTTTCCAACAATGATAATAATAAAATTATAATTGCATTCTGTGACACTAAAAAGATTTTTCCCAAGGACTTGCTTCTTCAGGGTCAAAGTGTAACGAACCAGATGTGTTTTCATGAAACGTTACAAGTTTGTAAAAGGGTAGATTTGGTACACTGAAGTGAGAAGTAATCAGGTACAACTTGCTCATAATATAAAGGGTGCTTCTGAAATCAGTGCAAATATTGAAAAAAATAGGATCCTTTGGGTCAACTCTATGTATACATGCACCCGAACGGAGCTATGACCACCTAAAGTTGGTAAATAATCATACTCATACCTATAAATTGAATTTATATCCAATTTAAAGTAATTTTTGCACGACGTCTACCATCTATATGATGTTTTCTTGGTGCATAGCTAGCAATTTTCCCTGATCATAGGCTGAGTCAGGAACGTAATTAGGCTATTCAGCACCCGGGGCAAACACGTATTTTGGCGCCCCACCCCCTTCGGTTAGCAATTCGTCTTTACCCGTGTTGGCGCCCCCAACAACCGCGTGCCCCCCCTAATAGTTACGTCCCTGGGCTGAGTTATGGGGATAGGAATATGAAATTTGTAATTCACAGAACATTTCAAAATCTACTTGAATCGGCCAATTTTTACCAAATACTAGTCCGCCAATTTATATAATAGCAAAATTGATTTTATTTATTGAGACTGAAAATCTCAGAAACGCACAAAAAAGGTCTAGCCATTTTAATTTCATTATTTTCAATGAACCCCAATAGCTCCATCCCTGGATCAGGGAAAAATGCAAATTACCTACTCTCCAAAAAAGTAAAATAAAAATCGGAGACGCCATGTAAACTAATGAACATGCAAGAGTCCCAGGACGAGTTATGCACAGGAGCCATCACTGCAACAGGATGATCTACCTGCGAACTGAAGATGAACTTCACGGATAAAATATTCAAATTGAAAATAAAATTGTCTGAACTTTCAGTCAACACATCAGCACGGTGGCGTCAGTAAATGCTGAATTATTCATTGAGCTTTTAAGCGTCTCCCCCTGAACACGAAAGAGGTAAAAGTCCTTCTCTAGGACTAGGGGAGTAACGTGTAATTGACTTGTAATCCGGTTATTTAAAGAGACCAGAGAGCCAGCCAGCGTCGATGACGCGTTGAATGCACCGGTTCTCGTGGTATCCCCGAAGTCAAGCAACGTCCGGCGAGGTGAAGACTTCGTGATGCTGGCATTCCGGTCCAACCCAGGGTGAGGTTAATGTGGGTAGCAGGTTTGTGAGTTTCCTGCGAATGGAGGGTAACACCCCCGTCATGATATGACCATGCAGTTGAAAGCGGCGTTAATCCCAAAATTTAAAATAAGACCAGAATAGTGTGTTAGTGCCGCGCACGAGTTCTGAATACACGAGACAGAATGATTCCTGACGATATTTTAAAGGGACTTTATGATGAACGATAAAGGTGTCCGAAGCCCAGAACTCGATGAAATTCTTGGTAGAAAAGAAAGCCCCATAAGAACGCTTAGACTGAAAAATCCAACTCGATAAATATGACGCCAGAACACGTATCAGCTTTTTCCGATTTGACAACTTTAAAACGCTTTTTAAGGTCTTTCGCGTTCGTATTTCGTAGTTTTGAAGGCGGAAATAGCATTTTCTAGTAATATGTTTTCAATAGAATCAGTCATTCACAATTACTTCCGAGATTTTTTTTCCATCTGCAACTTGCAAGTGGCTCATTGTATATCTGGGACATTATTTATTGCACATATCCGGGCACTAGTTATTAACTTATTAGGTAACTAATAATTTTTCATATGCAATAATTTTACGACTTTAAAAAAATCCTAATAAAATAAATGCCCTCTTTAACTGGAAATTATTATTATCTACATATTTTATGTAATCTATGTATATTAATATACCTAGTCGTATGTACGTGTAATACGAGATATGTAAATAGAAATGCCATTTGTTATCAAATGGGAGGCAGCCTATACGTGATATATCGCAAGGTGTGAAAAATAAGTATAATATCGGTGATTTATTACATGTGTGAATTTTCATTAATTCAATTTTCAATATATGTGAGACGTGTCATACATAATTTCATGCTAGGGACGTGTTGCACGAATATAACACAAAAAACATGGTGTAGGTATAGGTACATAAATATAAATATACATATGTAAAATACCTTCATCAATATAAACTTAATGCTACACTGACTATAGTCGGTAGGTATTATTACATGTACACAAAATGTTTACCTACCTATAAAAGATCCTATGCATAAAACTGTCTATAGAAAATCTGATGAGGTCTAATCACTTCAGCCTCTTAATCCCAAATTGGGGGCTCAAATCTCCGATCCCGATGGGGTAAAATTTTCTAGGAGAAAATTTTCGCTACCAAAATGGTATCGCTGTGAGATTTCCTAGGGCAATGCGGTTTCGGGTAGTCAAATCTTTACAAAAAAAAGATTCGCGGATTTCAGTTTAGAATTAGCAATTTAGCAATTCTTGCGATAACTTGATATTTCATAATGCCACTGCGAATCGGCTTTAAACTAAATTAAAAAAAAAAATTACATAACTGACTGGCTCTTGGCACGTATGTAATGTAGTAGAATACTGATCAATTTGTTCTCAAGGAATGCTGACTCATTTGAATTTATATTAGTCACATACTCAATACAGCTTCAGGTCTCCTGCCTCATTACTTTC
Source organism: Bactericera cockerelli (assembly GCA_024516035.1). NCBI lineage: Eukaryota > Metazoa > Arthropoda > Insecta > Hemiptera > Triozidae > Bactericera > Bactericera cockerelli. The sequence continues at coordinate 25,326,462 of CM044959.1, read as the reverse complement.
ACATGAAACTCGATCAGAATGATAATGCATCCCCTCTCACTCATAACATCAAAAAGCCTTTAGACAAATGCGAATACCTCATGTGTATTATCAAAGGTGTAGATTATGCATAGGAGTTCAAAGATCAATTAACATTATAAAAACTCAGAAGTAACTATTTTATTATTCTTTAATAATTAATAAATCACGACTAAAAATGCCCAGCAATAATATTTCATGATTGAAAAGTCACACCCCAATCTAGGAAAATCTAATGGTCACAGAAAAACATGGGTACCTATGTATAGATGTATACGCAATTATACATTAAAGAAATCACGACGTCCTAGAAAAACATACATATTATACATATATGTAGGTACTTCTTCTTCTTCTTCTTCTTTTACTCTGTCTTATCCCGCTCGAGCAGGGTCGACGTTGTTCAACCTCATGGTTGAGATTGGTTGGTTTTGGCACATTTTTTACGGCTGGATGCCCTTCCTAACGCCGATTCCATTGGATTTAACGTCCTTGATTAGGACAGGGGTTTTACCCTCCATTCGCTGGAAATCGTACCAGCTACCCACATTAACTTCACCCAGCCTGGGTAGGGCCGGAAATACCAGCCTCACATGTACGGAGGGAACAGAATTTTCTAAGTGAAAAGTCTGCTCCGACCGGGGATCGAACTCAGGATCTCTGGACTACGAGCAGAAGTCACAACCGTTACGCCACAGAGGAGTCCTACATACGTAGAAAATGCTTACATTGATTTCAATGAGGTACAAGCTTAGTGGCGTACTTGTCGTCGTATCTCGAACCAGCCCATGACTTATTGCTCTTGACTAATGTGTAAGGGTTGTCAACAATGTCAAACTGTTTGTCCATCAAAAGAATTTATAATTCTAAAGTAATGACACGTGGATATTTATGCCACAAACTGTACAACAATAATACAAGTCAAACTAGAACATAGCGTGTCGCCCTCGACATCTGACACAACCCCTCAGCAATAGTTTTCCAAAAGCCTTTTTAATGTCCTCAAACACAGGCGAAATGTGCATATTAAAATTTGAATGTGGAGCGGAAACAAGCCATTCTCATTCTGGAGCATTTTCCTGGCGTTTTCTCGAGTAGTACTCTAAGTACTCATAAAAAGCCAAAATGTTCCGTTATAGCGCTTTGCAAGGACATCAAGTGCGAGGGTGCCGGGACGGGGCGGGGGGGGGTGGTTTTATTTCGACAATAAAAGGGAGATAACAGATTTTTTACGACGGTGTCTTCAAATTCGTCTTCTTCGAAATTATTCATGATGCAAGGAGTTGGCATTCTGAAAGTTGAGAGTTCAGTGCGAGGGGCAGGGAGTGTGCTTAGTGACACTGACACTCATAATACTCCTTTTACTCCACTATTTTAGCAATAGACGCGACATTACCAATTAACTATCATTATTATTGTGTCACTCTATAATATCATTGAATATCAAACACCTCGGCCGAGGTGTGAAGAACGCCTATACAAAGAAAGAGACAGTTCTTTCAACTGTTCAATTAGAAGAAATCCCGGTAAGTCCTAGCTTGATTGTAAAGACAGCTCACTTGTGATCTGACGGTAGGTAGTTCAAGTGACATCATATTTTATTAGGATGAGTTATGAATATGACACGAATCACTTCTGTGATAAACACGCTTGTATTACACAAGTATACCAGTGCAACTTTGTCGAAAAAGGGTTTCGCAAAATCGTTCATGTAGAATTTTCATAGAAGGAGCTTTGTCTTCGTTCAATATTAGAGTATTAATGGTAATGTTTCTTCCATGAATTTGTCTTGATATTACTAATCACTAATAACAAATGGTGCTACGATTGATCACCAAAACAGGAGGTAACGCAACTCCATTCTCAATAACTCATAGACTCCCATTCGTTCTCTGAAACTTGTAATCCCTTGTTCGTCACAATAGAACGCTTTCGAAACCCTTCTCCGAGAAGATCTTGCACCTGCACCCTAATAAGGACTCTCTGAATTTCAAATTATATTCAACTTTCAGCGGCGTGAATGGTGCGAGCGTAACGGAACACCATTATTGCGTTATTCCTCCTTATCTCTTGTTGCGCAATTTAATCTCGCCCCCCTCACCCTGCAATTGTTTTCAATCCATCAAATCTGTCGTTCAAGCTCGAAGACTTAATTCAGCGGTGCGGTAGGGTCCCTGGAGGCGTTTCAATCCTCGGGTGATGGCGGGATCCTGAGTGATTCAGGGTGGAATTAATGTAGACGTACATTTTACCACACTTCTATTTCGAGAGAAAAAATAGTATTTCAATTACGACTTTTTGAGCCTGTATAGAAACTTTGACAGCAGCAGCCTCAGAAAGGTTTTATAGAAAAGTCATCACTATTCTGAGTTCGAGTACACTGTATAAAAATAACCTTGATAGTTTAGAAATAAAATGCTTTCCGTTTTCTTGGAAAACGATTCTAGTTTAGCTTTTTACATTGCGACAAGTGCAGAAAGCTACGAGTCAGCAACTCGGTATCTTAATGGCATAGTCAGTGAGCCACAAACTAGATGATTATAATTATAAAAGAAAGTAATAAGGGAAAGGGGCGTGGCTAGTGCAAGAGATTGTTTTTACGACTCTCGAGGATGGGGACGCTACCAGAACAAACACTAAAAGAAATAAAACTTTCAAAGTGGATTAAACCTAACAATGACTTTTCCCACTGGGGAGCAGACCAGGGGAGGGAAGGGAGGGAAAATGATGGAATGCCAAGAAGCAGGAGAGAGGAGGAACAGCTAGCTATAAGGAATAACCAACATATAATATCAATAAAACGGCTGTATTTTACGACCCTTCACATGACAACGTTTCAGTCGTTCTGGGTTTTAAGGTTTTCTCTTGCTACAGCTAATAAAACTTAGCTCCCTTTTCTTAGCCTTCGCTTCATGCTACTTCTAAAGTTCATTTTCCTATATCGCATATTATGGAATCCAATACATTTCATGAGCGACGACTGTGTTCTCATGTCTTCTCAACATTTCAAGAAAACTTCTAAGATCAGCTGTGACATTTTTGCATTAGAGAAAAAAGCTACCCACTGACATTCATTAAGAAACTGAACACTGTGGAATTGGACAATTTTAACACAATTTTTTGACAGAGGAGGTAGATACTACATGAAACAGTATAGGTATTTATGTACGTATTAGAAGGTTGTAATGGAAATTTGGTGTGACCAACATCACCCGTATTTATTTCCTTCAGCTAAAGTTAACTTATTTTTCTTCCTATAAGTTAACATTAGCTGAGGAGGTAATAATTAACTGATGTAAATAAAGTTCATAATATATTCAATTAAAAAAAATCTGGTGTAAACATCACACGACTTTCCTTATCTCCCAAAAAGGAGTCGAATTCCGCCACTGGTGACTGAACGGTAACAGATAACTAAAAATCAATGCCAAATTCGTGATCAGCACTTCAAAATCATTTAATTTGATATGTCACAACCCCCATCTAGGATGAATAATAAAAAAGTTAGTCCAATCGGGTCCCCCTACAATACCGGTAAATTGGGGCCGGTTTCCAAAAAGTTAAAGATATCAAAAAAATGATCAGAGTGAACCCCTATTATTTTTTTTAATCTGAGAAAATGTTGTTCTCTAACTTTTTTTGTATCTTTAACCAATTCAAAGAAGCGGTGCTTGCGGCCAATATTTGCGGCCCTGCGGCCGCAGAATGCGACCGATTTCAACCAAAAGTTTCATGGTTCGTCTGGTGTATAAAATTAATTACCATACCAAATTTCAAGTCTCTAGCTCTTACCGTTCTTGAGATATCCTGTTCACACACAGACACCACACACACACACACAGACACACACACACAGACAGACGCACGGACCAATGGCTGAAAACCACTTTTTTGGTATCCTGAGGCTATGATTCGTCCAGAAATGTGAAAAGCTGGGTAGGTCAAATTTTCGACGAATACAATACTTTCCTTATTATAGGATAAGGAAAGTAAAAATGTTAATGGGCTGATTTGTCCGTGTTATTCTTCGATCATCTTCATTTCCTAATACTGATATAATATGGAATGCATAACTGAATCATGTTCCTCTATGGAACATTTACAAAAACTCTATGCCTCAAAAGAAAACCTCTTTCATTCTGCCCGTACGAGCATGTGAGTGCGGAAAAACTATGGAAACTATAGTTTTTTTTTATCAAGTTTGGTCAGAAGAAAGACAAGACCTGTGTCCGAAATCAATTAATAATCTTATCTCTCCGTAGCAATCTCTTTTCTCTCTCCTTCTCCCCTGTCTTGTTATCTTCGTCTCTCCTTTCTTGTTTCCACATGAAATAACAAAATAACATCTTACGAGGAAAATTGTGTCAAGTTTCCTTTCTTGAATTTCCGTACAGAAGACACATAATAGACTATGAAGAAAGGGGAGGGGGGGGGCTTTCAGCTAGTTTATTTCAGAGGAAAGTCGATCTAGTCTGTAGAATAGGGAGGCAGAATGAACTCTACCTCCACGCCTGGTGCTGGAAATCTCGGAGGACATTCTCTTTGGGACGATTCTGTGAGATTTCTACGAGGAAAAGCAATACTAGCTTCCTGTGTCTTAGGATGATATTTGAATTACTAATATTCCGCGTATGGAAGTCAAGTAGAGTCAAGGTAACCCACAATAAAAAAAATGACTATTTTAAAATTTATTGGAATTTTGATTAAAAAAATCTTAGAAGACCGACAAACACATATGAAAGAAAGGAGACCAACAAACATCACCACCTTGTTAATAATTTTTTGAAAAATCTTCTTCAAGCTTCATAATTTAGATCCATAATCGATTATATATTTCCTCCCTTAAACGACACCGTTTTACTCCAGGATAAGTGAAAATGTTGCGGTTTTCAGATTTTTCCCAGTACTTTTACAATAAACCCTACCAGTATACAAAATTTCAGCTTTGTAGGTAGTAGGGAAGTGCCTCATAATTTATATACATAATATAGTATAGTTCCTCCCTAAAACGACACCGTTTATCTGTTTTCAGAACTTTTTCAGATTTTTCCCTGTACTTTTACAATAAACCCTACCATCATGCAAAATTTCAGCTTTCTAGGTAGTCGGGAAGTGCTTCATAATTTAGATTCATAATCGATTATATATTTCCTCCCTAAAACGACACCGTTTAAACAGCATGATAAGTGAAAAAGTTCCGGTTTTCAGATTTTTCCCTGTACTTTTACAATAAACCCTACCATCATGCAAAATTTCAGCCTTCTAGGTAGTCGGGAAGTGCCTCATAATTTTGATGATCTGTCAGTCAGTCAGTCAGTATCAAAATTGCAAATTTCAAAATTACATTCCTCTGAAAGTTTTTTGCATAGAGTCTTGAAATTTTCAATGTCTTTTTAATGATATTAGGACAATCTCTGTTCCAAATTTCATATCTCTATAATCAATTGAACCGAAGATATGAGTGTGTGAAAAACCGGGTGAATCGGTTCGTGTAAAGATACACTGCCGTGCTTGCTGGAACTTGGCCTGGCGCACTGCCGTGCGCTCAGATTAAAAAAATCTTAGAAGACCGACAAACACATATGAAAGAAAGGAGACCAACAAACATCACCACCTTGTTAATAATTTTTTGAAAAATCGATTCAATTCTTAAATTACTCAAAAATAATTTGAATTTTAATATAATTATTTAAATATTGCTACAAGTTTCTGAATGTATCAAAATTATTATTAGGCATGTATTATAATATCGTGTTTATAAAATAGCATGTAAGAATCTTATGTTGAGTATGCTTAACTAATCTGGATAGTCAGCTCAAAACACGTCCTATAAAGTCAATATTTCACAACGAGAGCATAAAGCATAACTTGATCCTCTTATCGTAAATGATGTGATTTCCGCACAAAAGACTTGGATAGTAACAGGAGCATTACCTCATGGTAATGAGATCAATGAGATGGTTTCAGCACAAAAGATAGCAACAGGAGGCCATACCCCATACCCTGCTTACCTTGCAGGCCCATACCCTCACGGTACACATAGCTACGTTCAAGCTTTCCCCTGCATGCAAAGTAATGAGTAGGTAAGTCTCCCGCTGTACGATCATAATCTTCAACCCAGAGTAAATTAATCTAAAATAATAATTATGTCGACTATCCTGCTATAATCATGTGCAGACAGTATAACAGTTTTCATTTACCCGTAACAATGGTATTAAATAGTACCCAAGTATAAAAGAAAGAGTCAAGCAAACCTAAGGTTTTATGTTTTCCAGTTTTGAAAATTAGAAATTATCCCTCAGAAATTGAAATTTATGGTTCTCAAATTGACCAAGTCATATAAAAAAATCTGCAAGTGTATAATAAAACAGTATTCCGATGGAATTGTCACTATTTCATTAACTTAAAGGAAATATATAATAGTTGATTTATACCTAATGCAACAAAAACATTTCTATCGACTGTCGGCATAAATAAAATATGGAGTTCAATTAAAGAGTTTTTTTAAAAGAGTAATTCATCATGTTGATTTAACAATTTCAATATTTGGATTATGTCTTTCTGTGACCATCCCATCAACCCCATGCATGTTATCTAGAAACACAAGTTTCACGTCGTAATAGATCTGAAGACTGAATAGGATTTTTTGAATTTGTTCATTGAAAGCACAGAGTCCTGGGACCAAATGTTTTTATTCTGCTGCAGGGCAGGAGGATAAGACCTAATTTTTGGAGATTATTATTTTCCATTTTAAAAATTGAAATTAGCATTTGTTACATTTTGAGCAACATTTCCAATGATAGATCTGCCCGCAGTTATTTAGAAAAAATGTAATTCTCCACCCAAAGCATTCAGTGGAGAAAAAGCATTCCACAGGACGATCCATGTTGACACAGCATTATTCCCTCGGCAGTATTCAGACTATAGTCACTACAGTGTTTCCTCCAACGTTCATCATTTTCTTAAGGAAAGAATTGAGTTCATTGACTTTTGTGAAAAGAGCAAGAGTTTTGAGACACATGGTTGTAATACTGTGTAAAGAGCATGTATTCCACTTTATATTTTTCTTTCGCAAATTAAAGAGAGACAGAAATACGAAGAGAATGGAGAAGTTACAGAAATGAACATAGAAGAAGAGAAGGGAGGGAGAGAAAAAAGTTAGGAGGAGAAAGGTGTAACAGTTGTGACTACTGCCCGTAGTCCAGAGATCTTTTGGGGTAGACTTTTCGAACAGAAAATTCTGTACTATGCGAATACGTGAGGCGGCATTTCCAGCCATAACCATGTTGGGTGGGATTAATGTGGTTAGCTGGTACAATTTCCAGCAAATAGAGGGTAAAACTCCCGTCCTGACTATGTCAAATCAGGACCTTAAAACCAAATAGAACCAACTGGTAACAAGAGATTTAATAGTGATCGGTGTCATAATTAGGGCTTCTCTTATGGAACTCCAACCAGTTAATAATAATACTAATAATGGGGGAAAAAATGAGAAAAAGGAGTAAGAAGCGGGAATTGAACGAGATAAAGGAATAGTAGGTGGAAGAACTAGAGAAATGGAAGAAGAGGAAAAAAATTGAATTAAGAGGAAAGAACAGACAAATCGAGGAATAAAATAAGCTATAATATTAAGAAAAAAGACAAGAGATATTTGAAGAGAAAATAAAAAGGGAAGAAGAGAAATAAAGAGGAAAAAGAGAAGAAGAAAGTGGAAGGAGAAGTACAAAGGAAAAGATAGAGGGAGGTAAAAAAGAAAGAAAAAAATTCAGCTATATTAAATTTACTTTTATGCTGTACGGGAAGAATCCTCCAGAGAAATAAACAGTAAAGCAGAAGGGAGAGAAGCAGGAAGAAAGTGAGAAGGAGTGACGAAAAGAGAACAGAAGGAGAGAGAGAGAAAGAGAGAGAGAGAGAGAGAGGCGGGGACCTTTTGAACTTTTATGGAAGAGAAGAATGGTTTAATAAGATTTTTAATTATTTACAGTACAAGAAGCTTCAAACACATAACGAGATACGACACAGCAAATGTAAATAATTAGAAAATAAACTTAATGCCCCTTCGGCAACTAAACTTTGTACAATATGCAAACAGAAATGATATCTCTGAAATTTCTCTTAAGATGAAAATTTATACCGGGTTCTACGAGAGATTTCAGCTCCTTAAGGAAAAAAGTATTTAAAAAACATTTCAAAGTTATGAAATGAAAGGTATTGCCAGATATTCCTCACTAGCGGGCTACGCCCGCTTCGCGTGGCTAAGGCATTGCCACATTTTAGTTAAGGCATGGCCACCGCCGCTGCATAAGTTTTATGGTTATTGAAGCACTTCTTCATACACCAGGTTCTTTGTTATACCATCTGGCTGTAACACAATGAGGGACTTGGCAGACCTTACTCTTGAAAAAGCAACATAGAGCTGACCGTGGGAGAAGCAATCGTTCTAAGGTCAATTCCAGCTAGCTCGAGAGTTTGCCCCTGTGCCTTATTTATCGTCATGGCAAAACATAGTTTTCTGGGGAATTGAACTCTTTTGAAATTAAAGTGGTAGTCGGAAATCACATGAGAACCCAAGAGAGAGATGGGAGGGCACTATAACGAAATCAGTAGATGTCCTACAGCGCCGCACTTGAAGTAATGATATTTTGCGGTTCCAAGTGCGGTTAGTTTTTAGAGAAGGTGGGTTTTTAGTGGGTGGAAATCCCATACCCCAGGCAGGATCTGGGTGTCTTTGAAAGATTTTTTCCTGCCTTCCATTAAAAAAAAGAACCCAAGTGCATAGTTGCTAATGAACAGATTAAATAAGCACACAAATAGCTCAGTGGTTAAGCACTCGCTTACGATGCGGAAGGTCCCGGCTTCGAACCCCCGTGCCGACAAAAAAATCCTGTGTACATATACCGTTTCACCTGCACCAGCCCCTGTGAATATAACTGCCTCGATAATGTTTTTTTTTTTAAGGATGTAATTTGAAGCCGCGTGCCGTTACACAATTTCGGGGGTCTCAGATTTCTTAGTAATATTATTGGTGCTCCAACCTTAAGGCATAGCCGATGGGGTGGCAAGCCAGGAGGATTTAGTGTATTAAGAAATTCGGTTGGGTAATGGATGGCTTCTTCCTCTTCCACAACAGTGTCTACGGATTCGTAAGTTGATAGTTCAGAAGGCATTCTTTTTAATAAGTCATTATTAATCGACTAATAACTGACAGTGTTCGGTAGGAATTACAATTTTTTCATTTTGTTCAGGTAACTGTCCATCACCTATCCGAAGCAAAAGCTTCAAAAAAACTTCTGCATTTTGATCAGCGTGAAGGTGTACACGCATATTCAACTTTAAAGAAAGAACAGTTATCTGTGGCCACAAAATGGATGATTTTAAACATGCCTTCACTTCGTCAGCTCTTGTTCCACGTGGAACAACTGGTAAAGTTTGTCTAAAATCTCCAGACAGTAGCACAGTTTTACCACCCATAAGATTTTTAACACCACAAATATCTTGGAGAGTACGGTCCAGTGTCTCTAAGCCAGTTTTATGAGTCATTGTACATTCATCATATACGATCAACTTGCAATCCCTGCGGACTTTGGCCATATCACTTTGCTTTCCAATAGTACAGCTTAATGTATCTACTGAATTTAAATTGAGCGGCAATTTCAAAGCAGAATGAGCAGTGCGGCCTCCTTCTATCAGTGTGGCGGCAATACCGGACGATGCAACAGCAATGGCAATATTTCCATCTTTGCGTATTGTAGCTAACAAAAGGTTTATTAAGAATGTTTTTCCAGTTCCACCTAGGAAGAACAAATTATTACCTACAGAATCAAGAGATGAAGTGACGCTCTGAAGTACAGTTTCATACACGTATCTCTGTTCACTATTGAGTAATGGCACTTTTTCAGAGACAAAAGACCTCATTTGAAACGTGTTGTATGAAATTTCTGCCAAATAAGTTCTGTTGGTAATAATGTTCACATTGCTAGCGCATCATCAAGTTACAAACCCATGGCTAGGCATGCAGCATGGAACGTATTCAATGCCGCCTACCATTTTGAGGCTTCTGAATGAAGTAGGTCCTCGCACTTTATGTAGAAGTAATCGTAGGTAGAAACATTCTGAGTCCTTCGGATGTACGGTATAAACTCTACCAAGAACGTGGTCTTTTTTTACACCCGGATGTCCTGGAACAATTGATCTTTTTTTCCTTTGGAACATGTTGTTTTTCCACACATAAAATGCTGGTACTTCATTATAAAAAAGAGTCTTTGCCAATTCATCCTGGTTGCATAGTTGGAAAAACGCCATTAATGTTGTTTTAGGAGGGTTGTCAATTCTCTGTTGGACATTTTCGGTTGTAAAAACTACCCTTTGTCCATTTTCAAAGTGGACGGCCAAATGTATGACAGGAGAGTATCTTTCATGAGTCGAAAAACATAGTATTCGCCATCCAGCTTGACCATAAGTTGAGAACCCCTATTTTCTTTTAAAATTTGTTTCTTATTATTCCCCTACATCACAAAAAAAGCTGTCTGCCAAATTTCAAGACATTCGGCTCAACCGTTTTGAGAATCTTGCAAGACGCTAAAATGTCTACTTTTGTCCATAAGTTGAGGACCCCTGTTATCTTTGAAAAATCCTTTCATAGTAAGCTTCTTCATCACTGAAAGAAGTTTTCTGCATAATTTCAAGTCATTCAGCTCAACCCTTTTGAGAATCTGACAACACTCTAAAAATGACTAATTTTGACCATAATTTGAGAACCCCTGTTTCCTTGAAAAAAAAAATCTGTTCTTAGTACGCCCTACATCATAAGGAAAAGCTTCCTGCAAAATTTCAAGTCAATCGGCCCAGCCGTTTAGGCTCTGCGTTGATTATCAATAAATGTTAATTTTTGGCCATAAGTTGAGAACCCCTGTTTCCTTAAAAAAAAAAAATCCGTTCTTATTACGCCCCTACATCATAAGGAAAAGCTTCCTGCAAAATTTCAAGTCAATCGGCCCAACCGTTTAGGCTCTGCGTTGATTATCAATAAATGTTAATTTTTGGCCATAAGTTGAGAACCCCTGTTTCCTTCAAAAAATCCGTTCTTAGTACGCCCCTACATCATAAGGAGAAGCTTCCTGAAAAATTTCAAGTCAATCGGCCCAGCCGTTTAGGCTCTGCGTTGATTATGAATGAATGTAAATGGATTTTATATATATAGATTAGAAAGAACTAAGTGAATTCTACAAATCAGAGATTGTATGTTTTTTATCCTACAAAATTTGCTATGTACATCTGATAGTGAATATCTCAAATATAAAAATCAATAATTGTAAAAATGCAAAACATACATGAAAAATACTTATCGAAATATTTTTTAACTACGCATATGATTAGCTGTTACTGGTCTATAATTCTACAATATACATATACAATTATACATACTCTAGGTGGGCAGATTCAATTAACAGGCACATTTTGTATCAGACTACGAAATGAATTGCGATGGAAATTTCGGATTATTTCCAGAACACATTTGGGCGGATATAATTCAAAACACATTTGCACCGCCTACGAAAAGCTTTCAGCCGTTCTGATAAAATCACACGAAACACCTCCTCCCCACACCTTCCTTCCCTCAGAGGAAGCAAAAGCGTGAGTGAAAACGTCCGATATTTACATATTATAGTCTTCTCGGAGGCGAAATGCTTTATCCCTCACGATTATGTACAGATATGTTTTATTTAAAAAGGGGAGAAGGTGGCCAAAAGGTAAGCATTGTGATCTTTTGATGAGGAGTTCAATTTTTAGTTCTATGCATAATTACGGGAATTGGAAACTCTTCTGATGGAATTATACCTACTCTAAGGGCCGAATTATAAAACAGAATTAATAGTCCCTCAGGTTGGGCTATAGTGGTTGAAACTCCGACTAGAGAGTGGGTCTCTGGCTTATCTGAAATTTAATCCTATTTTGTAATTTGCCATTTAAACTATCAACACAAAAAATCATAGAAAAATATAGTTGAGTTCATTGAAATTGGTAGATTTTTTAATATCTGCTCTTTGTTTGACTTCCTCTATCTTGAATCCTATCATCATATACATAAGTATAGGTATTATGACGTTTTACTTACGAAGCGCCGATCAAGCATTGAAATGTAGAAATCAATGGTGACCCAATTTGAATAAATATCATTTCATAAATAATATTACTCAACGCTTGACGAGCTTTGCAATGCATGAATGGGGTTTAATTATGTGCTGTGAACATCAGGATTGTGAATCTGAATGTGGAGGAATGAGCAGGGGGAAGTAGTAAGAGGGAGTAGGGATTGAGAAAGGGTATAGAATTATAGATGCAGATAAAGGATGCGTTAGCGAGACAAGAACTTGGCATGGAACATAGTTCAATAATCAATAGGCCTTGTAAAATAAGGCCGATTAAAAAACGTGACAGTTGCATGGATATGTAAATATATGAAATTAAGAATAATATACTATTCTCTCAATTCACTGGTTTTTGAGAATTTTTAAACCCATTTAATCTTTAAAAAATATCAATTTGGCGACTTTTTGGAGGTAAAAGTGGAGTAGCATACACGGAAGTTTCAGGAACTCTTGAATCATTAAGTGGGGTTTAAAAATGCTTTTACTGAAAAATTTCCTTCATACAGTCAATATGAAATTTATTTGGAGTGGAAATCTTATACTGTGCAATCTGTGCATGTACATTACTGGAGGATTATAAACGTTTCCATTGACTTGGGCTGCATTTATCAAGGGCCTCATGGTAAAAATGGACTCTTAATTCATACTGCTGCTGGATAAGGACTGAAAAGTCCCAAGATTTTAGAATTTGTTTGGATGACATTATTAAGTGATTTATACAGAGAATTATCAAGTAAAAAAGGAAAAAATCATGCATTGGGTGGTGTTCGAACCAACGCAACAGATCTCTGCTCTACATGGATCACCAGGCTGGCATCTTAACTAATTACATTGCATTAGTATTAAAATATACATGATGAGAAAGCAGGCAATTATCAGGCAGAGGGGGTATGGTGATGGGCTCTTAGTAGACACTAATGGATTTTGTGGGGTAATTTTAATGTATCTGAGAACTGACTTTTATTATGTCAAAACAGCTACATTTTATGTCAATGAACATAGTTCTGGTAATCCAGGTAGCGCAGGGATCCGTTGGTTCGAATTTCACCCAGTGCATGAATTTTTTTTCATTAATTGAAGTTTGAGACCACGTCATAATAATAAGACTGTGAGGGTTAGGTGGTAGAAAATGCTTTGAGCATTCACCTCGCCTGGTGCGGTTACCTTCCACTAAAGAGTGTTATTATTTATTATGATAACAAGTGTTGTTTTGGGAGGTATATTTTGAATTTTATATAAGAAAAATTTCTTGGTTCGTGAACAAAAGAATTCTTCCTTTCTATCGCCTCAGCAGTTTCCTGGATATGATGAATGTTCATCTGAGCATAAGACTTGGTATCAATATCCTCAGGAGATGTTTTTTTCTGAACTGTCAAACTGAGTCCTGGGCAAAATAGGAAAGTGTATCCTCTCTGACCTGTCCCGGAGCACTCAGGATCAAATATTGATAGCCAATAACGGGTATTTCGGGATCAACATGTCTCGGTGTCAAAAAATCTTGCATCCTGAGCCCTTGTCACTTTCCAGGAAATTAACAATCACTGGACCTTTTGCGATGCATTTACATTTTACATATTATTGGGTTTTCAATACTTTTTCATTTAGTTATCCAATATTTTTTATCCTCTTTACTGTTATTAGAACTCTTGCAGATGTGCCTGTCAACTGCGTTAACTAATATACAATTATACATGTGTAATTGTGTATAAACAAATGACAGATGAAGTACAGAGTCTACAGCTTTGTCTCAAGAATGAAAGGATTGCACTGTTGCACTGAAGAGGAATTGCAAGAACTGTACCGGTGATGAGACATCCTGACTGAGATGGTAAAATGCTGAAACTTGCTGAAGTTTTCTCCTTTCTCTCTCTAATGTGGTCCTCAGGCAAAAGCCACATCTTTTTCTATCAGCTTTCCCATTTTCTTGTACATCATTCCGATTATTTTTCAATTCAATCTAACTCTTTTGTCTTTCTCTCGAGTAAATAGCGGAGAACCCGAGGACAATGGGTTCACAATGAGCATGTTGTTACGGAAGTCGAACAATGCAGGAGATGACTCCGCCGCAACATTACATCATGGCTCGATAAACGTATTTCTGAGACTATTATTGTGAAAAAGCGCCATTTCAGATTTTCTTGTTTTCAACGGTTTACTGCAGAGTTGTGTAAGAAATTTGTGAAAGTAATAATGGTGAGGATGATGATGAGTATTAATTGCCATGTTACTGGGTTTGGTGCTGCTACAGGGTGCCCGCGAGGGAGGTAGAAGTCATATTACTTGAAGGTATTAACTCTGAAAGTTTTGGTACACACCTTCGCCAGATCTTGTTCTGTCGGTGAAGTTAAGCAATGACGTCGCGCGTCGGTTTGGAGGGGTGACCATTCAAATTCGACCCTCGTGATGCCGGCTATTTCCGTCCCAACCCAAGCTATGGTTGTTCATAAAACAAGAAGGTGACTAGTTGACGGGATGGGGGACTTTCTTCTAGACTGAGGGTTCGAATCCATGGTGGAACTACTTTATTTAAATACTACTTTGACGGCTTAGCTGCATGATTTCGAACGATTTTAGCAGATCCTTTATGAACAGTGTTCCCTGATGTTCTCAAGTGTCAGTTGAAAAGGGTACTCGTTATTATTCTCCCAACAGCTATACTGGCTTTTTTCCGACGTTCGACAGTTTAAATCTTCAATATATAAGTTTTTTTAGCACTTTCTTTAACCCTCCCTGAAACAACATATTAGCATGAGCCGATTTTTTTTTTTTTTTTTTTTTTTTTACAATGCTTTATTAGGTATAAATGGACATTATGTACATACAAATAATTAATTTAACAATGAAAAAAAATGGAAACAATATATACAATGAAAATGAAAAAGAATAGAAAATATATAAAAACATAAGTCCTAACTAAAGGGCGGGGTTATTGCCTATGGCAATCTCTTCCACCCAACCCTTCCACCCAACGATTTCAGTAGCTTGATCGATAAAGCGGCGGACTTCTAGCCTGGAGGTCGGTGGTTCAAGTCCCGGTTTCAGCGTAGACTTAGTAAAGTGACTTTGAGTAGTTGTGATATCACGAAAGTGATTGACACAGTTATGATAACATATATTATCATGAACGGAAAATTTCTGTTTGAAAATTCCGCTCCCGCCCACATCTGCTGGGTCACCAGGTATACACACGACTCTGTTTCTACTTCCTTGCACTTTCTTCGCTTACGGTGGTGCCGCTTGATCCATTATTCTCAGCACAGCTTTCTACATTTTATCAGGGAATGCAATTTTTTGTAGTTCTTTATCTTCTTTTTCTCGGAAAACAAAATCTCATCACCAGAGTTGTCTATTAAAATATATAGTACCTACGTACCTATACTTATAATAGCTTTTCATTTCTGGTACTTATCTTATCAGACTCTCTCCTCCCCCTTGTGCTTCGTTTATATGAGGTAGAGAAACATTTTTCAAGAGGAAGATTTTAGTTTAATCTCTGCATGGTTTTCTGTTTTTCTTTTGTTTCTCATTTTTAAGATTAAAAACGACTCACCATGTATTAAGTTTTTATACATAAAAAACAGCCATTTTAATATCAACTTAATTCATATTAATTCTGTTATTCATAAAATAAAACGGACCCAAACATTGTGTTTTGTCATATAATTAGTTATCAATCAATCAATCAATTTTATTTTATTGTAATATGATTTTACAAAGGTTGGCATAAAATAATGCGAAAATACAACTTTTCTTTTATAGAATATTACAAACATAAATTACAATTATTACATAATAACTAAAAAAAAATAGCAGTATAATATTATAGTTCAAACAAGAATTATTTAAATTAAAGCCTTTGAAAAGCGAGAGAAAAGAAAATACAAGATTTACTTATAAAATAAATCCACATATACCTCTACACATGTAAGCTTAATTTTTTTTTTTTTTTTTAAACATAGATAATTATTTTTAAACTAACCTTCGATAGTAGGGCAAAGTTCAAAGATTATTTAATGACAATGTTGCTAAATTTACTTCACAAGCTGATTGGAAGAAAGAAGTATATTTTCTAAGTTCAGTAGGGCTAGGATGTGCGAGAAATTCCACAAAAATATCTAGACTTAAATGTGATCTGTTCCAATTGTTCTGCCTGAGATTACCAAAGAAAGGACACTGACAGAAAAAATGAATCATGGTGTCAGGGAGGTTTTCCTCGCACAAATTGCAAATCTGACCTCGGTAGAAAGCTAGCTCACTATCTCTAAACTTTAACTTCCCAAATCCCTCACAGGATAAGCGCAGCCGGGCTAGGAATCTTATTTCGCTGCATGAGAATGACTGACTAAAATAGATAGCAGCAGATGGGTTTTGACTTATGTATGACTTATATAGAGGGTTATATTTGGAGTTATTTATCTTTGTCTGGTCTTCCTCCTTAAGGATAGAGCGGTAAGAAATCAAAATATTATTAATATTATCTTTTAGTACTTGAGGATTTGGATCATCTAAGAGATGGCTAAAGCCCGTCATAGTGAGGTAATCCTTAAGTTGGAGGCACCAGTTATATTTTACAATGGAATTTGACGTACGTGACAAAAAATAGTCATAGCAAACTCTAGGGAAACGATCGCTATTCATAGAGGCAAGTTTTAGCCACCAGTTTAGCGTTCTTTTTAACCATAATAACTTAATGTTGATAGTAGTGAATTCTTGTCTAATGAAATGATTCGGAGTATTAGGAGGTAGAAAAAGGAGGGACTTATAGTAGCGGACCTGGATTTTTTCCATCTCTGTAAGATAGCGGAAGCCCCATATTTCTGCTGCATATAGGGTGGTTGCTGACGCAACACTTTCAAATAGTTTTTCCCATGAAATCAGATTGAAAACTTTAGAATTTAAAATAATTTGCCTTATTCTATTATTTGCTAGAACCCCTTTTCTAATTGAATCTTCTGCAGCAGAGAGAAATAAACCAGATGAGGAAAAAGTGATACCTAAGTATTTAAATTTACTTACTATCTCCAGAGGAGTACCATTATAGTTAAACTTACAATCTTTACCGATCCGCCCTCCCCTTCGGCATACCATCATCTTAGATTTGGCGATATTAACCTCCAGTTTATTAACCGTGCTATATTGATGTAAAATATCAAGTTTTTTCTGCATATCCTGAATGGATTCCGACATTAAAACCAAGTCATCTGCATAGAATAATACCTGTATGATTTTATTGCCAATTGTTATACCCTCTGTATTTTGAAGATGGGATTCAAAGTCTGCCACAAATATGTCGAAGAGGAGGGGGGATAAGGTATCCCCCTGCAAGATTCCGTTAGTTATATTAATTTCATCAGTTAGAAAATTATTTGATTTGACCCTAAAATGAGCCTGAAAGTAGAGGGAGGATATTAGGTTTATGATTTTGTCACTAACTCCTATATGTTTTAGCTTGCAAAACAACAATGTATGATTAATTTGGTCAAAACAAAATTTAAAATCTACGAACCCTAGGTAGATTTTCCCTTTTGGTTTTTCCAACATGTAATTTACACACGAACTCAGAGTAAATATATGATCAATGCAGCCCCTGCCTCTTCGAAAACCTGCCTGATTTTCAGGCAAAATATTATTATCCTCACAGAATCTCTCTAACCTTAAATAGATTACATATGTGAAAATTTTAACAATAGTATTTATAAGAGATACCCCTCTGTAATTACTAATGCAGGATTTATCTCCTTTTTTAAATATTAAAAACATAATTATTTCAGGCCAAGAAGGCGGGAGACCTCCCCTGAAATTGAAGATATCATTAAATAGGTCGACCGTGTTTTGACGCCAACAATCGGGAAGGTATTTATATACTTCGTATGGGAGACCATCACTGCCCGCCGCTTTTCCGTTTGAGCATAATTTTAAAACCAGGTTTAACTCCGACATTGCGATTGGATCATCTAGTGAAGGGACCGATGTATACTGAGACAGGTGATCAAACATCAAACTGGGAGGGTTGAAAGGTTCATTCATTGAGAAAAGTATTGAGAAATGCTGATAAACTTGTTCGCTGCTTAGAGTGACTTTTTCATTTTGATTTGACTTGAAGAACCCAACAGCTTTCCAGAAACCGCGCGGGTCTTTAACATTTGCCAATTTAGTTTGTAGATTTTGTATATATTTTTTCTTTTTCTCTTCCAGAAGAATTTTATAGATTTTTTTCTTCGCTAAAAACTGAGTGACATCCTCTGGAATGGAGAAAAGCTTTCTTTTACATTTGCGATATATATTTCTCATCTCGTATTTCGCGGATTTACAGGCTGCATCGAACCAAGGATTTTTTTTAGAAATGTAAATAACTTCGCGATCTTGACCAATTATATTTATTTCTTTTGCTGCTGAAATAACTGAATTTTTTAAATATTCAAATCTCTCTTCCGTTGAAGAACCGCTCAAGTTGTAGCATTTGTATATTTTAAGCATTTCATGTACGTAATTATTTATTGTTTCTTTAGACCATTCTATTTTTCGGATTCTTTCTGATTCCTGCTCTTGAACTTTTTTTTTAGTTTTATTCATGTATGACATTTTTTCTAGTTGTACCTTAATAGGAAAATGATCTGATGTAAGGACCTCATTTGACACGGCGAAATCCGAGATCTGATCAATGGCAGTTAGGTTAACCCAAGCTGAATCTGGGGTACTCTTACCTGTGTGCGTGATACACGTGAATTGACCCAACATATCACTAGCCGATCTACCGTTTAGAACTACAAAGCCTGTGTTTTCCATCATTTTTAAAAGCGTTTTGCCCTGTGTGTTTTCTTGTAGATCCAAACTTGATCGGGAGTGAGAAAGGTGAGTGCCAGTACCGGCGAATTCCTCCCAGTCACATTGGTTTTTCAGACCAATTCTGCCATTAAAGTCTCCTCCTATTATTATGGTGTAATTATAATAAGATTGATTAATGTCTTGTATGTCAGCTTCAAGTTCTTGAAATAGAGATATATTGTTCTTTTCTTCTCTCTCTGGACGCTTTTTTTCACCATCGGGTTTTATATATACGCAGCCAATAACCAAATTTAACTTAGCTAAACAGATAAATATCCAGTTATGGCTTTTCTTAATAACGCTTGCTTCATAACAGTTTCTATAAGCTATAATTATGCCACCACTGAAGCGGCCTCTTTTGTTAAACCTTATCGCTTCTGATTGAATTATTAAATAATCTGGGAATGTTTTTGTAAAAGAGCGAAGCCAGGTCTCACACATGCATATAAAGTCAGTTTCTAATGACATGAATTTGTCTAAAGCTGAATAAAAGTTATTAGGGCCATTACAGTTTAGCCATACAATGCTCAGATGTGAATTAGATATGGCACCAGGCTCTCTTAACCTTGAGCCACCTCCTGTAGGAAGTGGCTCTTTTAATCGTTTTTTGGAGTAGTATTACTAATTATTGGTGGGGTGGTAGTGATACTATCCATGGAATCAAATTCCTCTGAGTCCGTGTGGAATACATTTTCATTTGTTTCCATACTAGCTACTCGCTTTCTATCAGCAATAGGAGTGGAAGGAGATATAGAGAGAGCTCTTTTATTTGACAATGCCTTAGCTGTTTTAAGAGGTGTTTGATTTTCTCTTACGATTAATTTGCCGGATCTGATGACTGCATATTTTCCTTGTTTCCGGTATTCGTGCATTTGAGGGAGCAGCTCCTTTTCTCTTTGTTGAACTTCAGGTGAAGAGTCCTCGCGGATGAAAATTTTTTCTTTCTTCAACTTGCTTCCATTTTTCAATAAATCATATTTACGTCTTTCAGTCGTTAAACCAATTAGAATAGGTCTGGGAGACTTTTTGCTTTTTAAACGCCTAATAAAGTCCAGCTCTGATAATGAGAATGAGGGTACCTCCAATTTTTGTGTTATGAGATATAAAATTTTGACTTCTAGGTCGGAAAACTTTTCGCTTGGATCTTCTTTGAGGCCAAAAATTAAGAGATTCTTCCTCCTTCTGTTAGCATCCAAGTAACTAAGTTCTGTGGAATGTTTGTTCACGTCAACTTGAATGGATTGAAGAGAATTATGAATGGAATCTAGCTTTGCATTAATTTTTCCATCACTTTCAAGAGCGTCTTTTTGTAATTTTTTGATGCCAGAAATTTCTTGGAAAAGCTTTTCCATTGTAAATTCCTCTGATTTATCTGCCATGATCAAAAAAAAAATAATAATAAAAAATAGGTAAATAGTAACAATAAAAAACCTCAAGATGTGGGTACGAGAGAGAATTTTTAATTTATGTAGGTAATTTAAATTCCCTTTATTTCCAAAAATTGATGTGGCAACAATGAAATGACGACGTTATGACTGGTTTATGATCTAATTCTTATCTCTGATTGGTTCCATGTTTAGCTTGACCAAGCGCTGCTTCCTGATTGGAGCTTAACTACACGTGAAAGTTTTGAGGTTATAATTTATTAGTAGTTGCTATGGAAACAATCGCAGGTTTAAACGAAATTTGATAAAGATGGAGTCCAATACCACTAACTGTTAAAAGTTCAATAAATTGGTTTCTGAGAAGCTTTGTTCTTTATAATTATAAATTTTATTTTAGGATGAACATGAGCTTTAATCGGAAAAAATGCAATTCAAAGTTAAGCAAAATTTTTGCGAAATTAACTGAGTTTAGTTTTAAGCTTTTAAATGAAATTTATATGACATTTCAATTACACTTAAAATATTTGATTCTTGAGGCCTCATAGGCTTTCTTTCAACAGGCACTATGATCACAATATGCTTTTAGTGAAAAAATATTAAATAAAACGATAAAATACAACTTTTCTTTGATTCGTGGTTATTTTCGGTACATTAATATACACTTAAAACATAAAAACACACACTGAAAAACGATTTTTAATTAGAATTACCAAATTAAAAGAGGAGCTATCTTAAAGTCTTTCTTTACTTAACAGAGCGACGTTGCCAATTCATATAATTAGTTATCATAAATTATGTTCGTATTTAATTTCTCCTGCCTATACCTTGTATTCCATACTGTCGTAAGCTCCCCTTGTCTGATTCTCCAGCCTATACCTTGTGTTCCATACTGTCGTAACCTCCCTTTGTCTGATTCTCCTGCCTATACCTCGTGTTCCATACTGTCGTCAGCTCCCCTTGTCTGATTCTCCTGCCTATACCTTGTATTCCATACTGTCGTAGCCTCCCCTTGTCTGATTCTCCTGCCTATACCTTGTATTCCATACTGTCGTAGCCTCCCCTTGTCTGATTCTCCTGCCTATACCTTGTATTCAATACTGTCGTAGCCTCCCCTTGTCTGATTCTCCTGCCTATACCTTGTATTCAATACTGTCGTAGCCTCCCTTTGTCTGATTCTCCTGCCTATACCTTGTGTTCCATACTGTCGTCAGCTCCCCTTGTCTGATTCTCCTGCCTATACCTTGTATTCCATACTGTCGTAGCCTCCCCTTGTCTGATTCTCCTGCCTATACCTTGTATTCCATACTGTCGTAGCCTCCCCTTGTCTGATTCTCCTGCCTATACCTTGTATTCCATACTGTCGTCAGCTCCCCTTGTCTGATTCTCCTGCCTATACCTTGTATTCCATACTGTCGTAGCCTCCCTTTGTCTGATTCTCCTGCCTATACCTTGTATTCCATACTGTCGTCAGCTCCCCTTGTCTGATTCTCCTGCCTATACCTTGTATTCCATACTGTCGTAGCCTCCCCTTGTCTGATTCTCCTGCCTATACCTTGTATTCCATACTGTCGTAGCCTCCCTTTGTCTGATTCTCTTATATATCTTTTCGCTCTTATCCTTCGTGTATTCTGAACGTTCTTCCTTACCTCTCATGCCTTTCACAGTATTGACTATAAAGACTTCACTTTATCCTGAACAAAGTCTCTGTGTACGACGCCATTACTTTATTGTTTCTACTCGTACATAGGTAACATAATATTATGTTTACGTTTTAAAACAAGGTTGTTTTAAATTTCAATATGTAATATCTTTTCATCAAAAAGCAATCAAGACTACCTGGCTTCTTTTGTGATGTGGTTTAAGACGGAAAAGAACTTCTACGATCCCCAACATTCCTGAAGCTTTTCATCCTGTGCATTTTTCAGAGTAAAGAAGTTGAGGAGAAGAAAAAAGTTACCGTTTCCTTTGAAAATTTTCTGCACAACTTTTTTCCGTGCCTCCACAAAAGTTTGGAAGTTCGAAAGATTAGGTTGGAAGATTGTGAAACGGGCCGTGTTGAAATTATGGAATCTCTGCTTTAAGGTATGCATGAATATATTGTGTGTATAGCCGAATGGAGCTATGCTTGGAATTGACAAAGATTTGGATATAAAGGTAAAAGGATCAGGGAGATTCAGGATGAGTAACAATGTAAATAAAGTGGTTAACAAGTCGACTTCAAATCAGTAGGTTCTGACTCGAGTCCTACCTAGTCATACCACTTTATCATGATGTCTCACTTGTAGTAGAGCTGAATAGTACTTCGTTTTACCATCATAATATAATAACTATGTAAATACATTGTCAGTATGTCTGATAATATTACAGCACCTATTTTTGAATCGTACTTCCTACTATGTAGGCCGAAAGGCGTCCGTCCATTCTTCACGGCCATGAGCCAATCTGTTTAATATTTGCGAAACTTTTTTCTCTTGAATTTTCCAGATTTTTTCCAAAGCACAAAGGAAAATATCAAAGGCCATTTTTTCAGCGCGTTTCGAAGGAAAAAAATCTTTCCTGGGAAACTTGGAAAATGATGTTTGTTTAGCCAATTTAATCTTGTTCAGACGTTTTTTTCTTTCTGCAAGTTACTCTCTTATCTTTATCTATGGGTTTGGCTTCTTCACGTTTCCTCGGACTTTGAAAAGACGAACCGTATCTTATTGCCATTCAAACCCTTACCTGAATGATAGAATATAGTCTTGGCCGGGGTATTAGACATAACTTGCCAGCCACAATGGTTGAATTTAATTGATTATTTATAACGAAATTTGAAGAAATTAAGTACCTTGACGATGACGGTGTAATGACACCCTCGCGTAATGCACTTGTTAGTTTTACCGCAGTTTTGAGTGGAAGGCGCCGAAGCGTTCTACTTTAATAAAAACAATAATAAGAAACTAATAGTTAAAATAGGAGCACAGCGGTAATAATCATAGTATTTAATGTTTTTGTTTTTCTCAAGTTTTCGTACCGTTACAGTAATAACGTTTCCTAATAACTTTCTGAATAAGTTCACCAGAAAGTAAACACTGGTGGTAACCTTTGCAAGAACTTTGGCAACATGTGCTGATAACTTGAGGGCTTTCTACACACGGTCCTTCTCGCCTCACACGAGGGACTACGGATGAAAATCACTCTAGCACCATAGACAGAATTAAATAAATACCATTTCAAGTAAAGAACACTCGGAAATACATATTATGTTGACACTATAGCCCAAATTGTGGAATATTTATTTATTACATTAAGTTATTCCAAGTAAAATATCTCGTCCATAGATAGGGACTTGGGCATTGTACCCATGACAGAACCCGCGTTTCCTCTCTGGATGTCTATGCTGATCTTCTGCATGATGAAACTGCGGGCTCTAGGTCCTCCTGTTCTAGCAGTTATTTTAGTGCCAAGAATCTTCACTAATTTAATCGCTTCTTTGCAAAAGGCACCAATACATGGCTGCACATAATAGCCCAAATTATATGTAGAACCTTGCTATAGTGGACACTGTTACTATAGTTATGTGATTGGCTGTTACCATGGTGATAACAAGAATATAGTGACAGTCTCCGCTTTAGCGTGGTTCATGAATTCGGACCTAAGTTCTTACTTGGCTCGTGTGAACACACCTTGAAAATATCTATTACGTTTCCTTACAACTAAAAAGAGAACCATCAACTACCGCCACCCTGAGAAGACCCTTCATCCAGAGGTATGGCTGTTTCCATTCGTCAAAACTTTCAGAGTACTCGCCGCATAATGGTGGAAAGTACTCACCATGAAAGTACTCCACTATGTATGCACTCTATGCAGGTAGCTAAGGAATGTATCAAGTTTCATGTGCGGATTATGTTTGTTTTGCTAATGCTCACAAGAAAACGCAAACTTGTTGCTTGCAAAAGGTTTTACATTAAGGAGAGCAGTTTTCAAGTGGATTGTTATGCACAGGTCATCAGTTCATTTGCCTCTTTTCTAAAAGAATCACGTATGAATTGTTTCAGAAATCAGATGGCTCTTATCAGATCCTGACCCTTATTTATTACTTTTATCAAAACTATATGGTGCTTTTTGCACTTCAAAGGAATGACCAAAAAAGATAAAATATTGAAAATAGAGTTTCAAAGGAGGTAAAATGAATTCCCATTTTCAGATTTTCGCTTATATCTCGACTATTATGGCTTAAGGAATTGTCTTGCCATGAAGATTTTGAGTAAAAGGTACAACAAAAATAAATTTCACAAACCCTTAATAGATGACCCAGGACAACCCCTGAAACCGAGGGTGGAATTGCTCCAAAGAACCCTAAAAGTTAAGGTTTTCCTTCTTTCTTTATCAAATTAAGCCTCGCATTGGCAAGATGCCCTCTAAACCCCTCCCCGTTCTTCTTTTAAGGTTTGTATTAAGTTAAAACAAAGAAAATGTCATGAGCTTTATTAAAACCTGAATGCATCGGAAATTCTAAACGTTTAATTCTTACAAGAGGAGAGTAGGTAAGGAGTGAGATCAAAGTATTTCACATTATTTTACTTCCGATAAATTTATAACATTAGAAATCGGAAGTATTGTGTTCGTTTTCGTAAATAAAAAAAATATATATTTACTAGCTCAAATTTCATATTTCTGGACGTTTCATAACCTCCTGAGCAACTTTGGTTTTGTGTCTGTCTGTCGGTTAAAAACATTCCTTGTTACAGGCAAATCTCAGAAACTACTAAACGGATTTCGTCGAAATTTTGTCAACAAATAGGAGACATTCTGTAGATGGTCCCATTTTAAGTTCATCTACTTCGCACTAGCGGTTCTTGGTGATAGAGACCATGCGCCTGACCACTAACCTTTTATTTAAACGCTTATATCTCGTGAACGGTACGCCCGATTTTGATGAAATAATTTTGTATGATGAAAAATGGTATTCTACCATAAAAAAAAAACTTGAATAAAATCGATTCAGCGGTTTTGGAGATACAGGTGATTTAGTATAAAATCTTAAGCAGGCCTCCCTGGCTCAGTGGTTAAGAGCATTGGTTGCTGACCCGGAGGTTGCGGGTTCAAATCCCGGCCGGAGCGGAAAATTCTACGAGAGTTTTTCCGATTCTGGAATGGCATGGATGTAAAGGTAAAGTGCCCTGAAGTAATGCTAAACCGGTTCCGGGGCATATATACCTAAAAAAAAGTATAAAATCTTAAAATTGCCACTTGTTTTTCTAACTCTATGAAAATTTAAAGATTGCGAGGGAAATGCTTTCTTTGCATATCTTAAATATAAGAATATTGAAAATACTTCAAAAATAAAATTTTATCTTCATAATCCAATCGATTGTAGACCCTCAATCGTCTCAATCGATTTTTTTCTCTGTATAAATAGTTCGGCTTCTTCAAAAAGTTCAAAAACACAGCCTCAACAATAAGTTCAATAGCAGAAACAGCCCCTAGGATATACTATACAATGATTTAGGACTTATCAGGAAGAGGACCATATTAAGAGAATAAAAATCCTATTACGAAATGGAATTGGAAAAAAAACGCTTGAATTTATTTCATAAGCACAAATTAGTCATAAATTATTCTTTCTCAAAGCAATTATTATTTCTGTGCCTCCTCTTCCTCTTCTATCAAGTTTCCTCCCCAAGTCTCTGCGCGTCTAACCAAACTTTTTTTCTTTTCAAAAAATGTCTAAAAAGTTATACTTTTTGATATTTCCAGCATTTTGAATAAATGCCAAGTTGAAGAAAAGAAAGAAGGAAGGAAAAACGAGAGCTAGAAATCTAATGGGCCCCCAGTTCATATATCTACTGAAAGCTACTAAACCTGACAGCTTATACAAAGGGAAATTATTGAAGAGATCATAATAGACTATAATTTTACTCACTTGAAACCAGCAAACAATTTTTAGGGAAGAAAAGTAAAAGGTATTCATTAGGAACATTGTCTAGACTATCTATTTTTTTTCAATTTATCTTTACATTTTCACGTAAATTTTCTGTATGGATTAAAAAAATACTAGGTATTATACTGTAAATCTTAAAGTAGATCTCACTCTGTGAAACGGGTCCCTGGGAAAGACGAAAGCGAAATAAATATGTCTGGCGAGGGGAATATCAGGAAAGAAAATGCAGCTTTTCCTTCTTTGTAAGCCGAGCAGGATGTTGGGAGAGTCTATGGAATACTGATGGAAATATTTACTGCCTTAACTGTCTACATACCGAATGTACATGACTAGGAATTACACTTTTAATGTACTGTCTGCAGTCATTCGTCTGAAGAAAACTAAGAGAAAAAGTCTAATAAAAAAAACTAACAAATAGTAAACTGACTCATTATGATGAACTTTGTCGAACAAATAACTTCAAGATCCCTTCCGTTCTATATCTCTGAGTAGTAGTCATGACGACATTGCTTATGTCCTTATCCTGAAATGTTATGAAATTTATGAATGCTACTGAGGCCGGTTACACCAATTGATTTCTTTTAAAATATTAAATTAATCTTTAATTTCCTTAATTTTATTTAAATTGGAAGACTCCTTTAGTTATTTCTGATATTAAATAAAAGCTCATGTATAAATCCTATTTTGTTGGTTTAGGAATATCCTCATAACACTAAATTAACTTTAAGGTTCAATTTTCAAAAATCAGAAAAAAAAATGATCCCAGGATACCCAGGGAAACTGCTGCAAGAAGAAAACACTTCTCAAAGTCACCATTTTGTGGCCTTTGCAGTTTGCAGTAGAGGAGACCCTTGAGCCCTGTTCTTCCGAAATCGTTGAATTTATAAACAATGTTGTTGGGCTAAACAAAGCCAGTAAAGAGGCACGTTAGCACTATTTCATGGTTCGACTATCCTTAGCCATTGGACGAGGAAATCCACCTCCACAATGAAGAAAATATTTTCTTTAAATTTTATTAAGTCTAACATCACAAAATATCGAAGAAGAAGCTGATGTTGATCACGTTAGGGCACATTTTCAGAAGAAATGCTGCGAAGGATTGTTGATGCAGATCTATTCAACTGGGTATAAAAACTCTATGCAGTCCCTTTATCTTATTTATAGATTAAAATCGATATGTGTATAACTGTATACTAGTGGTAGCTATACATAGATAACAATACATATGGATTCTTTAGTGTTGTAATTCAAATAAAAGAATATTTCGTAATATAAGAGGGTCCATGACTTGAACTAGCAACACCAAGCCGCAGCACGACGGAAAAGGGAAACAATTTCAAAGTTCAAATTGGCATTTTATTTTCCTTCCCCCCCTCTCTCCCACTTCTAGCCCATTTAGACAAAATCAAAACACGAAAAAACTGTTTAAAAGCCTCGACAAAGTGAAACGGAAAATATGAGGGGAGAGAAAAACACGGGAAAGATGTTTTTAGTGTTCCCGAAAACCGACGCGACGAGGGGGAAGCCCTTGAGTGGAGGAGGGGATACTATTTTTCTTAATTATATTGTTTACACTTTCCCCGGAGTGGAGAAATCGCGCCTCGGTGGAGGTGAGGTGGTAATGCGCCAAGTGATCGGGAGATGGAGTGGCCCCCAGGGAGGGGGCGTGATTGTTGTGATGCGTTTAATGAAGATTCCCGCCCGGCCTTTATTTAGTTCTGAGTGCAAGGGAACTGGCGAGACAAGACATCGGGAAAATGCGTGAGGGTGGCAATTGTGTTTGATTTCATTAGAATTATTACTAAACAAAAAAAGTGTAGGGAACAGCAAAATAAGGGATGATTAATACTTGAGGAAATAGAGTTCAATTACTCAGTAGATTTAAAGTGTTTTTCATTTTCTTATATTTGATTAAGTCTAATGTGACCAGTAAAACTCCCCTTCTATCCATGGGAAGAACAATCATGCAAGTATTAGGTATATTGAATAATTATTTGAAGTACATCAAGTAAACCGCACATTAATCTTTAATTGTGAGCTCTTAACATTGAGATGAGGACTTACCTAGCTCTAGTGCAGGGGTCTTCAACCTGTGTCCCCCGGGCCACTTGTGGCCCGCCGAGTCATTTTTGGTGGCCCGCGAGCTCATTCATGCTATTTCCTATTTCTTCCAGCACTAGCCGGACAAGATTTTTTTTTTTTTTTTTTTTATGCAAAAGTTACGAGTAGTGACTAATCCGCCGGGATTCGAACCCGGATCTCCCATCTACAAGACTAGTGCATTGACCAACACATGCCATGCAATGCCAATCATCCCATTGAAGACCTAGGTTCGATCCCTCACAGAGTTGATTTTTTTCTAATCAGTAACTGATCAGAGATTTTTCCCTGCTCTACAATTTTTTTTTTAATTTCTAGTTTTTGTATAAAAA
The DNA here is from genome assembly GCA_024516035.1 of Bactericera cockerelli. NCBI lineage: Eukaryota > Metazoa > Arthropoda > Insecta > Hemiptera > Triozidae > Bactericera > Bactericera cockerelli. The sequence goes on along the minus strand of CM044959.1, from coordinate 25,297,730 downwards.
AATTGAGTGAAACAATTTTTTTTTAAACCAACACTTGTTCCTGAATTTAAAAATAGTTTTCTGAATTTTTTCAACCCCCCCCCCCCCCCCCCCCCCCCCCCCCCCCCCCCCCCCTTTATTTATGTTTCTAATAGTGGCCCGCGGACTTTTCTGGAAAAGAAATATGGCCCAGAGTCTGAAAAAGGTTGAAGACCCCTGGAGTATAGGGACTCTGTAATCTTAACCGGGTAGTATAAAGAAGTGTCTATTATCACTATATTAATATCTGGTATCTGGTTTGCGAACTATACACAGTTTACACAGCGATTAAACCAACTAAATACTAAACTGCTTTTCGTCTAAACTCTAGTGCATAGTTGAGGACTTACCTAGCTCTAGTGCATAGTTGATCTGGAAGCAGAACAAGAGGAACGTAAGGACAGGGCAGACTCCAGGACTCATCCTGCGTCATGCGATGGACCCCGGTATCCTAATGTCCTCGCACCCGAGTGCAGCCATTCTGTCCTGATCCCGTCCCTGGCTCTGTCAACACCCTGGAACATAGGACAATGAAATTGAATAAATAATTTGGAGGCACAATTACTGATTACTGAAAATACTTGGGCATTGTAAGTCCTAATTATTATTATTTTACACTTTATTAGATAGAAATGGACATAATGTATAATACAAATAATTATTTTAACAATGAAAAAAATGGAAACAATAATATATACAATAAAAATGAAAAAGAATAGAAAAATATTTAAAAACATATGTCCTATCTAAAGGGCGGGGTTATTGCCTATGGCAATCTCTTCCACCCAACCCTAATGTACTGTTGGACGACTAAAAACAGGAACCAATGGTCTAGCTGGCGGATTGAACCACTAGCGTTGAAACCAAGCTTCGTCTCGCGGACTACGGATTATTTCTAAATCATCATTAAACAATCTCAAATGCTGCTAGGAGTAGAAACATTGTTGTTATTTATTTTTTCATTATACACACTAACTGAATATTTTTGTGAAGACAATACATCTGAAGAAATAAACATTCGAAAAGGATAAATAATTCGTGAATTTCAGTTAAATTGTCAAAAGTAACATCAAGTGTTGAAATATTGTTAAATCAGAAAAGGAAAAATTAAGTACCTAAGCAGTCTGTGTCGCGATATTTTGTCATAGTCTGCTTAGGTAGCTCAGAGTCTGTACAAAGCAGGTAACAAGTGAATACTGCCAATGGTAAAAGAAAAGGAAGAAAAGTTTTAATTTTTTTCTCCAAAAGAAATTGTAAAGAGTGCTGCTGAATAGTGCTGAATATTATTTTACACTTTTGCCTTTTAGGAAGGAAAACTGGAGATGTTCTTTCATATCAGCGAGAAGATTCTTATCTCAGAACGCCCTACATTCACTTTCTTTGCTCGTTTTATAGTTTTTCGTTTTTCTCTCACACAAGCAGGCACACAGCAGGGAGAAAGACATGATAAGAAAAGGGAGATAAAGAAGGGAAGCAGAAGAAGAAGCAAGAGTGCCATCCATGGAATTGGAGTTTGGACCACGGGATGCTAGAATCAGTTGGTGAGGACTATCTTGATTATTTTGACCATACTCTCTTAGAACACAAACAAACTTTGGTTCTCCTGGAGCAGTAATTTTTCAACATAAAATTTTTAAAACAGAAATGGTCTCATTTCTTGTCGCCTTGATGTCTATTTAGTTCAATTACTCGTAAAAAAGGTGTTTTAATATGTACGTATATACACATTTCTCATTGATTATCTCTACATCGAAGTTGACAAAGCTCTATTACTGTATCTTTACACAAAGGTCCACATTGATCTTTTACACAATATCGAGGATACCAGTCATTGTGTTTTTATATTGCGACATGCATTTTTTCACTCAAAATAAAACACTTGGTTTTAATTTTGTACACTTTCATGTGTAATGCATGCTTTCTGTCACTTTAGGAGGACTGTAAAAGAGTTTACATGAACTATACACATACACCTGTGTGTATATGTATAGTATAGCGTTCATACCACCCTTGCAACACGACTTTGACAGTTTCAGTTACTCTCCACTACCCCCCCCCTCTCTCTCTCTCTCTCTTTCTCTCTCTCTCTCTCTTTCTCTCTCTCTCTTTCTCTCTCTCTCTTTCTCTCTCTCTCTTTCTCTCTCTCTCTTTCTCTCTCTCTCTTTCTCTCTCTCTCCTTCTCTCCACAGTTTTCTCATTTTCTACAAGTAAAGACCGTCTCGGAAAATGCAGGAAAGCTCTCTTCTCGCATGTAAATAGGAAATAAATTGAGTGGCTCTAATAATTTATCACCGGAGAAAATTCCACGTCACTCTTGGAGTTCTTTTTTCCGCTTGTCCGCCCTTTCACTACTACAGACCAAAATTTCATCCCGTTTTCTTACAATACAATGTAGTCTAGTGACTATAAAAAAAAATCAAGAGCCTATTCTGACTGGATTCGTGTATAGAAAACGCCTTTCCAATGCATAAAGTCAGTATCTCTTTTGTAAGCACACCAAGGGTGGAATGAGTAAAAAAAAAGGTTCAGTTCAACAACACTCGATACACAATGCGTACAACCTCAGTAGCTCACTCGATAAGAAACTGGAACCACCAACCTCCAGGTTATTTTTACCAGGCTGGGTTATTTTTTGTAATCTATTTGCGATATTGCTCTTAAGTAGTATAATAATAATAATAATAATAAATTTATTTGGTTTTCAATAATCATTCTTAAAAGTTCCGCTAAGTACATTTGTACTTTTCGGGAGCTTCGATGTTCATTTTCTTGTTTACTTTTTGATTATCATTTTGATCTTAAATTTCGTTGTTGTTCAATAAATACTTTTTTATTTCTCTTTTCATTTTGTTCTCATCTTCTATTTGTTTCATCTCGTTTGGTAAGTTGTTTAAAATTGTTGTTACTTGATATGCTATGGTTGATTTTCCGTAGTTGTTTTTAATGCTTGGTGTCTTGTAAATTGTGTGTCGTGTATTGTATGCTGTTTCATGTATTTCTCTGTATTGATCTTCATAATAATGTTGTGTCAGTAATGTATATTTGTGTAGGTTTTGAATATTTAGTATGCTGTAATTTTTCATTTTTTCATTTCGTTGTGTTTTGTTAGTGTATGGATAAAGTGTTGCTTTTAATATTTTCTTATGTGCTGATTTTACAGATTTCCAATTTTCTTCTGTGGTAAAACCATAAGTACCAATACCATATCTTAGAACTTGTTCACATACTGCTTTGTATATCATACATTTTATATTTAACGGTATTATTTTTTTAATGAAATGCATTTTATAGGATATCATATTTAATTTGTTTTTAATATAATTTGTTTGGGATTTCCACTTCATATCTGCATCAAAATGAATTCCAAGATATTTCATTGATTTTTCGTTCTTAATTTTCATACACGAACAGTTATTGAAATTTGAATCAATGCATTTATTTTCATGCATTATAAGATTAATTCTTGGGAGTATTCTGAATCTTCTGATCATGGGATTGATTGCTAAAATTGATATTGTTTTGTTTTTATTTAAAAATATTTCTTTTTGATGTAGCCATATGATAATTTTATTTAGATCATTTTGAATTATTTTGTATAATTCATGTATATTATCGTGTGTATAGTAAAGTAAGGTATCATCAGCATATTGGATTATTTTTGATTTTATACCAATTTTATGGATATTATTTACATAAATATTGAAAAATGTTGGGGATAGAATTGCTCCGGTTATTAATCCACATGTAATAAGTGTTTCTTGACTTTCAACATTCCCTATTTTAACTTTTTGTTTTCTATCTTTGAAATAATTTTCAAAAATATTTTTTGTTTTTCTTTCTAAGCCAATTTCTTCCAATGTTTTTATCATTTCACCATGATCAATTGTTTCATATGCTCTCTTCAAATCTAATCCTAGTGTTAAGCAGTATTTTTTATCATTTAATGCATTATTAATATCTTCAGAATATTTATTAAGAGCAAGTGTTGTATTTCTGTTTTTTCTAAATCCAAATTGATTGTCATTGATTATTTTATTGATTTCTAGATATTCATTTAATTGTTGGTTTATATATTTTTCTAGGATCTTTTCTAAACAAGGTAAAATTGCTATTGGTCGATAGTTAGAATATTTATCTTTCTTATCTTTTTTATAAATTGGTGAAATTCTGGACATTTTCATTCCTGCAGGTATCTTTCCTTCTGAAATGATTCTGTTCATTAGTGTTAATAATACTTCTTGTAAACACGTAAAATTATTTTTTAATATCCTTTGGTCTTATTTGATCATTTCCACCAGCTTTATTTTCATTTATATCTTTAATTATTCTTGATAAATCAAAGAAAGTCATTTCTTTAATTTCAAAAGGCTCACGATTTTCATTTATTTCGGTACCTACATCTATTTTTTTCATCAACTTTTCTTTGTTGCTTTTGAGGTTTAAAATTTCATCTTTAAAACAATGGTTGAAATTGTTGGCTATGTTTTCAATTGTTAATCCACTTTTTTTGAAATTTTTGTCGATAATTTCTGATGGATTATTTCTTTTTTTATTCGTTATTTTGTTAATTATGTTCCATGTTTCTTTCATATCACCCCTACATTGATTAAATTTCATGATGTTTTCTTTTTTCTTTGCTTGATTAATTTTGTTGTTTAATTTATTTCGTATGTCTTTGTATTGTTTCATAAAATATTCATTACCAGGATTGTTTTTAACCATTTTCCACAGATGTTTTTTCTTTTTTATCTCATTTCTAATGTCTTGATTAATCCATGTATTTCCTTCATATTTTTTGGGTATTTGAATTTCTTTTTTTGCTTTTCTATAAATTTCATTAAAAATATTTACAAATTCATTGTATATTGTGTCTGCACATTTGTGATTTTGTATCAGACTGGTCCAATCATGTTCTTCTATTAAAGTTTTTATCTTTTCTTCGTCCATTATTTTTATTTTAATAATTTGTTTATCTACTTTTTCTTTATATTTATTAATTTTCAAAAAAGTAAAGTAATGGTCAGAAACTTTTTCTTTTATTATTCCTGCAGTAAATTTTCGTTTGGTACGTACATTTATATGATCTATACATGATTTGACTATTCTTCCATTTAATACTTCTTCTCTGGTCACTTTTTGTACTGTATGAATAATACCCATATTTGATAACATTTCAATATATTGTTGTTTGTTTAATGTTTCTTCCAGAGTATTAATATTGATATCACCAATGATTAATATTTCCTTAGTTTTAACATCTTTGTGCAGAGACCATTTTTTCAATTCATTAATGAATCCTTTGATATTTGTTTTTGGAGGTCTGTAAATTGCATTTATAATTATGTTCTTTTTATCCAACTCAATTTCTATATTTTCTGCATTTTTAAATTGTACATTTGTAACACGGGATGATATTATACTATTTTCTATGTATACAGCTATTCCTCCACCCTTTTTTGTAGTTCTGTGATATGAATATAAATTAAAATTATTCATTTCGAAAAATTTCATTTGATCTTCTTTAATCGATATTTCAGTCAATATCAGAATATCAATTTTTCTGCAGTTTCTCAAGTAAACTTGTAGTAAACTCCATTTTTCATTGTTTATACTTCTAACATTAATATGTATAATTATTATATCGTTTTTATTGTATTTATTTATTTCTTTTAGGAACCATTCTTCAACATCTTCATATTCCTTTGTTTCAACATTTTCTTTAATATTGTCTAAAATTGTACTTGTCATATTTCTTGATTAGATATTAAAATTACTTTTTTTAAAATTGGTAATGTAAAGTAGAATATTTATTTTATTCTTCCTAGATCATCGAAGTTTTTCAACTCAATGACAGGGGTCCTTTCTCCTTTTCGTATGAAAATTTTTCCATTTTTTGACCACAGAAACATGTATTCGTTGGTTTTTTTTGAGCTTTCTGGCCTCAAACATTAATTGTTTCTTATTTTTGGTCAAATGTTCATTCACAAAAACTGTTCTTTCTTCTCCCTTTCTACCTAAATCTTTGGTGGTTATTTTGGTATTTTTAATATTGGTCATTATTTTTTCTCTGATTTGTCTTGTGGTGAATTGTACAATAATGGGCGAGTTTTTCTCGTTTTGAGAGGGGATTCTATGTATAGCATCGATTGCTTTGTCTTCAATATCTACCTCTATTTTTTTCCCAATGGTTATCATCATTTCTCTGAGATTTTCATCGTCATCTGGAGTAATGCCATCAATTTGTATATTACGATTTCTAGTATATTGTTCTAGATCTTCTACTACTTGTGACACAGTTTTTAATTGATATCTTAATGTTTCATTTTCTTTTTCCAAATTCTTCTGTCTGTCTTTTATCGTTCTCATCTCTTCTAATAAAAAAGTATGGATTCATGTGTAATGCGCAATTACGAAACCCACGTTCTGCATGCCCCTAGAAGAACTTAAATAAAAGACATGAGCGTCACGAAATGAGAACATGTGAATTAACTTGAAGGTGGACTTCACAGTACAGAAAAGAAGAACAACAACAACTATGGCTCTTTTGTTCTAGTTTTACTTTATTTTCACTTCACCTAGATTCCCTTATCAAAGGTACGTAATTTGTAATTCAATATTGAATTACCTTTTTTACTTTATAGAAATACAATGTGACAACTATTAGATTAGGTACTTGATTTTATTTCAATTTAAAGTCTTTCTTTCTTTTATTTTATTGTAAATTGATCAAAGGACATAGATATACATAGATACACAAATTGAAAGATAGAGAAAATAAAGTGCAAAATAATAGCTTTACAGAAAGAGTTAACACATCTCAGAAGTCAGACATCACGAAACAAGAATAAAAGAAAATGAAAGAACAACTAGAATTGAATGAATAATAAAAATAAAGAAGTTAGTAAATCCACCAGACACCAGCACAGAGATTTAATTTATCTTTTATCTTAGCTTGAAAACATTGTCAAATCTTTGGTAGTACCTACCTTAGTTTAGAAGATACATCTTATCTCTGTTGTATGTACCAAATGTTAGTTGAGACGCCAAAACTAGCAAAACAAAGCCTATGAAATACACCTGAACTACCTAGTTCTAGTGGAGACGCCAAAACTACCTAATTAAAGACTAGATATATTGTATTTTACCAACTCTTAGTGGAGACGCAAAAACTACCAAATTAAAGACTACAATAATTAATATTATATTTTACCAACTCTTAGTATTGACGCCAAAATTTGAGATAGAGGTGTGGTATTACAAGGCGAGATAGAGTAAGCAATGAGTATACGCGTGGAATTTTGAAGGTTGGGGCTTTAGGAAGAAAAATTCAAGAGAGTAGACTGAGATGGTTTGGACACATTGAGAGTAGAGAAGAAAACTAAGCGAAAAGAAAATTGAGAAACTTGAGGAGGGGTTTATGTACAAAAAGACGGAGCCCCAAGATTATATGAAGAGACAAAGTAGAGGAGACTTTGAGGGAGAAGGGTTAATAGAAAAAGACTGCATCGAACCAACGCCGATCCTAAGTAGGTTCAGAAAAAGGTAGAGTTAAGTTATCATATTTGTGTTAATCACAATCGTGATATCACAACTACTCAAGCTCGCATTACTAAATATTTACGTAACTTGGGACTTGAACCACCGCCCTCCGTACAAGTCCACCGCCTTATCGATGAAGCTACTGACTGAGATTGGTTGGGAAAAGGTAGAGTGAAAGAAGAAGAAGTAGTGGAGACGCCAAAAATACCAAATAAAGCCAATGAATACACCTCAGCAGAAATTTATTTTTCAATTCGAACTATGTACTTGCATCTTCTAAATGGATCTCTACTGTTGTACTGTTATTATCACAGTCCCTCCCACGTTTTTTGTCTCAGGAAAAATCTGTCAACATGATATAACAAATGTGCTAGACTGCTAGAAAATGGTACAATTGATTTTTAGTAAATTGGTAATCCAAGCTGTTAAAATTCACAAATAATTGATTGACAGGTGTATTCATTTCATAGGCTACCGTTTGGTAGTTTTGGCGTATCCACTAACAGTTGTTAGTTTAGGTTTGATTCATAAATCTTGTATTTTTCTGGCATATCCACTAACAGATGTTAGAATATTAGTTCTGTATATGAGTTTACATAACACCCACCTCCGTTGTTGGAAAGCTTCCTGAATCTACCTCCACAGTTGGCTGAAGATGTATAACAATGATAGCCCCATTACTATTAAGAGCTAAGTTCACGTCTGCTAGGGGGAGGAGTGCACTAGTTTTGACACTTTTCTTTTATCTTACAAGAAAATGTTAAGTTCAGGTTACTTTAAGTTCCTTCCAAGTCCAAAACCTGACACCAGTCACAATAGCTGCAACTACAACTTTAGTTTGTCCTTCTGGACGATAGTAGAAAAGTTCTAGATTAACTTTCTGCTAAAGTTTAAAATTTAATGCTACTGGAAGTTATGGTTTCCTCGGTACGGACATAACTATTTTTCATGAAACTTGATATTATAATGGGGACACTAGACCCCCTCCAAGCAATGTTATTTTGACCATAAAAAAGTTTTTTTATGGGAAACTATAGCGAACTATCTTAGTTTGATCAAAGGACAGTGAATGACGTCAGAGACAATGGACAATGTGGTAGTTGTTTTTTATTTGAAGAATTTTATATTAATTTTACAGACATGCAACTATGTTTTGAAAGTTCTACAATGTAGAAATATGTATAGTAGGAATACATAAAACACATACGGTATAACATGTACTGGTAATTATGCAGTTTTTAAGTTCCGATTCTCGTATACAAAAATTCCCTAGCCACCACATACATATCTCCTCTGTCTCAAAACTATACCCTTATTATTGCAGGCCAGTGATATTAATGACGTAGACAGACAACGGGTTATTGTCAAGGAGAGCAGCTGTTTCGGAAATACAGGGAAAATCGTAAAAGACTGTTTCCTTCTTACGAAATGTCATCAAGGATAATAATAAAGCTAGAGAGTTCACCAGGGACAAGCGGCATGTAATCTTCTTGTAGGCTTTCCAGAAAGCATTTGGCTTGTTGCCATGTACACAGAATTTACAATTTAATGTGTGGAGATAGGAGCAAGGGGAGGTGGAATATGACACAGTAATATTAAGTCTCATTCAGAACGAGGAACTTACATTTCCCAACTCACTATACAATGTACAAATACACATGCATACGTAGGTGACAAAAAAGGATATGTTTTTGACCAAAATTAAGTAAAAAAACACAGTCAGTTTATGTGTCTCGGTGGCATACTTGTACATAATCAATAACAAGGTGAGAAATTAAGGACATAATATATTTTACTTGACCAATAAAGCTTTTTTAGTGCTTTATTTAGACTGTCAGCGCAAGACAGGTAGTCCCATTATGTAAGACAGGTAAGGAGCGCAAGACAGGTAGCTCCTTACAACTTCAATGTAGCTAGCCGTACTAAGATTTATTTTACTGTGCGCGTATAATTTTCTTTAATGGTTCTGCCCGAGCCGTTCACACAGAACAACAGATTTCAAGTAAAAAGTTCCTTACAATTCATAAATGTAGGTAAAATAGAATTTTGAAAGATACCTACAATCACAAAAGAAAAGGTTGGTAGTGAAAAAGAAAGTTGACGAAGGCGAGCAGTTAATTTTATTTATGAGTTTCTCGGAACCATACATAAACTTTATCTTATCCTGCTTAAAATTTAATAAATTATCGCCTAAAGTGTGTTTAAGGAGTGTAAATTTGGAAGGGAGTTTCCTGTCCCATCCCATTACGCTCAAGTTTAAAAAGCAACTTATATACTTGTTGTCTATGTGTATCAGCAGGAAAACTTGATTAGATCAGCAAAAAATAAACTCAATATTTAGCTTTATGTCACTTTGCCTGGGTATATCTACAAAATGGATTTACGAAACGTACATTTTTTTCTACTAAACTGCATATGCAATAAATGTCACGTTTTCAACAAGCATTGGAAATTTTTTGTGAACATGTCATGATTGTGTGATTTTCTTTCTTGTTTTAATAGAAGTCTTAAGGGCAATTTAAAATAGTACCTAAATATATTTTTAAGCATTAGTAATTCAGACCGATATTCTCTTTCTCAAGAAATAAGCTCTCCAGAGATCATACATTATTTAGTTACTCGTGCCTCGCGTTGACTCGAAGTAATGAGAAAGTCTCTCATTCTCGTCTTCATCAAATCTCAGTTGTGCGGGGTTGAAACTTTCCTCTGGTATTGCTCCCTCCCGACGCGACACACCACGTCGGTAAGTTAGGAAGCTATACGAGTCTCAGAAGATGACAATGTAGGTCGGGAACAAAGAACTTTTCAAAACAAAGAGCGGCAACGCTGATGTGGGACACTAAATTAGCAAAGTGTGTCATACATTTTAAACTCCGGGTAAAAGGATACCGTCCCGACCTTTGAATAGCTGTACCACCCGTTCTATTATCCTGTCGGAGCCAGGTGAGAGGAAAGCGGGAGCTTTTAAGCGAGGGATTTATCCGTTAAAGTGAGACAGAAACGGTGCAACCTTTTAGAATCAGATATTATTTATTTTGTAATGTCTTCCGTAGCTTGCAACAGATAAGGAAATGAGTAAAGGTACCTTTTGGACGATGTGAGTGCAGTGGGATAAGTATCTATGTACAAATGTACATATATTGTATATTGTAAAGGTCGCGTCGGTAACAAATTACAGACTTGTGCGAAAAGATGCAAATTTATACCACTTTCATTTAAAATTTTCAACAAATAAAAACGAGAGAAAAAACATTTGCAATCACTGGAATTCTTTTACGTCCACCTACAAAATCAGTGCGAAATGCGAGATGATCTTTTTAATAATATGTATGTAGGTAGGTAGTATAATAGAATGTTCAAAGTTGTTGTAGAAGTCTTGAGTTGTGCGGTAGTCGGGGATTCTTCTTGCATGGAGATGGATCTATTTCTTCTGTATGGATCTCGAAATCATAGATTTGATGCATTATTGAACCACCGCAGCATTCCTTCAATACTAGAAGTTAATTCCAAGCATGTTACCTGCCGCTCTCATTATTTCTAAAACTGGGTGATGGAGTGGAGATCAATATAAATTAATGTCATTCAAAGTGAAGTGGTGTCAGTTTTCATGTTATGTTTAAGGTAAATATGTCTTTTTTGGGTAAAATTTCTATATTATAAATACACGCAGGGAATACATAAGTACATAGACTTATAATGGACATATCGTGTGATATTTACTTTTAAAATAGAGATACATACATAGTAGGTATTGAAATAAGCTCATCGCAACATAAGTAAACAATATTTATACACCATTGCAAAACTGTCACAGAATAAAAATGCCGATTAGCACTATGCAACAGATAAATCAGGCCATTTATCCATTAGGCTCAATAAAGCATTAGCTAAAACTACATTAGAGTTCAGCACTGGACAATCGCGGGATAAATCGCTTGAGATGTTCAAAAACAAACCGTGGACCCCAGTGTTATCTTCTCCACTACTAAGGGTCTACGCTTCTGACAAATGAGGTCTAATGAAATTGAAAAAATCTGAGCGAAATCCACGACGAGGAAGAGAATAATTGTGATGCTTTGAACGAAAATAAAATTCAATGAAGATAATTTTTCAAAAGGTGTTTTTTTACTTAATGATAAATTTAATTTAATGCATAAAAAAACTTTTATGCTGTAATTCTATAAGGAAAGAAAATATTTCTGAAAGGATAATGTTTAGCATCAGTAGCACATTGTTCTCTAGCTCTTGGATTTATTATTTCACAGAGATTTTATCTGTTGGCTAGACACAAATTATGGAGGATAAGCAAACTTTCGAGAAACATAATATACATAAAGGTCCTTTCAGAGTATGTAGCTCTACTAAGTCTAAACTCCTAGCTTAGTGTAAAAACTACTCCATTATAGCACACCCATTACGGTCATTTTACAAATGTAATGTTTAAAATAATCATTCCTAGGTATACATACTAGGTTCCTTAAAAGTATACAATATAAATATGCTTACATCAAATAATGCATCACTTATATCAGGTATTTAGTTTGATCTGGGTACGAATCCAAGGGGAGTGCGGAATTTTTCGGCTCTGTACTTCGTATGTCATGCCTTGTGAGGAAAAATGAGAAGCTGTTTTGTTGTGAGCAGTGACTAGTGAAGAAATATGGGAGGTTAATGTTATATGATTAAGAATATGTAGATATACGGATTTTTTCTCTAATTATGGTCTACCCACAAAAATTGTGATATAATAACACAAAGATTTGTCTGTCCCGGTATACTTATAGCTAAGGGTCAAGGGGCCGCCATCGTTCTAGTTCTAGTGTAATCCAGAGGTCGCGGGTTCAAAACCAAGCCAGGGGGCATGACTAGTTATTCTTATATTAAGGATTTTCACCATATTACGTCTTGTTTTGGGCAGTAGTAACTAGAATAATCGGATTTATTAGTCCTTGTCAGGCAGAATAAATAAGGCGATATTTATTTATAATATAGATCCATCCTCATAATAAAAAATTCACCAGACTAAAGCAGTTAATTATTGTACATTACATGTTAGTGAGCCCACTACGGTTAAACATGGAAAATTAACAAAGTTTATCCACAAAGTCGAAGGCCAAATGAACTATTTCCAAGTTCAGCTCATAAACTTTTCAAAATAGCTTGCATACATTTCATACAAACGAAATGTAAACTTTAGACTCTGCCTTGGTAGTGTACACATTGAACATTGTAATGAATCAAATATGCAGACATAACGCAAAGATAATATTACTGTGTACACAAATGACACATGCATTTCCCGTTATTCCAGAATGATACTAGTAAATAAATGTCTATTGACAATGTAAATATTGACGTTCTATCATCATTAAAACCCAATGTCAATTCTAATGCTTCTGAATTTTATATTATGATTACCTGTATTTTTTTACCCGATAGGTATGTTCATAAAAAAATTCTGCCGGATTTCTGCGAAACGTGGACATTTTAAATTGAATGTGTACCAAGTCCGGCGAAGCATAGGACTCCCATCAGGATCACATGGACATGCAGGATACCTTCCCTTCCAGGACCACACTCACACGAGGCAAAAGTATCTCGAGAGGAAAATGTCATGTTTGGATGAGGGTACATAAATATTTTCTCATATTGAGTTTAACGTCACATCTAATTTCATTTTTTGTTTTCTTTTACAACGTTCCATTTCAAGTTCGTAACTTCCGTATTCTCCTCACTCCACTGAGAAATCCCTTTTCCAATCCTTATGTTGGTGTTCTTGTTTAATGTTTTACTAAAAAACGCTTTTTTTAGATGGTACCTACTAGCCTACAATAGCGACTGGTCCTAGAGATTTGTTTCATTGAAATCTTTGAATCCTATGCACAGTTTAGATGAAAAGCAGTTTAGTATTTAGTTGGTTTAATCGCTGTGTATAGTTCGCGAACCAGACAGCTGATCGTATAAATATAGTGATAATAGGCACTTATTTATACTACCCGGTTAAGATTACAGAGTCCCTATACTGATATACTCCCTTTGTTCCAGCTGATGTTTTGGTGGCATTATTATGTGGTCAACGTCTTAAATGAATCAGAAAAAATGCTGTATTTAGCGGGACTCGAGCCAGTGAATCCCCACGCTACCTCGATCAACAGACTAGCGAATCTACCACTTGACCACCAATGCATTTTATTTTTATAGCCTCTATAAAAATATCCAGACTTTTATGTTTTATTGTTTGATTTTCACAAAAATAACGAAAATGGGATTTCTTATCAGCATTTTCATAACAGGGTCTTAAAAATTAACGCATTATTACGTAAAAAGACTCTTTTTCTTACTTCTCTCTTTTCCTCTCTTCTGTCCTCTCTCTTTCCATTGAGTTTTCCCTTCCCGCTCTCTCTGTCTTCTCAGTTCCGTCGATTGAAAACGGAGACGCGGAAAGATAAAAAAGTAAAAAAAACTCTCCTTCTGTTCGTCCTTATTTACAATCGAAACTGAAATACGGCGGAGCTGAGCGCGGGGAGGAAAATTAAAACTATTTTCTCTACGTAAACACTCGAGAAAGTAAACACAAAAGAGAACTTGAAATTATTTTCACAAATAGAAAAGAAAGAAGAAGAAGAAGAAGGAGGCAAGGTGAAATCGAAGAGAGGGAATGCGGCGTGTATTTTTTCTCTTCCAACTTCCAGGGAGGAAAAAAACTCGGAGAATGTCTCTGAGGAATTGCGGTAAACATTTCCAGTAGGGTTGTAGCTCTCTCCTGCAGGAACCGGTAGTATTAAGTTTCATCTTTACATCATTAGAAAGCGAGCGAGAGAGAAATAAGTTGGAGGGAGTGAAAATAAAGTGTACACACGGAAATATCCTCCAACTATTTATGTATGGGCACCGCTTTATCGTTCAATTAGTACTGCTACAGACCAAGGTAAGTATTGATTTATGTTTTACATAATGCATCTTTAAATAATTATTAACCAATAAAAATAAATTGAAATTAATTCAATTTCTACAGTAAAATGACAAAATATATCAAACCGAGTGCCTCTAGTTTACTCTCCCCATCACTCTCCTCTCTCACTATGGCCTTTTTCTATTCAAGCCATCCAAAGTTATTTAGGCGTAATCAAAACGCTCAAATAAAATATATGATAATAGGAAAAGCCTTCAGAGATAGGAATATAGGTTGCTGGGCTTTTTATTACAGGTGATAGAGAGAAGGGCGGCCAGAGGAAGAAAGCCAGGGGAGAGGGGGGAGGGGAATGAGATAGGAAATAGAGATAATATGCATTTTTAGTACCTAGAAGAGATAAAAATGCAAATACTTCACGGCTTTTTGCACCTCCCTTCTCTCCCCATAGTCCCTATCTACGAACTTTCTCTCTCACTGTTTGCCTCTAAAGCTTTTATCAATAAAAGCTCCTATTTATATTTTAGCTACGCCTAGCTTATCGATAAAAGCTCTCCTTTTCTAATGTCCTACGCATATGTGGACGTTGGATATAGTTATAACTCTTATACAACGACGTTATCAGGATAAGTAAAGACTGGGAGACTAGTAGAAATAGATATTAGAGGTCAATAGATAGCTTTGGTCTTAGACTATAAGTAAAGGTATATAGGATCCTTCACAGACAAAGTAATCTATACGTAGAGGATCGGCATGATCGAGTAGTGTATAGAATTTGTCGGTAAACAGAACTATAAAGGTGATCCTTGTATACGTAAACTAGGGATGTACAAAGTCATATCGAGACGGGGGTTTTACCCTCTATTCGCTGAAAACTTACCAACCAGCTATCCACATTAACCTCACCCAGCCTGTCTTGCCCCGGAAACAGCCAGCATCACGAGGATTCGAATTTGAATGGTCATCCATCCAAGTCCTAACCTTGCTGGACGTTTCTTAACTTCAGTAACAGAATGATAAGATCATTTTGTCAGAGTTCCTTTAAATTATTTCTAAAAAGCATTTTATTCACTATCACTAATTTTACCTATTCGGAAATACATTTTGTTAAGTGAAATATGAAAGGAGGAATATTATAGATATTACTCGATGAAATATTTATTTCGTTTTTTATTTAATTAATTATTCAGGCTGAATTGTCTTCATTTAGACGTAACGGTTACTGTTCCATGCTCTTTAATTATACCTCTGTCTCTCATCCCCTTCTTTCCCTCTCTCTCTCTTTCTAGCTGCACCCTACTCCATTCCACCCTGTGATACATAATTCATTACAATAGCCAATGAAAAATTTATATTACTTCTGATTCATTCATGTGGAAGTACATATGAGGGAGAACGATAAAATATACCTAGGTTGGTATATAAAAAAATAGCCATCATTTTTTCAACTTTTTTAAAATCATTCTTAGATTTTTATTGTTCACACTCGAATCGTCGAAATACGAGTAAAGTAACCACCAGCGAAGTGAACACTTCTGGGTATTCCCGACCCAACCCATACAGGGGGAGGTTTATTGTGGTTAGCAGATTTGTCAGTTTCCTGCGACTGGAGGATAAAACCCTCGTCGCGAATGACTTACATGTTAAAGAGACCAACAAAAATACATTTTAAGGAACTGTATATCAGATTTAACACTTATACATTATACTTATTAGATTTGAAACATATAATACAATACAATACTCTATTTATCCTGCATGAATGAGACTAAAGAGTCCCTTTACTCTCACAGTCTCGTACATGTACCTTTTTTTTAACTTGTTATTACTCTATTTTATATTGCTACATGTACGTATATAAAGTAATAGAGCATGTGCCTAGAATAAAAAATAAATTTAATTCTTATTACCAAGCATACCCAGGTCTAAATGGTCAGAAGTAAGATTTAAAACCCTTGGAGAAGGTTCTGCGTACATGTACCTACAACAGTACAATAGAGTACACAAAGAACACAAGTATCCACATATGGAATTTATTTAGATTCTGGATCCACACATAACCACGGGAATCAACCACAGAGAACTTTAGTGTAGGAAATGAACCAGGGGGGGGGCGAAGGGTATTTCCGTACTGAAAAGTTTTCGAATAAAACGATTTCACGAAGCAAGAAATGTGTTTGGAAATTTGTTTCGAATTAGCCAAATTCATTGAATTGCGTGGCAGTAGCAAGCAGAAAGAAACTGCTGCACCACAACACAAAGCTTCCTTGAATTTTCAGACTAACTTTTCTACTTGTGACTGGCATTCATGCTTTTTGAGCAATTTCGCGAGTCTGACCCTGAATAAATTGTTAAAGTTATAGTGGTAGTTCCTAAAGATATCTAGGCGCAAGGCAGTCACCCTGGCCAAGTTTTAGATTCTACAGTTATTTTTTATCTGCTGATGAACAAATGACACTTACCTATAGATTTACAGAACCTACACAGACAATATCATATTGAATTGACCCTTCCTATATTGGAGGTATAAAAAAATTAATATCTGTACCAACTGACGAGTCTAAAAATGAACATCAAAAGCATAATGAGTTTGCAATGCTCAAAGGAAAACCTTACCTACAAGTACAGACAAAATCATACTTACCCTTTCTACTTCCTATGTGGAAGGTATATAAGAAAAATAAATATCTACATCAACTGACAACCCAGTCCAAACTGGACATCAAAACCATAATGAGTTTGCAATGCTCAAAGGGAAAACAAAACTTTATGAAAATAAAATTAAAGCACAAATGAGGAGATAAAGTAAACAAAAAATCACATAAAAGATTCAACTCATTCAAGAGAAAGAGAAAAGGGAGGGAGGGAGAGAGAGAGAAAGAGAAAGTTCTTTTTAAGAATTTTAAGTTAATTTACTTTTAACTTGTTGTTAAATATATTAAGAGAAAGTAAATTTAACTTTCTTGTAGAAATTTAAAGAATAAAGCTCAAATTAACGTTAATCTAATTCTGCGGGTTCAGGTACGACGCGCTTGTGTTTCGTTTTTCAGTTCACAAAGAGAGAAGCAAGACTCAAGAGCTAGGAACTGATGATCACAGTGGACTAGGGAATCCAATCCCGGGATTGAAATCCCGGGATCCCGGGACTGAATTTTCATTTCGGGATCGGGATTTGGATTTTCAAATCCCGGGATTTTCGGGATTTCCGGGATTGACAATTTGCTTACAATTTTAATGATTAAAGAATTATTTCGCTATTAGGATATTCATTTTTATATTAGAAACTGTTTCAAGGAATCTAAGGGTCTAATCTAGCACTGTGTGGGAGGGATACGTGAGTCTCCTGAGCATTGACTATGTTGCGGCTTATAATGAGAACAAGATTGATCAGTATGACTCAGGAGTGGCTAACTATCTGCAGAATCCCGAACTCAACACGAATGAAAGTGAGATGATCTTTGAACCACCCACAACAAATGCAGTAAGAAAAGAAATTATAAACCTTCTTCAAAGAATTTCAAAATAAGTACCTAGTTCAGGAGAATCATATGTAGAAGAAGAGCAAGATGTGGACAATCCTCAAAGCTCTAGCACACCAAGTACACTTCAATCGATTTTGGAAAAAGAAATCGCAAAATCCAAATAGTCAAAACCAATGAGATTGGCAAAACATGTCCTAAACACCACATTAAAGATTTTTTTTTTTTTTAAGTGGGGTTTTAACGTCGCTTTCAACTGCCATGGTCATATCACGACGGGGGTTTTACCCTCCATTCGCAGGAAACTCACAAACCTGCTACTCACATTGACCTCACCCAGCCTGAGTGGGGCCGGGAAAAGCCAGCGTCACGAGAATTAGAATTTGAATGGTCACCCATCCAAGTCTTAACCTCGCTGGATGTCGCTTAACTTCGGTGTTCTGAAGGGAACCGGTGTATTCAACATGCCATCGACGCTGGCTTACACATTAAAGATTGAGATGGCGCTGTATGAAAATGGAGGTGATAGAGGTTTACAATTGCTTATGTTTATTAGTTACAGATTCAAGTTGGTAGTATTATTTCTTTTCTTTTTTTTTCATTTTTTAGTATTTTATCTCAGTTAATAACACCCTGTTAGGCTTATAGCTAATTAAATTACTTGTTTCAGAAGTTTATATTGTGTTTGTATTAATATAAATAAAACGTTGCTTATTTCAAATTTTCTTTTAAACAAATGGTTTTCTATTGAATTTCTGAGTATACTATAATTTTAGTCTATAGTAATACATCTTTTGTTACATGTTTATATGGACTCTTTCCGTAAATACAAGTGCCTTTGAGCACCATTACCATTACCATCTTATATAACGCCTTTTATCAAATAATATTAGCGTAAAATGGGGCTCTAAGGGTACTAAAACGTAAAAAATTGAAAATTTTACTAATCCCGGGATTGGTCCCGGGATCCCGGGATTCATCATTTCTAATCCCGGGATCCCGAAAACGAAATCCAATCCCGGGATTGGATTCCCTACTGAGTGGACCTGACTCGTGCGAATAGTAAGCAGAAAGCAATTAGCATAATTATTCGCAAGAAAATTATCGTAATTGATAACAAAAAATACTATTATCTCAAAAATTTCAACACTAAAATTATATTGAAAGGAAGTCCTGTCAATAAGATTGTTGTCAAAGAAAATGAAAAATAATTGTAAGGGGAACTAATGAGATAACTGGGTATCGGAAAGGATAGAGAGGTAGGTAATGGATCCAATATTCTCGGTAATGATGAGGGAATAAACTGGAGATAAGTTGTAGGAGATATTATGTCGAAGGTAGGGAAAGTGTAGGAGATAGAGGAATAGCGAAGGTAGGGGAAGGTGTAGGTGTAGGAATGTTGAAGATAGTGGAAGGTGAAAGTATAGAAGATATAGGAGTAGCGAAAGTATGGGAAGGGGAAGTTGTAGGAGATATTATGGCGAAGGTAGGGGAAAGTGTAGGAAATAGAGAGGAATAGTGAAGGTAGGGAAGGTGTAGGAGATAGAGGAATGTTGAAGATAGTGGAAGGTGAAAGTATAGGAGAATATAGGAGTAGCGAAAGTATGGGAAGGGGAAGATGTAGGAGATATAGGAGTCGCGAAGGTAGGGGAAGGTGAAGGTGTAAATGTAGGAGATAGAGGAATAGCGAAAGTAGGGGAAGGTGTAGGAGATAGAGGAATGGCAAAAGTAGGGAAAGGTGTAAGGGACAGAGTAATCGCAAACGTAAGGGAAGGTGTACAACTGTAAGAGATAGGGGAAGATGTAGGAGATTGAGGAATGACGAAGGTAGGGGAAGGAAATAGAGGAATGTTGAAGGTAGGGGAAGGAGATAGAGGAATGGCGAAGGAAGGAGATAAGGAATTACGAATTTAGGAAAGGTGTAGGAGATAGGCCTGATAGAGGAATGACGAAGGTGGGGGAAGGAGATAGAAGAATAGCAAAGATAGGGGAAGAAAGGAGATAGTGGATTGGCGAAGGTAGGGGAAGGAGATAGAACAATAGCAAAGATAGGGGAAGAAAGGAGATAGAGGATTGGCGAAGGTAGGGGAGATAGAGGAATGGCGAAGGTAGGGGAAGGACATAGAGGAATGGTGACTTTAGGGGAAGGAGATATAGAAATGACGAAGTTAGGGGAAGGTATTAACGAGACGGAAAACTAACAGAATTTATTTTCATTAGAGAAAAACAATAATGCTATTTCTGTTCGTAGAGTAAAATTTATGTCGGTCTGCTCTGCCATTTCAAACGTCGCCTTCGATGCACATTACTGGAATAAGGATAAGGAAACGATATTATGATTGTTATAACGGCATAGCAGATAGTGGGGTTGAGGGTTTGTAGCCAGATAAGTTGACTGTCATTACGTATACATCAGGGAACAAGATATCGTACGTACTGGTGTGATACCCGGGGAAAGAATAGCAATACGAATTGTTCCCCTGTCGTACGAGGAGACTAACAGAAAAAACCCTTGACCATCATGGCTGGTCAATGTCAAAAGGGTTTAAAGAAGCTTGAAACAGATAAAAAGCCAAGAGTCCCCACGATCGCGCTGGTTTGCTTAGATAAATTCTTTGGGCCAGGGTGAGCTGGGAATAGTTGTGTTAACAATTCTCTAAAATGTTATAACACAGTGAAGCTATTATTACATCTACTGACCCTGTTAGAGACCATCAAAAGCTTTCAGCGTAGCTCACGCCGCTATAACAACAACAACACCGTTTATATCATTAGGTACCAGAAAGCTATCCCAGATATTTCAATGATTTCCTCTTTATTTGTAGGCGAAAATTATATATGTAGAAAGTGGAAACAGTGGTAATCTACTAATAATATTACTCTTTATAGGTCTCCGACTTAATAAATACTTCATGAGCTGTATTATTTGTATGGTTACGGAGTTTCTACATAGACTGTGAGAGTAAAGGGACTCTTTAATCTCATTCTTGCGGGTATTGTACATGTGTGACTTTCACATAATTTCAGCATTGAGAATAATTGAAGCCTAAACTCTAAGCCAAAGCTCTAAATCACAGAGACCGGTTCAGCTCATAAAGCAGTGTAATGATCTGCAGGTACTTTCGTATGCGCATACACAATGATCCTCTTGTCCCCAACTGTGCATAACTCCTTATCGAGATCCGGATCCAAGATTTATCTCCCCTAATAGAAATTGACGACGCTAATATATCAAGATATCGATCATAAGTAATTTATCTTTTCTCTAGGCTTCAATTCAATCCAAGAAAACACCTTCGCAATTCAGAACATACAGGGGTGCCCTAGTGCTCAGTGTCTACATTTTCATGATAGAACAAGAAGGCCTTTCACCTGAGGTTCTGCTGTTTGAAAATAGGAATGTCTATGACAAATATTGTAAATAAAAAGAGACCCGAAAAGCAAAAATCAGCTTGCCGACTTTAATTTTCAGAGTACATTTTTACTATGGAATTCATAATTAGTTCATTTGGCACAATTTGGATTTTCTAAGGATTTATTTTTCATTATGAAATAAACGGTCCCAGATCATAGCTACTTGATTGAGACATCCTGTATCGACATGTCAAAACCTGTTGATATCTTAATGAGCCATGTTTGTATAGCTGTTTGGTAACAAGGAAGGTGTTCTGTAGATAACAGCTAGGGTATCATAAATATTGATCCTATTTGACTGGCGGACTTGTCATCTTGATAATCTAATCCCGGTAACATGTACAGGACAGGCCAGGATAACAACAGCTCCATGGACTGGACTGGAATCAACATAATAGGCATGAGACACAACTTGTCGACTCTAGTCAACAGGCAACTTTTGACAAGATAGTGGTTAGAATGTGGAAGATTGGTTGCGATCTCGATACCACCTTAGGTTTTGAACTTGAGATCAGTTATGGTTGATATTATAATAGAATATCAGGCTGAGGGTAATGTGACGGTTTGTATGCGCACAACATGAGAAAACTGATTCTCCAACAGAATAGTCTTCTGCCTCTCTGGTTTGAATATTTTTCATAATATTATGAGGGTTTGTAATGTTTTTCGTCGTATGAATTGAAAATGAAATCTGTTCATATTTAGAAATTATCAATATTATACAATATACATACATTGGTTATGGTTACGTATTGTGTATTCTTTATAGCATGCCATTAAATACTAATTAACTGCATAGGTACATCTAGAGGATCTAGAATTGGATAAGGACACATACAGGCTTCATATTCAAAGCAGGTTTTCTGCATAAATGTAGACAACACATCGCACGAAAGCCTAGGAAATGTGCAATACAAAACTGAATTATCCACACTGACAGAGGAGCAGAAGAGACACAAAGTAGGTTTTAGAAGGTATTAGTATGTGAGAATTACCCCCTGCATCGCATCGTCTCAAGACACATCATGTTCAAACTCTCTTCTGATGGAAATGCATTCGAGATAATTTTCATTTTCTTATGCAGCCAGACATAACCCGACGCGACGTAAAACTACACACAGCAGGATGTGCCTAAACATTCGGAACTCTTTACTACAAGTGCTCTCAGCTTCTACCATCTACATCAGCCTTGAAAGATCAGTGATTTATTTCCCGATTGGGGCATTTAATAAGACTGGTTTGAATAATCATGACAATACTCATGTAATCAAAACTTATGTTGGTCTGCAAGACTGAAATCCTTCTTCAAATTTGGACCATAATTTAGAACTAATCTAATAATTGAGAGAGAACTTTTCAACCTCAAGAGGATTAGGCTACGTATAGAATTTCCAGCACAGTATTCAAAGCGAGTAAGATATTCCAAATTATCGATTGCATTCAACAGTCAGTGATCGTATCCTTACAGCTTTATTTTATGTTGCAGAGCTCTTTAAATTAAGTTTTCTTGACAATAGAGCTTCTTCTATTAAGTTTTCTTGACAATAGAGCTTCTTCAATTAAGTTTTCTTGATAACAGAGCTCCTTCAATTAAGTTTTCTTGACAATGGAGCTCTTTAAATTAGGTTTTCTTGACAAAAGTGCTCCTTCAATTAAGTTTTGTTGACAATAGAGTTCCTCCAATATAGTTTTGTTGACAATAGAGATCCTTCAATTAAGTTTTCTTGACAACAGAGCTCTTTCAATTAACTTTTCTTGACTGACAATAGAGCTCCTTCAATTAAGTTTTGTTGATAATAGAGCTCTTTCAATTAAGTTTTCTTGACAATAGAGCTCCTTCAATTAAGTTTTCTTGGCAATAAGTTTTTTACATTATCATTGGTAGGTAAAACATGCCTTCAAAATTCTTTTCCACATTTGCAAGCACCCGGTGGATTATTTGCATGTTTTTGAAGGCTCTGCATTTACGTCTGGTGTGTCTATACTCTTTTCTCTATGCAGGATTTTCTTCACATGAGCGGAGATGAGATGAAGGAATTCTCCGCAGTGGAGTAAACTATGCTTTGTCTTCTACCAGTGTCGTAGAGCTCTAATCAGAACTTCATAGGAGCAAAGAAATCTTATCTTCATTCAAAATTATACCAGATACACTCTTCTCCTCTCACATATTAAAGGTAGAGTTATATACATAAGTGTTCACTTACCTCAAAATATAATTCTCAGGACTATACTAAAAAAAGACAGACTTTTTTATACTGACCAACTATACAAACTATTTAACGTTCCGACACTAGATGACATTTACATTTACAAAACAAGTATATTTGCTATAAAGTAAAAACATACCTGGACTATAAACCCTAACACATACACTACAAGACAGACTGGACAAATGATCCAAACACTCAAGCACAAATCACTAACAAAAAGACATTTTTCATACGTAGGTAGCAAAGTTTTGAATGAGATACCTGAAGATTTTAAAGATAATCCAAATTTTACAATTTTAAAATACAAACTGAAAGATTGGCTCTCTATTGAAAATAATAGAAGTAAAATCTTGAATATTTTAAAATGACATCCCCCCCTGAATTATTTGAATGCATAACAATTAAAACAGACAAACTAATCAAAACACTCGAAACAGAACATAAAACACAATAAAATACAAAATAAATAACTAACATATAGGTATAATTTTCATATTATTTTATTTCTTAATTTTCTTATTATTATTATTATTATTTTTTTTTTTTTTTAAACTAAAAGGACAGTTTATTAACATTATAAATATAATAAAAAGTGGCCCAACACATGCTTTGCATAATGGGTCACTTTAACTTGCCATATTTTAATTTTAAGTCAATTAAAGTTATTTCTTTATAATTAAATTTTGTATGAAGATGAAAAGTATTTGTTGAATAAAGGAAAATCTTTCGAAAGTAAAAAAAAAAAAAAAAAAAACCTACTACTATCATTTTTACAATTCTACCTAATTTGTTTTCGTTTTTTAGTCATGTCAGTCAAAAGAAGAGAAGAAATCTACAACCACCTAAATTAATAATGCTCTATAGTGACCCGTTTAAACCTCAAATATTCGACTGTCATTAATAATTATGTTTGTTTCTAGTTACTCTGCCAAAAGAACTGAATTTTTGAAATCAGCTCACATAAATTTCAACTGAATTTTTGTCTTGTACCCGTAACCACACCACTGATAATTCTCAGAAATGAGTGCTGAGCATGCATAGTTGACATTTTTTCATCATAGAAATGAGAAACTAACGTGTTTGAAGACAACAGAAGAGCGAAGTACTCCAGCATATTTTGGAAAACTTGTATACCAAGGATGGTATTAACATGAAAGTATGAAATATTTACTTTTTTGATCCCCGACTTTCTTTACGCAGTAGTGACTGGACTAAAAAATGAATACCATAAAAGCTAGCCTTAGGGCCATACAAAATCCGTGTTCGGAGATGAAAAGAACTGACCCACTGGCTATCGAAAACCCGTTGTGCGAGATATTTAGGGAGCAGCAGTAGGAACATCACAGAGAAACAGGCTGAAACGAAGTAAAAGGATGAAAAATAATTTGAATAATACTTGCGCAGGAGGAGCCTGTGGGGGAGAAAGTTTCAGTTAAAAAAATAAAACATTTTCAATATAAAAAGCCACAGGGCTAATTAAAAAAGTCCCCATACCTACTACTATGGACCGAATCGGGGAACTGAATAATTATTGAACTTCTATGGCGGCAATATAACATATGAGAAGCATTATTTCCACCGTGAGCTTTATGAACTTTAGTTTTACCTGAAATGGATAAGGGTACTGAAGCATAAGTTTGTGAACCCGAAGTAATTTAGCTCGTCATTTTCTACAGTGAAAATCATGAGTGACCTAATCATGGTTATAGGTAGGTCCATAAAAAGATCGTAATATGAGTTATTTGAGGTTTGAGGCACCACAAAATTTTGTAGACCTTTATTTTGACCATTTTCACTTAATATACCTATTTCATTGTGATGTATTTTTTATATTATACGGCACCTAACCGGGGGACATGACAAAGTATCATTCCTTTTTTTTGATCGGGAGAATCGACAAACGCCCAGTATTAAACCTATAACAATGAATAATATCCGTAGAAAGAATATCAAATATTGATAAATGTCTTGTAAATCTCTCCAAGACAGAACCGAACAAAAACATGGTGTAAAACAAAAAGGCGCAAAGGATAATCTGATCTATTATCTATTGAGTCACGTTCCGGAAGAAGATGAGCTAATGCAGAGTGTCTGCTCTTCTCACATCCGCACCGAGCTGAAGTTGTTTTGTTTAAGAAGAAATTGCTCACAATTTGACAAAAGCTGTTTTATTTACTTATTTAAAATAAATCCGTCACAAAAAATAGGACAGGTTTAGAAGGTTCCTGAGTTGCTATACTTGCCTCCATTCTTTCCTTCAATCAGTCAAGACTCAAAAGTCTTCTAATAGCTCTCACTTTTGAGAAGAAGAAAAAAAGATAATAATAAAATTCTAAATGAAAGTTATCATATTGGTGTTCATCACTTTCGTGATATCACAACTACTCAAACTCGCTTTAGTAAAACTACGCTGTAACCGGGACTTGAACCACCGACCTCCAGGTTACTAGTCCACTGCCTTATCGATCAAGCTAATGAGGTCGGTTAAAAATTCTAAATACATATCACAAGGAATGTTTTTAAAAAGTGAACTTTAAAATAAGTTACTCGAATACTATTTTAACTTACAGTGTTTAGAATGAGGAAGACACCAATCTGAAACAAGAGAATAGACACAAGCTTGATTGAAAATCATAATGAAATTGGTAACTGTGATTAGACTATGACCATTTTTTTGTTTGTTTTTTAAATTTGGGTTTAACGTCGCTTTCAACTGCATGGTCATATTACCCTCCATTCGCAGGAAACTCACAAACCTGCTACCCACATTAACCTCACCCAGCCTGGGGTTGGGCCGGAATGCCAGCATCACGAAATCTTCACCTCGCTGGACGTTGCTTAACTTCGGTGATCCTACGAGAACCTGTGAATTTAACGCGCCATCGACGCTGGCTTATGACTATTTTATTCTTATACATTTAAGTAGGAAATTTTAATGTTACATACACGCTAAACAAAAAAGGTTGAAAATAATATGTAATGAAAGGTCGTACCTGCTGGCAAATTATTTACTGGTAGAAAACTTCACCGGGAGAAAAAAAAGTGCGTTAATAATCTCATTAACGTAAAAAAAGGAAATATTAAATTCAATTAAGGTTAGTTTAAGGGCGAAAATAAAGGAAGGAGCTAAATAAATCCCTATAGGATGATGTTGAGGTTGAAACGTGGAATCAGGGGCCAAAATATGTACAGGGTGGATGGAAAGGGTCACGGGATACTTTAAATTAAGGAATGAACTTGGTGGACTATGTTGAAGGAAAGCCATTAGAGGGGAATAACGTATAAGATACCAATCAAAACAAAATAAAAATCAACAATTATTATTGTTAAACATTAAAATATGTGTAAGACGACTTAACAGAAAAGTAAAAAGATCTGTTATGTGTTTCCCGTGACCTCCCCCAAATATTTTGGCTTCTTTACATACCAGACTTCATGTTAAACTAAAATAATGTACAGAAAGCTCCTGACATAAATGACCTGCTTACACGAGTGACAGGCACAACATGGCTGATAAAATTATTACTTTGTAAAGGTGAGGACACACTGAAGTCCGACGCGACTACAGGGATCCACTCATAATTATTATTCATACTGGCAAGAGTCAGGATTTGATGTGTGCAAATTTGCACAATGCGCGTCGATAGTAAAAATCAAACCGGAGTGATGAGTCTGTTCCGGATATCTCATCCAGTTATCTAAAGATACCATCTTGTTCATCACCCGCGTACAGAGCACTCTGTGCACCCTCCCGTTCAAGCTAGTCATTCATATCGGCTGCATAGCCTGGCCATCAGGGTACGAATGGCCTCACTCAAAATAGTGGTCTTTTCGAGTGGTCGCTTCACGCTGGCTTAGGATTCGGCCATGCCTTGTTCCAACCCGAGATCTAGTTGCAAGTGCTAATGAGCCCCTGTAGCTAGCCCTGGCTTAGCCTGAGCACGCGGTGTTCTGATAAGATAGATTGCGTGTGTGGAACTCATAAACGACGTTTACTCAAAGGCCTTTCCGAGAGAGAGAGAAAGAGAGAGACAGAGAAAGAGAGAGAGAGAGAGAGAGAAAGGGAAGAGAATCTATGGAAGGAAGGGAAGTGGTGGGGGGAATGAGGAGGAAGAATGAGAAGTAAAGGGAATTGAGGTTTTGCCTACCTCCGCCCATCACATCCGACACTCACGCAAATGAAATAATAACAAACATCAACAAGGAGGAAGAGATAGGTTTCTTCATTTCTTCGTGTGTTCTGAATAAGTTTTGTCATGGAAAAGTGTGACTGAAAAACAAATCGCGAAGAAGTGTTTACTCTTCTGCTTCTCGCATACTATGTCAGATATGTCTGTATTGTTTAGGCGGATTTCAGAAGTTTTTTTTACGTACATGCATGAACAAAACATTTAGATAAGATTTATCATACATACTTCCTGAATAGTTTTATGTGTCTTCTCTGCAATAAAATTCAAATACATAGAATCATGCATGCATTACTTCTTATATAATTGCAATATGATATTAAAATATAAGTAATGTGTAGGTGTTATCAGATTTCAAATTCTTAATCTTCTTCTGAAACTTGATGTGTTTTCTGTTTTCTGTTTTTTTTTTTTTTTTTTTTTTTTTTTTTAGGTAGGTACATAATTATAATAATAATAATGCTTTTTCTTTGTGTTATTATGTCACAACTTTAGTGGGTAGCGCAGAATCATAGGACTTTACCACTTTAATTTACAATATCTTATATTATTTTTTTTTTTTTGCCTATGATTCTGCCACTGGTCGCTGCTTCACATCAAAGCAGCTACTCATTTTTCCTCACGAGGTATGAGTGGACCCCGAACATCCAAGTACAGAGCAGAAAAAATCCTCCTCCGCTGGGAATCGAACCCAGGTCACCGTGTGTGCAATGCCTAGCGCGCTAACTCACTCTGCCACGGTGACTACTGGTAGGTACATAATTGTTATGGTTGCATTGCTTCCCAAACTTTCATTTTTTAACAACATTACCAAAATTTGAGTTAAAGCAATAAAATTTTGAATTACGAAAATTTTGCGTGGTGCTACCACCTGTCTCTTAGAGACAGAAAACTCATTTGGTTAGCTATTCATGCGCTCTTATTTATGCCTATTTTATAGGTAGGTATCTATATAGGAATAATAGAAAGTAACTTATCCTAAATGCATAGAGTAAGTAAAGTGCCCAACTATTTTATTATTTATCTACGAGTATTTATATACACGTAGCACTATCAGAAAATCAGGAAGTCTGCTGTTCTCTAGGACTCTAGGGTATCCTGTACCGACGTAGACTTTTGTTCAAAAGAGAATGCATTTTGTCGCATTGGATGCAATATGCAATTGCCATGGTAATGTTATCTGTTGGACTGCAATGTAGAATGGTCTCGATTATTAGTTTTCCCATAAACTTTGTCTTTATGATTATCACATGGGAGCCCTTTTATCAGGGTGGGTTTTATAGGGCCAATTTGTACAGCAGTGTAGTCCAAGTATTCGATATTATTAAGTGCATGCAGCATGCACCAAATAAAATTTAATCTAATGAAAAATAAAATCATTTTTCCAAATATTGGTTTTTATCATAATTGAGAGAGTTCAGGAATCCATAAATTTTGAAATTTTCACTTTAGTTCACTTCGATTTTCAAAAAATGAACAAAATCTGGACATAAGTAACGCAGACACATAGACCTATTTTTGAACACCTCTTGATTTTTTTAATAAAAAAAAACTATCAAATTATTACAAGATAATTTATGTACCTACTACTACATAGTAGTACATAGTTGTATCATCTCTCATTTTTATTACTTTAAACCATGTTAATCTCATGATGCTGAAAGGGCACTCCGAAAACTAAATGACGAGTTGGAGGGACCATTAGTTCCAGGCCTGCCCGCCACCAGTGTCCGAGTACACACATGGACACAATGTCGTCATACTCAAGGGTACAGCAGAGATTCGAGTGCTGCTTTCCATTAGTTTTTATGAGGCGGCCGGCACTTCTGCTATCCAGAGAGTGCTAGAAATTCAAGTATTATACCCACAGGGAACTTCTTGAACCAAAACATTCAGTGAAATCAAAAGTAGATTTAAGTAAATTAAAAAGTAAATAAATATAAAATGATTAGTGAGTTTACTACGGTGACTACCACCGTGGTCGAGTAAGTTAGCGCGCTAGGCATTCAACGCACGGTGACCTGGGTTCGATCCCCAGCGGGGCAGGATTTTTTCTGTCTGTACTTGGGTGTTCGGGGTCTACTCATACCTCGTGAGGAAAAATGAGTAGCTGCTTTAATGTTAGCAGCGACCACTGGCGAAATTATAGGCAAAAATAAGATATTGGGATATTACAGATATGGAAAAGTCCTTTAATTCTGCGCTACCCACTAAAATTGTGATATAATAACACAAAGAAACACATTGATTGATTAGTGAGTAAGGGGTTTACTATCCTTGTATTTTCGGCTAGTTCTGTAGTGATACCCAGTAAACATTTAGTTATAACAGAGGAAGACCAGAATGATAAATGAGAAGGTTCATAGATTCGACACTCATTAAGTTTAAATCAAACCATAAATCTCTTGAATATGTGAGAATAGTCTGATTCTCGAACATCATTGATGATGTTAAGTATTTGGATTATACTTAGGTATTTTATATGGATTTAAAAATGAATTAGGTAGGTATAAGATATGTTTAGAATTTAAGGATTTAACTTCGACTTTATTTGAGTGGGGAAAGACGAAAAGAATTGAAAATATACTATGGCAATGAGCAGTATGTTGCTTCTTAGAGATGTCTTGATTGTGTGGTATGTTAGAGTTGTAAATACTAAAATACCTACCAAATAAACAGAGGTACCAAGTCTCACGTAAATAAACTCTCTACATCACCTGGAATGTTAGAGTTTTATTCATTTTATCTTTGTACATAAATATGAGCAATGATAAAAGCTCCTTAGAAGCTTTACCATTAGCTTAGGAAAAGAACATTTGTAAAAAATGTAAAAATCCAAAATTGGTAATAAATAAATAAAATGTGTTAAAAAATGTTAGATATTAATCATCTTTAGAGCATCTCAACTACACCGATGCAGGTTGAATCTTTTCAACCAAAGTATCCAATGCTTCACTGTTAGCGTATAGAAGCCTGAAGAGAATACATCCCGGCACCGAGCAGTCGAAACAGACTCGACAATTGCTCATCTCGTGGATATTTGGAATTCCGTCAAGAAAAAAAAATTATGAAATAAAAAATACACCAGACATCATAATGGAGAAATATTAGGAGCACCATGATTGCCGTGTGTTCTCCGTGATAAATTGGGCTGTTCCATTATGCATATTATGATGTAAGCTCATTCCGTGTTCTGAGCGATGTGAGTCGTATCTCTGATGGATATGCTTTACTGATCAGGGATTAGGGCGAAAAGAATATTAAAATAAAAATATCATACACTCAACAAGC
This sequence comes from Bactericera cockerelli, assembly GCA_024516035.1. Classification (NCBI taxonomy): domain Eukaryota; kingdom Metazoa; phylum Arthropoda; class Insecta; order Hemiptera; family Triozidae; genus Bactericera; species Bactericera cockerelli. The sequence goes on along the minus strand of CM044959.1, from coordinate 25,266,682 downwards.
GAGAATTGAGTTCGTAACAGAAGAGGGAAGCGCTGCGCTGATGGAAGGAATGGCACATCCACTAAATAAAGAACGTCTTTGATTCGGTATGTAAATGACTACCTATCTGTGGTAAGTTAGATTCAAAAAGAAATAGCTCATCTCAAATCTGTTCTGTTGACATTGAAAGTTTGATTCTTTTCCTTACTTTTCCAGAAAAGTCACTTTAGAATCTTTAGTACATAGTATAAACTCTTTATTGAAATTTATTTACATAAATCACAAAGAGCGAGATTGATGCCTAAGGCAATTGCTACCATCCAACCCATCATCTTGCACAACTTAGAAATCTTTAGATAGATTTTAATATTGTTATTATATCACAATTTTAGTGGGTAGCGCAGAATTATAGGACTTTTCCGTATCTTTAATATCACAATATCTTATTTTTATCTATAATTCCGCCACTGGTCGCTACTAACTTGAAAGCAGCTACTCATTTTTCCTCACGAGGTATGAGTGAACCCCGAACACCCAAGTACAGAGCAGCAAAAATCCTACCCGCAGGTGATCGAACCCAGGTCACCGTGCGTGCAATGCCTAGCGCGATAACTCACTCGGCCACGGTAACTACTTTTATTTTTACTTTCCTTATCTTATAATAAGGAAAGTATTGTATTCGTCGAAAATTTGACCTACCCAGTTTTTCACATTTCTGGACGAATCATAGCCTCAGGATACCAAAAAAGTTGTTTTCAGCCATTGGTCCGTGCGTCTGTCTGTGTGTCTGTGTGTAAACAGGATATCTCGAGAACAGTAAGAGCTACAGACTTGAAATTTGGTATACAAATTAATTTTATACACCGGACGAACCACGAAACTTTTGGTTGAAATCGGCCGCAGGGCCGCAAATATTGGCCGCAACCGCCGCTTCTTTGAATTGGTTAAAGATACAAAAAAAGTTAGGGAACAACATTTTCTCGCATTAAAAAAATAATAGGGGTTTACTCTGATCATTTTTTTGATATCTTGAACTTTTTGGAACCGGGCCCCAATTTACCGGTATTTTGGGGGGACCCGCTTGGACTAACTTTTTTATTATTCACCCTAGATGGGGGTTGCGACATATCAAATCCAATGATATTGAGGTGCTGATTACGAATTAGGCACTGATTTTTAACTATCTGTTACCATTTAGTCACCAGTGGCAGAATTCGACTTCTTTTTGGGGGATAAGGAAAGTCGTGTGATGTTTACACCAGATTTTTTAATAATAATCTATCATAATAAGACATGATATAATCAAATTATATCATGCTTTTAAATTTAAAATACAAACATAAGACCTTCTTTCTATTTGGATAATCTACAAAGGTAATGATTTTGAACAGGCCACGTGTCTTTTCAAATACCCTGGAACAAGCAAATTGGCCCTCAGGCAGTTTAGCGTTGGAATAACGAGGACAAGGCGTACCGTACTCCGCTATCTCAACAGAGCTCTCTGTGCCTCCCTCTCTATTTGTGTATCCTCCGTGGAGTATTTGTACTTGCTCACCAGGGAGAAAGCTAAGGAACATTATGCGAAGAAGATATGAAAATTGAAAGAAAACAACAGCCCCAACCTTTCACGTATCGTGTACACGAAATTTCATGGTAAGATAGCAAGTCTTCAGAAAGAAAAGGGATAGTTCTCCCCAATTAAATTCTGGGTATGGAAATTAGAAGCTTTATTCTTTTTCAGAAAAGACACATTAGTGTGCGTAATGGATAGTATACTTTAACCTTGCACATCACCCTGCGGAACCTGCGCTTCAATGATAATAGGCTATAACCACCCAGTATAAAGAGTAATAAAGATCACTATGATAATAGGGTATAACCACCCAGTATAAAGAGTAATAAAGATCACTATAATAATAGGGTATAACCATACAGTATAAAGAGTAATAAAGATCACTATGTATCTCTCTAGCTTCGGAAAAGTAAAGTGGCTCAGCCAGCGTAGAATGTCCAGCGAGGTGAAGACTTCGTGATGCTGGGATTCCGGCCCAACCCAGGCTGGGAGAGTATAATGTGAGTAGCAGGTTTGTGAGTTTCCTGCAAATGGAGGGTAACACCCCCGTCGTGATAGTGCAAATTAAATAAATATTCTAATTCTTTGGGCAATCGCAGATTCTCCATTTATATGAGTGAGGGTTTACTAAACAGAGAGAGAGTACGTACTAACGTAGAGAGTAGTAATAATTAATTTAGAAAAATACTGTTAAAATACTCTTGTATAGTCAAGCTGTTGGTTTTTACTCATTTAGCCTGCATTGCTTCCACTGCCTGTATGAATTCAAATCCTCGTCTCAGTACGGTGAGCTAAAGGGCTATGAAAAAAGGTCTATTCCAACTGAACCCCTTCTTTGTGCGGCCTTTGAAAATACAAGCTTTCCTGTACGTCACTACCCAGGCTTCACTCGCTCAGACCTTCATACGTAATAAAAACTTTTGTAAATATCATTCCGTTGTGACATCATTACTCCGGTAAAAACTATATCTACAGCGCTCGGGTGAGTGAAGAAAAGACAAACAGGGGAGCAAGTACAACTTGGGTAGAAGTCAAAAAGTTTTAGGGTAATGGAATTATGCTGTTTGTACACAAGAGAGGAGTTTAGCGAAAGCGCTGGAGCATACCGGGTGGAGTATAGACAGCAGAAGTTATCGTATTAATCAATGTAAACTGTCGATGATAATAATTTGATATGAACTCCCATACTAAAATATACTAAAATATACGGGGTCCACTCATACCTCGTGAGGAAAAATGAGTAGTTACTTGTATGAGTAACGACCAGTGGCGGCATTACCAGAGTAAAAAGAAATTAATGTAATAGAATAATTCGAAAAGTACAGGAGGCTCTTAGTAATGCTGCGCTACCCACAAAAAATTGTGAAGAGGCCTTGTGCTTCACCACAAATAAAACCATACATACTAAAATATACATCTCAATTATTTTGGAAAGGATCGTATGTAATTCCGAAATTCGATTAGCAATGCTGAAGACAAAAAATCATTTCTTTTCGAGTTGCATGGGGGACTGTGTGCATACAATAACGTATTTACCAACAAAAGAGAAGAATTCTGTTATCGCGAGGAACATACATTAGTATACAACATACTCCATATATTAGTATAGTAAGTATGGATTGAGGCTAATGCCAGCAGCTGCCCCTTTCAATCGCCCAACAGGCGTGAATGGAGGGATCTTACAACAAACAAAACAGTATAGTAAGTTGACTGGAGGAATTTTGATACAAGGCAACGTCGAGAATGGTATTCTACTTGAGAATTCGGTGTGAAATACGTACGCAGTTTCGTGAGGACAATTATTTCTCTCCAGGAATCTTAAAGGTGAAACTCAATAACCTACAATCCGACACTATTCCTTGAAACTTGGGTTACGGTGTAATCGTGCTGGTACCTAACCTAACCTTTGCAGTAAATGTCAAAGTCTGCTTGTTGCGTACTCCGGGAATCCTCATTATCAAACCCTGTTAACTCCAATCTTAGCAAACCCGGCACAAATGTAGATACATGACTCTGCCTTAGTCATAGGTGCTCAGTGAAACTTTCCCTTAAGAACTCAGCAGCATAAATAAATTTACCAACAAGCCTGGTGTCAATGAACTTAATACTAAGCTAATGAATTGTTCATAAAAAAGGCTGTTAGAGTGCTATGTTCCAACACAATATACATATTATGTCCCTATATGTTTCAATTAAGTACCTATAACGCTTAAACTAGAGATATTTATTTATTAACAATTAACAATATTGGATTTTTACAAAGGTTCTTTTCCTAAGCTAATGATAAAAGCTTCTAAGAATATTCTTCGACGAATGTTTTTGTCTGCATACAGTATACTGTATACACTATACAAGTTTAAATGTCGAAAATTACATAAATATTTTTATAACAAATTTTCGTAAAATATTTTGTTGCTAAACGTCTTTTGAAACATCGAACGTTATTACACTTCGAAGAGTTTTACTCTTCATTTGCTGAAAACTCACAAACCACTTAAAATCTCCCTGGGGTTGACCGAGGAGAGACCATCACAAGGATTCGAATTATTGTAGACATAGATACAATACAGTTTTCTATTTGTTTCCAAAAGTACCTGCTCTTGTTAATAATAAGATACCGTATCTTTTTGGAATGGATTTGCATATGACACACCCTGTATATGAAAGTAATCAAATATTTGCTCAACTTCACAGTGCACCTGACTCTGTTTGAGCTTTCGCATTGTGATAATTTGCGTCTGCATGACTACAATTGCATTTACACCTTCGCCGTTTCATTTTCACTCATTGAAAATTAGCATAAAGTATTCAGCAATTCGTCCAGATAGAGGCCACACAGACATTTCATTAATACTACCTACATTTCATATATAAAATGTCAAAATCATATATGTAAAATGTCAAATAAAATTAATTAATATTTGTCGATGCTTAAATATTTTTAACACAGTTTTAGATTCTCAATAAATTTAGAAATAATTATTCGAGAAATTTGGCATATTAGTGGGAAGTTTTTTGTGTACCTACAAAACACTAGAGTTAAGTTACATGTTAAACTCTACAAAGATTACACTGGAACTCAAATGCAATTATACTCGTAGCACCTCGTTTGAAAAATATCGTCGATCGCTCAATGCCAGCAACACTCAACACCACAAACCAAAACAAACAATGGCCAAATTATACCAGCACGAACTTCACACGTGATAAAGCTCTTCGTTTGAACATTAAAATGTTTGGTCACACAACCTTTCGTTGCCTGATGCAAGTCCCGATGTACAAAGTGTATATGATAATAACTGCAATTTATTTCCTGTGAATCACTCATAATATTATTTTTGAAAGTGGTAAGTTCTAAAGGTTCTGAATATATTACGTTTTGTATGTACTACAATACTCATATACACTCTCCAACTGGTTTTCAGTTTTCACTATTTATGATATGTAAAATATATGCATTACTGATTACTGGTAGATAATGCCCCTTGATTAAGTTTTGTTGTATAATTTCTACTTTACATTTGTAAATGTATTATTTCTAAATAAAACTTAATTAAATTTGTTTAATAATAACAATGCCTAATAATACAGTGAAAGAGTTCTGAGACATGTAGGGAAAAACCTAATATATACAAATAATTTCTACATAAAAAGTAAAAAGGCATGCACATTAACATGGTATTGGTGATAACATATGTGAATATAATCTATAACATAGTGAAGTATAAAATGCAACACAAGAAAGATTTCATTATTTATCATTATTCTGTTCTCAAGAAGTGCATTTGTTATTCAGATATAGAACGCGCTTATCTCGGTCATCACAAATGATTTGTCTTCATGATCTGACCTCCATTCGAATGGAACCCCCACAAGGGTGATAATAAATGTGCCAACATTTAAATTCAAATAAATAAATGTGGAAAAAAAGAGCCCATACATTATGCATTGTTTATTCAATGAGCTGCAATAATAAATACAGGGGAGTTCATTCGAGTCGCTCAAGAAATAATTGCAGAAACAGGTGCATCTTCTAATCAGGAAGATTAGCCCAGGTTTTTCTGGGAAGATTCATTTGTTTTCGAACCACTAGATCGTGGGAAAGAAAAGTTCTCGGATATGGAGATATATTTTAACTTCTTCCTTTTCAGTTTCTCTTTGGTACGTTTCGTTATTTGTAAGATAGTCAGTTCTGCAGTCTGTTGTACAGTTCTTAGTCACATCCAATTCCAAGCATGTTGAAAAATAGCAGTACTTTTAGTATACGGGGTGGCGATTTTTTTTTTTAAATTCATACACGAATGATTGACACTAATGTTCTGGAATGACCATCATATCTATTATATGTTATCTACTTTTTTAATTTGGGTTTATCATCGCTTTCGACTGTATGATCATATTATCACGACAGGGGTATTACCCTCCATTTGCAGGAAACTCACAAAACTACTACCCACATTAACCTCACCCAGACTGGGTTGGGCCGGAATGCCAGCATCACAAAGTCTTCACCTCCCTGAACATTGCTTAACTTCGGTGATCCTACGGAAACCAGAGGGCATTCAATGCGCCATCGACGCTGGCTATGCTATCTACTGTAGTATAGATTATCTTAGAAGTAAAAAACTCCGGTGCTGACCCTTCATTGCAGTTAGAAAACTTGCGCTTTCCAGTGCATCCTGTTTCCGAATACGAGGGACCCATTTGTTCCCAGTTTATTCTTGCCATCGTATTCCAAACAAAACTTTTATCACTGCATTATCTCTCCCGTGCCATCTATCTATAGCTTACTGAAATGTATCATTTGGACTGCATTGGGTTTTCTTCACTGCAATTTCCTGTTCAAATAAAATAAAATGTTTGAAAATAATGTAAATGTATGATTCTTTGTGTATTTGTCTCAGAATTTTAGAAGATATTGCATAGTTAAACTTAACTAAATATAACTCATATTAAAGTTTCTACATTCTAGAATCTACAAAAAAAAAAATCTGTATCGTAGTATAGATTATCTTTTTTGACTTTTTTGTCCAAATTTTTGGAATTTCTACAATATCAGAGCTAAGTCAAAATTTATTTTAAAATAAATATAAATGCTATATGTAAAACGCTAATACACATATACATACAAAATTTCATCAAAATCGGGTGCACCGTTCACGAGTCAGGCGCATGGTCTCTGTCACCAAAAACCGCTAGTGCGAAGTTGATGAACTTAAAATGGGATACGTTCTTGAGATAAGGGGGGTGAGATGGGACTTTATGGAAACCCTGTATAGGTATACTTGTCAGACAAGTTATTATGTAGGTATATATCTCTATTGTATGAGAGAAAATCACATGGCCAGGATTTGAACCATCACCATACAGTTTACAAAACCAATACTTCTTAACACTACATGTAACAAGCTAGCTGCATCCACAACCCACAACACACCGCTAACTGTTTTATTGTTATCAAAACACATTCTAATGTATTACGTATCATTTTCTTAACAGAAAAAAACTAAATCCACATTTAGTAAAGATTACTCAGCAGGTATACAGAGTGTCCACTTTTAATGTGCGCCATAGGAAAAATACATGTAAAAACAGTTTTTCTTGTCTCAAAAGTCGCCATTAAGTATTTTAATTAAATAAAATATGTCAACTCATGTATTTTTATCTGAAGAATCCACTGGTGGTAATCTCATACACCTGGGACTTACAGTTAAAAAGTTAAGGGTTCGAAATCCGAGAATGGGTTATGTTTGAAACTCAACATTTTTGTACAATTGGATACTCTATTTTATGTATTTTTTCATGAAAAATTGATTGGTAATATTTTCAATTACCTGGGGTTTACAGTTAAAAAGTTCTGGGTTCGAAACCGAGTAATTGCGTTATGTTTGAAACTCAATATTTTCGTACACCTGGATACCTACCTGGTTTCTGGTTTTACTAACTGTGATACCCTATTCTAGCATTCTTTAACTTTATTTGTGTATTTTTTCAATTGAAATAACGATTTCTGCTTCTTTTGTCCGAAGAAGACCTACTGAAAAAAGGCGTGTTTTAAACTTGAATTCATGACTTTGTAAAAAAGGACAACTGATAATTAGTTTATGGGTAGGTACTTACTGATATTGAAGTTAGATTCGATTTTCAGACGAATCTAGTTTAAATCTGACACACGCTCCCAATTTTCAAAACTCACGGATGTGGGCCAAAGAAAATCCTCTACTCTTGGTACAGCCTCATACTCAGTACCCACAAAAAGTAAACGTCTGGGCAGGAATAGTAGGACAACACATTATTGGTCCAATATTCTACAATGAAAGTCTAACTTCAGAACTCTTCTTCGACCTCCTTGTTCATGAAATAGGTCCATTAATCACAAATGTTGTTGGTGAAAGAGAATTTTTTTTCAAATGGGCGGTTGTCCAGCCCACAACTCAAGATTAGTCAAAGAGTTTTTACAAGCAGCATTTCCAGGAAGGGTGATAGCTCACAATGGTGATATTGATTGGGCAGCAAGATCACCCGATCTATCCCCAAATGACTTTTTTCTTTGGGGTTACCTTAAAGCAATACTTTATCACGAAGGTAAAACATACCCCAATGTAAAGGCATTGAAAGATGCCATCACCCAAGCATGCAACAACATAACAGCATTATTGGCAAATGTTCGCAATGAATTTTACGACATATTGGGATATTGTGTTGCTGCTGATGGAGATATCTTTGAAAATCGAATCTAACTTCAATATCAGTAAGTACCTACCCATAAACTGATTATCAGTGTTGATCTTTTTTACAAAGTCATGAATTCAAGTTTAAAACACGCCTTTTTTCAGTAGGTCTTCTTCGGACAAAAGAAGCAGAAATCGTTGTTTCTATTGAAAAAATACACAAATAAAGTTAAAGAATGCTAAAATAGGGTATAACAGTTAGTAAAACCAGAAACCAGGTAGGTATCCAGGTGTACGAAAATATTGAGTTTCAAACATAACGCAATTACTCGGTTTCGAACCCAGAACTTTTTAACTGTAAACCCCAGGTAATTGAAAATATTACCAATCAATTTCTCGTGAAAAAATACATAAAATAGAGTATCCAATTGTACAAAAATGTTGAGTTTCAAACATAACCCATTCTCGGATTTCGAACCCTTAACTTTTTAACTGTAAGTCCCAGGTGTATGAGATTACCACCAGTGGATTCTTCAGATAAAAATACATGAGTTGACATATTTTATTTAATTAAAATACTTAATGGCGACTTTTGAGACAAGAAAAACTGTTTTTACATGTATTTTTCCTATGGCGCACATTAAAAGTGGACACTCTGTATAAGCTTGCAGTGTATAGATAAAGATATAGAGTTATAGTGTGCTATGCATTTACTTTTATTTGATAATAAAAAGTAATAACCCTAGCAAGCAGGAATAAAGTATATTGACCTCCCTGAAGTTCATAATGGTTCCTCAGAAGATTTCCCCTCCATATTTATCTTTTCTGAAAATCCACCTCCCAAGAAAATAGGACATGGTTTAGCACTCGAATAATCAAAATAGAAAAACTACTGCAACCTCCTTCCTCCAGTCCTCCACGTAGACACCAATATTGTTCAGTGAAAAGTTACAAATAATAGTAAGTTATTACAACATAAGCCTGTAGTATGAAACAAGATGTTCGGAGGAATAAAGTGATTTTTTTCATTTTATTTTTTGGCTTTAGGCCATTTTTTGGGGCACCAAAAGTTTTCTTTTAAAAACTTTAGAATTAAATTTGTTGAGGACAAAAACAAGAAAAAATCTGCTAAAAGTATAGGAAAGCAGCATAAATAAGGCGCTCTGCTCTCGTTAAGACCAAAAGTCTGTGGAAAAGTTTCAACTAATTCAATACGTGAAGGTATAAATCAATTGAAGGTTGGGAAAGATATTTTCTGAAAAATGAAACTTAAGAATCATATGGTAAAAAATAATCATAGAATTGTTGTAACAAACATCAGTTTGGCTGAGGGGAGTGATAGTCCCTAGCCAACTTAAGTTGAAATATTGGCATATTTCTATGTGCGACAACCATCGTGAAAACTTGGGCTTTTTCTTTATTAGCCATTAAACCTTGGCAAAATGCAAGCAAGCCTGGCTTGTTAGGGTTGGCGAGTCTGTTCTCTGTTTACAATCCTCTAGCGAGACACTGGTCTTCTCCTTAGTAGCCATTCATCACTGTGATGGTGACTGTTGTACTGCTCGATCTCAAATTCACATTTCATTCGTGAACTTTTTTAAATATTAATTTTCTGATATCTATAACACAAGGTGGAGTAGAACTAACAGCAAATGTTTGCTCAAATTCAAATGTTACGTAGTGTTTGCATTTCATCTCTTTTCTTGTTTGAAAACTCAGAGAAAACGAGATCTAGGTGCAATGCACCGAGTTTGTACATATGTACATGATGTACCTGGGTATAACGTTATGATGTAGGATATGATTTTAAAATGTATTAAACATTTAATTCGTATTCTCTTTGTGTTTACAGTATTTTAGATGTAGGTAAGTGAAAATGAAATTCATGTATGTCTTCATTGGTATTTTCACTCAAATTTTACTTCATTAATAAGAAAAAACTTCATTAAGGTCAAAAAGTTAATCGAATATAAGCGTGCGTGTTTTATTGTACCTACGATGTTACATAAATAAGAAAAGTATTAGGTAAGTTCCTATGGAAGAATGTGAATTTTTTTGACTAAATGTATTTTGTCTCTTCTTTTGACAGCGAGACTAACTGAAATCTTAGCGTGTCCATATGGGGACAAATAGTCTGCTAAAATTATAAAGCGTAGGTAGATACACTACTGAGTGCTCACATGATATTTCTTTATGTGCAATCTGTGTAAAACATGTGCAATGACTCATGGAATAATGTAATTTTATATACTTCATGTAATTTTAATGACTTCATAAACAAACAGCGATAAAATCACCATGATTAATCTTCTAACTGGCTTTACATGAACCATTTTTGATTATCACTGGTTGTTCATATTCATTGGTATAAAATTATATGTCCTAGTAAATTAAATAAAATTATAGGTAAAATGTCGGCAGAAAATAAGTTCAAAAGTTTGGATGAAGAATTCGAGTTCTATGTGGGGTTCACCAAACCATTCGTGATGAACAAAGAGAACTCGGAGGACAGAGCCCTGGCCGCTGTGTGGATCAAGAAGTTGATGAGAGAAGGGGACAAGGGCCTCCGGCTTGACTATTTGAAACTGCTCCTGTTCGCGTTGCAAAAACCTGCGCTCATAGGACCCTTCAAGCAGCTCCCACCCAGAGTACTAGAACCTCTGCCGGAGGGACAATCCATCTTTGAGATTATCTCCGTAGTGATGGACAATACCAACTACGATAAGGGCGATTCACACGAGGACCAGCCTCCTGTGGCAGCTGCGGTATCTCATGACTTGACCGAGTACGCAGCAGTGCAGACAATCACCAACTTCGGGCTCCACTGTTTCTACGCCACCTCCCCTGTCTCCATCAACCAGTGGCACACACCAGAACAATATATTTTGCCCACCAGACACTGCCATGGCGCAGAAGCGTGGGAACAGGGCCTGTCACAACTCTACCATGCCGATCTCTATGCTAATTTTTTTAATAAGAACAAGAACCACAAACGAAAAGCAAAGATCCCTGTGCAGATGATAAAAATGAAGAAACCGTAAAGGAAAATATCAAATGTGAAATAAATAAAAAAATGTTCAAATATCTCCTTGCCAATAGAGGTCCAAAGTCACCTTGGGCCTCCGCCGTAGGGAGCCCCCCCTGCAACCACCAGACCCAACCAAGAAACAAATTTAGGTGGGATAAGTTTTCTCGTCTAGATAGCTCCTACAATGCTCAACCAAGCTCAAACCTCCACCAAGATTGTACCCTGAATGACAAAGGATCAACTTTGTTTCAAACAGACCAAATAGCGATTCTACTCGCAAATGAAAACAAACAGAAGAAGAACGCACAAAGAATCGCCAAAATTCCAAGTGAAGTTTTTGTGAATGATTTAAAAAAAAAAAAAAACAAAGTGGCTGAATTTGATACAAAAAATTGATGTTAATAACTATATGTATTAATTTATACCTACTCAAAATTTCTCCGGGCTCAATCTGAAGAAATGGTTGATGATTTGGTTAATAAAGTACTTATAATTATGCATCATTATCACATACGAGTAAGTAAAGTTAACTGTAGTTAAGTGGAGTGAGTGAAAATGGCTAATTTTGAAAAATAAAGGACCACGCATGTATCCCTGGAATCCAGCATACCAGCAATAATACATAATGTCGAAAGTTTTTCCCAATGCACTGGGGAATAGACTGTGATGGGAAAGGGCTAGTATTTATTTTTTCCTATAAACATACAAATAACATACACATTCACGCATAGGTATGCATTGTATGGGAATATTTACTTTAACTTGTTCACCCTATGAGAAACTTTACCAAACTTTGCGTTTTTCCAAACTTTTTCTTTCGACTTTCATTTTCCTTACGAAGTTTTTCGATTTGCTTTTTTTGAAATAGCTAATAAAGTACCTTGTTGATGTATTGTGAGCGAGCACGAGAATACTGGGTGAGGGTAAGTAGTAAGTAGGTTATAGGCGACACCTGGCGGTGATCAAACCATCGGTTGCCGCGCCACGGTAAATGATTCTGCCACAGGGAGCATAGCTGCACGACTCATAATTAATTGAAAATAGCTCGATGTTGACAGAGATTTTTTTTATCTTTGACCAAAAAAATGTTTAATTAAAAAGGAGCATTATAGTAATTGATATAATACAAGACAAAAAGATTTATACTTCTTCCCAGTAAAAATTGCCAGCTATTCTCTTGCATTTTTTTGCACTGAAAGATAAATGATTGAAAAGAAACTGCACTTAAAACACGGAATGCAAAACGTAAATTTTCTGCAATTTACCTCTAAAATGCACCTTGAAACTGACAGAGGTACCTAGTGTTCGTAGGGACGGGTAGGAAAGAGAACAGCTAATCATTTAAATGATATGAAAATGCGGCAAGATGAAATATGTATTCAAAATATTATGAAAATGTTATGTAGCCCTCAGGCTTCCCCCCCCCCCTCGGCATCCATTTCCTCCTCAGTCTACCCGAAACTTGGCAGGTTTCATTTATTTAAAACAATCATGCAATTAATTTTGTTGTTTTTTATTCTATTCTCAAAAGATGACAGCTGAGATGTTCCTGGAGCGGCTGGTGTCAGAAAGGAGTTCGAGGGGATGCTTCAAATCTGCGGGTCCTGGATTCGAATCCTTTCACGGGAGAAGCATCGCCCTTTTTTTTAAGTTTTATTAGGAGGACAAAGTACAATGGTAACAGTATAAAATTAAGAAAAAAAAAGAAAAAAAAAAAAACAAACAAATGACAAAATAAATAAGTAAAAAAGAAAATAACAATAATGTTCTACCTAAAGGGCGGGGTTATTGCTTGTGGCAATCTCTTCCACCCTTTCTGTTTGAGCAAAGATGTACGTATGGCCAAGATATTCTAACTTGGTTGAGTTGACCAAACACTAAACCATAAAATTTCATGTCTTTAAATCACGTAAGAAATGTTAACGACTAGTTCATTTGTAACTGTTCCGAGTTAAAACTGATTTAAGAAGTGCCACCTTCGAAACAATAAATTAGTAAATTCTCTAGGGAAGGAGAATAGTTGAAAGTTTGAACATTGATTCTTGATATTTAAAGCAGAGATTAAATTTTGAAAAACGTCTTTTTAACTTTTCTTTCCTACCTCAATTACAACCAAAAATAATATTTATGCATGCACTAAAGGTAGCTCAATGGTGTATAGTTAAAAATCTCCAGTGAATTTTCTGTCGAAACATTTCATTGCCAGTCTGACAATATACTCAAAAAGTATGAAATTTTCGCAACCACAAAAAAAATCCTCGTAAAAATCCCAGAAAACACAACGTAAGTATGAAACAAGTGGGTAGAAGTATACACAGAAACTCCCACATAGGCTAATTACTGAAATTCACATGAGAACAAAAACTTTGAAGAGTAAAGTTCTGGGGGCTTTGAATATTTAAAACGAATTTATATGTTGAACCAGAGCATTTAGTATCACTTGGAGGGTTCAGCTTGTGTTCTTCGCCTTTTCGCCGAAGTAGAGATTAAATTCAGAAAGGCAGATAATTTAGGAACCTTTTTTCCTGGGAAAGGTTTGGGAAAATCTGGGTAGGCCTGCTTTGTACCAGAGCCACATACACACTCGAATGGAAAACATATGAGCAGACATTTATTATACCTATACCTTCATGTAACGCCAGCAAGGGGGAGGGAAAAGACAAAAATCTGCCGGCTTTTCTCTCACCCCACCCCTCTCTCTTTCACTACCCAAATGTATGTTTCATATTTATTTGATAATAAATGAGTAGGAAATCCTATTATGTAAATATGTACAGAAGTAGGTATATCATTTAACCCTCTTTCTCTTTTTCTTCTGGCGCTTTCTATTCGTCTTTCTTTCACTCTCTCACATTTACATATTATATTATGTAATACGTCGAGAAAATTGAATAGGTGACCTGAATAACAACTGAAAGTCGAGAAAATAGATGAGACTGTAGGGAGGAAAATATCTGAGGAAGGTGGTACATCGCACAAGTGATTTCTCAATAGCTTTTGATTCTCCTAAAAACCGGTAAAATTATATAGAATCAATATTCAATCGAAACCATCTCGATTTTTTTGCAGAATTTTAAGTGAAATGACCACGTCGTAAAATTTAAAAATAGTATTTCCAAACTCCCAAGTATTTCTACACTTTTTAACAGCTAAACACAAATTTTCACTTAAATTGGAAACTATGAGTTGTTACTAATGATAAACTAGGACTCTTTGCGGACGATCTTAAAATTTACAGAGAAATCAGTGGAAGTAGCGAGTGTCAAATTTTGCAAGATGATATAGACTCAGTGAATAGTTGGCTTTCCAACATACAATTAGAATTACATCCAGATAAATGTGAGGTCATGACTATTACAAGAAGAAAAACCCAAATAGTAAACAGCCATTACAACATCAATAGCACACAAATAAATAGAGTGACTTCTAAAAAAGACCTAGGAGTAACATTTCAAACTAATCTTAAATTTGATAGACACATATCGTCAATAATATCTACAGCAAATATGACACTAGGCTTGATTCTACGTCACTCTAAATATTTTAATGAATTTAGTACAATCATGACACTCTACACGGCCCTTGTAAGAAGCAAGCTCGAATATGCTACAGTCATATGGGCACCTAAACATCAATGCCACATACATAAACTAGAGCAGATTCAAGCAAGGTTCGTTAGAGTGTTATTTATGAAGTATAATGGGTACTATCCTGTATATCCTAATGCCATCTCCTATCAAAACCTATTGCAACAGTTTTCCATGGCTAGTCTAGGAGCAAGGAGAGATTTGAAGAGACTTGTATTTGTTCATGGCCTCACAAATAACACCATCAACTGTCCAGGATTAATGGACAAAGTCTGTATTAGAGTCCCAAATAATCTATCTCTCAGAGACAGACCCAACACTGTCTACAACTACTTTCATATAAAAAATAATTTCACAACAATATACCTCGACTCTCCATTTATTTCCTCCCTCATAACTTACAACGCACATTCCTCTACTTTAGACCTTAGTAATAATATTACCCCATTTAAAGAAATGTGTAAAGAGGCTTTATCCTTTCCCCTGTAATATTTTTTAATTTCAAAATCCCGTTACCTGTTTACGTAATTGCATATAGAATATGCGTGTAAACAGAGATAAAAAAAAAAAAAGGACAATTTTTAAGCTCGCACATTTTCGTACAAAATCCGATCCAGCCAAATTCTTTTCCATCCTATTTTCGTAAGTCTTAGAGCATTTATTTATTCATACGTCGTCCTAGCTCTCTCTCTCTCTCTCTCTTTCTCTAGTTTTCAACAAAACTGCTTCACTACATTTTCATCACCTAATTTAATCCCATAATTAACTCTTAACGCCCTGTTCGGTCCCCAGTGTACATTTAAATTCTTTTTAATTAATCTTACAAATTACATTTAACCCCCTCACACCCTTCTCCTTACCACAGACAACTCATCTTGTTGCTTTTCACTGGTACCATTCAACAAACAAAATAACATTCTGAGAAATTCGTTCTTAATCTGTTTTTGGCCGTGGATCAAAATAAATCCTCAGCCATTAGAACTCGCGCGCACATCATATGCTATGCTTTATTTATTTTACAAAATAATATTATTTTTATGATTAATTCTCTGTGCCATGACAAAGCCCAGCAGTCTCCCACGAGAGCTAAGCAGAGCCATCATAAACAATTAGTCGGAAGTGCGGGGAGACTGGGCTGAAGCGAGCCAAGTTTTCAATGAATTCAATGTGGATCTAATTTTTTATTCACTGGCATTCTTCTCATAAGATTCATGACGGAGTCAGATAGCCAGAGACAGAGTGACTGTCTGTGACCTTCATCCTGAGCTCAATGACAGCCATGTTAATGAGCGAATTGTTAACTTTCAAGTCATATTGAAACATCATCAAAGATAATATGAATTAAGACCGAAAAAAGGAGATAGGGATGGAGAAAAAGAGAGAAAAGCGAGAGAGATATCAGTTAGACAAATGTAATGTAAAAAGGGATGCTTCACTCCTCTTGGCGAAATAATTACGCCCTTCATCTCCACGTCTATGCAACCCTCAACCCTGATGTACTGTCGTTGTAATAATCTCTTTTTAAATATTTCATTCGCCCCCAGAGTGTTCTCCCCCCGCTCATTTTCTTCTCTTGATACAGCAGTGGCAGAGCCAGGATGTACAATTGTACATACATGTGTAACTAGGAGGAGAGGGATCTTTTCCGCCCTAATGGATAAGAGAACTTTTAACATGACAGGTACAACAGGATTCATGTCATAAGTGGAAGAAGTTCTATCTGGGCATTCATGATAAGGATGCTCCTCCTCACTGAAGCTCTGTAAGTTGTACTCATATTAAATTTGTTCCTTTCAGATGGAAACTGATGAGGATGAGGATTTCTCTTAAACATTGGCGGCCAGAAAGAAGAAAGAAATCGAAACAATTAAAAAATGCAAAAATAGTGGGGGAATCATCCGGTGTTAAATTATTGATAGAAAATGTCCGAGGCATCAACTTTGTCCAGTATTATTTCTTTTTACAATTATGCATAGTACTTATTCTATCTTTTTCATGCGGTTCCGACATAAACATTCAAGACCCTGTTAAATCCCGATAGCCGCGTTTGCTCACAACATGCCCCCACAAACTCAATTCAACCAGAGCATGCACTGATTTAATTAAGACAAAGCTTTCAGCGTAATGGTCTTCGCCACAGCACTGCTTTATCTTAAAAGGCCGCCCTAAGTTCACTCTCTTGTAAGGATGAGGGAAAGGAGTGGGCTGTATTTCCATATAGCTGGTGCTGGTGATGGAGGACAAAGGTAAGGCGAGTAATGGATGGGGAGATAAGGTACAAGGTATAATCGTGTTGAGTTTCCTACCGCCCGCCACCGCCGGGGCACTGGTGGCTGTTTCTCCTCCTACAGCTCTCTTCTGCCTCTTTGTTTCCTCTCCTATTTCTTCTTCTTTGAAGGGCTTTCATTTTTTAAATTGTGTATGTGTGAAAGAGCATTTGATATAATGGGGGTGAACATTCACCTATGTGTATTTATAATGGTTTTAATGTATGTATGTATGTATGGTGCGTTTTTCTTGTACTATTCATTAACGGTTGAAACGTTTGATAGGGTGTGACTCAGAGGAGTCTTATATAGCCACTGTGGTTGAGGTTTTTTCGAATAGACCTCGTAATTTGAGGAAAAAATCTTTGAATCATTTGGTTTTCTTGAAGAAAAGGATCCTTTTACTTTTTTCGGGAGCCTTTAAAACAATGTTTTATAAAATGTGCCCGTTAAAAGCAAACATCGAAGTATGTACTAAAAGATTGGTATAGAGTCTTGCTTTTCAAATTTAGAGGTAGGTACATACCTAATTATTATGATGTTTATCCGTCGGGTCGTTTTCCATCATCTCTGCAGAGACCAACTAGTTCCAGGGTGGACGGCACATGGATGGATGCGAGAGAACAATGGACAGTATCATCTAGCTCACTGTGTCGTGGAAATCTTCCCTTGCTTTTCTTACAACTTAATCCGTGCAGACCTCGCTCATCAACAGACTATGGAACCACATTCACAGAGGTGCGTCTTGTAAACTTTGCATCCCAATCGTAATGCAACATGCAACACATGTTCTGAATGTGGGATCATCCATGACCCATGACGGTGCCAATATTTCTGGTAAAACTTTCAACGTCTATTAATACAGCTCTTAATTAATCTGTAAGCGGCTGAAAATTGCGCAGCACAATCTCAGTTGCTATCACAGGTTCATTAGTCATTACCCTGTATGTTGTAACTCTTACCTCTGTTGCTCCTTCATAATGCATGTGCGTTCCCTGTACTTAATAATGTATGATTGCATCTAACACAGGAAAAACATCACAAAGATTACACCCCCTCTCATTCTCTTCCACCCAGCCGCTACACTGTTTCCCACAAGAGAACCATGTAACCATAAACATAAATGAAAGACGTCAGGAAAAGCATCCAATTTGGTTTTGTGCAAAGATCCTCTCTGTGATACGGTGAAATTTAGTGGCAAGTTGTCAAGATGGGTGCTTTTTACGTTAAAGTAAGAAGATAGCAAGAAAGATGTTTTTCTTTTCGGTAAGTAAACCTTATTTGCATGTCCCGAAAATTTGCAAGATTTTATTTGATTCAGTGAACAAGGTCTTTGGGCTATCGGGGATCGGAGTCAAAATGATGGTAGAAGCCGTCAAATATTGGCTTATCTTGTTATCATGCCTGTTGTAATCTATTAAAATGCACATTATTGAAAACAGTTTTTAAACCGCCTAATCTGGCTGGGCGAAAACATTATGCTAGCACGAGTATGTCTGGGTACCTGAATCCTGCAACGTCTTTTTTTTTCTTTGGAAATTCGGAAAAATTCACTCTAATCTGCACAGAGAATCCTTAGTGCGAATTTCCGTGATAATACCATTATGGAGAATCAGAGAGTGGATTAAGTTTCTTAGCGGATTATTATTTATACATGGGTCAAAGGGGTGTATTTGCATGGACTTCTTTTCTTTGATAATATGCTTGAGGTTATTTTACTCACAACCCTATGCGCTAGTGACTATTAGAGGATGATTTCTCAAGTTGTAATATCGCGCAGCGTTCACATATTCTCTCAGTTGTAAATGTTGTAATGATAAATTACATCTAAGAGTACCGAAATCAAAGAGGTAACCGTATCAAATCCCAAATCTTAATATATAAATGTCAAAGACACTCACTGACCACTGACCACTGACCACTGACTGATCATCGCTCTACAGCCCAAACCGTAAGTCCTAGGAAGCTGAAATTCGGTAGGTAGCTTTGTCTTATAGTCCAGATGTGCAATAAGACGGGATTTTTCGAAACTCCCACTACAACACCTGCCATTGGCGAAAAAGGATTTTTTGCTTTCACGGCCATGCCTCGGCCCGCAAGGCGGGCGACAGCCCGCTAGTATAATATGTCTTTGAAAAAAGAACTATATTTCATTTGGAAAATACCCTAACATACAGCAGACTGGCTAGGAGCGGTTACACAAACACCCAGCATAAATCAGTCCTCTTGAATAGGTACTCTTTGTCGTCTTTCCTAAAGGTCAGGAGCTCAGGAGTTATTCTAATTTAGGCGGAGCTGAGTACTCTGGTATGGTGGTGACCCGCGCTATGTTCAGAAATGAGTTAGTATCGCCTGTCACCCGATGACCATTTCTTAAATTAGGAACCCAACATATCTTCATTAGGCACGTTACGGTTAAGATTTGAGGTTCCATTATTTACTCAGGGTTCCTCACTGGCACTCCGTGAGGTCTGTGAGATGAGTGTTGGCACGGAATAATAAAAAAATAGGCATGAAACCCAAAATTATCTTTGAAAAAAATCTGTATTCTCTAAGATCCTTCTGCTTAGAAGAGAATGGAAAGGAAGAACTTTCTCCTAAATATTTTTAACATCAGCATCGTTTTCCTCAACTATTTGGGTTCCCTCTGTTCTAGGATGTTCTTAAAACTGGGGACTTGAACCTGGAAAATATGGCACTCGTCAGCCGGTCCCCACCCTGAAGGGCAAAAAATCTCTTTTAAGTGAGATTGAAATTTTCCCGAAGTTACCAATACATCTAGAATGTTCTGTGATTTCCTTTTACCTGGGTAAGTAGAATGATCAGGACAAACCTGTTTAAGTGGAACACCGATTAAGTGTCTGAAATACCCGGATAAGTGGAACAAAATAATCGGTCCCCGGTGATTCCACTTATCCAATTTCGACTGCACTGTGTAAGTAAGTATATTAAATTATTCAAACAATAACAATTTAAATAGATATGAATAATTTTAAATTCAAACTAAATGGACTGTACCCAATGTACCCATCTAGTTTGATCACTATTGTTGGAGTTAAGTTTGATTTTGTAATTCAGTCATGTTATAAATATTAAAGACTTATCTCAGATTAGTCCGATAAAACCATCGCCAGACTCAAATACACAGGACATTAGATTTATCTAAGGTCTTGTCATCACAAGAACACCCAAAGGTTCAGCAACACCTTAAAAGTTAACACTGTTAGAGCGGAATGAACCTTCTCATCAGTCACTTGTATTTTCGTCTCTAGACTGGACTGAGATCACATTCGTGTAAAGTTGAACCTTGAAACAAGAGAAACCTGGATATAAGAGAAAGATTTCAAGGTCCAATGTACCTCTCTACAAGAAAAAAGAACCTCTTTAAAAGCTGGATATAAGAGAAAAATTCTGGTCCCTTCTCTTATACCCAGAATCAACTGATTTGGTCTAATCTGATATTCGAACCTGTTTGCCTGTTGTATTATTACGCCCGAAAAAAGGAAAGTTATCACTGAGGAAGGTTAACATAGTCATGTTTAATATTCTGAAGAGAAAAACCCGACTGTCTAGAAGACTACTGCACAGGCCAACGAAATTCGGATTGGTTCAGTTATCTAAAAAGATCTAGTAAGATTTGAATTGAAGTTCCTAATTTGTAAAAGGATCAGTGACCACCAAGCTTTGTCCCTGGTGATTACTTACTCAAGTGGGTACTCCCCACTCACCAATTCGTTGTCCAAATAAATTAGCATGTCCGTCTCGTGAATGAATCATAGCACCGGGGCCATCCTATACCCTAGTGCCGGGCAATGTTTGGTCCCACACACTTCCACTATAATTGTCCCATGTAGGACTTAAATACTCGGATAATTACCTTCTTCTTCACTTCATAGCGCGTGAGTTATGGTCTTCCATTTCCATATGGGTATCAAGCATAATACATTCTTTGCTAACATTCTGAAAGTAAATGTTTATCTCTGCTGAGGAGCAATTGAATGAGAACAGTTCTGTCTGGCCCAGAGGAATATGACAGACGTTTCAAGTTGAACTTTAGGACTAGATTTAGCTTACCTGGGAACCTGAGTTTAACGTCGCTTTCAACTACATGGTCATATCACAATGTTTCATATCACCCAGCTACTCAAATTAACCTCACATAGTCGTAGGGCCGGGAATAGCCCGCCGAATATGAATAGCGATGATCAACATAGATGGATTTGTAACCAGAATTCATAGATTCATAGTGCGCTGTGATCGGTTGAAACTCCGACATGAGGGAGGGCCTGGCTTATCTTAATTTTAATCCTCTTTTAAAATTCGGCCCAAAACAAAAACTATATAGCCTTAACTATCACAAATAATGGGATTTGAACTCGGGTCTTCCATGTGCAAGCGCGTGCGATGACCCGCCGATACAAAACTCGATCATTATTCAATTAACTGCTTGAACTTGACTTTCACGCTGTAAATAGGCACTTCCTGCTCGATGGACCTAGGCTATGCACTCCGCTGCGGCGCGGCGCCTTTGTAGTTTAATAATACACAATTATGCAACCTCCTCCCCTTGACACCAGCTCTAATAGGTAGAGTCACGAAATCAAGATAGCCTCACTTATGTAGTTTTTTTCTTCCCTTTCAACAATGTTTTATCCAAATCATAGGGATTAGCATAACACTTGTGACGAGGTTTCACTGCATACACTGCACGAATTCACAATTAATTAGTAAGTTAGTTGATTTAACGAAATTAAACATACATACATTATATACCTACATACGAGTATCATGTAGGTAATGACTTTTTCTTCAAGTAATAATCTAATAATAGATCAGACCGACCTCAGTAGCTTGACCGATAAGGCGGCGGACTTGTAACCTGGAAGTCGGTGGTTCAAGTTTCGGTTTCAGCATAGATTTAGAGTAGTTGTGACATCACGAAAGTGAATAACACAAATATGACAACTTAAAAAAAAAAAAAAAATAGATCAGAATCAGAAATTATAACATGAAATCCCTTTGAAAATCAAGTTTTATACGTAAAAGCTTTTGCATCATGAGACTAAAGCACTAAGAATACAAAATAGACTGCGTCCTATGGGATCAATACAAATAAACTGTTTATTTTATCTATCCACCAGTAACTCCTATAGTACAGGCATGAGCCCGATTTTTTCATTTTTATTTATTTATAATATCTATCCACTGATCGTTTTGTCAAACTAATGATAGATCCATCAGTCGTGCGATTTGTTGAAATAATCAGCAAATCTCAACTAGCTCTATTTCAACAGATGTTTAGAGGGCCAAATTAAAAAACAGGATTTGATGTAATCTAAGTGGAATAGTCCTTTAACTCGGGCTATAGTGCGCTGTGATTGGTTGAAACTCCGTGAGGGCGTGTCAAGTGATAGTGTCTACTTAAATTAAATCTAATCCCGTTTTATAATTCGGCCCTTAGACATACTTGAACTTGAGTAATCGTAGGTTTATTGCAAAATCCGGCATTTAGTAATCTCTTTAGTTATAAACTTTAGTAAGTTTATAACTAAACATTTAGGCCAAAATCTTTCAATTAACCTAAAGGCTTATTTATATTTTTTGAAGGTCTGCTAAGTACTGGAAGTACCTACTTATAATTCATTAAGAAAAGAAAAATTGGAAAGTTTATTTTATAATATTTTGTTTCTTTTTCGAGTGTGGAATTAATTACAAATTGAAAATGTCCTTCAAGTATTTCTGGCATTTGAAAAAGAAAAGAAAAAAATGGAAAACTTATAAGTACCGTGTGAAGAAAAGTTGAAAAACTCACCTTTCACTTCAAGAGGATTTCATGCTGAAACAATAAGAAGAAAATAAAATTCATTCACAGGTTGGTGTGGGAATACCCAAGTGCCATTTTTCCGAAGTCGCATTATGACATGTTTCCTTGCTGAGATGTAACACAGAGCCCACACACAGTTATAGACATGTTTAACCGGGGTTGAAAAAATCCAGCGCTTTAGCAATCAATAGAGATGGAAAGAACGTACTTAGCAATGTGGCAATACAGGGACTACGTTAGGAAGGAGAGCTATCTGATTAGAATGAACTTTACAAAAAGTGGAAATTTAGAAAGCAATAAAAAGTTGTTCAAGAGTGCTCTCCCCCTTTCCACCGGCCCCCTCTCCCGACGATCTATAATGGCAATAAAACACTTGGGAAAAATTGAAAATACCCAAAAACACTCAGCTTGGCTTTCCAAAGGAGTTGACAAATATTTATCTCTCTTTTTCCCCTTTTAACAGAGAACTTGAAATATTTTCTCCCAACTCGGAGACTCTACCTTCAACATTGCTTAAGTAGCCCAGCAAAATGCATATTTCTTTCCTTATTATTCTTGTACTTCTCAACTTACCAACTGAGTTTGTGTTATAGAGTTCAATTTGAAGTCGGCAAATGAAATAGGGACCGACCTCAGTAGCTCAAGGCGGCGGACTTGTATCCTGGAGGTCGGTGGTTGAAATCCCCCTTTCAGCGTAGTTTTAGTAATGTGAGTTTAAGTAATTGTGTATCACATCATGAAAGTGATTAACACAATTACACAAATATGATAACTTTTTTTTAATGAAATAGGGAATACTTCGGACTCTCATGCCGAAGGTATTAAAATTGAAAAAATTTAAGGCGGTCAACTATGGGATATTTTTCGATATCAGTAAAGTTACTGTTTACCAATTTTTAAAACGCATTAAAATATCGGCGCGAACGACCTGTTGCAACACAGAGTTAAAGCGCCTAATTAGAAAAAAAAAACGCATTAACATTGCTACTCAAAACATAAGGGCCTAGACTATGAGGTAATAGTCGGAACCAGCAGTTGTTGTTACACACAATTACCTGACAATAAATCAGCATAAGTGTATATATGCTGTCAAACTCAATTAGCACTTTTCATAACAACTATATCTATGAAGAACACTAGTTTGAAACATATTGGCTGCCACTCGTATATTGTCTCATTTACGAATGACCATCTCTAATAAATTGTAAGTTACTGATTATGATTTCAATTTTCTTAATCCTTTTGTATGTATCGTCAGTTTTTTCTAAAACATCCGCGTTGGTGAACTATACAGAATATGTGGATTTAGTGCCCTATACGTCCAACAAATACGAAGCTTTACTAGTCGGGAGACCATCGCAACAAAAAGAAATACCCGTTGCAAGGTATTTCAGTGTAAAGGAGCTGGAAAATTTAATCCTTGCTTTGGAAAAGAACACGGAAATTGTGAAAGTGTGGGCTCTAGGACAGAGTGCGGTGGACAACACAACAATCTATGCAGTGCAGATCAGTCACAATGTGCGGGAGAAAAGAAAGATTATGAAGCCCATGTTCAAGTTTGTGGCCAACATTCATGGAGCTGACATGGTTGGATACGCTTTGATGGTACTTTCTTTTTTTCATGTTATATGAACCAATTTCTTTAGTTATTGTATGTATTTATATGTTATTAAACCAATTAATGAGACTTTGCGCAAACTGCTAGCAAAGGGACTCTTAGTCCTACGCCGCGGCGTAGGTATTAATAAAATATTTGTAATTTATCGGTATTATAAGGGTAAACAGGAGCCACTTTAAATTCAGGTGTTAACTTATAAGATCACGTCTTTTCTAGTAAATTTTCCGTTTTTTAACACAAAGTTTTATTTGGGGGGGATATGAGTAAATTGTATAATCAAGGATTTTTCTTTTTTAATTTTGAGTTTAACTTCGCTTTCAACTGCATAGTTAGTTATATCACGACGGGAGTGTTACCCTCCATTCGCAGGAAACTCACAAACCTGCTACCCACATTAACCTCACCCAGCCTGGGTTGGGCCGGAATGCCACCATCACGAAGTCTTCACCTCGCTGGACATTGCTTAACTTCGGTGATCCTACGATAACGGGTGCATTCAACGCGCCATCGACGCTGGCACAAGGAACTTCTATCACTTTGGAATATTTGAAATCAATTTCACACTTTCATCATATTTAGAACTTTTTTTCTTCAGGTATCACTTATACAATACTTGGTGTATAGTGATGGATACAACGAGCGTATTACCAGAATGTTGGACGAAATAGATGTCTGGATTGTCCCCACTATGAACCCGGATGGTTTGAGCAGATCACTTTCGAGCATGTTATACCGTAGACAAGGACAAAAGACCATCAGTAAAACCAACGGGAAGGGAGTAGATCTTGATGGTGATTTCCCAAGCAAAGTTTTTGATAAGGACTGGTCAGTTTATTTGAGTTAACTTACTTATTATTTGTTATTAAGTTCATAATAGAAATCCAAAGTAATGTTGGGTATATGCAATATTTTATATAAAACTAGGATTCTTTATTTTATTTTTTTCACTCACCTACTCGAGTTATTATTACCTACTTACTTACTTAATAGTATTTTATTATTTAATATATAAAATACATCATACAATATGAATACAATGTTCACAAAGAAATAAGATCTATGTATATCGTATACATTAATATTAAAAATGGATAACATAAAACGTAAAAGAAAATTATTACACTTTCAATAATACAAAAAGTATAGAAAGTATTGCTTTCGGACTGTTTTTTTCTAAATTGAGCTGTTGATATTTCTGGACGAATTAACAAATATGTGTATTTGTATAATCTTTGCAAAAATATTTAAAACATCAATCTATCAAGTTAATCATCGGTCATCCCTGATGGAAAAGTCCAAAAATGCATACAGCATTCATGTTTCCTTGCACTGGCAAGAAAATCTGCTGGAACAGATGAGGTTTCGCCAGTGGATTTCCTGTAGAATTGATTATTTTTTTTCTCCATAGGCCAAGGGTCTCAAAAGCTTGAGTTTACACGGTTGGCTTTTTAATATTTTTTTTCAGAGCAAGTTTTGTAAGGTCTTTATCATTGTTTTTCTGTTGAATCTGCTGACAGGGTTGGCCAGCCTGAGACGACGAGCATACTGCAGCTCATGATGAATCATCCGTTTGTGCTATCTGCCAACATACAAGCCGGCAACATGGTCGTCAGCTATCCCTGGGACTATGCTCCTTCCATTAAGAAGCAGGGCAAACTAACTTTAACCGATGATAATGAGTTCTTTGTGGATTTGGCCAAGAGCTATGCATCAAGAAAACGAAAAATGTCACCCAAGTGCGACAAACCGTCGCGATACCCGCAAGGGATAGTTAATGGAAAATACCTCAGAAAGAAACGTGGGGGTAAGTAAAGAAAATTACAGCTTGCATTGCCAGGCTGTAACATTTATTATGCTCCTCAGATGTTCACATACATTTTTCTGTCAGTTCAAGACGCTTAGAACCTGGTGACGATTTTTTACAGAAGTTCTAATATGAATATTGAAATTCAATTTTTACTTTCCTAATCTTATAGAAATGAAACCACTCCAATTTTTCAACTGTCAGTTTTCAGTGCTAAAACACGTTTTAGAAAGTCCAGAGCCTAAATTCAAAGTTTCGGCCATTGGTCCGTATGTTTATCTGTCGGCCGGTCTGTCTGTCTTAAAACAAAATACCGCAAGAACAAGCTAGAGACTTGAAATTTGGCATATAGACCTCATAATTAAATGGAGAGGATGCGACACTCAAATTTTCGTTGAAATCAAAGCCACCAGTTTCTGGCTGAATGATACAAGATATGAGTTTTTTAGAGACCATGTGTAGGTAGACCTACTTTTTGATATTTTGTTAGGACTACTAATATTGATAAGAATCAATATTAGTTTATCTATTTCAACAGGTATGCAAGACGCAAACTACATCTTAACAAACTGCTTCGAAATCACCTTTGTACCTGAGCTATGACTACCTGGTCCCCGAGAACATCCTTCCTCTTTATTGGAATCAAAATGTAAATTCCATGCTCAAACTCATAGAAAACACGCGTCAAGGAATCTATGGTTTGGTGAAGGACGACAATGAACAACCCATTCAAGATGCTGTTATCGAAGTCTTTTCAAAGAGAAAAGAAATTAAGGTGACGGCAGATGGAGAGTACTGGCGACTGCTGTCCTGGGGGCTTTATGACATATTAGCCAGAGCCCCCGGATATGTAGACCAGAGACATACGGTGCTCGTGTCTCAAGCAGAACCTTACGTCCAGCATAATTTCACTCTGTCCCATCAAGGTGTCCATGGTACAGTCCGGGACATGGATGACCAACCCATCCAAAAAGCTGTTCTCGAAGTGGAAGACAA
This sequence comes from Bactericera cockerelli, assembly GCA_024516035.1. Taxonomy (NCBI): domain Eukaryota; kingdom Metazoa; phylum Arthropoda; class Insecta; order Hemiptera; family Triozidae; genus Bactericera; species Bactericera cockerelli. The sequence continues at coordinate 25,239,335 of CM044959.1, read as the reverse complement.
AAACAAGAAAAAAATCAGGATCCTCAAGGTGAATGACAATGGAGAATACAATGTAACACTGCTGGGATCTGACTTGAAGATAACAGTATGGGCCCCTGGGTACTCCAAGGAGACCGAAGTTGTGCAACTGCCGCATTTGAACACATATATTAAAGTTGATTTTCAATTAATGAAGTCAAAATTTAGTTTAGGTAATTTGTGCGCAGGATAAGCTGAGTGGTAAGATACTAACTTGCTTTGAGGACGCTAGAGCTAAAAAAAATAAATAAGGGATACCTTCCGCTGAGCTCTTGTTGACCCAGCAACTAAATGGTAAGTATTATGTCACTTCTCGCCCATCAGAGGGGAGGCATACTACGGGATCAAAAAACAATCCATGATCGCTGGTGAAATTTTCAAAAATGTCCGAATTTTATAATGATTTTACTATTGAAAATTTCGATATTTTTAATGTGACATCTTTAACACGTATGAGACGGGTCCTATTTTCTATAGTTTGTACGCTGGGACGGCTTCAAATTAGGGTATGTGTTCCAAATATGACAACAACAAAAAAAAATTGGGACGGGCGAGTACAAAAATATATTAATAATAGCATTATCTGTGACCACCGGTGGGTCACGTTACAAGGGAAATTGAAAAAAAACGTGACCCAGCGGTGGGCACGCCGTCTCATACGTGTTAATAAATCAATAGATATTTAATTATTTTTACAAAGATAATATACAAGAAATTCTTGAATGATCATATACGAATAGGTTTTACCCTGTAGGAGGAAAGTTCAAATTTTCAGTCGAGAAGAATGAAAATTTCAAGTATGTTTTCTTAAGTAATGACTTTTTCATCTTTCTCTCTCTCTTTCTTTCTTTCCCTTTCTCTCTCTCCCTCTCTCTTTCTCTCCCCCTACGTTGCTCTATATTTCTATTCTTCCTCACCACTGCTCAGGCATACAACAATCAATTTTGTAGAAAAAAATCCAATGGGGAATTAAATAAAAGACATTTTAAAAAGTCATTAGATTTTCTTCCTCTAACCGAGAAAAAATGTATTTTCCCATTATACTGTGTTTCCGTTTTCGCCTTCTGTCCCTTCCATGTGTTCCTTGTCCTGCTGCGTCATTAAATTCATTGCGACGTCATTTTCCAATTCCGTCTTGAAAGTTTGAAGATTTTTTTATAATGAGAGAAAAAGAAGAGAATGGGAGAGGAAAGAGAGGACGGAAAGTAGATAGAAAGTAACGAAATAAAGGCAGTAAGAGAGATGAAATTTAAAAGAGACATTAGAAGGAGGAGAAATGAGCGGAAGATAAGAAAAACCTCAGCTAGATTGAACTTCAAAGTTTCTTTAAAAGGTTGTTATGGCTAATTAGAATTGTCTGCATATTCTTCTCAAGGACGAATAAATATTACTCAAGGAACCCTGCTCTGTCACCTTACTTGAGATCTTATTAGTGAACTTGCTCTGTGTTAGTTAGTTCGAGTACAGGCCATGTTGAAAAATGATACAGCGAATGATTGTGATAAAAAAAATATGAAACAGTGAAAAAAAGAACTTTGGCTTAACTGGGATAAAACTTGAAAAACAAATTCTGAAAGAAAATATTAGCGTTAGCTATGATCAATTTTAAGCACATTAGCAAATAATAGTAAGAGTATTAGGTAGGTTAACTTTCTAACACTGATATTATATCTTCTTCACTCGTATGTTGCTGAATAATTTCAAGACATCGAACTTTAGGTTAAATGAACTAATATGGGAGCAAGCACCCTAATATAATTTGGGTGTAATAACAGAACGTCTGATCGACTTCAAAGAGAATATTGCAAAGACTAGGGGTAGAGATTTGCGAAGCTTTGTCAAAAAGTATCGAAAGAAGCTTCAAGAAAAGAAGGGGGGGGGGGTATAAAAGAAAACATAAGGAGAGTGGAAAGAGTTGAGTGAGAAATGCAGAAGCACATCAAAGACGGGATGCTCAGACTACTCAGGGAGGTAGAAATCAAAGAGGAAAGTTGACAGAAACTATTATGGACGCAAAAATGGAGTTTAATACCCACTCTTACTTATTATACCTCATTGGAGAGGGAGACTATCCTGAGACTGCTTTCAAAATAACACTATCACAAAAGAGGGAAAGAAAGAGAAAGGATTCTGAGACGAAAAGTGGAGGGGAGAAAGAGATATTTTTATTTTATTCTTCATATAATTTAAATTATTAACAAAGTAAATCACCCCTCTCAAGATAATTCTACCTTCATCTGATATAATTCTACCTTATTGTGAAATAATTCTACCTCATTGTGAAATAATTCTACCTTATTATGCTGAAACTAAGAGAGAAGGAGAGAAGATTGAGCTTGAAAAGTTGAAGATTAGCTTTTTTCACTCTAACATTAGGAGAGAATCTTACTAGATGGACTAGTTCAAGATTAATGCTTGTGACAGGTTCTTAAAATGTCCCCTGTAGTGAGAGGCAATTTTCCTGAGTGCTTTATTTTAATCTTGCTCAATTTGAATAGACTCATAAAGTAAATAACATCATTCATCATAAAATAAAATGAATAATTAATATCGAGGAGGACATCGAAAAATATTAATTATCAACATTCAAAATTGAAAAGCTTTACTTGAAAAGAGTATGCAGGAATTTCTTCAAAGTTCTTCTTCTTATGTTCTAACTGTATTCCATTCCTTTCCCTTTGTAATTCCTTAGTCATCCACTTGCACTCTCTTTTCTCCTTCTCTTCCTTCTAATCCCCTTCCTGCTTCCTCCTCATCCTCTCTTTCTGTTTTCATGCCTCTGTGATTTTCAAGCATTACTTAGTTGCTACTTGGACAAAGAATAGGGAAAGTAAGAAGTAACCTTTTTCAATGATTAAAACGTCTGTTTATCACGAGTACAATGGCAGAGCAGTGGAGAATCACAAGGTAGCGAAATGAGGATTGAGGATACAATTCTACTCTTCAAACGTGTTCTGAAACAGAAATCCCTAACCCTATGAAAAAATAAATTCTATTATTTTATCGCAATTTTAGTGCTGGTAGTGAAAAATTATACAATTTTTCGTAACTTTATTATCCTAATATCTTATGTTGCCCATGATTTCTCCACTGGTCACTGTTCACATGAAAGAAGCTACATATTTTTCCTCACGAGGTATTAGTTCATTCCGTAACATGTGAAGTACAGAGTCGAGAAATTCCAACCCCCCTGGGATTCGAACCCAGGTCACCGTATGTGCAAGGCTAGTGCGCTACACCACTCGGCTACGGACGCTACGTTTACTACTAAATAAAGGACTTGTTCTTTCAGAATAATTTGAATTGAATTTACTGGGCGTTAAACCAAGCCAAAAATATTCACTACCTGATTTTGAAACAAAATTTGAAATTTCTTCAAGTCATGATCGAACCTGGATATAAGATAACTGAGAGAACTGGATATAAAAGAAATTTTGATATAAGAGTTCAATTGTCGGGTCCAATTTACCTCTCCATAAGGTTAACCTCTTTATAAGAGAAACCTGGATATAAGGGAACAATTTCCAGGTCCAATTATATCCATGCAAATTCGACTGAATATGGAATCTTCTCTCTTACCTGATACCTCAAGAGCATATAGCGCACTAGATAATCCAGCACCAACGTACCGGAAAAAGAGAACCAAAAACCATTTGTAAAATTAAAGTTATCTGTTTATCCGTAACCAAATTTGAGCACCCTCCAGGGGAGATGGAGTTCTGAAGAGAAAGTCTGGATTGTGAGAAGGAAGGAAAGACCAGGAGAGAGTATGCAGAGTTTCAGTGAAGTAATAGAGGATGTGGTATCTATTTGAACTCCAACACAGAGGAGGAGATGGGTGTAAACGGAACTGAGGGCACAAGTGGTTGAACTTTCAAATGAAAACTATTGAGAAGAGAAGGGAGAGTAAAGGAGAGCTTCAGAGAAAGAACTTTTAAGAAAATTTGGTGGAGACGACAGAAATACTTTATTTCGTGGATTCATATACAGAAGTAAATTTGAGAGCAAGCCTGTAGATTTGAAAGTAGGAATCAACGAGCAGGTACTGGTACATACTTCTTCGAAGACCTCAACATCCTCTGTGAATTGTGGTTTTAACGAAATTTTATTTTCTCCGTTTTTCTTTTTAAGATGAGTTTTTCACAGTTTTTAAGATGAGTTTTTCACAGTTTTTAAGATGAGTTTTTTTATTAACTCTGAATTCTATTTTTTGTGATGACTGTTGCCTATAATAATAATATTTTTCATCCGTCTTATCACGGAGGGTTTATTTTCTTAGAACTAATTCAAACAAGTTGAATCCTATTCAAGTTCAATAAAGCAGACGTCACACCTACCTCCCCAGATTTCAAGTCCCTGGTAAATTTTACAAATGAAGACTGTAAATTATAAAATCGGAAAGATAAGAATGAAGTCCTGAATCCTTTCTGTCTGCTGTTTAAATGGATTTCAATCATGCTTATCGATTAACACAAACATAAATTTCAACATTTCGGAGAAGAGATAAATGAATTTAAACAAATTCGAAAATGTATCCGTTCCATTGTGTATACTGGATGATTCCTGGCCCGGCACATTTATAACAAACGTTTCTATGATGTTTGTTAAAAATTGTCTGAATTTCATTAGTACCTTGAAATAGGAAAACCCGAAAATGGTATATTAAGTGTGTGTTCACTAAAATTGCCATAACGCAAAACTATTTGAGTGCCTCACTACGTTTCAGAATATTCAAGTGAAATCTCGTTACCTATTATTTTGTATGGAACTCACATTAATTTAAAAAATGTAGCTTTTGGAGGACAGCTATTGGTCATATCTAGAGAAACGGTTCAAATTACTGTTTAAAATTTTGTGACATTTTGTGGACATTCTGCCGGTGAAGTGAGGACATATACCAATTAAATTTATTCAATCTGATATCGATAGATTATTTAGTTTTGTCTACGAACAAAAAGATTTTTCCTCATGCCATGTAAAAATATACAAAGTTTACTCTTACCCTGTATCTTGGTTATTTTACCCTGTAGAGAATTTTATTTTATTTTCGAAATACGGGAGGAATAAAAAGTACAAAAAAGTGTTTATTTTTTAACTCAAATACACCAAATTCTACATCCCGGAGGATTAAACACAATAGGGCAGAGGCAGCGGGTCTGGGGGGGAGGGAGAGGAAGGTAGAGAAGTGACGTATATAAATTGGAAATTGGAGTGAAATAAAATTTGAAAATTTGACAGATGCTTTAGTTTGGATTGCCATAAATTTACCCTGTGTATGTACGTATGTATATTATACATTCTCGTACATAGGCAATATAGGCAAAAATTTATACATTTCAATGTATCTAGGTATATGTATAACCTACCCCACTGCAATATTTTGTATCGAGAAGTCGGGTCAGTGGGTAATACTGCGATCCTGCCAACACTATATGAAGGTATACAATAGTAATACATAGAAGTACCTACTACAGTCGTATCTGGTTATATTAGAAGTTAGAACGCAAGGGACAGAGCAAAAAGTCTATTATAAAGAGGTTACTAATATAGTCAGTTCTGTATTACACATAATCAGGTGACGCTGGAACCTGAAATTTACTCTATCATAAAGAGTTTTCTATTATATCGCGTTCTTTTATACCCAGGTTCCACTAAATAGGTAAGAAATATAAATATATGTATATATGTATAGTAAGTACGCACTGTGCTGCATACAGATGTATAGGCCAGCAGATTATATAAGTCAATTCGAAATAATTATATATAAGTTTTATACAACACACATAATATATGTAAATTACTCAGTCCAAAAAAAAAAAAAATACATTCAAACTGTTGAACGTAGGTGATCACTGCTTCATGGTTGGCATATTGTATAAAACTCAAAATTTCCATTAGAATCCTTGATTTATGAAGGATAACTTTTATCCTGAATTGAAATGACGTAGGTCCCCTCTCACTCTCTAGCTTTCCCTCTCTCACTCTCTCTGCTGTTCTTTCCTCTCTCGAGCTTGTTAAATTAAAATTTGATATTATTTCATTAACCACATCACGCTAATATTTTCAAATTCATAACAAAAATGATTCATTATTAATTAATGGAACCATAATGAAGAGAGAGGAGGGAGAGAGATAGTGACCACATCGGCTGCTCCTATGTACACGAAATAAGCAAAATATTTCAAATACGTGTCAGGGAAGACGGGGGTGCCTCTGACCACACTACATGAACATGGGAAAATAATAATAATTAGTATGACCAGATCGATATGGCAATATCACTGTCGATTTGGACGGCAGCGCTAGAGAGCACCTGTTGCTCAAGTCAGGACGGGGATTGTCCATGTTGCGTGAGCTTGATTCTTTAGAAAATCACGTTGTAGCTGCTTTTAGGTATTTTCAGTGTTCTAAGGTCCAGTAATGTCTTAGACCATTAAATTAGCTTAGTGAGGTTAATATTTGTATATAGTCACAACATCATTTTGCACTGCTTTCGAGATAATTACGATGTACCTACGAAATACTTGCTTACTGCCATTATAATGTACATGTATAACAAGACCTAATATTAAAGACTACAAGACTTTTTCTTTCACCATCTCTTTGCCTTTACGGTCATATCTTGTGCCTCCTCATCGGTGGTATTGATTTTTGCAAAGTATGTTTTGACTCACTGATATAAAATCCATGTATAAAAGGACATATTACATAATAAATCCTCTTCATACCGTAACATGGAACGTAGGACGGAAGAGGGAGATCATAAGATCACCGGATTTGACTAATAAATTGATGGAGTATGTTTTAAATTAAACCATTTTATAATACGAGAGGCGACCCACATAGAAATGCAAACTGCAGGACACATCAGCATGGTCAATATCATTCAGGGCCACTAGAGTCTCAAGAACTTGAGCTGAACTCGCTTCTAATATGTACCTAGAACGTTGCCTGTCCAATGCGATTCAATCGGCGCGGCGCACGGCGGTAGATCGTATTGATATTTAGGTTAAAAATATTTGCAAAATGCACTTGTGCGTTAATCCAGCATCATGTTAGGACATATTGTGTATCTCCTTGCCCAAGAGATGAAAAAAATCTTGCAATATCTTACAGAGATTGTTGCTTCAATGGAAAAAAAATTCTAGGTGTCACAACGAAATTAAATCGGTCTCACTACCTGAGAAAATTATCAACACTCGTTAAACCATGGCCGTACCCACCATTTTGAACATGCTTTAGTATGTTTTAAATTTAGTCCAGTACGGAGTATAGAGCCATTTTTACTTTCCTTATCCTATAGAAAGGAAAGTAATAGAATCACCCAAAATTTTCGATAGTCAGTTTTCAGTGCCAAAACACGTTTTAGGGTCCCCAGAGCCTGATATTTTTTTTGATATCTTGAACTTTTTGGACCTCGGCCCCAATTTTACTCAAAGCGGATAACTTTTCTATTATTCATCCTAGATGGGTGTTGTGACATATCAAATCGAATAAATTTGAGGTGCTGATTAAGAATTTGGCATTCATTTTTTGTTATCTCTTACCGTTGAGTCCCCAGTGGCGGACTTTCTTCTTTTCGGGGGATAAGGAAAGTCGTGTGGTGTCACACCAGATTTTTTGTTTCTAATATCGCTCCTAGTTATATGTATGCGTATAGCCTGAAACAAGCGGTCTATAAAATGCACCCTGGTGTCTGTCGTAATAATAATACCATGGTGTCTGTCGTAATAATAATGTCCCGGTACAAAATTAGGAGGGGGGGTCGTAAAAGCTAACATTCCAGGCTAATGCTATAGCACTTCTAGTTTAATATGCAACACCGTCTATTCCGCGGCCCATAAATTGAATTTGAATGTCTGCGCCACTCTTCGGGTTACCCCCTGTAGGGAGGGCGGGAGGGTGATTGGGGGGGTGGGAGGGAGGGAGAGAGAGAGAAGGGGGGGGGGGGGTAGAGAGAGAGACAAAGAATAATAACTTTTTATCCCCAGCTGAAAGTTTAAATGAAAGTATGTACTTATAACAGTCAATGGCAGTGGTTGATTGTTGATTGATGGTATAATGGTGGAGAATGCCATAGCCCATAATAAATTATCATCACCACCCTCGATGAAATTTCATTTTCTTTTTCTCGTATATTTTGTCTTACATATGGCGGCGGACTTCCATAAGTCCCAAATGTTTCGTAAATCGAATTTGAGTACTAGTATGATAACTTTGAAAAAAAAAATGTAAAGTTTTTGATTGAAATTATATAATAATACATATTATTGTATCCACCATTATCTTTTTGGCAAAGGCTTTCGTCTACTGCGATTTTACTATGCCAAAATAACCCACCCTAGGAACAATATGGATTTTCTAAAAGAGAAAGTGTCACTCATAGAAAATCTTACCTTACAAATTTATGTAGCACGAAGAACAACAGCAGACCGACCACACAAACAGATTTAGTTTAGCTATATCATAGTACGAACTAATTTAATTTTTTATTAACCATGAATTAATTTATTGTCAAATTTAAAAATACCTTGTTGTGATATTAAATTAAAATTGTATTTTGGGACAGTATAATGTATTCAACTCTCCTCTGTCTCTGTGTACATTCCAGGGGATTCTCCGATTCCATCAGTTAAGAACATAAAAACAAAAGCTGAATGGCCTGTACATTTATTTATCTCGACCTTCACTTATGTCATAAGAGAGTGCTAAGTGAGATTACCAAAGTAATTATAACTTCTACAAGTAGTAGTGAATGTAGTGATTAAACCCCGAAATCCTAACCCAAACTAACCTTTGGGAATGTGAAAATCAAGAATATCCGTCTGTACAGGTAAAACAACATGGTTCATGGTTCAAGAGCAAAGTCTTGCAATCTGAAAAGGATGGTTCGAGACCTCCATCAGGCAGTTATTAATAAATATTTATTAACACTGTCAGCACAAGATAGGCCAACAGTTTATAAATGCAAAACTCGAATTTAATGAAGGAGGGCCATAATCCCTTATCACTAAATAACACGTTCCTCAGTTCCCTATCGAACCGCAGACTCCGCATTAAAAGGACTCCCCCCACACCACATGCCATCAGCAAGTAATAAATCCAAATGTACCGAGTCCCAAGTGCTGGTGTAATCAGTAGCCAAGCAAGGGAAGGGAGGGGGAGGAGGGCTTTTACTTTTCATGTTTGGGTTTCTATTTTAGGCTAATTCCTCATCCACCTCCACCTCGTCCTCCTCCTCCTTCCCCTCCTCCTCCTCCTCCTCCTCCTCCTCCTCCTCCTCCTCCTCCTCCTCCTCCCCCTCCTCTCTCTCACTCAGCGCTCTCGAGATGAAATTATTAATGTACCATGTGCCCATAAATATTTGAGGATTACATTAACACAAGGCAACCATTAGACGATCTTTTAGTGTTTATTAAAAGTATCATACGTATAAATTTGCGGTATGGTTAGGGCAAACTCAGAAAATGTGTATGTACTCGTACATTGTACCTATCTGGGGAAACAGAAATCATGGCATTGTATCAGGAGCGGGACCTTATTAAAAGTATTTGAATTGGACATAAATTCCTTTTTAACCCACGACAGTTTAATTTTGGATAATAATCGGTAAAAATTAAATTACTTATTTTTTGGTATAACATTCACTTGAGTTTTGTTATCAAATCACATGTTAAAACCTCGAAGTAATTTGCTATTTTCATATTTTGTCAAGTATATTTTTGTACCGTCCGTAACATACATATGAGGTGCATCGTGCATCTAATACGAGTCATAAAATTAGATATGAAGCTCCATAATATCCTATATTATGATAAAGACTATAATAACGAATAATATTAAACATGATCGTCCTCTTCAGGTCTTAGATATTTTCTGAGTTTTCTATCTTCATTGGGTCTGAAGATATTTGAATGTCTCGCTTAAAATAGGACACTCTGTATATCTATTCGTATATTTTTTTAAAATAAAATATTACTGAGATCTATAATATTTTTATAGAAATGCGAGAATTAGAGAAAAAATGTGCAAAAATAAGGTGTTCAATTTGCGCTATAGAAAATTCTGTAGAATTCAGAATGTAGGGAAAACGATAATGATATTCTACCATAAACACAAAATCAAGAAAGTCGATTGAAAATAATTAGAGATACACTTATGTCCAAGTGATTTAGTAAAAAAAATAGTCGAATACATTATAAGGATAATGAAAAGTAGCTAATTTTCATCGCCAAGTTTATACGATGTAACCACAATTCACGAGGAAGATGTGTGTCCACAATATAACTTTGGGCGTACGCCCAAAGTTATTAGGCCTAACGCCCTAACAGGCGCTTACACCAAACAACAACAACACCAACGCTAAAAATTAAGGCAAAGGGAAAAAAACAAAGTAACTGCTGATTTTCTAATAAGTAAAACTAAAAAGAAATAAATTCAACAACAACAAAAATTAGTTCATAAATAATGTCTTCACAACCTTGCATTACAATTTTACAAATTATCTAACACATGAGGGAGAGGGAGAGAAAGAGAGCCAAAGAAGGAGGAACAAGGAAGAAAGGATTTGGAAAACTGTAAAAAAAAAAAAACACACACAGATAAGAGACAGGGACTATATATAGGTACATGAAGCTATATTTACAGTATATACAAATCCTGAATGGATACTGTATATCTATTATTGCATTTATCTTCCATGTATCCCCGCCAATATCCAATATGCCAAATGCGATTCAACGAGGCGAGGGAGGGAGAGAGAGGAGAAAATAGTCCACAAGTTGACTTCACAAATCCATTATTATTATTATTAAAAAGTCGGGAAAACAATCCCGGTACTGAATAACATATGGCTGTACGTTATTTCAGGAGGGCGGGGAAATCCGCCAGACAACGAGACAAAGTTGGCGTAGGTAACAGCACAATACCTACTCAAGTCTTGAATTGACAAAAAGTATTGGAAGAGTGTGTACTATAGAATAGATAAAATAGTTGGACTAAAATATTAACAAAAAGTTAATATTTTAGTCCAACTCTGATGGCTTTGTTTATATTTATTTCTAACTTGTTACCATGTTCATTGTGTATAAAAGATGTAAATAAAGCTTGATCCAAATGTTTATATAAAAAAACTACGTTTCCTAGGACCTTGTGCTCTACCCCTATGCCTTATTACCTACTCACTGAGATATATCAAAGGAACTTGAGAATTAAAAAAAGAAAAGAAAAAAAAGATGAGTGTTCCACAGCCGTTTTTATTTCGTAGCCAACAAGAGCTATTGTAGAAGCTTGTGGTCTGTGTTATAGCCTGCCCAATTGCCCATCCCGTAGTATGCCTCCCCTCTGATGGGCGAGAAGTGACACAATACTTCCCAATGAGATGCTGGGTCATTCATACTCGTGTTTTTTTTACTCGGTCATTTATACATACAAATTCCCTATCATTCATACTAGTGTTATTGTTATTTATTTTAGTCTAACTCTGTGGCACCACCGAAGAATGTTAAGAGGTGAGTTAATGAAATTCAAACTGAATAAAATGTCTCCGAGGTGGAAGCTATAGATAGGCTAAAGGGGGATCTTTCAGTAGGTAATTATTTTAATTTATCATGCTTGGATAATAGCGATTGCCCCAGCAGACAAAATGTTAATCCTTTCATGAAATTTTAATCTGATCTATCTATGGCCTCATGCACATATTGCACATACTTGAAATTATGTACACAATATATTATGACAATGAGTTCTAATGAATTACTAATGATGGTATACTTGCATTTATATCCTAGATTTGACAAAGATATGCATTATTAGCTACCTAAATGAAATGCGGGGTTTGTCTCCTCCTCATCTGAATGCGTAATATGATAGCTGATGGTGTAGGTTCCACGTAACAATGTACGTTCCTACATTATAATAATTATGTTCCCCGCAATATAGAACATACAACAGTATTATTCTTTATGGAAGGCAGTGAGTGATTGATAGTGTGAAACCCAATTATCAACCTCGGAGATGGATGATCCAGACTTTTTTTCAGGAGATTCTAAAACACGACTTGCTCATCATCTCGCCCGAAGGTTTCCTCTGAGGTAATAAAGAGTTGTAAAAAATCGAAGCTTGTAAGAGTCGGGACTCGGGTTTCATACAAATTGCCCCCATAACTCATATTCTCTATTTTTCTACAGCCCCCATATTTTGCACCCTCCGCTAGTCTCCTACCTCTAGCTTTTGAATCCTTTCCATTTATCCTACCCTTCTGGTTCCAAGTCGACATTGATAATCCCTCTTTGTGCCCTCTATATATTTCAAGTCTAGAGTTACTGTGATATGATGCTGCGAGCTATAATATGGGAGGTAGTAGTGGTAATAATATTGATAAATGGAAGATACTGACAGTACCTATACGTATGAGATAAGCCTTTGATTAAGCCACTATTTTCTTACTGGCCCAAATTGTTAGGATAATAATAACAACCAGTAACCAGTTAACCACCAAAAGAAAAAAAGGGACAATACTTCCAATTTCTTGAATTAGAAATTTGTCGGAATTAATAATATCTTCATGGAAAAAATACCTGTTTCAGCTACTTATAGAACTTCTTTAGGTTAAAATCGGACTCCATCAAGCAGAGCCCTTTTATTCTGCACAAAAAGACTGCAAGATTTAGTAGAAGAAGTTAGGAGAATTCGAGAAACAATTATAGCAGAATGCAGATGAAGACGAATTAGCAGGTGAATTCAGCACGTGATGCTCTCAACTCACACAAATGTCACATTCACATCCTACTGGAAATCCACAAATGAAAGGGCAGAGGTATTCATGTCTGTAAATAAACTACTTCAGAGAAATTTCTAATATTAGAAATCGGAAGTATTGTGTAAATTTTCATATTTCTGGACGTTTCATAACCTCCTGAGCAACTTCGGTTTTGTGTCTGTCTGTCTGTTGGTCTGTTAAATACATTCCTTGTAACGCGCAAATCTCAGAAACTACTGAACGGATTTTGACGAAGTTTTGTACACATATTCCATACAGACCATGACCACTAACTTTTACTTCAACGCTTCTATCTCGTGAACGGTACACCCAATTTTGATTAAATTTGGCTTGTTTATGCGTATAAGTGTTTTACGTAGTGCAATTGTAATGATTTGATAACATATGATTTATCTGATATTTAAGAAAATCCAAAGAAATTGGAAAATGTTAAAAAATATGGCCTACGACTTGCCGATACAGATTTTTTGTATAAACTAGAATATAGGAAAAACGGTTTTCTGCCATTTAAAACAATTTTGAAGAAAATTGGTTCAGCGATTTTGGAGATACAAGTGATTAAGTATAAAATCTCAAAATTGCCACGTGTATACAATGTGAACCAATCACGAGGAAGTATTGTGTCCATAATTGCCACTGTATTTTTTAATGGCATTGATCTATAGAGGACACTTATAGAGCCATTGTTTTTCCTCTAGAGGAGTTTATCACTTTTGAAAGACACTAACGAATGTACAAACCACGTTACCATAGTATAGTGTCTCCCACATTAATTAATAGGTACATTAGGATTAGGTACACCAAGTAGTAACTTCACAGCATCCGAAGATTATTCACTGGTTTTTATATGAAGATTAAGATAGTTTAATTTTTTATAAATCGGTTTTTATGAATATTAAGATAGTTGAAGATCGTATTCATCATGCTTAGTTTCTAAGTCTATTTCGCCCTTTTGTATTTGGCTCTCTACGTATGTCCTCTGGAGCAGCGGTCGGCAACCTTTGAACTACGCGGACCCCTTGCTTATCTCGAAATTTTTTAAGGGACCCCCACATTACAAAGCTACACATAGGGAGAGTTAGGGGGAAGTAGGGTACTTCAGACTATTTATAATTTGAGTTCATGAGCTATTTTTCTTCTTCTTTTTTTAAATCCTGAAATGGCTTCGCGGACCCCCAGTTCAGCTCTCGCGGACCCCCGGGGGTCCGCGGACCCCAGGTTGCCGACCGCTGCTCTGGAGGATAATAGACAATCATTCATGTCATACTTACGAGAAAAGTTCAATCTTCTAATTTAGATAAGGAAAAAAAATAACTTAAAGCTATATAAAGTACTACTCAATAATATACATTCAAGTAAGTACATACATTTTAAACTTTACCATTTTTTTTGAGATACATATGTATAGTATCAATCTAACTTACCTACCTACGGTTCAAGTACCATACCTACGAAAGTAATTACGATGTAGTTGGGGCTTACTACGTTCATTACTCTTGGAAAGATTTACACCATATACCTATTTAATAGTCATATTGTACAGGATATAATAGTCTTTACTCTTATCCGAGTCCATATTATCCAATATAAACAATGAATACAAAACCACACATTAAGTAAACTACAACTACATCTATCGTTATCTAAACATTCTAGAACAAACAAGACAGTGTAAGTGTTGTGTTTTCCTAGGGCCCACCCTGTCAAGATAGTGAACACATGTAATTGAGTATTAGATATTTGTAAATTAAATTTCCATAGAGAAGTGAAGACAGGAGGAGAGGGGGAGGGGAGGGAAGGATGAGAGGGAAGAGATCGAGGATTAGGAAAAGGGGTTGGAATCAAAAATTAAATTGATGAAATATGTTCCTGGCGTATGAAATTTAGACTTTTCTGCATCAAGGAATACAGGATGGGTCATAAGCATGTGCAGGTGATAAGCTTTGATTTAAAATCCTCATGTCCTATCAGAATAAAAACTTAAATATAAGTAGGTACCTAACATCGAAATTATACAATTCATATCTATATCAAATTCAAGACTCGTGTAAAGTATAACTACCAAGAAAATCATTGAAATTCCAACCCTCAAAAAATATTCTTAGTGTGGACCTTATTTACACAAAGAAATTACCAGTACCTACCTATATAAATATTTGACGGTATAATATGAATTGTGTTTTTTTGCAAGTGCGAATAGTAATTTCTACATCAGAGCTGCATATCACCACATACACATAGATTGGATGCTCCACTGACAGAACTTGAGAAATGCCTCAATCTTCTTGACCTCTTGACAAATCAAAAGAAGTGGAAAGTTGTTTTTCTACAACTTTTGATGACGACAAAGTTGTAAAATCGCAAGAATTTCTATTATTTGTGACAATTATGTATGAATAGGTACTTGCTAACTTGTAGAAAGGTCTTCTTCTACAAGTCCATGTATATGTATGAGGGCCGAATTATGACACAAGATTAACCCACGAAGGACGAGCGTGACACATATGTAACAGCAGTCAGGTATGTGTCACGCTGTTACATATGTGTCACGCTCGTGCTTCGTGTGTTATATCTAGGATTTTTTAGTCCAAGCCACTATCACTTACAGCTGATATAAATGCGCTGTGATTGGTTGACATTCCCACCAGAGGACGTGTTAAGGGCAAAACACAATAAGATTAATCCTGTTTCAGATTACATAAATCTAATCCTGTTTCATATTTCGGATCTTAGTGGGGGTTCAGAGCTCAGAACGCTGGTTTGGCAATCCTGCCATTGCGGGGATCGTGAGTTCGAATGGATCACCCTGAACTCAAAGTCCACGAAATGCGGAGGCGTGGGGGTGGAATTAGTCGAAGCTTTCTCGGCAGCGTAATACATACCGAGCGGGAAGTGGAACTAATTAAATTCCGAATTATATTACAGGCAATAGGATTTTTTATTACGTACAAACATGATGTGTAATTAAAAGTCTGAGCTGTGAGACGCGCATACATAAATCCCTGCATAACGACCCGAGCGAGGAAAATCTCAATATAGGTACGTGTGGACGCGAGCTTTCTGAACAGTAATAAAAAAAATATAATAATAATATTATGGAGAAGGTGGAGGAGATGATAAAGAATTTAAATTTTTCAATATTCCCAATTTACATCACATTTCGTGTTCCTGTCAAGAGTGAAAGTAAACAAACCTATTTACTCTTCATCATTATATTTCTCTTACGTAGGTACTGAAAAGTAGTTCTCAGGAAGTACTGATTTCATTGTTTTACAAAAAGTATCGAAGTCAAACAGAAGAAGTGGAGGCTAATCCTGCTAATCCAAGTCTAAATTTAAGACTTCTGCAGAACAAAGAAAATCATTATATTCGTAGGTACTTTAATATAAAACCATAAAACATTCTAATTCCAACCCTTGATTAAGTTGAACATAACTTTTTTGCAAAAGCTAATTTTTATTATAGATCCCCCCCTTCATATCAGATGATCTATAAATATTGTAAGAGAAAGTGTTAGATTTTATAGTAGGATGATGTTTATCAAGTTGTTTTCATGTTTATCAAGTTGAACACTTTTTGTACCTTTAAATAGTTTAAAGAAATCACAAAAGAAAAGAAATGGAGGCTAATTCAACACTAAATTAAAGCCTCGTGCAGAACAAAGAAAATCATTATATTTGAATATAAAACATTGAAATTCCACCCCTTCAGTTAGAGCAACGAACTCGATGAATGAATGGTTGTCAAAACAATCTTTCAACAGCAAACATATTTCAACGCTGAAACAACTCCCCCTGCAAGCAACATGTATAATAACATGAAAAATTAATCATGTTTTACTCATCGAATATAACAGGAGCTTTCTTTGATTCTTTTCTGAGGCCTCGCATGGAAATTTTGAGGGCTTTAAGGTTATCATTCTGCGCGCAGTAAATAATGAGGGATGAGCGTAATGAAATGTAACGTGATTGTATTACCTTACCCTTGTACATACAGGGTGGAGATAATCATCTGATATTCGATTATTATTATTTTGTAAAAGTGTTTTTTTCTTTTAACTAACAGTCTAAGGCTCTCTGATTCAGAAAAGGTTCATAAGGTTTAACTTTAATGGCTATTTATATATGAACGTTTTATAAAATTTAAACATGTTGTTATCGAATCATATTATGTTTCCGTCTTCTATATGTTAAAGAGATGCTGAGCAACAACTAAAACCCCTCTGTTTTTCTGAAGTTACCTCAAAGTGACACCTTATTAATACAATGTTTAATGAGTCTTTAATTATTCTATGCTTTTTTGTGTTATTGTAAGTACCTAATTACCTATACTGTCTGTCGCTCAGGGCTTGAAATATTTTTTTTAAATACCTAGCTGTTTTGGTCACAGGATTATTAACGAATACAAAAATGCCAAACTGATTTTGAATTTGTAACACTCTGTATACCGTATACCATAAGAACGTGCGCCTCTTCTTTTATTATAATAAAAAAAAACTACTCAAAAAGGGTAACTTATTTTGATTTTATTTTTTGACAATAAGCTTGATGGATTAGGATGTGAATATAAATTTATACATATACGTATATGATTCATAAAGATCCTAGGGAGGCTGTAGAGAGGGCGAATGAAATTGGGGCGAAGGTGAAGCCTTCTCGAAACTAATTAAATTGAGGGGGGGGGGGGGGGGGGGAGGGGGACAGAGAGAAAAATAAGAGAAAGAGAGAGAGAGGGCTTATAAATTGGTAGAAGGTAGAAAGTTTTTATTTTTTCAGCAACTTTTCAAGTAGGGGCATAAATAATAAACGTAAAGTTTCTTTTTAATCCTAAACGTCATTTTTGTTGAAAAAATAAGTCCCAGTTTAATTTAATCCCTAGACTGACATTTGAAAGACTTTTGGAGAAAATTACCTTCGGAAAATTACTGATTACTTTTTTGTCTACTTTAAATTAGTTACGATGTATAATAAAAATTTCATTATTTTACTGTCTAGAGTAAAAGCCAAGAAAAAATGGACACCAACTAAATTTAACCAAGTTATTGTCATAAATTAATGTTACCTAGTGTGAAGTCTAAAGTCTCTTAGCCAGCGTCGATGGCGTGTTGAATGCACCAGTTTTCGTAGGATCACTGAAGTTTAGCAACGTCGAGCTAGGTGAAGACTTCGTGATGCTGGAAATCCGGCTCAACCCAGGCTGGGTGAATTTAATGAGGGTAGCCGGTTTGTGAGTTTCCTGCGAATGGAGGGTTACACCCCCGTCGTGATATGACCATGCAGTTGAAAGCGACGTCGAAACAAACTTTATATATGACTGGACCAAAATAACAACGTTCATCTGTGTGAAGGTACATAATACACTCGTAAATAAATTGTCTGTATGGACTCCTCTATGGTGAATTCAAGGTGATGGTAATTTTATTTTTCACCTGACTGCAATGCTTCACTACTATCTTCACTTGGGTAAAAGGAAAAGTCAGACACAATAATACGGATAACTAGAATAAGAAAATCTATCCTGTTCCTTAAATAGATATATACTCGTAATTATGTTCCTTCAAATCCTTAACCTTCAATCGTAAATAGCAAACGATTGTTGTCTTTCCTAGAAAATCTTCAATAGGGTATTACGGTCTTTTGTTTCAACGAAAAAGTTTTCGACTTTTATGAATTCAGAGTAAAATTACAAGGAACATATTGTTTCTTACGAATAATATAAACACTATATATAAAAAACTCTTAGGAAACAGCGCAACACGTGTCAGGTGTTACAACCTCTTCTCCTTTTCTCTCTCACTTTCCATCACTCTCTGTCCCAGCTATCTCTTTCTCTCTCAATTTCTATCTCCTTCTCTCTCACTTTCATCACTATCTCTCCTAGCTATCTCCTTCTCTCTCACTTTCTATCACTCTCTCTCTCTCAGCTATCTCCTTCTCTCTCACTTTCTATCACTCTCTCTCTCTCAGCTATCTCCTTCTCTCTCACTTCCATCACTCTCTCTCCTAGCTATCTTCTTCTCTCTCACTTTCTCTCCTAGCTATCTCCTTCTCTCTCACTTTCTATCACTCTCTCTCCCAGCTATCTCCTTCTCTCTCACTTTCATCTTTCTCTCTCTCACTTTGTCTCTCCTTCACTATTCTTATTCTCCCTTTCCCTTTGTATAGTAACGTCTCTCCCTTCACCCTTTCATCGAGATTTTCAGATTTCGGCAGAACGCAATCCCCCCTCTTTCTTATCTACCTGCTTGCTCCTTTTTATTTTCTATTACCTGGAAGATATGGAAAGTATTGTAAGCAGTCACTTTTTTTTAAATTGAGCAGATAACATTTCTGGACCAAATAGGCTTATTGCGTAAGAGAGGGGGGGAGAGAGAATTTGTGTGTACGTGTGTGTGATAATTCCATAATTTTGTACTCCCAAAAAAAATCACATATCTCAAGTGTTGGATATCAAATATTTTTATTAAAAAAAAAAAAAAAACATCGATGTCAATCTCAAGCACATTTAATTTCTGATAAATGTGAAACTGCAGTAGAAAGTAGTGTGATGTTCACACAAATTTATTTCCAAATAGAATTAGGCGAGTATGTTCAGATTGTCTTCCTTCTGTATCCTAAACATATCGGAAGGTAATGTTTAAATTCAATAATGTCGCTCACTGATGTCACCCTAAGCAAGTAAGTGAGTATGTAGAATGTAAATACAATGTTTGTGATATTTTGATGTCGACGTAAATAAGTAAAACGTACTTTTGAGTTAGGATTCAGGAAAAGAAAACATACAGGGATGAAAAGTTTATTCAGAGGAAGAGATTGCCACAGGCAAAAACCCCGCTCTTTAGGTAGGACATTAGCTTTATTCTCTTTTTTGTTTCTTAGTTCAATCTATTTATTTTTACTCCCGAGAAATTTCTAATATTAGAAATCGGAAGTATTGTGTTCGTTTTTGTAAAAAAAAATATTTTTTCTCTATAATTTCATTGTATTTTACTGTATATATTTTACTTTGTTTTTACCTAATAAACCATAATATAATAATAATAATAGTTTTGACATGAAAATCATCTCCGGTGTTAAAGAGAAGTTCAATATTTTTTTTTTCAAATGATTATACTTTTAAAAAAGAATTAAATGAACCGTTTAAATTCAAACCCTCGTAATGCTGGCTAGTCCCATTCTAGCATTATTTTATAGCAATAAGACCAAGACGTATTAGTATGTGGTAAACCTCTGGAATCACTAGATTCACAGAGTGCCGCGCCCTTACCACTGAGCTACCGGGACAGACCATTCCAATGCGGTACATACCACCAGAGCACCCTGTCATTACTTCCCACACGTCTCAGACAGATACATGTACCCCAAAAAAACACGTCAACTTTCGTCTCCGTCATCTTTATTAGATGAAAATGTATTTTACTTTCTCCTGAAACCAGTGACACTTTTCTGACAGGCTTTCGACATGACCAATTTGTACAACATTGTTTTGTGTTTCCGTTCTTTCTTTTTCTTTCTCTCTCTCTCTCTCACTCTCTCTCACTCTCTATCTCTCACTCTCTCTTTCTCTATCTATCTTTCTCTCTCTCACTCTATCTTTCTCTCTCTCTCTCTCTTCGTCCCTCCCTGTCACTCTCTTTCTCCTTATCTTTCTAGCTTTCTTCTCACTCTCTTGACTCTCTCCCTATAGCCTAGAACATTGCTAAACACATTTGCATGCCTTGCTTTCATAACTTGTCATTTGAGAGAAAGAGAGATTACAAAAAGAAAAACAGAGAAAAACATTGTTTTCATTGCACAATAATTTTCTCTTTACAATGTGCTTACAACTACAAATACTTTATTCTATTCATATTGTCGGCGTAGGACAAAGTCTCATTTCATTAGTTTTCCATAAATACTTACAAGGCTTTTCATGAAGTCTATTCGGTTAATACTAATTAGTATTAATACGTCGCAGTATTTGACTTACTTTGACTATTATTTATTTATATTTACTACTGTATACACGTAAATGCAATAGTGTGTATGTATAAAAAAATACGTGTGTCCTTCTTTAAATTTTAGTGGACAGTATTTAGAGTATTTTAGTTAGAGTATTTTAGTAATTCATCTAGTTAATAATTCCTTGTAAAGACTAATTTCCATTGGATTGTCAGGGATTTGTACTTGCGGCCCAAGAATCGAAAGTTTATGCACGTGTAATCTAGCTTTTCATAGAAAATAAGCAGTATGAGCAATGATTTTTAGCAGGTGGTAGGAGTTAGATACTGAAAGGGAATGCGGCGAGTGTGTTGGGGGGGGGGGGGGGGGTGCCCAGAAAGAGATGAATTAATGATTGATTTATTTTGAAGTAATGTAAAAAATTAACTAATTATTTTTTACCTTCATAGTGGTGACCTTTGATTATTGAAGTCCATATCCTTCGTTTCGTCAGATAAGTTAATTAATATAACCTACCCTATACAATCATTTATCATCAAATCCCCGCAGATCGTCATCTTTTCCTATATATTCTCTCGCAAAGTCTTCTCCTCAGAGAAAACAGAATAAATAAACTTGAAATTCCCTGACAGGCGTATCTTGAATATGGGACTTATAGGAGCAGAAATGGTATGACACATTTCAGATAAAACTAAAAATAATAATCCGACGTCCTTCACTGCGCCTCTGTTCTATTTTCTTTCGTATCTTATGCATTTCCACGTCATGTTCGATCCTTCTCGAGTACCTATCGCCCCATTCCCATTCAGAAAACATCAGTAGTAAATCCTATGGTGGATGATAACTTCTTCAAAAGGTAGAGGAATAAGTTTGTCAAGTAAGTTGTCATGCCTTGAAATACTGTAGCCCCAGCATTGATTCCATTGAATAAGTTTGAGAGGCACGGACGTCTGGGCTTGAAAACACATGCATTACGAAAAACAATTCACAGGACACATTAACAAATCAGAGCTCACATTGGGCCCAGAATACCAGCAAGTTTAACTTACCACAGGATTTGAAGCCAAGACAGCAGAGACCCTCTCCATGTTGTAGGCACTAACTGATTTACTGACTTCACATAAATCCATTGCCCGGTCAGTTTTCTTTCGAAATTCCACTGACCTGCCTATATGTTAGGATTGTTAGGTGTGCCTATTGGTCCCTCGAGTCCCCTGAGAACTTTAGCCAGATACCTCAAAGGGACCTATAGGCACACTTAACATACATATAGACAGGTCAGTGGAATTTCGAAAGAAAACTGACGAGCAATGGATTTATTTGTAGTCAGTGAATAAGTTAGGGCCATGTTGTAGTATGTTTAAATCTAGTTAAGCATCCACGTCATCCTTATCACTGTGCTTCGTATTCGAAGTTCGAAGGTAAGTAGGGAACTGGTGTATTGACCATGCGATAGGGTGCTTTCTTTGCTTTTTTTAGAACCTCCACGACTGCCCAGAGTCCTCCATCATGAGAAGACGGACAGCTCGGTGTCATTTCACTCCTAGTTATGAAAAAAAACGTAAATGGGATTCCTGAGAACTGAGGGTCATTGGATGACGTACAATTTGATGGTGGTGGAATAGGCAGGGACAACAGGGACGAGTGGATGAGGGAGATGGGCGCTACGCTGACGGAAGCGTGCGTCTTTTTCAATCCATCATTCCATCGTTTTTCAATTTAAGGATATTATTTTCCTCTCACGCTTTCATTCTCGAAGAGTATTAACCCAGATAACGCGGTGAAATTTTTTGTTTTATTTTTTTTTGGAGAGATATATTGAGTCCTGAATCAAAATAAGTGCTGTCAACTTATCACTCGGACTCAAAACAAAGAGCTTGAAGGTGTCGCCAACTAACCTCAACAAGCTGAATTAATTAGAAAAATCCACAATGTAGTACCTTTCACCAGATGGGGATGACGTCCTTCTGAAAGGACGTCCTTCCAGAAGGACGTCAGCCCCATCTGGGTTAAGTACGGCACTTCTTACGAAGTAGCTGAATAATGTACTGAAGCTATAGAAGGTCCGAAGAAATTTGAATATGTACGTATAGGTATCTATGTAATAGTAATACTGTTTTTTCTTTGTGTTATTATGTCACAATCCAAGTGGGTAGCGCAAAATCATAGGACTTTTGTTTTTTTATAATTACTGGGAGCTATCTAAACGGTGACCCCGTGTGGGTAGGTCCTATGAAACCACGCTGTTTGTAATACATTTTTTAAACAATACTTTCTATACCTTGTAGGTAATAGAAAGTAAAAAGTACTTGACATCAGTAATATTTTAGGGCAAGTTTGAGATTTTTAATCAAAACAGGGCCGGAGTTTTTGTACATGAAACCCTATTAACCTAAAAAAGTCTATTATAATTCCTAATTTGACAAATAGAAAATTCAGAGAAGAAATCATGAGAACCTGAAGTCAGAATGAAAATAAGCTGTCCTCATCATTCAGGTAGCTGGCAATTACCTATCAAAAGATTGAATGTATGATGTATGTACAATATGTACCTACATTTATGTCATTCAGTTTACAACTTTCTGAAAGTCTGGTAATACATTAGAGTTAGCTCTTCTTGCCACAGTATTGTATGTCAGGGACAAAAGCTTTGGCTTAACACAAGCATAAAAAAACTCTTTTGAGTTCAAGTGAGTACACACATTTTTATTCTTAACACCTCATAAAGGATATGGGCTTTTGTTCTCTGTAGAAAAGAGCTAAATATAGGGAAGGATATAGAGAAAGAGGGAGTGAGAGCAGAGAGACTTTGGATGTTTCTGGGAGAAACCGGAGAAAGGTTGACAATTTTGTAACTTTAGCCATTTTCTAGCTAGGAACACAATAAACACGGACAGACTTTTGAGATTTCTAAAGCTTTAAAACAAAAGCTTCAAGAGAAAAAGTTTGGTCCATTGAAATAGATTTTGTTTACACTTGAAGTTCTGAGCTCGACTGCTTTCGTCATGAAGAAGACTACTTTGGGTGAAATAAGATACATGGAATTTACATCCAAATGAAAACTTATCATTAGGTGGGTACAACACGATGTTAGATGGGTGTTTAGAAGATAATGTCTTAAAGATGCCAGGCTATCTAGTCTACGTGCAGATAGTTTAATGATGATTAATATTGTCAACAAAAATAAAGAAAATTGTTTGGTAACAATAGCACATTAATAATATTATGATTAATATTGTCAACAAAAATAAAGAAAATTGTTTGGTAACAATAGCACATTAATAATATTATGATTAATATTGTCAACAAAAATAAAGAAAATTGTTTGGTAACAATAGCACATTAATAATATTATGATTAATATTGTCAACAAAAATAAAGAAAATTGTTTGGTAACAATAGCACATTAATAATATTATGATTAATATTGTCAACAAAAATAAAGAAAATTGTTTGGTAACAATAGCACATTTACAATATTCTTCTTGGTGTAGCTGTCGGTATCAATTTTGTATGCTAGACCCGAAAGCGTCTCCGGCCCCCGGCCTTTCAGTGACAAGTGAGCAGGTGACACCCTGAGTGTACAAATAAGGGGGGGGGCAGGATCCAGGAGTTATTTTGAACTCATACTTCCTTTGACACAATGTTCATTTTTTTTATTTTTTTTACCATCTTAATTGACCTTTTCAATTTTTGGGTCTCATAGTAATATTTTTTCGGATCGATGATACTCCGTGGGACAAAATCGTGACATGATAGTTCCAAATCACGGTTTTGTCACACGTGATTGATTGTCTTTCACAGAAGTGCGGTCGTTTTTACACTTGAATGAGGAAAAGAGTAAAATAGCAGAGTAAAAAATCACTGCTTTAGGAGAAATCCGAGAGATACATTAATTTTATTATCAATTTTTTGATTTAATGAGCAGTTTTATTTTACTCGTATGTGAAAGGTCTTAAAGCCATTTCATCAAGCCCCACTAAATCATACCTCAATTTTCGGGATCATCTAAGTCTAAGTGACCCAATAATTCTTTTGGTGAAAAATCTATAGGTAGGTGACTTGAAAAAATAATAATTGAAAGTTCACTTTTCCCGGACTAAAACTTAAGTAGGTATCAGCTATTCGAGAAAGCTCATTGCTCAAAATTAATAAAGTTATCATTATAATAGATGTCACAATTACTGAAACTCGCCTCACTAAATTTTTGCCGTACTTGATATTCGAACCACCAACCTCAAGCTATGAGTTCACTGCCTTGTTGATCAAACTACTGGGGTTGATGAGTTGGTGTATATACATAAATGTATAATTATGTACCATTGTACATTCAAGTTTATTCAGGAGATCAAATTAATCCTAATGTTTTTTGTACAGAAACAGAAACTTTTACGTGTGTTGGGAAGAGATAGTACACGTTATCATGGTTTTGAGTAAAACCAAAATTTATTCTAACAAGGGAATCGAACCACTAACCTTCAGGTTGCGAGTACGCAGTCTTCAGGATCGCTGAAGCCGCTAGTCAACACTAGAAAACTAGTGTTGATATTATTATTATTATTAGAGATGCAATTTAAAAGATGGTCTCTAGTGGTAACTTACCTGGTCGTTGTATCTTCAATCTGATTCCCAAAAAGCACTGATTTCGCTTCTCGCAGACTTTTAACTACAACACTCCAGCAATCACGTAAACACAAACATTGAAAATTTTGCCAAAACTATCAAAACGTAAGTTAAAACTTTCGGGAAACTTTACGATTTTAATTATCTTTTTATCAATTTATTGTAACTCAAATCTATTCACAAACACCTTGAAACAAAACTACATAATGTAAACCAATATAAATTATAAATATGAAGCATATTTTTTTAGCAAGTCTTAAAAATCTTAAATTTGATTCAAAGTAGTAGGTCTGTAAGTTAATTTTTTTTTTTTTTTTTTTTTTTTTTTACGAGTTAGTTAAAAGATACTTAGAAGTTGTACCTAAAATTTCATGTTTCTTATCATTGCTTAATTTATCTTGATACATCGCCTTTCCTGTTGAGTAATTAAAACACACGTGAGAAAATGTAAATTGAACTGTGATCATTTCGAAATCAAGTTTTCAGTCAACAATTATTTTCAGATTCAGATTAAAACATCGTAAGAAAACAATAGATTTATTTTGAGAAAAGCGACAAAAAATATGCACACCCCGCAACGAACTTTCAGAATTTGAAAAAACGAAATTGACGTTCAAGTTTAGAATTGAAATTTCATTCACGTTCGTAAAAAATTGAAAACTGAGGAAGTGAGAGAGAAAAATTCTGTTCAGTGAAGACAAGATGGTAAGGAGGAAAGTTAATTTGAACATAGAGTGCAGCACATACTAAAAACCAAGTCCGTGGAAGTCCGTGTATAAATAGAATACACACATGGAGGGGGGGGGGGCAACGTTGCCAAATATACACCTCATACAAATTAAAGCAGCGTGAATCCATACGACTTTCTATTACAATTTACAAGTCATGATCATCTTTTATTATAAAACTAGCTGCGTTGCGGCTAGGCCTACAGCGCGGTACGTTCAACAAGGCATGGCCGTACTTGATGAAAGAAAAATATTTGGTAGTTATGTGTATAGGTAGTTAATTTTATGTATTTCACTTATCCTCACTTCAGAACCATAAAGGCCATCAAATACCCAAATATGTATCATAATTATGTAATCTTTATGATACGACATGAAAGGTTTTGAAAGTCACAAAATAATACGGTAATAAAACTAGCCTCGTGAGGACAATTGGGGTAGTTGTAGAGTGGGCAACGAACAGTGGCGGCATTACGAGATCGATATTGGAATATGAAATATGACAGTTGGTTGGAGATGTGATTAGCATTAGCATTAGCTCTCGTAATGTCAATGCTACCCACTAAAAATTGTGACATAATAACACAAATAACTAGCTCTTTATCCATCTTTATTTATTCCTTCCAAACAATACCTCGGAGAACCTTTTTTCCATTGTATTGAACTTTCTACTGAAACGATTTAACCAACAACAAAAAAATTATGGGCCGAATTTTTTTATGTTTCCGTACTCGTGATATACCTACTATAATTTTTTGGACAGTTCAGATTGCTTCATTTACAAAAGTTCAGCTTTTACACACAAAAATCTTAGTCTAGAACAAAAAAAGGGTCTCAAGTGAAACAATAAGGAATGAATTAATTTGTTTGACTTCTTTGTTGTTAAATTTGAAGCGGTCACCTGAGAAACTTCTAAAGAACACCCTTAAATTTCCGTAGAACTTGGAGCTATGAAAAGTAGTTTCCAAGATAGTACTGAAATAGTTTGTATTTTGAGGAAACACACTGAATTGTAGAACTTCCAGAACCGTTTTAAAAGAAAAAGAAGCAGAGGTGGGTAGAACAAAAAGTGGGAGTTTTTGTGTAAATCAAGACCTAAGTGAACTGCTTCAAAACAGAACTGAGAGAAGTTCTGACCCATTTGAACGGGAATAGATAAAGATGAAATTAAAGCAATCTCTTCCACCGTTGGGTGGAAGAGATTGTCATAGGCAATAACCCCGCCCTTTAGTTAGGACATATGTTTTCAAATATTTTCTATTCTTTTTCATTTTTATTATATATTGTTTTTTTCATTTTTTCACTGTTAAAATTATTATTTATATGTACATAATGTTCTTTTGTATCTAATAAAGAATTGTATAATAGTAATAAATTATTTTGCAACTGTTTCTTTCTTTATCCCATCCCTTCTACCGTAGGTTGGTAGACCTATCAGCTACACTATTAGACGAGACGCTCCTCCAAGACTTCCAGAAGACTTTGGAGACTTCCTTTCTTACTCACTTATTTAATATCCTACAAATTTCCATAAAAATGACCCACTGTGCAAAAATATTTTTCATCAGTTTACTTAGCAATTTTAGTCTTTACAGACCCGAGAACAGTCTTTAATAGAACAACTTTTTAGATCCAGTAACGTATTTTCAATTATTATAAGAGAAGTACGTATTTCATTTTATGGATTCTAGTCGGCAAATTTTCCCCACATATTGTCGAAATATATTTCAACGTTATAAAAAGACGGAAGGTATTACTGTTGAAGGTATTAAATGAGTATTGTGGCAAAGTAGCGGGAAACAGCTAGTTCATAATAAAATAAACAGCATTTGAAAAGAAATTGTATACATATAATTATAATTATGTATATATTCATCCTGCTTTTATCTTTAGCCATCAGTTTCGTCATTGAATTTCCTGACAGAGAACTATATCATTGTAAAATTCATTGGGTAAAAAAATGCATCTGTGATAGTTGATACATAGGTACATAATATGTATTCACCTGCATAATACATAAATTTCATTCGGTCCAGATTAATAATAAGAAACCAGACTATAAATCTACCTGGTGCGGTATTCCAGCACAGGAATAAATTACTTCACTCCCATGCAGTTTCTCATACTCTTCTTTATCGTAAAACCACCAGGGCCGAATTCTTCTCTTCTTTTTTTCACGAAAGTTTGGAATACGGTTTCACCGTTCAAACTTTATCAAAATTTAATTTTAAAGATTTTTTGTTTATACGCGTACCTACACGTAAATATAACATTAAGCTCCTTTCAGGAATACTATTTGTAATAAAGCTTAATAAGAAGTCACCGTGGCAGAGTGAGTTAGCGTGCTAAGCATTGCACGCACGATGACCTGGGTTGCTCTATTCTTGGGTGTTCGGGGTCCACTCATACCTCGTGAGGAAAAATGAGTAGCTGATTTAATATGAGCAGCGACCAGTGGCGGAATTATAGGAAAAAATGAGATATTAGGATTCTAAAAGATATGGAAAAGTCCTATAATTCAGCGCTACCAACTAAAAATTGTGATATAATAACACAAAGAACACACTTTTATTATTATTATATAAAGCTTAATAAGATTAATCATCTCTCTGCTGAACTGCTCGAAACTTTCGTAAAATTTAGTGAAAATAATATGTACCTGAAGGGTTCAATTCCTGTATTTGCTTTTTTACTTACCTTATCCTCTAATAAAGAAAGTAATGGGAATCGCCCAAATTTTTGGATAGTCAGTTTTCAGTGCTATAAAACGTGTTAGGGTCCACAGAGCCTATATCCAAAGTTTGAGCCAGGGGTCCGTGTGTGTGTATGTGTGTGTGTGAGTGAGAGAAAGTGTGTGAGTGTGAGTGTGTGTGTGTGTGTGTGTAAGAGAGAGAGAGAGAGAGAAAGAGAGTGCGTGTTTAGCGAAGCGGATCAAAATTTCAAGGTGCCTGGTTTTGTCATTTTTGAGCTACTTTCAATATCTAATTATGTATTAACAAGTGAGTGAGTTAGTGGATAAAAAAATAACAAGTTTTTAACTCCGGTGTCAGTCAGTGCTTTATAAGTAGAAAGTAGATGAGATGTCACACTAATGTATGTTTTCACACTGTACATGGTAGCCTTTGTTGCGGGTCACAGGGTCATTACACGGCCCTGGAAAACACTCCCAGCAGCAAGAGCAGAACAACAGGTTCGCAGAAATACCAACAACCAAACCACCAACTAAATGATCACCAAACATATAAAAAACAACAGAACCAACAACAACCACACCAAGAGCAACAACACTATAACCAAGAACAACAACACTACTTCCCGGCAGTTCTGACCCAACCACAACAACAAACTCCCAGACAACAAGAACATCTAATAAAAAAACAGGCACTTCAGACATACCAGAACCAACAAATACAAAAAAACTGGCAACAACAACACCAGATACAAAAGAATCAACAAGAAATCCAACATCCACATCATCACAACGCACAACCTACAACACTACAATACGACAACAAAGAACAACAATACCAACAACAACAGCCCCAAATGAACACTCTCAAGAACCCAAATGAACATCTAAACAAACCAGACCATTTTCAAGAACAACAACAAATTAATTGGACAACAGCATACAACACATCAACCAAAATCAGTTGTAACACATGCCAATCTTGTGGCTCAAACATTATAAATCAACCATATCAACAGCAACTATACAGCCAAGAAATACCAAATTCTCCATACAACATTCCTATCAACAAAAATTTTCTAAACATCTGACATGCACAAAATGTGCAAAACTAAAACTAGATAAAACAAACAACCACACCCCCACAAAAAAACAAGATAATAAACTAGAATATAAAACACTAACTTGGCACAAAAACATGTCCCTTATAGAAGACGAAGAGAACATAGAAAAATTATACAATCTACAATATGGTGAAGAATTCTGCCAGAAAGTATGGAATAGTACAAATGAAGCCTGCAACTTTGCATATGCACTAAACAAATATCTTGAAAATAAAAACCCACCAAAAACATCACAACATCAAAAAGAAACAATCAAATCTAAAGAAAACAACATTGTGAGAATATTCCACCAGAACATACAAAGCCTATCAAAAGAGGGAAAAATACCACAACTAGAACTACTAGCAGACCAAAAAAAGTTCGACTTTATATGTTTAACAGAGCACTGGCAAACAAAAGAAAATATTGCAAAACTAGCAATACAAAACTATACACTAATTGGCAGTTACTGTAGGGAACCAAAAAAATCAACAAAAAATATAGCATATGGTGGAGCAGCAATCTATTGTAGAAATGAATTCAAAAACCAAGTCTCCACAATCCTAATCAATAAAGAAATCCTACACCCAAAATCATTTGAAACTGTAGGGATAAAGTACTCAAACGGAAAAAATAAAATAAATATTTTTTGTATATATAAAAACCCAACAAGTAGCATTAAAGTATTCCTTAAATCCTTAAACTCTCTCCTAGAAAAACACCTGAACCAAAACCAGAAAAACATAATATGTGGAGACATAAACATAGACTTCATTAACACAGACGAAAAATACAATCAACTAAACGACGTACTGGAATGCTACAACTTACAAAACAAAATAACACACCCAACAAGAGGTAGCGCAGGACTAGACTACATAATCACTTCAAAAAATGAAACAAAATTCATCGCACAAGTCACTGATGAACAAATATCAGATCATCTTGGACAATACATAGATATTGACACAGTAAAAAATAACAAATTACAGATAAATAACAAAAAATACATTAGGATACAAAAAGAAGAAAATCACATAAAAATGACTGAACTACTACTCAAACATGACTGGAATCATACACTAACTCAAATAGATGAAGAACAAACAGACATAGCTACAAAAAACTTCATACACAATATACTAGAATACTACAACATAGCCTATCCACTGAAACAAATAACAATAAAAAACAAGAAGAAAAACATAGAATGGATAACAGACAAAATAGTAGAAGAAGGAATAGAACTAAGAGAAATACATCGATCAATGAAATACAATGACAACATACAAATAAAAGAACTGTACAAAGACCTTAAAAAAAAACCACATTAAAAACATCACATTACTCAAAAGAGAACATATACAAAACAAGCTCAAAAACTCAAAAAATAAAAAATAAAAGCATGTGGGAAAGCTTTCACTCATTAACGGGGAAAAAGAAAGAAGAAATGGATATTATCATTAAGAACAACAACAAAATTATCAAAGAACCGAAAATAATTGCAGAATTGTTTGCTGAATACTTCATCAACTCGACCACTGAAAAAATTAGTCAAAACACACTACATAAACAACAATATCAACAGCAACAACAACAGCAACACCAACAACAAAGACTAGAAAAACGACAAGAACAACTACAACAACAGCATCAACCATCAACAATACAACAACAGCACCAACCAGCAACAATACTATACAGTACTAACGAAATGGAAATAGAGAAAATCATAAGAAACCTGAATGACAGTAAATGACTTGAAAACTATGACATACCGACCTACATTCTAAAACGAAACTCCAACCTATTAAGCACAGCACTATCTAAACTAATAAACAAATCATTCAAAGAAGGAACATACCCTGCACTCATAAACTATTCGACCATAAACCCCAAACACAAAAAAGAAGACCCCAAAAACATCACTAACTACAGACCCATATACAAAACCTCTAACCTAGCAAAAATATACCAAAAAGCATACACAAACCGACTACTCAAACATCTCAACGACAACAATTTACTAACACCACACCAACACGGCTTTAGAACAAATCACTCAACTGCCAGCGCATGTCTAGAACTTGTTGAGCATGTAATCGACTGTATGGACAAAGGACTAACTGTAATGACTCTGTACTTTGACTTGACCGCAGCATTTGACGTTGTAGACAAAAACATACTACTAGACAAACTCAACAAACTAGGGATACAAAACAACGACAACAACTGGATAAAATCATTTTTAGAAAGACGGACTGTACAAGTAAAAGTAAATAACCAAACATCGACTACAAGACACATACATCATGGTATTAGCCAAGGATCAAACTTAGGACCAAACCTCTTCCTCGTAAACATAAATGACATACCAGACATACTTGACACTGACAACGAAAAAATAGTAATATTTGCAGACGACATAAACATTACAATAACATCCAAAACAACTGACGAACTGAAAACAAAAGCTGAGGAAGTGGTACACAAATTTATACAATGGTGCCACACAAACCAAATGATCCCAAACATACTTAAATCCAACTACATCATATACAACATGAAAAAGACTAACAATACAACAGACCTAAACCTCAAAATAAACAATGAAGAACTAAAACCTGCAGAAGAAATAAGATACTTAGGAATACAAATAGACAACAGACTATCATGGACAACACAAAACAAAAACATAATTATGCAAAAAGCTAGCCCAACTTTGCTTCATAATAGGACAACTAAGAACGAATATGGACAAAAAATCACTCCTTACTTATTACTATGCTCACGGGGAGAGCTCAATAAGATACGCCATAACAATCTGGGCCACAAACACACAACACCAACGAATACTTAGACTACAAAAAAGAATTATTAGAAAAATATATAGAAAACCATACAACTACTCAGTCAGAAATACATTCATCAAACAAAACATACAAACATTCTACGGACTATACTACATCGAATCCCTACTATACATATACAAGACCAAAGACACATTACAACATAACTCTGATCACCATACTTACAACACACGCCAAGCACAAAACCTTACAATACCCAAACATAGAACATCATACTTTGAAAAAACATCAAAATACAACGGCACAAAATACTTTAATAACCTGAAAGATGAAACAAAAGCACTTGGCTACATAGCATTCAAACAAAAAATAATAGCAGAAATAGCTCAACTAGCACCATACAACTTTGAAGATTTGAACAACATAAATATCTAGAGAGCACCAAATAAAATAAGATAGCCAACACCATATCAATTTATATTATTAATACCGAAATTAATATGTATACGCATGTGTGTGTGCGTACATAAGCAAGTACATGTATGTGTGTATAATGTATATATTATGTATGTAACATATACAATTATGCATGTATATAATTTAGGGTGACCATGTTTTATACATTTCTGTAAATGTCGAACAAACAATAAATTATAAATTCTAAAAAAAAAAAATTCACTTGATGATATTGCGGGGACACTATTGGTTATGTGGTAGTTACTCTGCGGTGATATGTGGGACGAAATACATGAAGGATCGGTCTATGCCAATTTATGGTTTTCATTATTCCCAAGCAAATATTTTATTTCCGCAGAAACCTGCTTCTGCATCTACATTACTCGTCCTAGCACTTGCCTGGCGATTGTAAAGGTGCAGTGCTTTTGGTACGATCATTTATTTTAAATAAAGTAGTTTTTAGGATTTTGAAATAAGTCAGATTAAGTAAAATTAAATTTACTGGTACGTTAGGATCACTATGTATTTACACAGATTGAATTAGAACAAAATTATTAATGAGTAAAATACGTCTTCGAAATCAGCCTCATTTAGAAAAATCTTCCTCTATTAGAAATACTGACATCACGGCCCAACCCAGGCTGGGTGAGGTTAATGTGGGTAGCAGGCTTGTGAGTTTTCTGCGTGATATGATCATGCAGATAAAAGCGAGGTTGAACCCAAATTAAAAAAAAAAAACTGGTATTTCAAGTGAGCCGGGTTTGAACGAATCCCATTGGCGTCGGAATTTTCCGCTTCGTACTTTAGATGTCGGGGCTAGTAGCCTCGTGAGGACAGTTGGATTAGTAGTTGTAAAGTGGGTAACGATCAGTGGCGGCATTGAACAAACTCTTTATATCTTTCTTTATCTTTTTTTTAGAAAATAACACGACTTTATTAGGTATGTCAGAAAGATGAACCTCACATCTATTGTTGTGATTGATATTTGGAAAAAGGGTGTATTCATCTCTCTTGCTCTCTGTGTCTCACATTGATCCTCATATCCGGCTGACCCTTAGTGTACATATTTCCTTTTTTAAAGAGGATTCTTTTGCAATCAATAGTGTCTTCTATAATGGAATTCTAAAAAAAAAAATATATCTCTCCAGTTTTTCATTATTACAAATTTCTCGTTTGAAGTTTGACTGAAGGTGTGGAGCTGGTCGGATAGTTAGACCAAGCATCAAACGCAGTATCCTCTAATAAATCCACCTTACACAGTCATATCTCTAGCATGTCATAGGTCATAATTTGTGATCGTATAAATTTTAGATAATATATGCAACAAGCGGGCTGTCGCCCGCTTTGCGGGCCGAGGCATGGCCGTGAAAGCAAAAAATCCTTTTTCGCCAGTGACAGGTGTTGTAGTGGGAATTTCGAAAAATTCCGTCTTATTGCACATCTAGACTATAAGACAAAGCTACCTACCAAATTTCAGCTTCCTAGGTATTACGGTTTGGGCTGTAGAGCGATGATCAGTCAGTGGTCAGTCAGTGACTTTGACATTTATATATTAAGATGGTATATTTGCTATGGATTGCTATGGATAGGGGACTTGATATCAATAAGCAGGTTGTAGCGAACTCCTGAGTTCTGTTTTCTGTATGGGTTATGATTATGGGAAGTACCTATAGCTAACCATAAGTTATGACTAGACTAGACATTGGGGTATAAGAATTTCAAGTTGTGTTGTGGGTATAAGAATTTCAGGCGGCAGTAGTGGGCTGTGTGCCCCAGGGAGATGAGTTGGATAATGAATTGTAATGAATAAATAAATAAAATATACTTGAGGATCAATGTTAAAAAAAAAAAGAATTTCAAGTATAGACTGAGAGCCATCTTGTCAATATTACTTATCTCATTCATAATTAAAGTACCTAAATTTCAAAGACTGAAATTTCACATCAACCCTCTAAATCTCTAAAAGATGAAGCGGTTTTTTTTTTTAATTGAACGAAAAGCCTGAACGAGACCGAACAGTCAGCTCTGGTCAACCAAAATTTGAAGAATAAAAAAAAGTAATTTTTGGAACTCTGGTTTGTTTACATTAATGATATCGGTGTTTGTTTACATTTTGCATTTGAAATCATACACTTCTTCTTCTTCTTACCTAACCAAATGCCATGACCGAACGAACGAGCCGGTCCACTCTGGTCAGGATTTTTCGGTCCGGTCAAATAAAAAAAATTGAATTTCAGTGACCAGGTCAGCTTCGGTTCGCTTCGTTCAGATAAAAAAAAACAGCTTATGGTCTTTGTTGTTTCAGCAACGGCCAAAAACGAAAAGGAGCTAAATTATATCATTTGTATCTCATAAAGCACAACCGTGTCATTTGAAACAAAAAGCCTTCCACATAAATCAAAACTATATTATTATTCAATTATTTATTAGAGAATAAGATATAAATGTAGGTATAGTACAAATTTGATTTCCATTTTTTCATTTCTTTGATAATAAAGAAATGAAAAAATGGAAATATAAACAGTAAAAAAGAAAAAAAAACACTGCCAATTCTGGACACAATACTTCCTCGTGATTGTTTCACATTGTAAACACGTGCCAATTTTGAGATTTTATACAAATTTACTTGTATCTCCAAAACGACTGAACCGATTTTCTTCAAATTTATTTTATATGGTAGAATATTGTTTTTTCTACATTCTAGATTTCACAAAAAATTCTGTATCGGCAAGTCGTGGTTCTTATTTTTTGACTTTTTTGTCCAAAATTTCGGATTTTCTTAAATATCAGAGTCAAATTATAATTAACTAAAAAATAAATATAAAAAGCCTATGTAAAATAATAATATGCATAACCATACAAAATTTCATTAAAATCGGGTGTACTGTTCACGAGATATAAGCATTTAAGTAAAAAGTTAGTGGTCAGGCGCATGGTCTTTTTCACCAAGAACCGCTAGTACGAATTCAATGAATTTAAAATGGGACCATCTACAGAATGTCTCCTAGATGTGTGCAAAATTTCATCAAAATCGGTCGAGTAGTTTCCGAGATTTGCGCGTTACAAGGAATCGTTTTAACAGACCGACAGACCGACAGACCGACAGACAGACACAAAACCAAATTTGCTCAGGAGGTTATGAAACGTCCAGAAATATGAAAAAAATTGAAATCGGAGCAAAAAAATATTTAAAAAAAAAACGAACACAATACTTCCGATTTCTAATATTAGAAATTTCTCGGAAGTAATACACTGCTAAATTATGGACACAATACTTTCTCGTATTTGGTTCACATTGTATACACTTGGCAATTTTGAGATTTTACACTAAATCTCCAAAACTACTTAACTGATTTTCTTCAAAATTGTTTTATACGGTAGAATACCCTTTTTTCTACATTCTAGATCCCTCAAAAATTTCGTATCGGTAAATCGTAGACCTTATTTTTTGACTTTTTTGTCCAAAATTTTAGATTTTCTTTAATATCAGAGCTAAATCATATTCTTTTTTAATTCACTACCAATTATGGACACAATATACTTCCTCATGATTGTTTCACTTTGTATACACGTGGCAATTTTGAGATTTTATAATACCTAAATCAATTGTGTCTCCAAAACTGCTTAACCGATTTTCTTCAAATTTATTTTATACGGTAGAATACCGTTTTTTCTACATTCTAGATCCCACAACAAAATGGACTTTTGTCCAAAATTTCGGATTTTCTTAAATATCACAGTTAAATCAAAATTTATTTTAAAAATATTATAAATACACTATGTAAAACGCTAATACGCATACACATACAAATTTTCATCAAAATCGGGTGTACCGTTCACGAGATATAGGTAGGTAGGGTCAAGGGGGGTATTTACGAACAGGGGGTAATTACGAACAGTGGTCATTGTACCTAAACAGGATAAGATATTTCGAATCTGGTGGTTGAATACTATTATTTTGAATTGTTTTTACAGGTTGAACAGGAGTTTTCGATAGTATTTATTTTCAGTTGCAGTTAGTAAGCTAGTGAAAATAGATCTATCAAAAAAATTGATTTTTGAAGTTTTTGATTTTTTTAAAACAATTTTCTAGGTAAGTGTTACTTGAATTTTTATCATTATTTTACTTTTAATTATTGATAAGCATGTTTTTGGTTATTATTTTACAAAAATAATTGTTTTAACCATTTTTTAAGTTATAGTTTTTGGGTGTTCTTAATTACCCCCGCATTTTTTTGCTATGGGGTAATTACGAACGCATATTTTGGGTGTTTGTTTTACCCTATAACTTTTTTTGTATTTATCAAAACACTCAGAATGCCCCGGAACTACAAGATGAAGAAACCACCTCCTTTGTATACAGAAGCACAAA
Organism: Bactericera cockerelli; assembly: GCA_024516035.1. Lineage (NCBI taxonomy): Eukaryota > Metazoa > Arthropoda > Insecta > Hemiptera > Triozidae > Bactericera > Bactericera cockerelli. Next base: position 25,201,815 of record CM044959.1, on the reverse strand, counting down.
TGATATCTGCTATCGTATTAGATGTTTTTAATGGCAACCTGGCTGTCAGAAGAGCAACGGCAGTGTTTTGAGATTTCGCAAACCAAAGTAGAATTTTCCAAACGTAAGGCTCAAAATCCTGAAATACTGGGAGGTTGTAAGAAGTACCAAGATATTAGTACCCTAATGTATTGGACCCAATGAAGGTATTTGTGTACTTGAACATAGCAAAAGAAAGGAAGAAAAATGAAAGTGTAGAAAACGAATTAAATATAGGGGGAACAGTTTCAAAAAAGAAGAAAGAAATTAAGGTAGAAGAAGACAAATCCGAGATTGACAATGACCTAGAAACTATTGATAAGACCAAAATCTGTATAAAAAAAATTAAAAAAATATATAAAACACCTTTCAAAATCTCTCATAATTAACTATTACTATTATTATGCTTTTATTACCAGCCTCCGTGGCGTAACGGTTGCGACTACTGCCCGTAGTCCAAAGATCCTTAGTTCGATTCCCGGTTGTAGCAGACTTTTCGCACAGAAAATTCTGTCCCCTCCGAACATGTGAGGCTTGCGATTCCGGCCCCACCCAGGCTGGGTGAGGTTTATGTGGGTAGCTGGTACGATTCCCAGCGAATGGAGGGTGAAACCCCCGTCCTGTCTACCTCAAGCCAGGACGTTAAAACCAAATAGAATCAATGGACATGAAAGGAGCCTAGACATCGGATCTGGGCGTCCATATAATCCTCTCACCACATGTGATTTAGGTATCTTTACCTATCTCACGGACACGAAATTATTATTATTACTATTATTTGCAAGATAGAGATACCCTATTTGATAAGAGCTGACTACCTTCGTGGTTAGGATTCAAACCACTATCGTGTGTGTCCATAAACTTTGCATATTGTCATACAGGTGGCTAAAGACACAAAGTACAATTTTGGTGTATTATTTGTACATAAAAAGCACATATTGCCATTAAAAAGTTCGTTTTTAATATTGTATAATGTGTTCGCATTTACCCCCGTCAGGCGGGGGTAAATGCGAACAGGCGGGGGTAAATAAGAACACCACTAAACAGATACTACAGTATGCACAAAACTATTTATAATGCACCATTAGAATGCTAAATAAGTCTATATACCAAAAAAATCACAAGACATGGATTTTACAAAAGCAACTCAGGGTTTCAGATATGTTTATAAAATGTAGCTCAAAATCGTTCGTAATTACCCCCCTTGACCCTAAGCGTTTAAGTAAAAAGTTAGTGGTCAGGCGCATGGTCTCAATCACCAAGAACCGCGATTGCGAAGTTCATGAATTTAAAATGGGACCATCTGCAGAATGTCTCCTATTTGTTTACAAAATTACCTACGTCGAAATCCGTTCAGAAGTTTCTGAGCTTTGCGCGTAACAAGGAATGTTTTTAACTGACAGACAGACACAAAACCAAAGTTCCTCAGGAGGTTATGAAATGTTCAGAAATATGAAAAATTGAAATCTCAGTAAAAAATATTTTGTTTTACAAGAACGAACACAGAGTACTTCCGATTTCTAACATTAGAAATTTATCGGAAGTAATACAAATTATTTAAGCTAGCCAAAATTACATGTCATTAGCTCATAAGCATAAATTCATCTCAATTGAGTCGCAGGTTGATTATCTAAACAAATTCTCTTTATAAGATTTAAAATAACGTGAAAATAAAAACTTTTAGATAAAAATGTTTCCTACAAAGTTGTTAGCAAAGGTAAAATTTCTAAAGCAATAAAAAAAAAAGTAAAAAAAATATCGGATAGTTGTTAAGAAAATTGACTTTAAAATTTTGTTTTCGTACATTTTATTTATCCAACTAATAGATGTAAAATTTTAGATTTCGACATAAAAATTTTAACACAGTTTAGATTTATAATCTATTCAATTTTGGAAGAGTTATGAAGTTAAAAAAAAACCATGCGTACAATGCCTAGCGCGCTAACTCACTCTGCCACGGTGACTACTGATATGACCATGCAGTTGAAAGCGATGTTAAATTTTTGTTTAAAAAAAACGCTTGCATACGAGTCTGCAACCATTGGGACATTTTCATCTTTACTATTCAAGGTCCAAAACCCAACTGACCAAATTTCGTATTGTGCGCATGACACATACCTTCTCTCTTCTCTCCCTCTACAATTCAATACTTCGCCATTGTGCGCATGACACACACTTTCCCTCTTCTCTCCCTTTACAATTCAATATTTCGTTACATAATATCGTTACATAATATCGTTACATAATTTCGTTACATAATTTCGTCACATAATTTTGGTTATGTGCCAGAGCAAAGACATGAAAATGTCAAAAAAAAATAGGAAAATGGCCGTAAATCCGGAACGAAAGGCCTAATACAAAATCACCTTAGGAAAAAACTGTTTCTATTATTGTCATGTTCTATTACCCATTTTCGTTTGTTACCATAGAGCAGATATACCCTCTATCCCTCTATGTATAGGCCGGAGAAGGAGCAATGTTGGCAAATGAACACGTATTAGGATCTAGCAGTGCTATAATTTTGCTCAATAGAAATAAAAGTAAATTGGCAACCGCCGCAACAGTAGTGTACACTTTACGGAGTTCACGGACTATTATAATCAAAGAAGGAAGAAGGTAACCGAAATTTTCATAATTTTATTTTTTCTCTAATAAAATTCTCAAGCTTCCAACTTCCAATCCACCAATCATTAGTAATCTGTTTATTTAAGTAAAGTAGTGTAATCTTTTTACTTTTTATTAAAGACTATCAAATTCAGGATCTATTAGTAGATTATTGTCAAAATAGCTTAAAATTAATTTAAAAAAATATGAATCCGAGTCGCAGTTTCTGTGAATGTGTGATTTTTTTAAAATAGAATATCTGGTTTTTATTTCCCTTATAATAAAATTATGATAGGAAATTAACGTAATGAAACTGAATAGGTACTGGAGCTGCTGGAACTGAAAAGATCTTTCTCTTATTTAAGTAAGTAAATTTATCATTAATCTCACCCCTTGTTAAGTGAAGTTTTTCCCATTATCACTAAAATGTACCTGTTCACACTAAAAAATATACCTGTTCACACTACACTAGCTAAACTTTCAAGTGGGAGGTAATTATAGCCATATTTACCTCACATGGGCTACCTTCATCCTGTGATAAAGCTTACTGTGACAGAAAAAGTTGAAATAGAGAGCCCTGAGACCACCTATTTCTGTAAGTAACAGTAGGTAAGTAGTATTGGGGAAATAAGAAGGGTCTAATCAAAAATAACCATGACACCAGCATACCCTGAAAAAAAAAATCTAGTCCATTTTTTATGATAGCTACAGAATACATGATTGTGATGAAAGAATAATATAGTATAATGCAATGTTATATAATCCCTGTTTTTCATTCAAATTGATAGGTTGGCTCCTCTGCACCTACTTGTGATGAAAATTTATGATCTTGAAAAGAATGGATATGAAAAGAATGGATTACCCAATACCCTTTTTAACTTTTTCTTTCTTTCAAAAAGATGAGTGTTTCACAGCCTTTTTACTTTCCTTATTCCATAATAATTAAAGTATTGTATTTGTTGAAAATTTGACCTACCCAGTTTTTCACATTTCTCGACAAATCATAGCCTCAGGATACCAAAAAGTGGTTTTTTGGCCATTGGTCCATGTGTTTGTGTGAACAAGATATATCAAGAACGGTAAGAGCTAGAGATTTGAAATTTTGGTATGGAAGATGATAGTATACACCACAGAAACCTCAAAACTTTTAATTGAAATTGGCTGCACTCTGTGGCCCCAGGGCCACAAGGGCTGTTCCTCCGGATTAGTTAAATATGCAAAAAAAGTTAGAGAAGAACATTTTCTTTGAATCATTCTAGAAGGGGGTTGTAACATATCAAATCCTATGATATTGAGGTGCTGATTATGAAGTTGACATTGAATTTAAGCTAACTGTTACCATTGAATCACGAGTGGTGGTGGAAAGTCATGTGGTGTCACAACGGATTTTTTAATATTGTAGTAATTGTGGTCTGTGATGTTGCTTGTCCATCTCATAGTATGCCTGCCCTATGTTGGGCGAGTAGTGACACAATACTTCCCATTTAGGTGCTGGGTTAATACAATCATACTGGAAAGTGTCCCTTACAAACAACTGTAACCAAATTATCAATACATATTTCAGTTTTTGGATCTGGGATTCAAACCCAGACCTTCCACGTGGTAAGTGAGCATTTTACCACTGAGGTAATCATGCACTATTTTACTATTAATTTTGTAATTTATCATATCTATCATGTTTTGTCTACCAGTTATTCTTTCTTTTTTTTTGATGCTATTCTAGGGGTTCAATATCAATGCCCACTCCAAGATATCTTAAACAGGAAATGTCTGATGCCACCACCTCTGTTCATGGATAATTATGACTATGACTACTTGGATTTTTATGACCTTTATGACAATGACTCCATGTCAACAGTCTTTTCGTATTCAGCATCTGATTTACTATCAAGTAAGTAATTGAATTGTTATAAGTTAAGAGAGTGTGTAGTTTGTTAGGTCAGATCACCACAAAGTTACAAAATTAAATATGAGAAACCATTGGTATTCTTGTTAACACTTAGATGACTGGGTGTACCAATAGTGGTACATGCATATCTGTACAGAATAGTCAGAAGATATGTGTAAGATCTTGTATGATATGTGTAAGATCAGTCTAATTTGTCCAGAAAATTTATCAGCTGAGTTTGGAAAAAAGTGACCAGTTACAATACTTTCTATAACTCTCAAGAAATATATAGACAGTAAATGTAAAAATTCAACTTATATTTTTTCACTGAGCTATAACTGTTTATTCACTGACTCATAGATTTTTTATTTGTTTGTTGTAATCATTTATCACTGTGTTATATCTTAAATAAAATATGTCAAAATCAAGGAAAATATTTTGATTTACATTTTCAGGCAATTCTAGTCCCTCCAGTGTTGAAGAGTATACACCAGAAAATTCTCCACCTGCATCAGTTGTGATTGTCAATTCAGGAACAGGTGGAATTCATTTGAGGAATAGAAGTGATGATGATGGTATGTGTTTTCCATAATTATAAATTTATTATTTGGTATATCAATGGTTGAGAATGAAAGCCTTGTATATGATAAAATTAAACAGAAAATGTTTTTGGTATTACATATTTGAAAGGGAATTTCAATTATTATTGTATGGTGAACAAATCAGTGCTAATCAATTATTTCTACCAGCATGGTATGGTGAAAAACTCTGTTTTTAATAATAAAAAAACGTGTTGTGCTCTATTTAACAACAAGAAACTGGTATTAAAGGTTTAGTATAATTTTGTGATGTTGTATTGAGAAGTTACTGTAGGCAAGCTTGTATGGTTTCAAATTATTCTAAAAGTTTGCTACATTATGCAAGCTATCATTGCTTAGTTAATTGAAAGTTCAAACTGTAAACTATTGAGAAGGCACCATAGGCAATTTTGTATTAAGCTTGCATATTCTGCTAAAAGTTTGCTTACAAACAAAAGCTATTATTAATTAGTTACTTGAAAGCTCAAACTCTAAGGTCCAAAGAGAGTACTTTAAACAAGCTTCTATGAAGAATTCATACATTGCTATAGGTTAGCTTTCCATTGGAAGGGATCAATGATTTGTATCTTGATATATTGAACTCTTAGCTATTGGGATATAACCACAACATAGCTTTTATCAAAGGGAAAAATTATGCTATCATTTAGCTTCGGTGCAAAAGTTATCTAAAATTAGCTACCTTTAAGCTTACGTAAGTGAACTGATAGTTAACAGGAAGGTTATTTAAATAACTTTTCCACGTTGATAACTGATTCATTCAATTGGCAGCTGTAAGCTAGTGTGCTGTCTGGGTTTTACCGAAAAACCCTTAGATAGTCTTTTTGCGTAAAACATCTTCAAAACCTATCTCTTCAAATTGATATATCTTATTTTATCAGGAAATTGACAAATGGCATTATTATTTTTACAAATGACATCTGTCATCAAATGGTTAAAATACATCCTGAAATATTGTAACAAATCCTAATGAAAATATCTTGAGTTTCAGATGCTTCTATATCATCCACAAGTAGCAGTAACATAGAAACTATTAGTAGTACATCCTCCACTTCTGTTGTGTCAGAAAATACTCCTTCACTGAATACCCCCTCACAAGAAATAGACAGTGGGGATAGATATTATTTGAGAAATAGATCCAGAAGACAAGGTTTGTAATTCATTTAGTTATTGGAGAAAATGATGAAAAATCATAAACTTTATTTAAACATTAAAAACACTTTTTATAACCTTATTTCCATATAGTTCCATGCCCATCAGAGTTGAGGTAAACAGTTCTTCAGGAATTATCAAAACATTGTTACTGTCAAACTTCAAGAATACTGACTTGGATTTTACTTAAAAAAATAGGAGATAGAGAGTGGTGTCTGTGTATGTGTGAGTGTTTGTTTCTGTTTCATCCACACATACACACACACCTTTCTCTTCTCTGACATACACATTGCTAATATTAAAGAAGAAACATTCAGCATTAAATTTGTATATAGTTCATCTAGCAACATTTTTTTTTAAAAACTGGATTCATATTTATGCTTTCGTGATATCACACCTACCAACCTCCAGATTACAAGTCTGCTGTAATGCTGTAAAGGGTCTTTATGATATTTTTTTTTTTTTTTTCGATTATCAAGAAACATTATGCTATTTCTTTTTTCTTGGGCGTATGGATTTTAGATTTATCAAAAAAGGTTATTTTGGAATCGGTTTACAATAATTTTTCTCCTATTACATATTAACTTTGAAAAAAGTTTTCTTTTACTCTTTCAAAGAAGGGTAATTACCAATTATATAATAATTTATTAGACAATATTTCGGCAAGATTCATCTCGTCAAATTTTATGAAGAACTCAGAAAAAAATCGCCTGTGCTGTTTTAATGTGTCTATAAAGCATCTAAGGATAATATTTTTCATTGTTCTCAAGACAATTTTTCCAATTACCTTTATTATAAGTTTTCCTACCCGCTCTCCAAAATCAATCCCATCAAAATGTTTCCAAAAACAAAACAAAAAAAATATTTCTCCTGTTACCTTGAAAAAGTTTTCTTTTACGTTTTCAAAGGATAATAAGATAATATTTTGGGTAAAGTATTTTGGACACATTTTTACCAAGACCCTTTTGCCTGCGACGCGACGCTTTTAAGGTGTCGAAAAGGCTCATAAAATTTTCATTTGTTCTTAAGTCATTTTCTCGTTTACCTTTCATTCAAGTTTCCATCCACGCTCTCAGAGGTTTAAATAATATTTTGAGCAACCTTTTTGTAGACATTACACTGAAAACTTGAAAAAATAAATAAATAACTTCTATGTTTTATGTAGGTATACTTATGTATTGTGAATATGTTAATGGTGTTCACAGAAGATAGTCCAAGAAGCAATGACAACATGTCCTATGTATCTGATAGGATTAATGATGAGTCTAGCATGGACAATGAGATGGGCAGTGCGAACGAGATGGCAGATTCGGACATTGAGCACCACAGTGTCAGTGAGAATGAAGCGGAGGATGATGTGGTGGTGGTGGTCACACCTCCCCCCAGACAACAATGTAAGTTGGGGGTAAAATCTTTACATTGATTAAAAAATATATATAGAAGAAAAAAAAATAAAAAAAAATCTAAATTTTTCTGAAATCAAACAATTTCAAGTAAATCGTTTGAGATGTTTTTGTAATTATTTTTTTTAATTTGGGTTGTAAGTCACATTCAACTGCATCGTCATATTACGAGGGGGGTTTTACTCTCCATTCGCTGGAAACTCACAAAGCAGCTACTCAAATTGAGTAGCTGTTTTGTTTTAGTTTGCTAATCCCTAAGAACTTCAAAAGACAAGCACATGTACACTACAAATGGTAATTTTGCGATGTTTTTTGATTAGTTTGAGAATTTTGCGATGTTTTTTGATTAGTTTGAGAATTTGCGATGTTTTTTGATTAGTTTGAGAATTTTACTTGCGAAAAAAATTCTACCATCTAATACACATACGAGTATTATTGTTGAAAACACAAGCTAGATAATAATTAACCCAAAAAAAAAACTATTTCTTGAAATCTTGAAACGTGAGATTTCAAAATTGAATTTTCATCAAACGAATCTCCTTCTTATTTCAGTATCCCCACCGAGCAACTCGGCTCATAACAGCCCCGAACCTGGAAACCCTAGTTCGGAAACCCCCCATACACCCACAAGTGTTGTGCAACTTCCGCGACTTCCAGTTCGAACCTCAGAGAAAAGGAAATGTTCATCTCCTGTGTCTAAGAAAGGTAAGTATCTCCCACGGAAACTTGCTCATCTTAAGTCTCAACATGTGTGATTATTTCTATTATGTGTTGTTGTGATTGGATACTAATAATTCAATAAAGCGATATATTGATTTATTCATTTATTGGTAATTGAGTTGATAACATCTCTAGACAGATCATGACACAGACAAGGCTCTTTTGATTTCAAAAATATCGTGTTGTTTATCGAATGATCTGTTTGTATTATTTACATGGCATGAAACTTTACATTGTCACCTGCAACCATTTCATGAAAACCAGCCAGCCATTTTGTTGTTTAGCAAAAAATCTTGAAAACAAACAGTTTATAATTTATTCTCCGTTTATTTCAATGGAATCATTATTGTTTTCAATTGTTCTGTGATGATTCTAATTTCGTAACATTTTTACCCATGTTTGCTTGTTACAGCTCGTCTAGATGATTCGCTGGATATTGATACCGGTGTGGACGCAGGTTGCAATATCTGCTATGACTCCTATACTGCTGTGGGGGCTCACCGTCCCGTGTGCCTCAAGTGTGGCCACATCTTCGGGTTCTCGTGTGTGGAGCGGTGGCTCAAGGTGAGAGTTAGGAACTTATCATGTCAGCCCATTCACTTTTGACTTCCTTCATACTTTTTTATTTTTTATTTATATAATACAGATTATACAGTATGTTTCTGATAAGTTGGCCACCTCCTCGTAACTTTTGAACGCGATGGATTTTTTTAATAATGTGTCCTATAGCCCTTCCTGTGGTCATACTTATTTTTCGGAACTTCTTAGCTAGATAGCAAGTACTATCTGTGCTTTTAAATGTTAGAGCTAAAGTTCTGAGGGGTTGTTAATTTAAAGATATGGTCGGAAGTAAGTGTGTGCTATGGAAATTGATTCCCAGGTCAGCTGTGCGAGTGGCAACAAGCGATGTCCCACCTGTAATAAGAAAGCTCATATCAAAGACATCCGCTACCTGTACTGTTGCAACCTCAAAGCTGTGGACAATACCAGGGTACATCAGCTCTCTACGGAACTAGAACAGGTATTTCTCTCTTCCGCACGGTAACTTTCCGTTTTTGTAAATTTAAGTGACCTTATATTTTGGAGGATGTATTTCCCTTTTATCTGTTACCAAATAGTGAAATAGTACAAGGCCTTTTTCCCCTGTATGTAGATTGTAGATATTATAAAAATACATCCTTATGTTGGACTTGTCATTAGTCAGTATTCTTGTGTTGTGTAGACATGGTGGGCATTGCCTTATTATTTCTTCATTGACTATGATAATATGATAACACAATGAAACCTTTAATTCTTTGTTCTGACTATTTTTTTTTATATTTCACAGGAAAAAATTCAAAACTCAAAGTACAAAGTCGAAATCACGTCGTTCAAAATTAAACTAGAGACGCTGGAAAAAGAGATCAACCGCTATAAAGCATTGGAAAAAGCGGGGGGACTTGTTCAATCTAAAGACTCGAATCGAGGTGGAGAGTTAAAGGGTCCTGTGTTCTTCACGTGTATATCTCTGTGTCAGGGCAATGCAGGAACCCTGGGCATGGCGCGGTCTCTTATTTACGACGGATACAAGAAACTACTGGTAAGTTAAGTTAACAACATAGAAATAGCTGGTATATATTTAGGGCGAAATTAATAGACAAATTCTACACCACAAATCATTGCTAAGTGTCGATTTTCCCTATCTTAAACAGTACGCAAACCGTGACTTTGCGCCACAGAGGTATTGCAAAAACGTTTATTAATTCCGCCCTTAATGCCTAAGTTTTTCTTGAGATTGGGATCGGGGAAACGTTGAAAACAATCTATTGTGAAGAAAAACCTTTGTAACAAATATATTTTAGACTCTGCCGCGCTGTCTCTTTTTTTGTATAGTGCGTTCTTCACACCTCGGCCGAGGTGTTTTGATAATAAAAAAATAATAATTATGATGGAAAAAATGGTTCATTATAATATTTCATATTATAATATCTGGGTTTATTTTCCAGAACAGCTCAAGCATTCACCCTTCCTTCGGGTTTATATGAGCACCGTAAAAAAACCTGATGATAAAAATGAACTAGTTAAGTTGCAAACGTCTCATAATTTTCCTTGTCCCCCAAAAAACTGTCAAATTCTTTAATTGTATTTCGGAAACGGGAGCAATGGTGGGTCAACTCTCGATATACATATGTACGAGGGCGGATCAAGAAGTACCCGTGTTTGAAAAAAGAGTGCGAGATACTTACATTTTTGGGTTCTATTTTTCGACGTAGTCTCCTTTCAAGGCTACACACTTCTTCCAGCGATCCTGCCACTTTTTTAGCCCTTCCAAAAAGTAGCTCCCTTCGAACTCCTCAAAATAGCCCTTTGTCTGGCTTATGACGTCATCATTTGAGCTGAACCTCTTTCCACCGAGCCAAACTTTCAAGTTAGGAAACAAAAAATAATCGCAGGGGGCTAGGTCAGGTGAGTAAGTTGGGTGTGGCAATAATTCGTATCCAAGTTGATGGATTTTAGCAGCAACAATTCCAGATGAGTGAGCTGGTGCATTGTCATGGTGAAACAAGACTTTCTTTCTCGCCAAATGGGGGCGTGTCTCCTTCAATTTTGCATCAAATCGTGTCAATAACTCACTATAATATGCAGCAGTTATTGTTTTTCCTTTTTCCAAGAAGTCAATAAGAATAATTCCCTTTGCATCCCAAAAAACGGTAGCCATGACTTTTCCGGGCGATTGGACCGATTTCGCCTTCTTTGGGGCAGATTCTCCAACCAAAGTCCATTCTTTTGACTGCTGTTTGGTTTCTGGGGTATAGTGATGTATCCAGGTTTCATCAACGGTCACAACTCGACGCAAAAAATCATCTGGATTGCGATTGAAGAGTTCTAAACTAGCCTTTGAACAATTCAGCCGAATTCGTTTGTTGTCAATTGTGAGCAATCGCGGCACCCATCGCGCCGATAGTTTTCTCATGCCCAGCTTATCATGAAGGATTTTAAAAACAGTTCCATATGAAATGCCCACACTCTCAGCTACTTCACGCACTTTTGTTCGGCGATCTTTGAGAATCATATCATGCACTTTTTCCACGACTTCCTTGGTACACACGTCTTCTGGGCGTCCTGGGCGGTCCTCGTCAAAAATGCTTGTGCGCCCTCGTTTAAATTCATTAAACCAAAAGCGAACAGTGGTCATAGAAGGTGAAGAGCTCCCGTACACAGCATCTAACTTCAATTTTATCTCATCACATTTTTTCCCGTCCAAAAAAGGAATCGAATAACTGCTCGGTACTGTTCTTTTTCCATATCACTCAACTATACGCAACACAACAACTTCAAGTGACCGATAAATGAAAACTAAGAGAGTAATCAGTTTCAAACTTTGGATGTGGTCATTTGAGATGTCGTTCCATCAACAAGTTTCACCAATGATGTAACATGTCCCTAAACACGGGTACTTATTGATCTACCTACGTAACTGTTTTTTTTTTTTTTTTTTTTCAGAGAAGTTTTTCGTATATTTTTTTTTATGTAACTGTTATATCAAAACCGGCCGAAAACTGTTCAATGATTTCAGCTGGCTACCCATCAGAACGACACTAGAATCTTCAACGGATTCGGCTACTCGCTCTTCAGCCTGGTAAACGTGGTTCGAGGCCCGCCCGCGCACAAGTTTTGTCTCGTATCTCAGAAAGCTATTCGGGACGCCGCTTTCCATCCTCACGACTCTGATCTCATTCTCATTGTATCGCTTGATAAGACAGCGAAGCTGATAGATGTGAGAACGGGAACTAGGATTCAGGTCTACAATAGTAAGTACTGAGGGAATGTATTTTTTCAGATAGGTCAGACAAGAGTTAAGCAGCTATTTTGTATTGTATGTATTCTGAAACACTGAATGTCTGGCTATATTACGTATAGGTACTATGGATATTGTATATACAGGGTGTTTTATTTTTAGAATTTTTCAGAATTAACTCCAGGAGACACTCGAAGACAAAAATAATAATAAAAAAATTTCTTGAATAAAAAGTTTTCACCTGAAAAATAAACTTGGAACAAGTGAAGTGAAAGTGAAAATGGTTCTCATGTCATTGTGTATTATGATTATTGAGTAAATTTCCCAAGGAAATGCCTAACATATTAGGTATTAGGTATTTCTTACATTCTTACTTTCAAAACTAAGTTATTATTTTCTTCATATCTCCGTTCATATTTTCGAAAAATGATTATTTTAGTCTTGGAGTGTCCCCAATTGATTCTGAAATTTTCTATATAAAAAAAACTTGAACTTGTATAGTAAAAATCAGGAAGCCTAAACTGGTCATTGCCTTAAGGTTGCATACCACTAGTAAAAAAAACACTGACTAAACCAAATGTCAGATTCCTAGATGTATATATACGAGTATGTATTATCATAAATATTTAGGGCGAAATTAATAGACGTTTTTGTAATACCTCTGTGGCGCTAAGTCACGGATTGCGTACTGTGTAAGATAGGGAAAACCGACACTTACCAACGACTTAAGTTATTGATGTTGTCTATTAATTCCGCCCTTAATGTCAATCATTCCCTTGTGCTTGCAGCGGATTACCCCCTGTGGTCATGTGCCTGGGACATGAGCAACCCGAACCTGTTCCTAGTCGGGGGTGTGAACGGTCAGCTGGTTCAGTTTGACAAGCGCTGCAGCTCGCATGAAGGCCAGCGCTCGATAGCTACCGGTGGAACCAATGTAGGCATTGTGTCCATCATTGGAATCAAACCCGGGCCTGGGCGGGGTTTGCCTCGAGGCGGTTTCCTTGTGTGCAAGTAAGAAATGAGATTTTTTTTATATAAATAAGTTATTCATTTCAATAAACAATCATGTAAAAAATATAGGCCAAGAAAATAAATAATGTTTTAATACAGAAATTTAAATCCATAACAAATTATTTAATGATTAGATTAGTATTTAAAAATAATATAATTGTATTTCGATGTTTTTCTCTTATATACTGTAAACTATCCTCAATTCGAGAATATTATTGTCTAATAAATAAAAATAAAATAATGTCATATTTTATTATGTTTCTTGAAAGTTGTGATGTATTTTTCAACAACATGAAGTAATTTAAAGTTATTCTGGTAGTATATTTATCAATTTCCCTTCTTGAACCCCATTACTTAATATGTAGTATCTAACATTGAGTTTCCAATATTCAGGTTGAATGCTGTGTTGGCGTTGGAGATAGTAGGTAACAGCAGTTCTTCTGAAGATGTGATAAAACTCCTGGACACTTCTGGCCCTTTCATGTCAATGTCCTATCTTGCTAGTAAGAACCAAGTCCTGCTATCTTCCCGTCCTGCCATGCACTTTTCTAACATTAGGCATCGGGTCTTCTCCCTGGATCATAGTCCCGATGGTAGCCCAGTACTTAGTTTGATACAAACTATTCATGGTAAGAAAAATGACACCTTAATAATTAAGAAACACAATTATTGTGTTTCTCCCAGTTCATTATTAAGACAGAGGGACTGACAACCACTTATGATCTTCGCCGAAATAAAAAAGGCAGCCAGTCAGTCCAAAAAAATCCCCCCTGCAGAATTATTTATTTAGGATGGCACCTGAATACATTATGTATCTTAGAAGTTGAATAAGGCTTTTATAATTTGTGTAGAGAATGTCTTTGACCTTTGAACCAGTCTATCAGTAAAGTGTCTATCCAGGAACTGGTAGCTAGTTCAATTCAGGTCCTTTCTTTATTATAATTATATCATACTAGCTGTAACATTATTCTACTTTGATGCAAGGAAATTTTCAGATTATTATTACTTCATGCAGGCCGATAGTTCCCTCTCCAAGTCGACGCATCATTTCACGTGTCATGCGACAGGGAGTGTCAAAAATCTAGACCGCAAGAACCTTCATTGCGAATTTAAGATTTTCTCGTTTTTACTCCAAGAAGATAATAAATAATAAGATGTTTTATAGTTTATTTAATATAGTGAAGCATAATTGAAATGTTTTTACTTGCAGGAGGATCCCTGGCACCCAGTCTCAGTCGCTCGTACATCTGGCCAGAACAAGTGCAAGGACACAGCCTGGTGTATGCCTATGACGCTTCCAGTAAATCTCTCTGTGGCTGGAGTGTATCTGACACGGTGAAGAAAGTGTCGCTTCCCTGTACGGAACCCTTGCTAGATATCTGCCGCGTGGAGGCGGAGGGAGAACCTATGCTGGCAGCTCTGAGTGACTCAGCCCTCCACCTTTTTAAACATCCCTGATATCCTCAATTTTATACAGCCTAATATTGTGAGCATCTTATTGCCTAATGGCATTTATGAAATTATTATTTTTATAATGCCCTAACTCATCAACATGCAGTTCGGTCCCTTGTAATAAGAGTTGTCGGTGTTTTTCTTCTCATTTTTGTAATAGCATTGATTTGCCCAGGCTCTAAAGGAGATTGTGCGAACATAGTCGGGCGCTATGAAGGCCCATTTTTTTTTGTATAGTTGGTCTTTTCTATAAGTGACATAAACTTAAAAGTAGATATTTTATTAGTATCAAACCAGGCCGGTATAACAGCAACTCCTGCTCAAGTTTTCAAAATATTCAACACCAAAATGTATTTATACAGGACGTCCATAAAGTTTCACCCAGGCTTTGGTGTCTCGAAAACTAAAAAAATATATCAGAAAACCAATAATCATTTATTTTTTGGGAGGTTACATTTTTGCAACAACAACAAAAAAATTGCCTACACAGTCAGACTGGGCACAGACCAACTTTAAAATCTTAAATTGTTTATTGTGGCATATTGTTTTAAAGGCCTCATTGAGAGAAGTTCATTGCAACAAATTTTAGTAAGCTCTACCACTTACGGTTCACGAGATACAGGGTAGAAAGTGTGACATTTGGCTTTTCTGGAGTGCACCTAAAAGCGCGAAAAAACGTCAATAAGAAATTTTATTTTAACCTCGAAAATAGCTTAACTAACTTTATTTCATCTTTTACAAGTGAGAATGTTACTCTAAAATCTAAAATCAGGCGACTATCCTAGTAGACTTCACCTGCCAATAGACCTATAAGGATATGTTTGTCTCAAAGAGCTTGCACTGTACCAGAGTAACTTTTTAATTTTAAAAGGTGAAATACAAATTGTGGGGCTATTTTAAGATTAAAAAATTCATCTTACATTTTTTCGCGCTTTAAAGGATACTCCTGAAGAGTCAATTGTCAACCTTTTCACCGTAAGTCGTAGCTCACATTAATTTCTTGTAATGAACTTTTCTCAATTCATTTATATTTTAATGTCTTGTGTAGTTTCCGAGAAACCCAGGTCTGGTTAAGACTTCAGTATCAGTATCAGTATAAACAGAAAAGTGAGAAGTTGTAATAGATGTACATGAACTTAATAGAAGCGCTGTATGTAGATGTAGATACTACATGAATCTTCAAAGTAGATGAGTCATAAAGATGATTCAAGACGAATCAGTTGTAAAATTGTTGTGATGGCTGAAAGTTGAACTGTTTACGAAATAAATTAATAAGATTTGGAGAGGGTCCAAATTTTTGTTTTCAAATAGATTACAATGATGGGTGATGATACTTGGTCTTAATACATCCAGGTCCAAAGAAATATTGTTTAAATAGTTCAGCATACAAAAAAAGGTTATCAAATGTTATGCTGTCTATTAATTGAATTCAATTTCATTTGCTCAGGTATATTATAATAATTTAATTTATAACAATTCGTTGTGATTCTGTACAAATTAATAAATTTAATAACATTTAGTTTTGTATCAAAGTTCCTTTTATACATGAGAGGTTCATTTTACTTATTACTCTGGCGTGTAAATTAACACAATAGACACATGATGGTTTTTATTTACACTTTCCGTTCAGGACAGGAGGTCCCACATGGTGACAGCTTATAGAATACATAAAATTGATTGATTTTTAGATGTCACCTAAGCTCCCCAAAATAAGTGTGAAACGGATAGAAATTCTGACTTTAGTTAGTCACCGTGGCAGAGGGAGTTAGCGCACTAGGCATTGCACAAATGGTGAACTAGGTTCGATCCCCAGCGGGGCAGGAATTTTTCTGCTCCGTATTTTAATATTCGGGGTCCACTTGTACGAGTAACAAACATTACCAGAGTAAAAGAAATTAATGTTATAGCGTTTGAAAAGAATAGGAGGCTCTTCGAAATGTTGCGGTACCCACACAAATTGTGAAGAAGCCTGTGCTTCACCACAAATAAAATCATACATACATATAAGTCCTTTCTAATAATTGAGGATCTGAAAGACATTACTCCTAGAGAGGGTGCATAAAATCGAATATGTAGATATCAAGGTTGATGTCTTAGATACTTAGATAGATACCAAGGTTGATGTCCGAGCTCTATTCGATTTATTGTGACCAGTTGATTCAATTTGGTTTTAACGTCCTGATTTGACATAGTCAGAACCGGGGTTTTACTCTCCATTTGCTGGGAATTGTACCAGCTACTCAATTTAACCTCACCCAGCCTGGGTTGGGCCTCACCATTTGGGTGCAAACGGAATTTTCTGTTCGAAAAGTCTGTTCCAACCGGGGATCAAACTCAGAACCTCTGGACTATGGGCAGTAGTTCCAACCATTACGCCACATAGTCTAATTATAAAAATTAATAACAGGCATATCCTGCAATCACGCAAATATTGCTTCCATTAAACTGTACACAGCTTTCATCATCTTTTACCATTTGCTTTTTCTTCTCCTTCATCTCACGAGCTGGATTAGTAGAAATCTTATCTTTCCTGTTGAACACTTGACTCAGGTAATTGTTGATTTTTGCCTGAACAATGGCATCTACATTTTTACTTACTTCTTCATTTGAAATTTTCACAGCTTTTGCATTCTGCATTTCTGTTGAGGCTTCCAGAAGACTCTTTACTTTATCTAAACTTTTAGGTTTGGTTTTCAGTTTTTTGCACAGCTTCTTAACTGTTTTCTGATTGGTTTCTTCTGTTTTTGTCTTTACCTTATTTTCAATGTTAGCAATACAGTTTGTTTCAAATTGTACAGTTGGATCTACCAAGAATTCCTCTACTTCACTACTGTCATAGGTTCCATCAATTTGATGAATTAGAATATTTTTTTCAGCTTTTGACTTCTTTTTCTTCTTTTTGCTTTTGGTTCCACAATCTTTGCTGTTTTCTATGTTTGTTTCAATACTGTTGATAGTTTCTTTCTTCTTTTCTGGTGCTTCTAAACTACTTGACACTTTCTTTTGCTTTTTTTCTTTTTTGTGTCTTTTATGTTCTTGTAGTTCAGATTCTATTTTATCATTGTTTTCACACTGTTCAGTTTCCTCATGCTTTCTTTTATTTCCTTTCTTTTTCTTCTTCTTTGGCACATGGTCCTGACTTTCATCAGCATTAGGCAGCATTATTCTTTCATTTTTCTGAACAGCATCTGCAATTGAATTAGAGCTATTTGTTTTGGTTTCTGCTTCACTTCTCTTGTCAGATATTTTTTTACTAAAATATTCTTTCATATCCCCACTTGGAACAAAATTTTTATTTTCTTCATGATGTGATTCAGCAGCATTCTTGCTGCTCACACCAAATATTGATTCTAAATCTTTTTTACTGTATCTGCTCAAATCTTTACCACGAGTAAATTTTTGGTAGTGTACTCTGGCTTTAGATTTCTTGGATTGCTCTTCCAGGGACCTGTTAACACCTTCAACAGCTTTGGGGGAGTCAAGACTCTGGGAGGACAACTTTGACAGGAGGTTGGAGAAATCATTTTCAACCTCGACCCAAACTTGATCGTTTTCTTTGAATCCCAGTCCTGAAATAGAATACATACATTTAAAAAATAATTCATACCTACTAAGTTTGTAATGAAACAGGCTTTATAGTATACTGTCTGATTATGACTTGGTCCCTTTATCCCATCATGAGGGAAAAAAACCATGCACTAAGTAAGTGGGATCTGAAATTCCTGCATTACCAGACTCTTGTGTTAACCAATTGAATAATTAATGTCAGTTTGGTCACTAGAATGCAACACAGGAAGAACAAAATATATGCTTCTCTGTTCCTGGTTAATGTTATTAAAACCCCATAAGATGAGTAAATGACATGATTATTTTTTTTTCTAACTCTAATGATTATTTATACTTTGTTGATATTATTTCAAAAAATAATTTATTAACAAGTAGAGAATGGTCAGATTATTTGTGGCTTCCAACTACATAGCCCAAGACATGATTTTGTATAATGTTTTTTAACCCTTTTTCAAATACCTGTGAGACACACATATGTGGATTCTTTTATCTTAAAATCCATACAATGAACAAAACTGTGTCCTAGTGAAGTTAATACCATGTATTTTCTAGTACCAATAGAGAAAAAATTTCAACATTTTGTCTGGTTCCTAAGACGAAATGAGTGAAAAGTGCTTTAGTTGTAAACTTGTTGAGCAAGGAGTCTTAAGAGTGAAAACTCACCTTTGCTATCTTGTTTAACACGCACTTTGATGTGCTCAGTTATTCCTTGTTTCTTCACTCCAAGACCTTGTCCATCAGACCAGCCCATTTTTCGAAGTAACTTTTCTCCAATCTTTGAAGAATCTGAGGGAAAAATCCAAAGCTACAATAACTAGAATAAAAAGTAACAAAATTAGTATAATGTTCAACAAAATAACATTGCATTCAAATTAAGGAGAGGAATGAATGACAGCACAACTAGCTTTTTAACATAATTTAAGTGTTCTCAATATGGGACTTCCCATTGACTGCTAGGGAAGTCTTTTCCTCAAAGAAATTATCCATCTAAGCATCAATCCTCTGATTATTCAAATGAATCAAAGCTGAAAAAATTGCAGAACTCAAGTCAAGTGATCAAATTTTTAAAATTGTATCCAAAACAGCTAAGCTGAATAGCTTTGTGCTTTGCCCTTACTAGATTTATTATTATCTGATTATATTTTGGATTGTCTCGTTTCTCCAATTACCTTCAAAATGTCTTTGAAAGAAATTTATATACAGGTTGAGTAATTTTAATCAATCCCCCCCCCCCCTAAAATGGTCCATAATACTTCCTAAAGTCTGAGGCACCCCTCATATTTTTTTAAGGTTAAAGATAGAAAAGGCTGAAACATTAATATTATACAGTATACTTTGATGTAAGCAGTGATCAGTGGCACAATTATGGACAAAAGATATTTAAACGTCCCATTTAAATTAATCATCTTAGCACTAGTGGTTCTTGATGGTGACTTACAAAATCATGGGTAGCACATTTATCATGGGTAGCACCCGTCTATTAATTAAATAAATAAATAAATAAATAAAATGGTACATTTTGATGAAATTTGAATATTTTAATTACCATTCACAATGAAGTATAGTGTCTAAATTTGGCAAAGTATTTCTATTTCTATTGTGAATAAGGTATAGTAGGTATTGTTTTTGGTTGGTTTTTTCAAAATTAAGCTGATAACATTTATGGACAAATTATACTCTCCTCATTTCAATTTTTTATCAAATGATTCTTTTGTATGTACAACAACACATCTACCATTAATTCTTCTTATTGTTTAGTTTACATACTATTGAAGTTAATACCTATTGATGGATTGTTCTCAATTTGTTTATATGACAGATTTTGAGGCGTTACTTGTTCCTCCGTGCTAATCAGTTAATTTCTCGATTGGGCTTAAAGGATCTCTAACACTCTAATTGGCCTTTGACTTTGCAATAGCCAGTAGATATTTTTTAAATGAAATATACCTAAAAGATTATTCAATAATTCAAGTCTTACCATTGGCCCATGCAGAACCTCTTGGATTTAGTGTCCACTTTTGTTTCTTTCTGCCCTCTGCCAACATTGCCATTTTGATTATATCTTTGAACTTCCTCCAAAAGTGTTTATGGACAGGGGATGCAATAAATTACACTAAATCACTACCTATACTAAAGCTGAATTGGGAGTAACTTGGTACAGCTGCTCGGGAATGAGTGTAAAATAATGGATTTTACGGTCCGGTCCAATAAGACACTGGTTCAAAATTCAGAAAAGGTTTGGAGTTTATTAAAAAATTATTTTTTTTAACATAATGACAACTTTTATTTGATTAATAATAATAATGATGATAACACTACGGACTACCTTACGTTACTTCACGTGTTCATGTTCAAGTTCAAGTTAAATTAGTTAAAAATTCTCACACCAATCACTATTAAATTCTACTCGCGAGTTGTACCCAATTTTTTCACATTTTATAAACAGGTAGGATTGAATAGTAGACGCTAATCGGAGTGTTAACTAAAGATACTTTAAAACCTATTCGGTTAAATTTAAGTGCTAGTTTCACACTGGTAAAATGTTGTTTGCTATTTAACATTTTAAGTAGCCTTGAAATTCGGAGAAATAATATTTGTTTATCTTCCCCCATAACTAAAAATTGAACCTTATTCAAATTTTTGAATGGTCATTGTCATTCTCCGAGTCTCAAATATCCGGTAGTTAACTTACAGCCATAGAACTCTTTCTACGATTTCAGATTTCGCATTAGTTATCTGGGTTTCGAATTACCTTTGTAGTTCAAGAGACGGATTCAAAAGCCTGTTGCAATGTTTCTTACACGCAGTGAATACGATCGTGGAGTGAACACCTTCTCCCCAGAAGGCAGATTATTTCAAGTAGAATATGCCATAGAAGCTATCAAACTAGGTTCCACAGCTATTGGAATATCAACGTCTGAAGGTAAGTACTCCATAATAGAAGAGAGATAACATCGAGTTGGTTTTAATTTTTCTATTTCAACCACATTATTGTTTATATGGGAAAAGAAGTAGAGGAAAAAAGATAAGGTGGTAGCAGAATTTGAGGGATTGGTTCAGCTACAACACCAGACATATATGTATTCACTAATGAACAAAATAGTCACTGTCTGGATATTAGTTGGATAGCCCGAGGGGACACTGCTGATATACCCGTAGCACTCAATATGTTAAATGTACTATTTCTAGAACATTATATCAACCTTAGATCACTTTCTCTGGACTGTTGGATAGAATTCCTCAGAAATTTTCCCATGAATGTAGAAAGACATCCCTTTCATGATATTTATGCAGTTGATTACAAGGTGGGTCAAACAGGTTCAAAAAATAAAAACATGATTAAAAAAACAAATGTATCATCACTTATAAAGAATATATTCTTTGTAAAATTGCAGGTGTTGTGCTAGCAGCTGAAAAAAGAATTACTTCTGTTCTTATGGAACCATCTTCAATCAAAAAAATTGTGGAAATTGACAAACAAATTGGATGTGCAGCTAGTGGCCTTATTGCTGATTCCAGAATATTGACTGACCGTGCTAGAGTTGAATGTGCCAATCATTGGTTCACATATGATGAAAAAATGGACATTGAGTCAGTAGCCCAAGCTGTTTCCAATCTTGCCATCCAGTTTGGAGATTCTGATGAAGAGAGTGCTATGAGTAGACCTTTTGGTGTTGCTATGCTTTTTGCAGGTAAGACTTTACTATGCAGCTAGAAAATATTTTCTTGAAAAATCTATTTCTATATATTCATTTTGCAGAGACCAACTCAGAATCAAATGATATAAGGGGTCAAAAATTACAAATTTGTATACATATTTAAAAAAGAAATCACTATTATTTAGCAGTAAAGTTTAAAAAAGTGTATGTATCCCACTTTTGAATCTTTTTTTGGTTGTTTCCCCTCAGGTTTGGACAGCAAAGGACCACAGCTGTTTCATCTAGATCCTTCTGGAACCTACACTCAGTTTGATGCTAAAGCTATTGGATCTGGTTCTGAAGGGGCTCAGCAAAGTTTGCAAGAAGTTTACCATGAGAGCATGACCTTAAAAGAGGCCATCAATCATGTGCTTACCATATTAAAACAAGTGATGGAGGAGAAACTCAATTCCACCAATGTTGAACTGTGCACTGTGACTCCAGAGAAGATGTACCACTTGTATTCCAAGGAGGAACTGGAGACAGAATTGAGTAAAGTGTCCTCGATCCATGACCCAACTAGACCAGATGTAGCTGTCATTGGAGAACCTTGATCTGGGATTACTCTCTACTTGTTTTTCTGTTTCTTTAAACTCACATATTGAAAGTACTTTCAATTTTGATTAAAAAAACCTAATAAGTTTATTTATACAGCATTATTTCTTATCTCAGATTCCCATAACAGTTTATTCTCAAAAATATCAAATGGAAAGAGTAAAACTTGGAAAAAAACTCAAAACTGTTGAGCAGAAGACAAAACTTTTAGAAACTTGGCAAAGAAAGTTTACATTTTACAAAAGTAAATAGTTTATGAGACCGACAGCTTGAGGTTACTTGCTTGGTGTGTAAATTAAATATTTTGACACCCAAAGTTGAAATTGAGAAAATAATTCAAAACATCTATGTTTCTACATAAAACAAAATATAATAGGTATATTTTTTTGAAAAAATCCAATTTGTTCTCCTGTGTCATGAGTTAACCCCAATTTGCATCTTCATTCAAGTATTGTTGTTTTTATTATTATTATTCTTTTTTTTAAAACCAAATGCCAAATGATGCTCTAATCATGTATGTCAAAAGCACTGAACATCATAAGAAAATAATATTAAAAGAACCAAACCTCTTTCATCATATTTGTTCATGATTTCATAGATAAATATAAATAAATGAAACACAAATTTATAAACATTTTTTTCTTAGAAGTACATATTTTATTTGTAGAAAACATTTCAGGTAAATTTTAAGTCCGCTACCAAGCCTGGTGAAATGAAAATATTCCCTTGAAAGATGAGATTTTCTTTTCTTAGAGTATTTTTTTCTTAGTTTGTATTACTTCCAATAATTTCTAATTTTAGAAACGCAAGTAATGGTTTGTTTTGTAAAAAAAATTTTTTT
This sequence comes from Bactericera cockerelli, assembly GCA_024516035.1. Lineage (NCBI taxonomy): Eukaryota > Metazoa > Arthropoda > Insecta > Hemiptera > Triozidae > Bactericera > Bactericera cockerelli. The sequence continues at coordinate 25,178,532 of CM044959.1, read as the reverse complement.
TTTTGCTCTGATATTTCTAGATGTTTCATAATCTGAAACTAAAAAAATTGCAAAAATAAGGTCCACAACTTGCCAATAAATCATTTTCTGTAGAATATAGAAAAAATGGTATTCCACTATATAAGACAAGTTCAGAATCAGTTGCAAACTTCAGAAAATACAAGTGACTTAGTCTGATACTAGTGATAATAAAAGTATCTGATTCTAGCAATAATTATGATTACCATTCACAAGTAAGTGTTGTGTCCGTAGTTTTCAGAGTATGTTTACATCAAATGAGCATGCAAAATATAATTTTTTTGTACCTATACATATATGTAGCTGTTCAATCTATCAGGATTTCCCTCATCTTTAATCATGATAAAAAACCACATTAAGATGAGAATAATAAATTGTTGAACCTAGATGAATAACATTGTAATTGAGTCCAATGTATCAAAATTAAATTGGGTTGTGTATGAACATTGAAATGCAACAATTTATTTGACATCACTTGTTTTGTAAGGTAAATCTTTGCCATAGATGACATGTCTCTCAATGGGATTGCCCCCAGTTATGACTCCAAGTCTGACCACTCCTCCTGAGCTTCCATCACGGGCCATTGCATGACAGATTGCTGTGGATGAAAATAAAAATGAGACATTTTCTATTACTGTTAGCATGTGAAAAATGATTTAACATATTCAATTAGTGATATGATGTTCTCAATCTTTAGTGCCCATGTCCATACACAGAGAAATCATATACATGTTTCTAAAGCAAGCTTGTTAAGTAAAACTCACCCTTTGTCACAAACTCCATGGCTTCTTCCTTCTTCATATTTTCCTTGAAGTTACCATCCATGTATCCATACAGGTAAGTGCTGCCAGATCCACCCATTGCTATTTTCTGTCTCATCAACATACCTCCAAGGGGAACACAGTAAACCTGCAATATTGTGGTTAGGTTTATTTTAAGTATACAAAAAAGTGAAAATTTGGATGCATTATTTTAAACTGTAAAGGTCAACAGGGGATTTATAGATATTATAATTGAATCCTAACAGGCATAAACTTGTTGATAAACAATAAAGCATTTTTGTATAAGAAAGTTGTAAGAAAAGCAATGATTTATGAGGCAAAGATATATAATGTGTACAAAGCACTTAACAATGGATTGAAAGTAGCTAATGCTCATAAGGATGTTCAGATGGTTTTGTAGAGAAACAATACTAGATAAAATTGGGTATGAAGTAGTAAGAAATAAAAACAAAATAATTGAGATATCAAAGAAAATACAAGACCACATTAAAGTATTGTTTGTCTATGGGAGAAGAGATACAAGTGTTTTTATATTTAAAAAAAAATCATATCAATAGTAAAAGTCATATATAAATGTAGTTAGTATCATTCAAATGTTTATTAGCAGACTATTTTTTGTTAATAGTTTACATTCAACAACTAACCTGGCCTCCTTTCTTACGGTCCCAACCAGCAACTATGATGCCAGCTGTAAGAGAATCTCTATAGCTATACACAAGCTCTTGGAACAATTTCGCCCCAGAATAAACAAGGGGTTCCTCTCCAAGCTCCATACTGAAATCAAATGAAATAATGGTCAATCTCTCAAATGTTTGTTATTTTCTTTTACCATGTGCTACTAAAGGTTTTGATCCACTTTAAAACTTGAGAAAAAACGTCCTGAAATGATAAAAATGTCAAGTTCAGGCATTATGTTATTCAGTGGATCAAAGATTTGTTTATTAGAATTTTCTATAACTCAATCAAATGATCTGCAGAGGGGTAATGCAAAATTTGTGGATGGAAACATGCCCCCTGTTGATATTCAACAAAATATTTATTTTATAAACTACATTTACTGTACAGATAAAAAAATAACCAAATTTCTAGTTCCATACCTTTGCAAGTCCAAGTTGTAAGACACAAAGTCTGAAATGGCCTGAGTATCTGCGGCAGAGCCAGATCGACAGCAGTAAATATTATCTGTCACTCGAGTTAATTTATCTGCTACACGGTTGGCAACATAAGCACTGAAAGAATACAAGGAAAACAAATTATAATAATAGTGTAAACATATTATTTGCACCATGCCTTGAGTTGATTTTCCTTTTGTGTCAATGCATAAAATGATTATGACAGCACTTCCTACTTATAAATGTTTTACTACACATACATACTTTCTGCACTAACTTTATTTATTTAATTTATTAGAAAATGCAGAGAGAAAGAACACATTTTGAAGCTAGTAAAGTATCAAAAGATAGACAGAATATATTTCCAGATTTTCATCATAATACAATCTGGGTAATATCTAGCCAATAAAAAGAAAAGAATTTATGAAATAGAACATGAAATCTCACCAGTACTACTTCTTGAATCAGCTCCAATTACTACACCACCATCAAACTCCATGGCCATGATAGTTGTCTGTAACAGGAAAATAATAAAAACTACTCAACAGAATAAAATATCATGACTATACTCTATATTTCATAAGAAATCAAATGTTACAAAACATTCTGACATTAGTATGTTAGAAACAAATATGATATTTGAGACTTAGCTAAATTAAGTATAATACCCCTAAGAGAATATAATGTTTTCTTGTTGTTGATAAATTTCTGTTTGTACCTACTATTCAATTTAACACATAAGTGCCATGTCTGACATATTGCCAGACACTAATATTTCTGTTGGGGTTGCATCCAACAATATGTTGGACAGGTAGATCCTTACTTTAAATGTGTGCCTGGCATATGGTCATCAGACACTAATTAAAACGTATGAGACGGGTCCTATTTTCTATAGTTTGTACTCTGGGATGGCTTCAACTTAGGGTATGTGTTCCAAATATGACATCAACAAGAAAAAATTGGGACGGGCGTGTACAAAAATATATTAATAATAGCATTATCTGTGCCTACCGGTGGGTCATGTTACAAGGGAAATGGAAAAAGAAACGTGACCCACCACACATTATTTTTCAAAAATAATGTCACAGAGTAAATTTTTTTTTAATAGGGCAGATTAGAAGGGAAATTAATTTTTTCTATTGAGACCCCTGATTCTCCTTGACTTATTTTTGATCCTTTGATAATAGAGCAGAAATAAATCATGTGCTTGAGGGAAATAATGAACTCATGACCTAGTCTACTTATAAAGTAGGCATAAGTTACCTGGTGATAAATAAACTACAAATGACATCACAGCATAAAGCTTGCCATGGATTCTCTAGAATTAGCAACATTTTGGGCGGAATTAATAGACAACATCAATAACTTAAGTTGTTGGTAAGTGTCGGTTTTCCCTATCTTAGGGCAGAATTAATAGGGGCAGAATTAATAGACGTTTTTGTAATACCTCTGTGGCGCTAAGTCACAGAATGCGTACTGTGTAAGATAGGGAAAATCGACACTTACCAACGACTTAAGTTATTGATGTTGTCTATTAACTAGATGTTTTTGTAATACCTCTGTGGCCCTAAGTCATGGATTGCGTACTGTGTAAGATAGGAAAAATTGCCACTTAGCAAGGACTTAAGTTATTGATGTTGTCTATTAATTCCACCCTTACACAGTATGCAATCGATGACTTAGCACCACAGAGGTATTACAAAAATGTCTATTAATTCCACCCTTTATATATCAAGTCAGTGCTAAGCGTCAGTTTTCCCTATCTTACACAGTATGCAATCCGTGACTTAGGGCCACGGAGGTATTACAAACACGTCTATTAATTCCGCCCTGAATACAGACTGAATAAAAACTTACACCACAGCTATGTTTTGCTGTTAGCCAGTCAGGAGCCTCCACACCTCCATGGTAAGATTTGACATCATATTCTTTGTTCCACATCATTGACAGTTATGTCTTACTGTGTTTTCATTAACAGATTAGAGAATCACGTAAGGGAATAAAAAATAATATTATATTAGGGCAATTAAGTTAAGGATGCAGATGCAGTTGAAATTCTTGAAAAGTTTATTAACCAGCAAAAAAGAGTGAGTTGCCGATTTTTTCAAATGAATAATATTTTATGTTGTCATTAGAGAAGTTAGTAAGAAAAATTTAAATGGTGTTCACGAAATCTACCATTTAGTTTGATAACCACTTATAAAAGTTGAATACCTTAATAAAAAGTTAAACGCTAATCGGAGTGTTAAAAATTAATAACTGGATATAATACAGGGTGATCGAAACCACCCAGCCACTATCTTTTTCTCGAGCATGGTTTGAGTTAGGATCTTGAAACAAAAAATTAGTCCCCAATATGGAGTCTGAAGTTTTATGGGAAAATATTTTGAACCTCCGCCCACAGCCCCTAAGGGCGTTTTCAGGGGGGGCACATGTCCGTTTCTTCCGAATTTTAAATGGAATGCATATTTTTTTATTTTAGATTCAAAACATGCAAAGCAAGTTAGTAACACTAGTAAAAAGAAAAAAAAATATTCCTTGGTTCGAGTCCCGAAAAAACACGGTTTTTAGAAGAAAATAGACCCAGGTTCCAGAAGTCATTACGGGCACCCGGTAAACGTTGTAAAAAAAACCAAACATGTCAAAAAATAGGTAAAGTTCTCTTCTTTAATTTAATGTACTTACTTTTATTCTTCAAGTAAGTCATAGGTCCTTAAATTGCAATTTATGACCATGGTCATAAACTTTTTTCAGGTTCAAAAGACCAAAAGTCCAGAAATTTAAATTCGACCCCCTATTTTTTTTTCTTTAACATAAAAGTAGAAAATAAGTACCATACAATGCAAAAAAAAATTAACTCTCTGTGATTTTTTTCCTTAAAATGGCAGACGAATAACCTCTGAAAAGCGTTCATTTCCGTTCGCGTGAGTCATGACACGAGTCCGTGCCTGAAGTTTGTATGTACGATGTAGGCAACTCACCTCTACAGATGTTCAAAAACACCAACCTCTCCTGCAATACTTTTCCTGAGTCTGCCAGGATAGGTGGCATGAACTCTCTCTAGCTCCTCAGGTGTGATGTTCCAGCAGATCTCAATGATGCGCAGTTTCATATTTTCCACATCTGTTGGCCTGATTCGGTATGCTAGATCTTTCACCTTTAACCACAGGTGAAAATCGGTGAAAATTAAAAGGTGAAAATCGGTGAAATTTCAGAGGTGAAAATAACCTCTGAAATGTGTTCACTTCCATGCGCATGAGTCATGACACGAGTCCATGCCTGAAGTTTGTATGTACGATGTAGGTATTGTAGGTAACTCACCTCTACAAAATTAGAAAAATAACGACAACTGATGATAATATTATTAATGTTTGTTCTGTGGTTACTGTAAACCATGAAGTCAGCATCCGAGATAGGTATAGCAAGAGATTCGGCCATTCCTTACACGTGCGTTGAGCAAATTCTAAAGGAGAGTCATTTTCATTATTTTCTCTGCATCAACAGCTATCTGCCAAGGATCAAGTGAATAGGTTAAATTAGACCTCATTTTTATCTGAGGGTGCTAGAACAACTTGATCGCTTGTTCCCTCAAAGATGGATCGGCAAAGGAGGACCAAACCCTTATCCCCCTGACACCCTAGACCTCACCGTCATGGATTTTTACCTGTGGGGAAAGGTGAAAGATCTAGCATACGGAACCAGGCCAACAGATGTCGAAAATATGAAGCTGCGTATCATTGAGTTCTGCCGCAACATCACTCCTGAGGAGCTAGAGAGAATTCATGCCACCTATCCTGGCAGACTCAGGAAAAGTATTCCAGGAGAGGTTGGTGTTTTTGAACATCTGTAGAGGTGAGTTGCCTACATCGTACAAACAAACTTCAGGCACGGACTCGTGACATGACTCACGCGCATGGAAATGAACGCTTTCAGAGGTTATTCGTCTGCCATTTTAAGGAAAAAAATCGCAGAGAGTTAATTTTTTTTGCATTGTATGCTACTTATTTTCTACTTTTATGTTAAAGAAAAAAAAATAGGGGGTCGAATTTAAATTTCTGGACTTTTGGTCTTTTGAACCTAAAAAAAGTTTATGACCAATTTAAGGACCAATGACTTAGTTGAAGAATAAAAACAAGTACATGAAACTTTACCTATTTTTTGACATGTTTGGTTTTTTTACAACGTTTACCGGGTGCCCGTAATGACTTCCGGAACCTGGGTCTATTTTCTTCTAAAAACCGTGTTTTTTCGGGACTCGAACCAAGGAATATTTTTTTTCTTTTTACTAGTGTTACTAACTTGCTTTGCATGTTTTGAATCTAAAATAAAAAAATATGCATTCCATTTAAAATTCGGAAGAAACGGACATGTGCCCCCCCTGAAAACGCCCTTAGGGGCTGTGGGCGGAGGTTCAAAATATTTTCCCATAAAACTTCAGACTCCATATTGGGGACTAATTTTTTGTTTCAAGATCCTAACTCAAACCGTGCTCGAGAAAAAGATAGTGGCTGGGTGGTTTCGATCACCCTGTATATGGCTACTAACGAGATTCTATAATTAGATGTTTGAATTTTAATTTAGCTTTTTCATATTGATCCGACCAACATTAAAGGACCAATTAAAATTGTTATAACTGTGGAACGAAAATTAAAATTTAAAGGCCTGAGTAGACACAACATAGGGGTATTTTTCATTTTGGATAAAAAAAAATCCAGGTTCGATATTTCCATTTTATTCCAAGGTCAGAGAGAGAGAAGAGCAGGCTCGACCGTGAGACGTATCCGTCCCTTGACTATACAGTCCGGTTTTCTTACTTTAATGTTGATATAGGGTTTATCTTTTGTATGATATTGTTGTAGATATATTTCTCTTACCCAATTTATTGGACATTTCAAGAAAATATTTTTTTTTTAAACTTTTTTTTTTATATTTATTATTGGTTGAATAGGTGTAGGTTCAGAATTCTAATAGAGTCCTTAAGAACCTGAAGGTTGATTTCTAGGAGGGTTTTATTACTTATTCCCAATTCTGCACGGGTATTCCATGTAAATGTGGGGATTATTCCACGTGCTCCGAAGAGAAGTCCTATTACTTTGAATTTTTCAGGATGAATGTTATATCTATGTGCTAGGTCAGGGATGCAGGGTTCGTAAATTGCTCTTTTCTCAGTGTTCACTGCTTCAGCTTGTAAATTATTTTGTTCAAATCGAACTGTAGGGTCGAGTATCAACACCTGTGTATCATCTGACTTCACTGCAACAATATCACATCTTCTTGTTGAAGAATCTTCAGAGACACAGCTAAGTTCTTCATCAACCTTCCAGCCAAGTCTACGTAGATCATTTGCAATGGAACTTCTGACTGTGTGATGACGGGTATTTCGGAGGAGTTCATTTCTTGGACAGGAACCGAGTACATGGGGCAAGGTTTCTTTCTCCAGACAGCCGGGTGTCCGACACTGGGTAATACCCGTATTCCGTCCTGGAATTGCTCTCACTCCTGCAATATTACCAGACATCTTGAGTGCAGTAGTCCACTCACTTGAGGAAAGGATTCTTTTCTCATAGACCCATTTGTTACACTGGGGTGTGTCTCTGTATAGTGAAACTCCAAGGCCTCTGAGATTCATTTTTTCCCACACTTCAAATTCACGCTCTCTTAGGGTGTCTCTCATATTTCCAACGGTAGTGTTAATATCTACTTTGAGTCCATGACAAGCAGTTTGTATTTCAACATCACAAGAGCGGAGATTGGGAAGAAGAGGTGTGTTTGAATTTTCAAGCTTCCTCAAAATATTGATATTTTGAAGAGGAGCTTCCCATTCCGCTTTCATGATGCCAAGTCCACGAAACTTGCGGGGGCCATAGATCATACCATTTGGAGTATCCATGGGTATAGATAGTACTTCTTTGACAGCACTTCTAACCGATTTGTCAACGTCTTTGAGAAAGCTGGTGGGAATTTTGTCTAGAGGAGCACATTGAAGTGGATAGATCAGTGTTGGCCATAGATATTGGTTGACTACGTTCAATTTTTGGTCTGGTTGGAGTAGAGGACTTTCAGACAGATTTTTCAACCTTTGGGTAAGATCATTCATTACACTGGATGTATTCATTACAATTTCATCAGAAAAGCTAGTTCCTAGGTACTTGATGGTGACTTCAGCATTATTTATTGAGTGAATACCTCCTCGAGTAGTGAAGATTGTTGAACTAGTTAGTTTTCCTTTAGACATTACTATACCTTGGCTTTTAGCAGGATTTATTTCAAGTCCAATTTCTAGAAGTCTAGTATCTATGGTGTTAATAAGAGCGGAAGCAGCTTCTTTATTTTTTGCTATCACTGCCAGATCGTCTGCAAATGCCAGGAGTGAAAGATGTTCTGATGGAATGACTTCATACCCATATGCTTCTTTGATGGATTGTTCATTGTGTTCTCTTACTATATGGTCAATGGCCAGTGAGAAAAGCAGAGGGGAGAGGGGGGCTCCTTGAGCAACTCCTTTTTTAATTTCAATTACTTCTGTTTTTTCCATGTTGTTTTCAAATCTAGTAGAATTACTGATCACACATGCTATTATAGCATTGACAAGACACAGTGGAGCACCGGATGACTGTAGACATTTTATTATATGTTCATGGCCAATGGAGTCAAAGGCTTTTGACACATCAAGGAATGTAACACACAAATCCTTTTTATTAATTTTAGCATCTTTTAGGCAGCCATTTACCAGTGAAGCATTGACAAAAGTCCCGGGTCCATTCTTGAATCCTCTCTGTTCTGGGGCAGTGGATACGTGAAGTTTCAGTTTATTCTCTAGACATTTCTCTAATATTCTCCTAACAAGAGGATAAATAGTGATGGGGCGATAGTTTTTAGGATCCAGGCTGTCACCATCCTTAAAAATCAAAATTGATCTGCCCTGAGAGAGACATGGCGGGATTTTCCCATACTTTAATATAACAATTATAAGGGCAGCAAGTGTTTTAGAACAGTCAGTGTTTTTTAAAGCTCGGGGAATCACACCATCAGGGCCTGCAGCACTATCAAAATTGATTTTTTTAATCACATCTGTAACATCATCTTTGGTCACAATTACAGCAGAATGTTCTTCAAGAGTATTAGGATACTTTTCACAGCATCTATCATTAGCATTTGAAAGTTTGGAAGAGAAGTAATTTTGAATAACGTCGGTACTAGGGTTAACATTACGTGGCTTATTACCTTCAGTAATTTTTCTTACTATTTGTTTTCTTCTGTTGTAGTACATGTATTGGGCAACCTCATAGTTGTATTGTTCTTTTCTTCGATTTCGTTCAGCTTTACTTTTTCTTGCTGGATGTTTACTTTGGTGCATATATTGACTGTGGTTTGGTTCCTCTGCTTTTTTCTCTTTTCAAAGTGCTTAACTGCGGGATGTTTTGGTCCAGGGATTATTTTCACTGCATCTCTAAAAACTTTATTTAATTCAAGACATTTGTCTTCTAATTCTTGAATATTTAATGGTTCAATGAGCAAGGCTTCAAAATCATTTCTAAGAACAGCAAGCCTTGATTTAATAATATTTTCAGTTAATATTTCTCCTGTAGAAGAATTGAGTTCTGGAGATTGGTTTGATTGGGAGGCATATTTCTCATATCTTTGAGATCTAGACTCTGAAGGGTGCGCAGAATTAATATGATTTTTTAAGCCTGTGCCGGCCACATAGTGTCCCATACAATGGGGACACTTTACTCGATTTTTAGCATTGTTATCTCCTGTTTCTTGAGTGATGATCTGATTGATTTCATCAGAGGAAAAAATAGAGTTTTGAGATGAGATGACATTTATATTGGTTGGCAAAGAAGAATCAATAACTGGCTCTGAAGCGTTTTCATTTTCAAGGATTGAATTAGACAAGAGTAAATTTGAATTTGGTATTGAATGATCAATCAGGTTAGTTGGGAAAGAGAATGAACTGGAATCATCAATGTTTTGATTCAAAATATCACATGAGGGTGTTATTGAAATATCCGCTATGCTAGGACAGTTGGGATCATCAATACTTTGGTAGTTTGTTAGACTTGATATTATCACAGATTGATGCCTGGAACTAGAACTATCTGAAACTGGCTGGAACAGACTAAAATTATTTGAAACTGGCTGGGGCTGACTGGAACTATTTGAAACTGGCTGGGGTGAACAGGAACTATTTGAAACTGCCTGGGGCTGACAGGAACTATCTGAAACTGGCTGGGGCTGACTGGAACTATTTGAAACTGGCTGAAAGAAAGATGCGTTTCGGTACTTTTAAAGATAATCAATGGACTGAAAGTATAAAAGAACTGGAAGCAGGAATTTTCTACTTCCATTTTGGATAACCAAACTGGAAGAAGGAAGACGAGAAATTACCTCTTCCAAAAGAAAAATGACTTGCTTCCAGTTTGTTCATTTTATTCCAGTTGCATCCACTTTGGTTAGAACGAAAAATACGGCTCATTTCTCTCACTGTCCCGGCTATTGCAAAGACGAATGCTTATCAAAGTATAAAGTATTAGTATTCCCCACCAATCGTGAAAGATAAATCCGTTTCGGTACTTTTAGAGATAAACAATGGAAATCATATTTTATATGAAATCATAATCACATATTATAATCTCAGTGATTTCGGTTAACCAAACTGGACGAAGATTTCTCTTCCTTTCGTTTTTTTCAAAAGAAAAATGACTTTCTTCCAATTCGTCCATTGTATTCCATTTGAATTCACTTTGGTTAGAAAGAAAAATACGGCTTAACTATGCACAACCACTACCCCATAGGTTTGCCAACATTATTTTATTTTTTTGTAAACAAACCTTGAAATCCAACCACCAACTAGCGGCGCCAATACCGCAACGTCCGCTTTCCACAACCGAATGACGATGACGAATCTAGTAGCTAGCAACCAGGATAGGTATAGGTAGTCCCTAACAATTTTGAAAAGCTATTGGTATCATCTTAAGCTTACTACAGCGGACAGCTACTGGACCTATTATAATATATCTTGTAGATGGAACTCTTAAGGTTCCTCAAATCTTTTAAAGTAATATTAATAAAATATAATGAGCTGATATTAGCATAATGAAGTTCACTGTTATGAGAGAACAATCGGATCATGTGTCCCATAAGGGAAGAATTGGTGTAATATCTGAGTTTTCGAGGACACCTGGTATTCAATATGAAACTCCTACATTCATGTTGTATTCAAAGGTAAATAATTCAAAATTGTTTCTTTGTCACTACAGGACTTTACCAACTATTCTTTTTTTCAAGTCACCACAACCAAGTGATACAATGCTCTAGGTATTGCATGCATGGCTAACTGGGTTTGATCCCCAGCATTGGAGGATTTTTTCTGCTCTGTACTTGGATGTCTGTGGTCCTCTCTTAACTTATAAGGAAATATGAGTAGCTACTCTAAGGTGAGCAGCAACCAGTTGCAGAATTATGAGCAAAAAAAATGTTATATTCTGCACTACCCACTATAATTGACATAATAACACAAAGAAACACATTTATTTATTATTATTCTCTATACCCTACACCCCATATTCTGTTAGTTGCTTAAATCACAGAATATAATAAATCACAAAACTCAGAAGCTTGATCAATAATGTCATACTTTTTTAACACCAGAGGCACAGTCCTATACAGGGTGGACCAAAAAAACGTTTACACCCGTTAATGGTAGATTACTGACGACATTTCCAGGCCGGATCTGCAATCCGTTTTTTCGGATTCGCCTTTATAACTGCACAAAGTGATTTTTTGCAACTTTCTGAAAAAGTCCAACTTTGGCTTATTCTTCAAGTCAGAACTTTTTTCCTGTTTAAGATGAGTTGATTCTGAACAATACTACAGAAAGCCAACAAAATTTCGATGTTTCTAGCTACACTACTTTGTTTTTTACGGTTTAGTTTGGCATCTTTTTTGACACCTGAATAAAAAAAAATCCTCACGTAAGTTTTTTGCACTTTGAAACACTCAAGATTTGCCCGAACAAATTTCGCCACAGACACGGGCAAGTTTGATAAAAGTTGGCGGCCAACCCAAGGATGCTAAAAAATAATTTTACGATTTTTTATCACGTGATCTTCTGGGAAAACAAACCAGGTAAGTCTCAAAAAATGATGTTCAAAATCTTAAAAGTGTTGACCGTGTAGGGTCGTCTTGTACTCACAGAGTAATTAGCTATTTATGTCTGATAATTATTTTCCTTGGAATTAATTAAAGGCCAGTCAAATTAATGATTGTTTGTTTCTCGATGATAGTTTTCCAGCATATTTTTCTGCATTCTATGAAATATTATCTTTAAACTTCTTGAGTTTTTTTTAGTACAAGTTACATAAATTATTATTATTCGGATGCTGAAATGGCAGATATGCATTTAGCATATGGAGCTGCCAACAGGAACATTTGGGATCACGTGAAAAACATAGTTTACGAAATACCAGTGGAGACGCAAGAGTAGCAGAATCTGGTAGCAAGAATCCTGCTGGCATTCCATGACCTGACAGAAAAACCTGGAATCTTTCGCAACATTCGACGGAACATGATGAAAAGGTTCAACCTTTGCATCCAGGAAGGTGGACGCCACTTCCAACAGTTCCTCTGAGGCAATTGAGAAGGGAGAGAGAGAGAGAGATAGAGAGAGAGAGGCAAGAAGGTAGAGGGTACTATGGCAAAAAAAAAAGGCAACAGTATTTTTTAATTTGTAGTCATGTTTTTTTTTGCTGGCTCTGGCGTTCGGACCGGGGTGGGATCTTCCGCATGGCAAGTGACTAGCTTACCACTGAGCTAATCGTGCGCTTCTAATCATTTCTCATTGAACATACTAACACAAAATGTTTTTTAAAATACCTTTTTGTTTATATCAAAATAGTATAAAACATAATAAAGACTGCAAAAGTTTATTAATTTTACAAAATATTATCTTGTTTTTTTTTCAAGATTTCTATTAAGAGTTGGCAATCGGTACATATTCGTTATTTGATTAGTATATTTTATGATAGAAGAACCTACCTAGGTACATATTTACCTGGCTTCATTTCATAAAGTCTATATTATCGTTAGGAAAATTTGCTAGTTTTTTTTTTCTCTCGTAGGGAAGCATAAGAAAAACCATCCTTACATTATCAAGGCAGTCTCTCAGGGGCTTACATTAATAATAATAATGTGATACCAATAGTATCTGATATAACTCAATTTTCAGATGGTATTACCCCCAAAAAAACCATAAGTTGTTAGTGTTACAACAGGTCAGATACAGGTATGAATAAAATATTCCATCAGATTTTTTGAGAATTAAAAAATTATTGGCTGCCGAGAATTGAACCTCGGCTGTGCGACTTACACTCTTAGCACTAACACATCTGGCTAATACCACTGACAAACTGAAAAGCACGAAAATTATTATTTGAATTTTCCTAAACTGGCTGATGAAGGCATGTGAGACCGCGGTATTCAAAAAAAGCAATGTAAACAATTTTTGTAAACAATACAAGACGCCCTTACATAGTCTACAGCTAGAAAACTCTTAGGATTTTTTAAGAGTTTTTGGCAAACATCTAATAATGTTTCCCAGAAGATCACGTGATAAAAAATCGTAAAATTATTTTCTAGCATCCTCGGGGTGGGTGCCAACTTTTATCAAACTTGCCCGTGTCTGTGCCGAAATTTGTTCGGAGAAATGTCGAGTGTTTTATTTAGTAAAAAGTTTTTTCGAGTGTTTTTTTCTGTTCAGGTGTAAAAAAATATGACAAACCAAACCGTAAAAAACAAAGTAGTGTAACTAGAAACATCGAAATTTTGTTAGCTTTCTGCAGAATTGTTCAGAAATAACTCGTCTTAAACAGGAAAAAAGTACTGACCTGAAGAATAAGCCAAAGTCGGACTTTTTTGGAAAGTTGCAAAAAATCTCTTTGTCCAGTTACAAAGGCGAATCCAAAAAAAAGGATTGCAGATCCGGGCTGGAAATGTCGTCAGTAATCTACCATTAACGGGTGTAAACGTTTTTTTTGGTCCACCCTGTATGTCATTCAGTGTTTCATTACACACCTTCTCCTTCAGGGTTAATTATTTCTGAATTGCTCAGTCAAGAATCTAAATTCTTTCTTTGGTTTTCTGAGCTTTAAATCATCTTTGATAACACTTTTTTGTCAAGCAAGATAAAATTATTACTTCAATACCCATTTTTAATTGAACCATTTTTACCTATCTTTTTATTAATAAATCATCATCTGTTTCCATTTTTCCAGGGAGGAATTATAACTCATTTGACTCATGAAACCATGCAAATGGTTTCAACAGATTCTTGTATTCTTCAAATCCCTTTCCCCACAATTTACTCTGTGAAGGATGCAGTTTCAAAATCAAATAATAAATTCCTTTCTGATTTCATTGGAATGAAGGTATGTTAGGTTTTAGGTATTATAATAAATAAAAAGACTTGAAAATTGAATTGTTTCAAATTGCAGAACATGTGTTTAGCAATTTTTACACAAATAAAGCTATTTTTATATAAAAAACTGTTTTGTTCAACAACAAAAAAAATCTCAAACTTTTAATGAAGATTACTTTCAAAAAATTTATCATTAATAAAACTTTGAAATCTTAAATGGGTGGTGCCATTTAAGATTCCAAAGTTGACCCCCTGGGGCTAGGTACCCCTGGTAATAATAAAAAATCAAAATCCAGTAAAAAATGTTTCCCCTTTGAGATCATGGTACACAATTTTTTTTTTTTTTTATCGTGGTACACATGTTTTAGCATTTATCAAATTTTCAATCCATTCTCTAGATATTTTGAGTGGTTCCTTTTTTTTTGGCAGACCCCGTATATTAATATTACTAATCCCACATTGAAGTTAGCTAGTTTGAAAACAAATTTAAATAAGTATCATTAATTAATGTCTCTAATTATTTAATGTATAATCCATTTTCTCTTATATTTATCAGGAATATCCCACGTTTGTTTGCTTACATGACCCTTTGAAGATGGCTCTTCAAAAAGGCAAAAGAAAAAAAGAAGTTTGCCTTAATAGCAAAAATGGAAACCAAGACTTTTCAGTTGAAAGGTAAAAAATAAAAAGCTTCTTCCTACTGAAAGTTAAATTTGCTTTAAAACTACATGTTTTAAGTTTTAAGGTTCTCATCAGCTTCATTATATGCAAATTTTGGTTATTCAAAGTTTTCATCAGCCAGTACCAACAGCTTCTTGAAAACTTCAGTTCTCATAAGATCTCTCTCTGATGTCTAGTAAATATACATATCTTTTGTGAATGACCATTCAAATTGAAATAATTCTTATTATTGTGGTTAGCTTTTTTGAGTTCCCAGCAAGTTAAAAGTAAATCCATTGTATTAAATTACCAATATTGAAAACATTTAAAAAAAATAATCTTTTCAATTGTAATTTACCAAATAGAATTAATCAACTATTAATAAATTAAACACCATTTTACCTAGGGTAGAAATTGCTAAACTAAATTCATATTCTTGTCATGTGTTGTTTTTTTATCATCTAAATTGAAACCATTTTCAATGTACAAATACTTACTTTAGAAATCACTATGAAATAATTTTATTTTTTATTTCTTTCCTATTTGTGTCCTTGCCTTACTAAATTTCTCCCTTTGTAGGAATCACACCACCAAATTAATTATATCAAAGTACACACACTAGCATTACAATGAAGCTACCAAGGTTTTTTTTTTTTTTTTTTTTTTTTTTTTTTTTAAGTGGGGTTTAACGTCGCTTTCAACTGCCATGGTCATATCACGACGGGGGTTTTACCCTCCATTCGCAGGAAACTCACAAACCTGCTACTCACATTGACCTCACCCAGCCTGAGTGGGGCCGGGAAAAGCCAGCGTCACGAGAATTAGAATTTGAATGGTCACCCATCCAAGTCTTAACCTCGCTGGATGTCGCTTAACTTCGGTGTTCTGAAGGGAACCGGTGTATTCAACATGCCATCGATGCTGGCTGGTTTTTTTTTAAATTTAATTGATTCATAAAAATTCTGTTATTCAGGTTCATGTCCACTATTGAATCACTTTCACCTGATATGTACCAAGTACTTACTCAGTTAGAGTTTACCAACAAGCCAAAGAGAAACTGTACTAATGTGGAACGATCCATTGAATTTCTGGATGACTGTATAAAATTTCATCAGAAATCAGAGGTAACATCTTGCTTCACTTCCTGTTCTTCCTTTTCATTATCTTTCTCTCTCTCTGTCTCTCTCTCTCTCTCTTTCTCGCTCTCTCCCTCCCCCTGAATCAAATCTTTCTGGGGACCAAAAAATAAAATATATTAATCAAGTCCAAAAAATTAAATACATTAATAACAGACAAGAGATAAAATGTCTCCTTTACAATGTAGTTATTGTCTTCAACAAGAGTCTTTCCAATAAGAGTATGATTCTTGAACATCAGCAGAATTTTCTAGCTCCTCTGTTATAGCTTGGGCATTTCTCCTTGAAAAGAGAAATCCAGAGTGCTTCTAGCTTCAACAAACTTGAAAAAATGTTGAGGGAATTATTTTCTTTGTTTAATTAAATTTTAAAACCTCATTTTTCCTTATATTTCAGGCTTTGCAGAATAGTAACATTATTGCAGCAGTTCAAGGTGGTTCAGATTTATATTTGAGAAAGCATTGTGCTAGACTATGTGCCACGCGAAATGTGGAAGGTTTCTTAATAGATGGTCTCATTCCTGATGAGAAAGCTACCGAGTACATGCTCTTTGAGGATGTAAATGGAGCACTGACAAACACTATTGTAAGTAGGCTTAATTTTTGATATTCAAAACCCTTACATAACTAGTAGAAAAGTAAGAAGTAGTTATATGCAATATACAACGTCAATGTATTTTTTGCTTTACTATTTGATCCAAAGAAAATCATTGATGGATTGGGACGTCATAATTTGAAAAGTAATTCTCAGTGACTTTGACTACCGGCCAGGCCTGCGGAGCGTGTGAGTTTATCGAGGCATGGCCAACTTGTAATGAAAACATAGTATTTTTAATTGGCCACAATAGTTCAATTGGAAAATTGGTAGTAGAAAAATTTACCTGACTAATAAGATATTGTACCTAAATATTACTGGGGAAATCACAATAGTACAATATTTGTAAGCCTAGCAAATGTGGTTACATGTCCCATTGATACCTATCCTTTTTTTTTTACCTATTAATCATTCCGTAAGTATCTTGATCATAAGGAAAATAAACAAAAGAGAACATAGATAGTTTCAAAAATAAGAAAGGTCATCTGTTTGAAAAATAAAATAAATAAATAATTGAAAAAATTCCTACCCCGCTGGGAATCGAATCCAGGTCACCATGCGTACAATGCCTAGCGCGCTAACTCACTCTGCCACGGTGACTACTGATATGATCATGCAGTTGAAAGCAATCTTAAATTTTTGTTTAAAAAAACGCTTGCATACGAGTCTGCAACCATTTCGACATTTTCATCTTTACTATTCAAGGTCCAAAACCCAACTGACCAAATTTCGTATTGTGCGCATGACACACACTTTCCCTCTTCTCTTAGGGTTGCAATATCGAAACGAAAATATCGATATTAGGTATATCGATAATATCGAAACCATAATATCGATATCCGATATTAGAAGACTTCTCTCCCTTTACAATTCGATATTTCGTTACATAATATCGTTACATAATATCGTTACACAATTTCGTCACATAATTTTGGTTATGTGCCAGAGCAAAGACATGAAAATGTCAAAAACATTGTATTGAGAACACGCGACAGAAGAGAAGAATTTCACAAAAAAAGCCTTTTGTTATCCATCTTGTTTTTATAATCATTCCTACTACACCCCGTACCTTCCTTCCTCGAAAAAAGAAGGAACATTTCTTTCTAAAAAAAAATCAATTTTTTTAGAAGAATAGCTTCAGCAGATAGATAATAAAAAAGGTTGAACTTCATAACCTAGATCTATTGGGACGTTCAGATTTGAGAGTGAAAGCTCAACTTTTAAAAAAATGGACTTTTTCAAAGTACTAAAATAGGAACCGTAAAGCCATTAGGAACCGTACTAAATTTCAGCTTTTTATTTATGTTCTGTATTACTTCGCGAGATATGCCAGCATTTGAATAAGATCATTTAAAAGCTCAACTTTTCAAAAATTGACGTTTGTTTAGCGTATAACGCAAATGAGCCTGTCATTGGTAACTATGCGAAATTTCATCTTAATCTGACTTGTGGTTCTCGAGTTACAGAACGACACACACAAACAAATGAATCATTTTATAATATAAGATATGAATATTGAATTTTAAAATAATGTTATATCCATATCAACCCAGCCAGCCTTCATGGCGTGACGGTTGAGACTACTGCCCGTAGTCCAGAGATCCCGACTTCGATTTCCGGTTGGGGCAGAATTGAAAAAATTTCTGTTCCCTCCAAACATGTGAGGCTTGCTTTTCCGGCCCTACCCAGGCTGGGTGAGGTTAATGTGAGTCGCTGGCACGATTCCTAGTGAATGGAGGGTATAACACATATAACCCCCTTCCTGACTATCTATCTCAATCAGGACGTTAAAACCAAATAGAATCAACACAATAGACCTAGTAAGGTCGTAGTGTTAATTGTAAGGGTTTCACTGAAAACCCTGCAACCAAGTCGGATAATAATAAATACTCACAACCCTATACAAGTTCTGCATGATTCCAAATGTAAGCAATAGTAAAAAATAACTGATGATGTCACATGGATGTTAGTTTGACAAAACGACCACTTTGGACTAAGAGTCCAAGCATTTCAAGAACACCCTGTATGCTGTCCTCTCATTTACTCAACATGAGACTCTATTTGATTCTCTCACAAACAATGACTCGGGAATTTTACTTCCTGAAGTGTGAGACAGTCAGGTCCCAAAAGTTGAATGGGTTTAAGCTATTAGGTCCATCCTTAGTATTATAAATCATCTGTTTTCTTCAGTGTATAAAAATAGTAATCTCTGTTTTGCTTTCAGCCTCATTTACCATCAAATAAGGTACGGATTGTCCAGGGTTCATGGTCTCCAATGAATATTGTTAAGTTTGTTGAGCAAGGTATAGACTTGTTTGATTCCAGTCTACCTTTGACCCTTGCCGAAAGAGGCTGTGCCTTTACTTTCCAGTACAGGAAAACTGAGTATGTATGGGTAGATTAGGTATTCCTTGGAGAGAAATGTATTGACAAAGGCACTGTCTGCACCTATTACCTCTCGTTTTCCTCTTTTGTTGTCATTATGCCATTTTTTTTTTTTTTTTTTTTCTAAGTATTAACAGTAGTAAAGTATTAGGTATAAGTGTTGTGAAATCAGAACTACATTTTTTTTTTTTACAAACCTTGAAATCTGGTCAATTGCGACGATTTTTTTGAAGTTGGGTTTAACATATCTTTCATATTAATTCGCTAAGTAGTCACCGTGGGCGAGTGAGTTAGCGTACTAGGCATTGCACGCACGATGACCTGGGTTCGATCCCCAGCGGGGCAGGATTTTTTTCTGCTTTGTACTTGGGTGTTCGGGGTCCACTCATACCTCGTGAGGAAAAATGAATAGTTGCTTTAATGTTAGCAGCGACCAGTGGTGGAATTATAGGCAAAAATAAGATATTGGGATATGAAAGATATGGAAAAGTCCTATAATTCTGCGCTACCCACTAAAATTGTGATATAATAACACAAATAAACACATTTATTTATTTAATTGCGTCAAGCCAAGGTTTTTCTTTCTGCTGCTAGTTCTTTCAGTGGAAATTACAATCATATTGTTCAATTGAATTCCATTCTATCGTCCAGAAATGTTGAGTTCAATTTCGAAGAAAAAAAAAATACTATACCTTATAGGTAATCCAAAGTAACAAAAAGTTTGTTGTAGCAAAATAGTTAACCAGAACTACACATTGGTTTTAATCATTAACTTCCTATTTTTTTCAGTGAAACTCCAATGAATGGAGTTTTAACATCTACAAATGTTGATTTAAACCAATATAATCAAATCAAAGAATCTACTGATGAGGGTGTGGAAGTTGACAATATTAAAATAATTCATGCTGAATGTGATGTGCCTTATAATCCTAGACCATATGAAATGTATCTTCAACATCCCAGGTAACTCTTAGATTACAGAACATAGGTTTTGATGGTAATTCGCTTTATTGATAGTGATTATGGAGATGTAAAATAGTATACTACTAATGGAGTAACGCAAAAAAGTTTTTTTTTAATAATCCATTATTGTTTATTTTATTTTGATGATGAACAAAACATTACTTCCGATAAATTTCCAATATTAGAAATCGGAATTATTGTGTTTGTTTTTGTAATTTTTTTGCTCCAATTTAAAAAATTTCATATTTCTGGACGTTTCATAACCTCCTGAGCAACTTTGGTTTTGTGTCCGTCTGTTCGTTTGTTAAATACATTTTTTGTAACGCGCAAATCTCAGAAACTACTGAACGGATTTCGACGAATTTAGTACACATATGTATAGGAGACGTATTGTAGATGGTCCCATTTTAAATTCATCAACTTCGCACTAGCGGTTCTTGGTGATAGAGACCATGCGTCTGACCACTAACTTTTTACTTATATCTCGTGAACGGTACACTCTATTTTGATTAATTTAGATGCGTATTAGTGTTTTACATCGTAATTATTTTTTAAATAACATATGATTTTTCTCTGATATTAAAGAAAATCCGAAATTTTGGACAAAAATGTCCAAAAAAAAAAAGGACTTCAACTTGCCAGTACAATTTTTTTCGTAAAATCTAGAATGTAGAAAAATGGTTTTCCACTGTTAAGAAATTTGAAAATCAATTAAGCGGTTTTGGAGATGCAAAGGATTGAATATAAAATCTCAATGGTATAAAGTCTCATCAAAATATGTAAATCTGTTGTAATTTCGTCTTAAATTTGGATTTTTATCCATTTATTTATCATTACTTGCGAGAGTATCTATTATTATGTATTAGGTATCATAACAATGTATTGTGTTCTTTTTTGTATGTTAAATTTATTCCGTGCAAAGCACAATCTTATCGCCACAATGTCAACGATTCACGTGGAAGTATTGTGTCCATAATTGGTAGTGTATTTTTATGTACTTTAATTATTTTTTTACAGATATGTGGCTCATTTCACACCAATACTGGACGATTGTGAGTGCTTGACTTGCCAGAATCACACCCGTGCTTATATTCACCATCTACTGAACGTGAAAGAAATGCTTGCCACAGTTTATCTTACTATGTAAGTATACAATGAATTCTTATCACAGATTATTTGTAGGGTGCCCTGGGGTAATTTTGAGCCAAAAATAAATCTTTCTCAATAAGTCAAGTTCTAGTGAGCTCAGTAACAAGCAACTTATGGAGTAGTTTCTAATCATTGATAATATTAATATCGCCTTATTTATACTACCCATTTAGAACTATTTAGTCTCACTATTCCAGCAGTAAACCCAAGACACATTATTATGTGGTAAAAATCCCAAAAGTGAGGGGATAACTTGTCATGACCCGGCTAGGTTTCGAACCCACGACCTCTGTACTCACAATAAACAACATTCGAATATCTCAAGAACTAATTAAGATAGAACGTTTGTGTTTTCGGTGGGTTTCTTAACTTTTTTGGCGGACTTCTTATAATGAACCTTCATATATCTGCTAATGTTGTCCATGAAGATTTTTTCAAGGTCAACTTCTGAGTTTTAAATGTATCAACCTGAATTTTATTTCAAATTGAAGTTTTCTATGAAATTTTGATCTAAACAATCCAACTCCTGTTTGATATCCCCTTAAATGTGGTAGTTTTATCTACACTTGCGAGCAATGAAACTAGGACACTTGTTTCGTTCTAATTTCTACTATCGCTGTGACGCGATGCATGCTTTTTAGACCCAGTGTTATACCTTACTGAAAAGTAATTTTTTTCATCTCTCAAACACAGTTTGTTTCATTCGAATCGGCTTTATTTTTACCGAGTTATGGCAATTTTAGACAGACAACTCCAAATAAGCAAGAAGGTACCCTTTTTTTAAAATCTGTAGAATACGTGCAAATTTCATTTTAAACAATTTTGGCCACCATTTTTCTTTATTTTGCTATTCAAATGATGAATTCTCTACATCATATCAGTTCATTTGTTCTGTGAAAATGGACACAGCTCCTGAAGTAGCTTCAAGTGTGGTTGCTTTGCTTGAAAGTGGTTTATCAGTAAGAAATGTTGCAAATCAGCTCAACATCAGCAAATTTACAGTCAGCAGACTATTTAAGAGGTACAGGGAGACCAATAGCTTCAATCGCAGACCAGGATCAGGTCGCACCCGCAAAACAACAGCTCGAGATGACCGATTCATCATGATGACCTCTCTGAGAAATCGTCACATTTCCGCAGTTGGTGTCCAGCACGAGCTGCAGAGGACACGGGATGTAGCTGTTAGCGAGTGGACAGTTGGGAGAAGACTGAAGGAGAAGAACTTGACCCTCAAATGAGCTGCTACAGGCCCCAGGCTGGACCCACATCACCGACAAGCACGCCTGGACTTCGCACTCCAACATGTCAATTGGACCCATGAGCAATGGAGCCATGTGTTGTTTACGAATGAGAGCCGGGCATGCTTGTATGTGAATGACAGGCGAGAAAGAGTATACCGAAGACCTGGGGAGCGGTTTTCTCAATGCTGTATCAAGGAAACTGTGGAATTTGGTGGTGGTTCCTGTATGTTCAGGGGTGGAATCACATCAGAAGTTAAATCGGACATTGTTTTCATCAATTGTGGACTAGTGGGGGGAAGTTTGACGGCAGAAAGGTACTAGAGGAAGTACTGGAAGACCAGGTGATACCTTTTGCTGCATTTTATGGAGAAGAATTTGTCCTCATGCATGACAATGCCCGACCGCACAAGGCAATCATTGTCACTAGCTACCTAGAGGATGTTGGAATTGATAGTTTGGTCTGGCCTGCAAACAGTCCGGATCTAAATCCCATTGAACATTTATGGGATATGCTAAAGAGAAAAGTCCGTGCTAGAAATTCTTCTCCTGTGACCACAGTGGAGCTTAAAATGGCACTAAGGGAGGAGTGGGACAATTTACCTCAAGATGTTGGTAAAAATCTGGTGTTTTCAATGAAAAACCGGCTGGAAGCAGTAATTAGGGCCAGGGGGAAACACAAACTACTGAAAACCTTGAACATTTTATAAATTTGTAAAAAATAAAATGTTTATAATGACTTTCTTAAACCCAAAAGTATTTTTTTTTTTTGACATTTTTTACATTCCACCCTGTTACTTTGAAATGAGTTGTCCAATCTTCCTAGTTTTTTCTTTAAATAAAAGAAAACAAAATTACCTTTCAAATGAAATCAATATGTTTCAGGAGAAATTTATCGGCGAGTTAAAAACTTGGAATTTTTAAGTGTCCTAGTTTCATTGCTCGCAAGTGTATTACCCGTTCTCAGTAGGTTGATCGATAAGGTGGCGGACTTGCTATTGGGAGGTCGGTGATTCAAGTCTCGGTTTCAGCGTCGATTTAGTAAAGCGAGTTTCAATAGTGAAACACAAATATGATAAATTTTCAACTTTCAACTTAGTTTTATTTATTACATTTGATTCACTGTAAGTCTAATCCTTTGTTTTCTGTTCTTTTTCTTTACAGACACAATCTTCATCACTATTTTAAGTTCTTCAAAACTATACGAGAATCCTTGCAATCAGGAGAATCTTATTCCTTTCACTTTGTAAGCTGAGATTTTCATCACTCTCAGCTGAGAGATTAGTATTGTTTTTATGAATTATTTCTGTTGAACTTATTTTTTTAACTTAATACCCTCTTTTTGCTGAAAACTCACAGACCAGCTACCCACAATAACCTCACCTATCCAAGGTCAAGTCGGGCCGGAAAAATCACCGCGAAGGTTCAAATTTGAATGGTCACCCATCCAAGTTCTATTGTCGCTGGACGTTGCTTAACTTCAGTGACAGAACGTGAACTGGTGTATTCAATGTGGCATTGACACAGGCTTTGTTGAACCTTGGTTTGTATTATAAGTAGAAAAATGAATGTCAAAGAACATTTGCTGTAGCAGAGAATGAGCTATTGCTGCGTTTTTGTTATGGTTTTAGGACTACCATCAGTGTTGAGTATTCAGATTTGCTACTTCTGGAAACTTGTGCAATCTGAGTAGCAGCCAAAAATCCTTAAAATTTGATACGGTTTTTGGAATTACTTTGGTTTTTTTACTTCACCAATTACTTGGTCAACCTTTTTATCCATTTTTACAGAACGAAAATTCGTGAAACGGTTTTGACTTGCAACACGTGACTAGTGATGGTGAAAAAAAATCGTTACAACGAGCCGAAATATCAGTTACTGTTAGAAAACAATAGCACCAACACACATAAGTTGGGAAAAAAATCACAATAACTTAGGGGGCGTTTATATCGATACAGTTTGTCGTGATCCCTTGTACTTATATGACACTAGCGGGCTGTCGCCCGCTTTGCGGGCCGAGGCATGGCCGTGAATGCAAAAAATCCTTTTTCGCCAATGGCAGGTGTTGTAGTGGGAATTTCGAAAAATCTCGTCTTATTGCACATCTAGACTATAAGACAAAGCTACCTACCAAATTTCAGCTCGCTAGGTATTACGGTTTGGGCTGTAGAGCGATGATCAGTCAGTCAGTGACTTTGACATTTATATATTAAGATAGTGCACGATGTGTGGAACTTTAATGATAACTATTTGTTAAGACTTGTGATGAGATCCGTGCATCGTAAATCTCATGATATTGGATCTATTTTTCAAGTTGTATTTCTTCCATTCATCTTTATTGAAAGCTGGTCCGTCATGGTAATGATTATTTAGGTTTAGTTCATTTAGGATTTATTAATTTTTTTGGTCTCTTTTTTAAGTTATTATTACGAAGAGTACAAAAATTGCTGAAGCCAAGAAACTAAGGCAGTACAGGGTGTCCCATTATAAGCGAGACATTCAAATATCTCAAGAACTAATGAAAACTAGTGTTTCCGGTGGTTTTTCTAACTTTTGGGGACGTCTTATGAAGCCTTCTTCCAAAAAGTTGTGCCGACCTTCATAAATCTGCCAATGTTGTCCATCAAGTTATCTTTTCCCGGATTTCCATTACAAGCACTGTAATTGAAGATTGATTTTGGAAGAAAAAATAAATAAAAATGTGATTTGAATAGTTAACTAAGGTCAAAATTTCATGTAGCGTTCGCAGATATAATGAGACACTCTTTATAATTAAGGTTTTTGTAGTTGTTTGTGTGCCTTGTTATGTTTTCTAGTATGTAAGTTTACTATAATTTTTCAATTAGCACAAGTACATATTATTATCTAGTGAAGTACTTAACTGCAGTTCCTAGCACTTACCATTATACTATTGTTTTTATCACATTGTATTCTTACACAAATAAACTGAATAAACTGGTTTACGAGTATAATACATAACACAATGGCTGTTTTTCATGAAATTTTGTGGCTGCATACTTATAGGTAGCATCCTGTAGATTCTAGTAACATGGGTACGTATACAGGGTGTAAATAAACGCATGGACGATAATTCAGGAGAATATTACTTGGTACAATGTTGGTCGGATTCATTATCATAAAAAAAAAAAACACTAAGAATGCTTTCTCTTCCTTCCCGGAGCTGTCAAAAGTTGAATAAAGGTATTTTTTGGCTCTAACGCTTGAATAATCGACGTTATTGAATGATATTTGTGTATTTGCATATTCCATTAATCCTACATGATTTGCATTTTGATTAATTAATTTTTCCGGGGCATCTGTAAGAGGTCCCCTAAATTAAAAATTGTTTAAACTCTTTTGGAATTTAAAAAAAGCCTAGTTTAAAATAGAACACATTCCTTAACCCTTTCACTGTACATCCATGAATTAGTTGGAAAAAAAATATGAACCATGTTTTTTTGAGTTTGTTGGAGTCCATAGATGATGTTACCAAAAAAAAAAAATTCTTAAAAGTGGTTCGAACCCCAAGATATGAGATGTCCCTGAGAAAGGACAAATGCAGTGCAGAGAAAAAAAATGAAATTTATAAGTTCTCAGGAAAAACTTATAATTACACACAACACTTGGTTTATAAAACAAATAAACATTGAAATAATTTGAAGATAGAAAAAACTTGAATTTTTTTGTTTTACTTAATTTTTTTAACTAAAAAAAATAGAAAATATGTGTGTGTTTGTGTGTGGGGGGGGGTGGGTGTGTGTGTGTGGGGGGGGGGGGTGTGTGTGTGGGGGGGGGGTGTGTTTGTGTGTGTGTGTGTGAGTGTGTGTGGATGAGGTATGGAAAGAAAGGATTCATGGAACAAATGCCGACCCAAATACAATAAATATGTACTCACTTTACTGTTTCCTTGAATTTACTACCCTAAGTACAGCTATTTAGTAGAAAAAATAAATAAACTCATCTGTACCAGAAAAATCCTCCCAGTGTATTAGTCCCTGCTGAGGGACACCCAACTTTACAGTCAATTTACGGACTTGTAATTTTTTTCCCCTAAAAAAGCAATGTAATTACGTGAAATATAACTCTTTTACTTACCCAAATGAACTTCTAAAGCCAGCCTTTGCACTATTTTCGACCTCAAATTAAACTTTCAAAACAGTCAATTTTTCTAAATTTTCAAATCTTCAAAACTGAAAAATCTTTTGTTTACAAACAGAAGTTCAAACTATAGACTAAACAGTTTTTACTGAAAAAATCGAGAGATAAGAGAACAAAGAAACAATTCCAAAAAGTACAGAAACAAAATCATAGAATGCAGCACTAGTATTTGCAAAATCAATTGATGTCCCTGAGCAAGGACAAATTCAGTGAAAGGGTTAAAATATCTTTCTGAACAACAAATCTCGGCTTAAGTGTCTATAAGATTCACAAAACACACAAAGAAACAATCTGTAGATATTTTGTGTGTTACCTTGGGCTATTTAAAAAAATATGAGGCAAGTATTTTTTTATTCAATGTGAATCACAAGTTAGTTCCTCATTTAAACTTGTAATAACCGGTTCCCTTCAGAACACCGAAGTTAAGCGACATCCAGCGAGGTTAAGACTTGGATGGGTGACCATTAAAATTCTAATTCTCGTGACGCTGGCTTTTCCCGGCCCCACTCAGGCTGGGTGAGGTCAATGTGAGTAGCAGGTTTGTGAGTTTCCTGCGAATGGAGGGTAAAACCCCCGTCGTGATATGACCATGGCAGTTGAAAGCGACGTTAAACCCCACTTAAAAAAAAAAAAAAAACTTGTAATAACTTAAGATTTGGTTTTTTAGTTTCATTCAAACATACTTACAAGTTTTCTGAAAAGGCTTGCGAAAGCAAGTCGAAAGCTTTAAATACCTACGTTCGTTGCATACGTGAAATGAATCGAACATTTTTACTTTCCTTATCCTATAATAAGGAAAGTATTGTATTCGTCGAAAATTTGACCTACCCAGTTTTTCACATTTCTGGACGAATCATAGCCTCAGGATACCAAAAAAGTTGTTTTCAGACATTGGTCCGTGCGTCTGTCTGTGTGTGTGTGTGTGTGTGTAAACAGGATATCTCGAGAACGGTAAGAGCCAGAGACTTGAAATTTGGTATGCAAATTAATTTCATACACCAGACAAACCACGAAACTTTTGGTTGAAATCGGCCGCAAGGCCGCAAATATTGGCCGCAACCGCCGCTTCTTTGAATTGGTTAAGGATACAAAAAAAATTAGAAAACAACTTTTTCTCGGATTAAAAAAATAATAGGGGTTTACTCTGACCATTTTTTTGATATCTTGAACTTTTTGGAACCCGGCCCCAATTTACCGGTATTTTGGGGGGACCCGCTTGGACTAACTTTTTTTTTATTCACCCTAGATGGGGGTTGCGACATATCAAATCCAATGATTTTGAGGTGCTGATTACGAATTTGGCACTGATTTTTAACTATCTGTTACCGTAGAGTCACCAGTGGCGGATTTCGACTTATTTTTGGGGGATAAGGAAAGTCGTGTGATGTTTACACCAGATTTTTCCAGAATATTGTTCTTTTTTCCCTTTACATAGCTTCAATAAACAGATAAACAGAGGATTTACCCTCCATTCGCTGGAAACATAAACCACCCTCTCAAATAAACCTCAATGGAACCGGTGGAAGTTTTTAATCTTAGTGATCTAAAAAAACCTAATTTTTTAACAAAAATACTTATACGATACGCGGTTGGTTCACGCCTTTGCACACGTGCACTAAGAACGGTGCACGCTTACTTTGCAAGTATGATAATTGTCGATAACAGGAAGGTTTATTACAACCTTATTACCTCAAGCGTGCTGACCGTTTACTTGAGCAAGTACAATTCAAGCCTATTCACGTTTACAGGAAGTATAATTCACTCTTTCTAATCACGCCTACTTGAGCGTGTATAAAAGCAAGGCTGCGAGGTTATGTGCTATCTGGGTAATAAATATATAAAAAAAAACAGCCCTTTTATTTCGTAGCCATGCTACTGTAGACGCTTATGGTCTGTGTTGCAGCTTGCCCATCCCGTCTTATGCCTCCCATCTGATGAACGAGAAGTGACACACTACTTTCCATTTAGGTGCTGGGTCAACATGATCTCACCGTAAGGTATGCTTACAAACAACTGTAAGTAAGTTTTTAATACAATTTTTTGTCGGATTGGGGTATCGAACTCTTGGTAAGCGACCCAGACGGCACAGGAAGTGTTTAAAAAGATTTTAAGAACACTTATTTCGACAAGATTCAAACATTTTATAAAGTTTTTTTTGACAAGGCTAAACATTTTATAAACACTTTAATAAGCTTACTATTTCCTCTCCTATTATCTCAGTGGTACCACTGAGATATCTTACCACTAAGGTAATCTATTTGTTTACAAAATTAATTTCGAAAGCCCAAATCTCGGTTTTGCCATGGAGTTATCAACAATTTAGGAATCACTAATGCCTCAAACCTTTCACATGCTAAATTATCCAATATAGCTTAATAATGGCTATCGTTCGATCCAAAAAAAAAATGTATAATTTGGTTACGGTGCGCTCGTGTTGACCCAGCACCTGAATGGGAAGTATTGTGTCACTTTTCTCCCACTTCAACTATTATGTCACTACGGCTGTGTCATGGCAAATAATTAAAAAAAAGTCTGTGAAACATCTTTAAAAAAAAAACTAATACCGTCTTATTTGGCCATAGCTACAGTAAAATTATAATCGGGCTAACACAATGAGTCACCAAGGTAGATTAGGGTCGGGCAATGTTAACAAAAATACGCCTGGAAACTTATAGAAATGCAATGAAAATTACCTATTTTGTTCCGGCGAACTTTTTTTTGTCATTCGTCAGTTGCATTTTTGTCATAATTATCCTGTAGTTCGTTAAGGATTAATGCAATAAAAAAGGCTGTGAAACACTCATCATCAAAAAAAATGTCAAAAAACGCTTGCATACGAGTCTGCAACCATTGGGACATTTTCATCTTTACTATTCAAGGTCCAAAACCCAACTGACCAAATTTCGTATTGTGCGCATGACACATACCTTCTCTCTTCTCTCCCTCTACAATTCAATACTTCGCCATTGTGCGCATGACACACACTTTCCCTCTTCTCTCCCTTTACAATTCAATATTTCGTTACATAATATCGTTACATAATTTCGTCACATAATTTTGGTTATGTGCCAGAGCAAAGACATGAAAATGTCAATAAATAAAATACCCATTACAAATACGAGTCCTTTTGGAACTAAAGCAGAAAATCTAGCAATTCTAGTATAGCTACTCCACAATCCAGTCCACAGAACTCACAGAAGCGCTCGGCAACACTGGTAATCTAGTTCAATTCAACTTCAAATTTTAGAAGTGATTGCGTGGATTTTTACATTTTTAAATAATTTCAGTCAATTCAAATCAGAATAAATTATTATCTTCTGACAGATAATACCAGAAGTACCTATTTTATCTGCCGAATTTTCTTCACTATCTTTTACTTCCAATTCCAATCAGGTATGAATCAAGTCTTCCCATAATTTTGTATGAGGTAAAAATACTCAAAAACAAGGATATGTCTTGCCATTGCCTCAAGCACCTTTTGGCAATGGTTAGTATTTGCATATCAACCCAGGCTGGTCGAGTTAAATGTAGCTATATAGGGGGAAAAACATAATTGCTGAAACAGCAAAAAAGAAAGAAAATAAATGTAAAACACACAGCTGAAACATCCTATGTGGAAAATGGGTAGAGTTAATTTTTGAGGCTTAAATAATGTTGGTACCTACTGAGTTCATTACTGATAATGAAGAGTAATAAATTGTATCAGCTTCCTCACACATATACTTCCTATGGAAATTCCTTGTAGAGGAGTATCCAGTAGAGCAGGTACAAGACTAAGGGCGGAATTAATAGACGTTTTTGTAATACCTCTGTGGCGCTAAGTCATAGATTGCGTACTGTGTAAGATAGGGAAAATTGACACTTACCAACGACTTAAGTTATTAATTCTCACTTACACTCATTTTCAGAATGATCAGTGATGTGCAGTTGGCCATCTTTGCCAATGTGTTGGGTGTTTCATTGTTCTTATTGGTAGTTCTCTACCACTATATTGCTGCAAACTATTCCAAATGAATCATTCCTACTTCTACTCAGGAGTATGTGACCCCTAACATTCTGTTGTGTGCTTGTTTGTCACCTATATGTGAGTATTTTTTTTTCTCAATAAGAGCATTTAACCCATCGTGATATGACCATGGCAGTTGAAAGCGACGTTAAACCCCACTTAAAAAAAAAGAGCATTTATACATTCCAAATTAGCTAGCTTCAATGGCACTTAGAATGCACCAGTTCTTGTTCTGTCACTGAAGTAAAGCAATGTTCAGCTAGGTTAGGACTTGGATGGGTTATCATTCCAATTTGAAGCCATGTGATACTGGTTATTTCCAGCCCCACTCAGGCTGGGTGACGTTAATATAAGACACTGGTTTGTGAGTTTCCAGCAAATGGAGGGTAAACCGTAAACCCCCTATCATGATATGACCAAGCAGTGAAAAGCAATGTTGAAAAAAAAAAGATTCCAAATTACTATGTGTGATAAAACAAAAAAAAAATCAATTTGGACTGTGTGTTACAAGGAATGTAGTCAACAGACAGATAGACACAAAACCAAAGTTGCTCAGGAGGTTATAACATGTCCCGAATTATGAAAGAAAAAAAAATATTGGAGCAAAAAAATATTTTAATTTCAAAAACCATCACAATAAAAGTTATCATAATGTGTTAATCACTTTTGTGATGTCACAACTACTCAAACTTGCTTTACTAAAACTACGCTGAAACCGGGACTTGAACCACCAACCTCCAGGTTACAAGTCCGCCGCCTTATTGATCAAACTACTGAGGTCGGTAATAATAAACCATCACAATACTTACAATTTCTAATTTTAGAAATTTCTTGGAAGTAATACAATGTCTATTACATATTCAACATTTTAGAAAAGATTAATAGTCCATTGATTTGTTTTCTTGATTCACAGAGGCCACTGGAATCAAAGGACTACCAGCAACAAACCTACAACTAGTGGTACATTCCTTTAGCTCCTGAGCATTTTTTTTATTTTATTTTTTAATCATGAGTTGTGCTGTATATTATGGATTTTTATGCAAGAAATCCTATTCTGAAAATCAAAGTTTTCAAAATGTTAAGTGAATTGAATAGTATTGCACAATCTCTATTTCCAATGTCTTGTCTGAGAATGAAAAGTAAAAGAAAAATAAATGCTTATTACATCATATCATGAAGATAATCCAGAGTTTTTCCTTGAAATATTTTTTGAACATGAAGTAGAATTATTTTCCATTCTATTTTTTTTTTTCTTCTTTTTTTTTACAATTTAAAACCTTGTGCCTGAGAGTTGGTTAGTTTACTAATTTAATTTCAAATAGTACTAAACTACCACCCTATTATAAGTTTTTTTTGTACAAATTCTGACTTAGTGCCTTTTCTATCAATTTGAACTATCTTCAAATACCTACTTATGATCTTAATCACTGAAAGTCATGTTTATTCTACCAAGATTTTTATATGTTTCATCAACTGTAGTTTTTCTCACTTTCTTGAGTAATTCTTTGTATTTTATTATCTGTAAAAATATTTCTCTAGAAAGTCAAGAAGTGTACACCACCCCTAAAGTAAACCCTCATGTATTTAGTGTTTGGTTCAAAAATGAAACAACATTGTCAGTGATATGGGAGCCACCTCTTCATAGTATTCATTTGACTGAATACAGAGTTTCCATTAGCCCACAAGATGCAACAAATAGTATACAATTTTATAATAACACAGGAGAACCTATTTATGTAAATTTCATGAAACTAATCCCTGGAAAAGCTTATGTCATTTCTGCAGAAAGAACAAATAAATCATCTCCCATATTGTCCACTGTTGTGTACCGTACCATTCCCTTGAGGCCCTCCAGTATTAGCATTGATGTCAAGTTTATCACTACTCACAGTTTTAAAGTCTCATGGATGCCTCCAGATGACCTCACTTACTTTGACAAGTATGAACTTGATGTTACTTGTCAACTTCCTCTTCTTGTAGCTCATAGCATCACAATAACTCTTGATAAAACAGAAACAGAATATGAAGTTAGTGAGGATGTTTTACCAGGACATTCTTACAATATTTATCTAAGAACAATTTCAGGAACCATTCCAAGCAAGCCTATTGCTGTCAATGTCACACTAAAGCCCCTACCTGTTCAGAATGTGAGGATAATAGAAGCATTGATGGTTGTATGGGAAGTTGACAGTGTTAGTGAACAAGATGCATTTGCTATCAAGTACTCAGATGAAGAATCATTGGATAATAAGGATGACGAAACAAATGCTGACAAAAAAGAATTCAATCTAGAGAAATTATTACCTGGACGGAAATATCTCATTCAGATTCAAGCCATTAGTAAAGGAGTAAAAAGTGAAGCCCGTAGTGTACACCACATTACACAGCCCTTGCCTCCAATTGTAGAAGCAGTCATACCAGCTGATCATGGTCTTAATATTTCTTGGAAGCCAGATATTGACTATGGTGAAGAACTATTTCATATTGTGTTTCACAGAAATGATAGTACAGATGAGCCTAACCTTGTGCTGACCAACAGCACTCAAGTATATCTCTCTCATTTATACCCGGGAGCTTTGTATAGTATCCAAGTCATCTCCGTTAGTAAGTATGCTCATCAGAGTGAATCACGGGCTGTTATTCAAGCTGTGATGCCTCTGCCTCCTGACAATGTCACTGCCCATCTTACAAGTAAGAATGCATTATCTGTGAGGTGGGTTGCACCTGTGCATAGTTTGATTTCTGGCTTTCGTATTCGTTGGAAAACTCAAGATAGTGAACGTTGGATTCAAGCCACGTTTGGAATTGAATTCACCTCGCAACAACTGAATTTGCTTTCGGGAGAGATATACAGGATTGAGGTATGCTCGGTAAGCCACTCCGTGGAGTCTCGCTCTGTCGAGCTGCAGTGGATCACACCTCCAGATCCAGTATCTGATGTGGTAGCTTTGTTGTCATCCTCTGCGATAAAACTAAAGTTCCCTCCACCCCAGGGTCGTGTTCACTTCTACAACGTAGTTTGGAGTGTCAGTAAAACAAGTTTAATGAGTAAACAGTTCCCAAACACAAATAATTGGGGAAGATTTGTTTTACTTTCAATAGAAAATCTCATACCTGGCATAGTCTATGAGTTCAAAATTACTTCTGTTTCTTATAACATAGAGAGTCGTGTCACCCTTGTATCTGCCCGCACATGGCCTGTGGTGAGTTCTGAAATAGAAGTAGTGGACAGTATTAAATCTTCAACCTCCCTCATCATTCACTACTCTCCTCCTCCCCTCAACATGCTAAGCTTTGATTCGTTTTGCTTTCACTTGTCCGAATTGAATAGATCTACAATTAAGTCAGTGAATGATAATAACTTGAGTGTTGTGTTTAATCCAGTATACCCAGGAAAGTTGTATAATTTATCCATATGGACAGAGTCAGATAAAGTGTCTAGTCTTCCTACACAGTTAATGCACAGAGTTCAACCTGAGCCAATTAGCCAGGTTCACGTGATAGGTATAACGGAGAGTTCAGTGAGATTGCCTGGAACATTCCTCAAGGTGAATTTAGAGGGTTTGAAATACGATATTTAGACATCGTTTTAGAAACAACAGACTTGTCAATAAATATCACGGAACTGAATCCCTATGAAAACTACACGTTCAACATTAGGACTCTTTCTGGATCAAGCTCTTCATTGCCAACAGTATCACCACCCATATCTATATCTGTCAAACATTGGAATCGTTTCCTGGAAAAGTCAGTGATTTTCATCCTTTTGAAGTGAATGCCCACAATATTACATTTATCTGGTCGTTGCCTCTACAAGATCAACATGGAGTTGTTACAAAGTTTAAGCTTACCTCTATGCTAGAGGAAACGAATGAGTTGTTCACTCGAGACATAGCACCCAGAAAAAATAAAGTAACCATTACAGCTCTGAAACCTGGAAGACAGTACTGGTTCAAAATACAAGCGCACACCAAAGTAGGATATGGACCTGAGGCTGTGTGGGAACAGCAGATGCCTCCCCTGTCTCCCCCACGGCCGGATGACAAAATATTTCCAATGGTGCTAGCTACAAACGACAAGTACAATTCAAATTCGCTTTCGTAAGAACTTCTTTTCGGACGATCACGGTGAATATTCTGTACTATACTATTATTGTATCCGAAGATTTAGATGACAACTCAGTGATTCTGAGAATGCCAAGTTGGCGTGATGTGCAGTCGTTGAACCCTTGGCCTCCTTACCAAGTCCTGGAACCTTATCAGTTCTTTACCAACACATCCGTTGTGGATTTTACTATTGGGCAAGACTCATGTGTAATCAGTGTACCATATTGCAATGGTCCTCTCAAAATGGGGACCACTTATAAATTTAAAATTAGGGCATTCACAAGAGCTGATTTGTTCAGTGACACAGTATATTCTCATCCTGTTAGTACAGAAGACCAGTACAGAATTTTATATGCTCTTGTTTTCCTCGTAATTTTCATGTCATTGGTAGGTCTGTTGATTCTCTTTCGTCGTAACATTCGTGATAAAAAATCTGGGGATTTGATTCTCCAAAATTGTGGCCATTCTATTCCGATCGCTGAATTCAGGACAATGTGCATCGATCAACATTGTCTTTCAAAAGAGTTTGAAGAACTGAAACTTGTTGGCCGGAGTCAGACGACCCTAATAGCGGAGCTTCCGTGTAATCGTCCCAAGAATAGATTCTCCAATATTTTACCCTACGATTGTTCCCGATACAAGTTGCAATCAGTGGATGATGAAGAGGGTTCCGATTATATAAACGCCAACTACATAGCAGGACATCAATCTCCCCGTCAGTACATAGCAACACAAGGACCACTAGCTTCAACCCGCGATGATTTCTGGCGAATGTGTTGGGAAAGTAGGACGCCAGCTATTGTTATGTTGACGCAGTGTGTCGAGAGAGGCAGGGAGAAGTGCCATAGGTATTGGCCTGCCGGAGAGAGGGCCCTCCGATGTGGGGAGATAGATGTTCATCTCCTGCAAGTGTGTCATTATACTGGCTGGACTGTGTCTCACTTGCGGCTGTCTAAAGGTGAAGAGGCTATGACTATCTATCACTTTCATTTTACGAATTGGCCAGACTGTGGGGTCCCCCACTCTTCTCAAGCCCTAGTCAGATTTGTTTTGGGTTTCAGAGCTCGTGTACCTCCAGGACAGAATCCTATCATTGTACATTGTAGTGCAGGTGTGGGAAGAACTGGTACTTTCATTGCAGTTGACACCATTGCACAGTGCCTTTTCAACTTGAAGGTCACAAGTTCGATAGATATTCTAGGAGCGGTCTTCCAGTTGAGAAAGCACCGTATGTGTATGGTACAGACAGAAGAGCAGTACTTTTATATCTATGATTGTGTCAAGTTAATACTACTGAATGACTTTAGTCACATACCCGAAACAGAAGTGCATTGCAATGACGCATTTGAATTGGATGAAGGTGTAGATGATCTGTAATGTAGTATGATTTGGGAGCTCCGGAATTTCTCATATTAATATTAGGTATAAAAGAAATGTATTTTGGAATTACAAGTATAGAGTGAAAACAGATGCGTTGAAATGAGAATGTAGTCTCCACTATTTTCACCACCTAAGTAGGTTTCGTCCTTCACTGCCACTTAACTTTCCATTCCAGGACTCCAACTGTCTCCTTGAAACGAAAATACAATTCAATACTGATAACCTTAAGAACGGGTATTAATATCGCCTGCCAAACGTAATACGAATGTTGCACAAATAATAGAACTTGTAGATTGTTGACATGATTGTGTGGGTGAATCCAAAGAAGAAGTTCAAGTTTAATCAAATTTATTGGATGAAGAAGCAGAGTGGTATAACTTTGAATTCAACTAAGAAAAGAGTTAAAATTAATGAGTAGGTACAAGTAATACTCAATAATCAACCATTAAGTTCCACTCCAAAATAGAAAACTGAATTCTAGCGAAAGAAGCGCAAAACAAGTAGGAGATTAATGAGGTTATACCTACTGCATAAAATTCATGAGTAAAGACAGTTTTCCTTTAAAATTGATATTGACTTTTTTTAGTAAGGGTTATTTGATGTTGAAGGTGAAAAATAAGGTCGACCTGTTCGATTCCAGAGCAGATTGATTTGGTTCCCTTCAATTGCCAATTTCCATTGTGATATTGAAACAGGTCGCTTTTTTACTGTTTAAAATAGGTAAGTTTTGAGTATTACGTATAGTATACGATAGTTAGTATTTTTGTTTGTTCAAATAATAAAGTGATGTCACGCCTGTTACCCCATTTTATTTTGTGTATTCGATTTTTAATAAGTGAACAAGTGTTTCTTTACCTTATCTAGCACCCATTGAACCATCTGTTTATGGTTTCTGTGCCTGCGAATACATTAGCACCTCCAATAAATTTATGTCACAGGTAATGAATATTTTTTTTTTGCTGTTTTTCCATTCGGATGAATTGTAATGGAACTTCTTTATTTTTAATTTTGGGTTAACGTCGCTTTCAACTGCATGGTCATATTGGTCATATCATGACGGGGGTTACCCTTCATTCGTAGGA
Source organism: Bactericera cockerelli (assembly GCA_024516035.1). Taxonomy (NCBI): domain Eukaryota; kingdom Metazoa; phylum Arthropoda; class Insecta; order Hemiptera; family Triozidae; genus Bactericera; species Bactericera cockerelli. The sequence goes on along the minus strand of CM044959.1, from coordinate 25,141,345 downwards.
AATTCACATACCTGCGACCCACATTAACCTCACCCAGCCTGGTTTGGGCCGAAATGCCAGCATCACGAAATCTTCACCTCGCTGAACGTAGCTTAACTTCGGTGATCCTACAAGAACCGGTACATTCAACGCGCCTGCGATGCTGGCTAATGTAACTTCTGTTTTAGTCACGATTTTTTTTAAGTTGGGTTTAACGCATCTTTCATATCAATTCGCTAAGTAGTCAACTAGTCACCGTGGGCGAGTAAGTTAGCGCACTAGGCATTGCACGCACGATGACCTGGGTTCGATCTCCAGCGGGGCAGGATTTTTTTCTGCTCTGTACTTGGGTGTTCGGGGTCCACTCATACCTCGTGAGGCAAAATGAATAGCTGCTTTAATGTTAGCAGCGACCAGTGGCGGAGTTATAGGCAAAAATAAGATATTAGGATATTAAAGATAATGGAAAAGTCCTATAATTCTGCGCCACCCACTAAAATTGTGTTATAATAACACAAAGAAACACATTTATTATGATTTATTTATATATATTCGCTAGAAACTCACAAACTAGCTACTCAAATTAACCTCGCCCAGCCTGAGTGGGACCGAGAATAACCAGCATCATGAGGGTTAGAATGTGAATGGTCACCCATGCAAGTCCTATTCTCGCTGGACGTTGCAGTCGTTGCTTAACTTCAATCCTATTTCATTCAAATTTCGGTGAAGTTTTACCCCTGAAACACCCCGTTACTCTGCACCTGCTGAATTATATCATTGTGAACCGTCGAGAACCGGGAATAGCACAAAAGCGTGATTTACGGGTTCATTTGCCATGGTGCGTTTGAAAAGTGAACACTCAGTATATACTCGTATTTTGACTTACGACAACAGTTCAGGTGAAAAAATCTATTCTAACCTGAAAAGAGAGAAAAGTAGAAATAGAACAGGATGCTTCAATGAATACACAGGCTTCTGTATTTACATGATAAATATAAGTACATAACGAATACGAATCAATATACAGGGTGATTCTACGAGCTCTTCTAATAAATGTAATTTATTTGATTACGAGAACGCCAGTAGTGGAGAAAAGATTAATGAACAAGTTTATTCACATTCTAAGACAAGTTACTTCTTTTCATTACACTGAATATGTTTTCTATGAAGAACCCTTCTCTATTTGATTCATCTGTTATAGTATTATTTGTCACATTTTAACTTAATCACGATAAAATGCCACAGTAAAGTGAATCATCCTATATAATGAAATAAAAAATAATAAGAATAAAAATATAAATAAATTTTTCAAATAGAAAAATAGCTAAATTAAAAATAAGTAGAAGATGAATTAATTAGGTTGTTAAAATTTTTGATCACATAGGAAAAAACTTTTTCTAACTCTACACTGATAAATGATCTACATTCACTGTTGATGTGGAACATTAAATTTACTTCCGATAAATTTCTAATATTAGAAATCGGAAGTAAATTTTTATCTTGGAATGAACCCAATGATAAAGCTCATATCAAAGATCGGTGCATTTGTTGTGCGGATGAGATCCTTCACTTCATGAGGCTTACAATTTCATACACCCTTCCAGTTGTTTTCCTGTCAAATGCTTTTTCAGGAAAAATTGACAATACTTTCAAGACCAATATCGAACATAAAATGATGGTTTTAATGCCTACTTAATCAAATAATCACGTTAGCTGAACGTACGTGTGTGTTGACTCGTCTTTTACATTGGAAAGGGATTATTTCATCAAATGAATTTAGTAGCCATTAAAAAAAATTGAAGGTCGATTTATGTCTAGTACATATCTTAATAAAATTGTATATCTCCGCCAAGGGCAAATATTCAAGTACATATTTTTTATCAGATTAGAGGGGAGTTTTCCATTTTGTATTCCTTCTCTCTTCCGTTTAGAAATTAAAAAATCTTATAGCCAGCGTCGATGGCATGTTGAATACACCGGTTCCCTTCAGAACACCGAAGTTAAGCGACATCCAGCGAGGTTAAGACTTGGATGGGTGACCATTCAAATTCTAATTCTCGTGACGCTGGCTTTTCCCGGCCCCACTCAGGCTGGGTGAGGTCAATGTGACTAGCAGGTTCGTGAGTTTCCTGCGAATGGAGGGTAAAACCCCCGTCGTGATATGACCATAGCAGTTGAAAGCGACGTTAAACCCCACTTAAAAAAAAAAAAATCTTATTTAGAGATTGGAAGTCCCTCTGTATGTGTAGATTTTTACGCATTGAACTATACACTCTGAATCACTAAGAATGTGATTAATTTTCGAGATAAAATTAAATTTGGCAAATTTTAAAGAAAAAACTTCTAGTATAAATAAAGCTGATAAAATTAAAATGACGAAAAGAATTATTTAAAATGTATAATGATGATTCCTATTCTATCATTACAAAAAAGAATAAATGTTGAACAATATTATATGTATAAAATCTCAATTTTCAATCAATAACCTATTTATTATAACCATAATAATTATGATAAACTCAAGTTTTTCTTAATCATCAGCTTTAGTATTTTCATTAGATACAGAAAATCATACACGTATGACTTGAAAAAAATATATCGATTGTTTCTTTGTAAAGCAATAAACTAGTCGGTGTATAATATCAATTTTTTTGTCGAATCTAATGATAACACAGTGTTCCAAACTTTGAAAATTATTCAAAGGTAGAGTTATGGCTGTAAATTATTTTTGTAGTAAAAAGCTATAACAACTTAAATTGAATACATTCATGTACGATTGTACACATGTAAGTTGAAAGTAAATCAATTAATGAACGTGTACAAAACCAAATTTATAGAATGAAAAGTTCTAGTTTCATCTAATAATTTCCAAATACAGAGATATTGTTATTGAAAATTTAAAGAACATGGAAAACAAAGATGAACAATTCTGATGTAACAGAGAAAATCAATTTACTTAAATTATTATTAATATTAGGTATATGAACAACAACAAAATAAATAAATATATATAATGACAAAAATATAGTAAATGTATCAGACTGTCTATCAGTAACACAATCTTTTTTTTTGAGAATTAAAAAAATGTGTACTATCTGAGTGCTACAATGCTATATATTTACTATGTACCTATTATGAATTGAAGTCACTGAACACATAGTAGAGTAACTAGCTCTTTAACATACATCACTGAACAAGCGATTTGTTCAACTTTGGTTTCAATTTTGAGATTATAACCGACTTCAGTATCGATAGGGCGGCGGACTCGTCACCTGTCAGGTCGGTGGTTCAAGACCCAAGTATAATCAACACAATAAAATAATAACTATGATAATAATAAAATAGCCTCTTCGCGCCCAATGTCCTCGTAAGAGGACATTTATTTTATAGTCCTAAGTGCCCGAGCTTAAATTTTATACTACCAAGTAGTATAAAATGTTTGTCCTCGGGTGAGGACACCGGTCACTTTGTACTACAAAAGAAAAAATGGTGTCGGGCGCGAAGAGGATAAGATACACTTATTTATACTGCCCGGTTTGAACTAGAGTTCCTTTATTCCAGCGCAGTTATTATTTATCCATTGCTTTCTATTACCTGTTGGGTATAGAAAGAATTGTAATCTGACTAATTCGTCACTTTTTTCGAAATCTAGCCGACACATTTCAGGATGATTTAGGCTCTTCTGATTCCAAAAAAGTGATTTGTATCAAATGGTCTGTTCGTATGTGTGAGCGTATACAAAATCTCAAGGACGGTAAGCGGTAAGTCGTAGAGCGATGAAATTTACGGGTAGAAAGTAGCTTCATGGAAATCATGGTGTACGCACCCGGAACAATTTCATGAAAATATTTTATTTTTAGCTTATATCTTGAACAATTTCTTGCGAATATTTGATTAACGATAAGAGATATCGAAAAAAAAAATATAGGTATATTTTAATTTCTTTTATGGTAATATAACATATTACACCAATATTTTATATTTTGTTAATCAATTACAGATTTACACATGTGAAATTTTGTCACAGGACCACGGGTCCAAGTTTTTTCAATAATGTAATGTGAGCCTAATTCGTAAACAGTAACCGATATAAAAAAAACTCGAGATAAATCTTAAACCAAATTTTACCCGTAATTTTATTTTCTTGATTTCTCAATTGTAATAGAAAGTCGTGTGATGTTCACATTAGTTTATTTTTAAAGCGTTTTCCAGACTGAGAATTTTTTAAACAGTTTTTCGTTTTTAATAAAATGGGTAAAAATTATGTTTATCAAAAGAGAGAGAAAAGAAAGAAAGATTGTTGATGATAAAAAAAAGTTATCGAGACGGGGATTTTGACAATTATAAAAAAAACGAATTTTGTTCTTATATATTTTCTTTACACCTTATAAACACGGCGAAAAATGATCCCTAGCTCTAATATTTTGTAAAACACAATCTCTAATATTTCTTCCTACTTAATTTCATAAGGTATCACGTTCATACTGAGTTTAATTATTACATAATTATATTCACGAGAATATTAGCAGTCATGGATGTAGAAACTTGAGAAATATTTAAGAGATTACATGTTGTTTGATATATTGGCTACAGGAACAACGGTTTGTTCGATGAGATTTTTTTTTAGTTAAAATAAATTCCAACAGAAATCCTTGTCAATATTGCAGGAGTTTGCTAGAGGGATGAGTTTAAAATTTTGTGCTAAACTAAAAAAAGGTAATCCAAGAAAGTATTAAAGGGTGGGGTACTTGCACCTTATAATCTCTTAATTTAAGTAATAAAAAGTTCACTCGATACCCTAGCTAGATCAAAAGTTAGTTGTCTCAAATCATATCGGTCGAACTATAAAATAAAAACCATAAGAAATTGAAAGATTCAACTGGTTATTAACCCATGAAAACACTCAAACCTTTCAAATATAAGGTTATCTCTATACAGATAGGTTTATTCTAGAGTTCGTATATGGGGAATATGGGGATCCTCCCTCTATGATTTTCTTATCTAGGGACACATAATCAACGAGTAGCTTGGATAGTCTTGGGTTTCGCGAGGTTTTCGTTGAGTGGATTGTTTGGTTTTCACGCACAGTTCGATGAAAATTTAGCCAAGTAGCTAACATCAGAATCCCGGGACTTCTAATGATTCTGAGGATCACATTGTAGTAGTCTCACAATGGAGGGATCACTCTTCGCGCCCTCTATAAATTCCTCGAGAGAAAGGCGGCCATCTTGGTTTTTGTCCATCTGGCGAAAGATCTTATCAGTTCGTTTCTCGGGAGTGGATTCATCCTCGGGCATCTTCATCACTGTGCCCACCATCTTGTATATTGCCTGAAACATATTCAATATTACATTCATCACTGTGCCCACGATCTTGTATATTGCCTGAAACATATTCAATATGACATTCATCACTGTGCCCACCATCTTGTATATTGCCTGAAACATATTCAATATGACATTCATCACTGTGCCCACCATCTTGTATATTGCCTGAAACATATTCAATATGACATTCATCACTGTGCCCACCATCTTGTATATTGCCTGAAACATATTCAATATGACATTCATCACTGTGCCCACCATCTTGTATATTGCCTGAAACATATCAAACACCTCGGCCGAGGTGTGAAGAACGCCTATACAAAGAAAGAGACAGCCCGGCAGAGTGTAAGGTTACGGAAAACATAGTTCCCATGCATTTCATGTACTTTCAGCCAGCGAAAAGTGCAACATAAATTTCAAAAATTGCAATTTTTATTTCAGAAATGGACTCTACGTTGAAAAATAAATTGATTTGACTTTTTGTTTGACTTCCTAGGGCAACGGGAACCCTATTTTCGAGACCCCCCAACAATCGTGAAAGACATGAAAAGATTCATAATTTTTTTTTTTTTTTTTTCCGTTTTTTTTTTTCATACGGATCCTTTGAGACCCGACTTCGTGTCTTTAACTTGGCACTGAAGATTAAGTGAGGTGTCTAAAGTGATCAAGATATAATGGAGATGAGCCCGGACCAAAAAAAAATTCTACATTATAAGCGGGCGGCCCATTTGGGCGGCCTCGGGTTTTGGGAGCCCAAATCGGGAATTGAAGGATAATACTAGTCTTAAGTGGTATCAAATGAAAGATCTTGATGAGCAGATACCGAATTTATTGATTTTATTCCTTCATCCGGACCACTGGGTGGTACCTGGTGGCCTTTTCATTTTCTTTGGCGGGTAGGTACCTTCGAATCCTTCTTAGTGGTCAGATCTTGGCCAGTATGTATTTTTCGAGATGACCTCGCTCTCTCTGTGCAAAATTTTAATGTTTAAGTTTCCAAGTATTAATTTAGTTGGCTCATTTTCTGCCCTCGTTTCTTCAGAAGACAACTTTGTCTATTGGTAGCATGCTCGACCTGCCACCCTGTCAGCACGGGTTCGAATCCTGGCGGGGGCGAAATTTTTTAGCTCTATTTTTTCAATTTGGGCTTAACGTTATTTTGTTTTTCCGATCTTTATATTTGATCTTCATGACGACACCATTACCCTCGCGAGGAAAATAGTAGTAGTTGCAGAATTGGGCAATGACCTGTGGCGGCATTAAGAGATTGATTTTGGACAATCATGGGTAGCATACAAAGCTTGCACGACACGATGACTTGGTTTCGATCCCCTTCAGGCCAGTTTTTTTTTTCTCTGTTCATCATGTCCGGGGTACACAAATACCTCGTGAGGTATTGATAAGGGACGTCACCACCGAGTTCTCTCCCACTCATGGTTTTATCACCACCGCATTGTCTCCTGCATTTTTACCTGAATAGTTTAGGCCTAGCATAAAAATTATAATCGAAACACCTAATAGGCATCTTTGATATAGACCTGAGGCATGGCCTTCTATATATTTACCTAACCCTACTATAAACCCGAGGCATTGCCTTCTATGTATTATCCCTAAATCTACTATATTCCTGAGGCATGGCCTTCTATGTATTTTACCTAACACTACTATACACTCAAGGCATTGCCTTTCATTAGTTAGGGATTTTGAAGATTTCCTTTTAAAAAGCCGATTCTTATATAAAAATGTTAATTTTTTAGTTTCCATTTTCTTAATTACCCAATGTAAAAAAGCATGGTCTTATTTCTGCGAGAGATATTTGTGGTGACCCCTGCAACAAGCCGGAGAGAATTCGGGTAAGAAAAGGTCAACGGGAGAGAACTCATTACCTCACCTTGATATGGTGATTACAGATTAATTTCTTTGGCATTTGTAAATCCAGGTGTTTTAGTGTCCCTCATGTTAGCTCCGAGGTCTATTTAGCATTGAAAGATAAACCTTACATAGGTACCTATGCTAAAACTATATCTTTAAAAAAAAAAAAAAAAAAAAAAAAAAAAAAAAATGGAATATGAGACAACTTGGTAAATCCACATTTTCCCAGCTTATTTACTTTTGTTATTCATAATGTTTCAGTAGTGTATGAGCCTATATTTTCATACAAAAAGAACTGATATCCCCCAAAAACACCACTTCGTGGTTAAAAAAAGAAGAACGCCTCACTGAATAGAATGATTATAATTAGCTAAAAATACATGATATCAAATTGAGAACACCTTGACCCCCTCTCTTTCTATTTCTCTGCACTCCTCTCTGAATTTATTCCTCTTATGTCTATCTTTCTTTATCCTTTATAGGGGTCATTCCAAACTTGATTTCTCTTTAAATTTACTTGTTGAACGGCAATAAAAAATGGCGGTCGCGGTGTAATTTTTTCGATTCGAATCAAATAAGTTCAGAAAAATCATACTGCGACCGGCATTTTTTATTGCCGTTCAACAAGTAAATTTAAAGAGAAATCAAGTTTGGAATGACCCCTATAAAGGATAAAGAAAGATAGACATAAGAGGAATAAATTCAGAGAGGAGTGCAGAGAAATAGAAAGAGAGGGGGTCAAGGTGTTCTCAATTTGATATCATGTATTTTTAGCTAATTATAATCATTCTATTCAGTGAGGCGTTCTTCTTTTTTTAACCACGAAGTGGTGTTTTTGGGGGATTCAATATTACATTCATCACTGTGCCCACCATCTTGTATATTGCCTGAAACATATTCAATATTACATTCATCACTGTGCCCACGATCTTGTATATTGCCTGAAACATATTCAATATGACATTCATCACTGTGCCCACCATCTTGTATATTGCCTGAAACATATTCAATATGACATTCATCACTGTGCCCACCATCTTGTATATTGCCTGAAACATATTCAATATGACATTCATCACTGATGATTCGCAATTTGGCACAGAGTCTTCCTTTGGTATTTAGGTGCGTACTAAGAATTCCAAATAGTACGGCAGGCACGGGCAAAAACCTCAACGGGAATTATGTGTACTTAAATAGACACATTAAAAATACCTAAAGAAAACAGCGAACAACCAGTACCTCTTGTATCAGCCTCAAAAGTTTTGAATTATTATTATTTACTGGTTTATATCATAATACAAATAAGAATGATACATTGTAACATTATTGAATAAGTAATGAACCAAGGGGCGAGATTAAAGCTACAGGCTTTAATCTCGCCCCTTGGTTAGGACATAATAATATGTTTTCAAATATTTTCTATTCTTTAATAACCCCGCCCTTTAGTTAGGACATATGTTTTCAAATATTTTCTATTCTTTTTCATTTTTATTGTATATATTGTTTTTATTTTTTTTATTTTTTCACTGTTAAAATTATTATTTATAAGTACATAATGTCCTTTTGTATCTAATAAAGAATTGTATAATAATAATAATAGCTTTCTCTTCCACTTGACACCATTGAATATGAAGAACATTGGAAGAATAGTCTCACTTGAACTATCTCGAGCATCTCGTTGCGTGAGATATAGCCGTTGCCGTCCAGGTCGTACATGGAGAAGGCCCAGCGCAGCTTCTGCTCCAGCTTCCCGCGTGACGTCACAGACAGCGCACAGAGGAACTCCCGGAAGTCGATGGTTCCGTCCCCGTTGGCGTCGAACGTTCGGAACACATGCTCGGCAAACTGGAGATGAAAGAGAGGGATATAATTTATTTAAAAACGTTCAATTGAAATATTTTCTTCACTGTCACTACTCTCTTTTCCAATGATCAATGCCATCTTCATACCCCAACAACGACTCTCCACTACTCCATCTTCTCCTAGCTCTTCTTATGCACATACTCGCTGCACGCTGCGCAGCAATGGGAGATGAAATGTTTAGGGCGACATTAATGGACAACATCGAGTCAGAACTTACATTTCTCCATCCCAAAATCTAGACTTGTTAACAGAGGTATAACAGAAATATACATAAGGGTAACTTGCTACCCCTAAAAACTCGAGAACTGTTTGAAATTCAGAAAACAAAAAAATACTTATCTTTTTATTTAACTAATGTCTACCTCTACACTGTTTTATCCGATTCACACAAGATAATATGTGTCACTAAATAACAGCAATAAGTAACGTGAGAGAACAATCATTACTGATCTGTCTCATCAACTAAGGACATGGCTTTGATGATACAGGATTTGTGCATATACGTACATATAGCCGTATTTTTCTTTCTGACCAAAGTGAATTCAAATGGAATAAAATGGACGAATTGGAAGAAAGTCATTTTTCTTTCGGAAGAAAACGAAAGGAGGAGAAATCTTCTTCCAGTTTGGTTAACCAAAATGGATTTATAAAATTCTTGCTTCCACTTATTTATTCCTGGTTTGTTTTAATTTTTCCCTTGTTTATCTTTAAAAGTAGGTTGTGAGGTTGGATACAACCGAAAGCCAGGATCCAACTGAGTACAACATTTCATGCTCCACTCTTTAGGATCAAATGAGATCCTTTATTATAATATACAGGGTCATTTAAAAGATCTGATTGATTAAAAAAAAGACATCACAAACCCTACTGACTTCGCAACACTTCTTATATAAAACTCGAGACAAAATGTTATACTCAGTGGGATCCCGCCTTAATTATTGGATTTAAAAATACATTTTTCTCCGCGTATATTTGATACTTCAACCACTAATAAGGGCACAAAACAACTGCACAGACCAAGGGACCAAAAAATTTTAATCGGGTACCTAGAAAAAATAAAGTCCTTTATTATAGTATACAGGGTCATTTAAAAGATATCATTAATTAAAAACAAAGACATCACAAGCTTATTATTTAGGATTTAGAGTATGAGAAGGGTAAGATTCCTTCGAATAAAACATTGCACGTTACATAATTTTAATAAACAGGCGCACATAGAAAATAAATAACAATATAATTTTAATAAGTATTATTTATTTTGTCTCCCGCAACTATTTTAAACACGATTTAAAGGTTGATTCAAAAATGAAATGGCCACTTACTTTCGATGCATCACCGTAAGGGAAGAAGTTTCCGTAGATTTTTTTAAATTCCTCCACGCTCAGATGACCCGTAGGGCAGTCCTTGAGAAAACCTTTGTACCATTCTTGGATTTCCGCGTCTGGAAAGTAAGTATTAAATGAACATTAATTAACTTGATACTAGAAGTCAAACTATTTCAAACAACCAATGTGTATTGTGTGATTGATACTATATATCCATTTTGACGTTATATTTATACATTTATACATATATTTCATGTATACCTAGTAAAAAAATAGAAAATTAAAAATATAGCAAAATAATAGATCTGAACATTTCAAATTTCAAAAAGTAAAAAGAATCATTTACTAACTACCATGTTGACTTTAATTCGAGGATAACTTTGACTTTCAATTTTTTATGAAAGTAGAATAATATGTTCAAATAACTTGTAGAAACTAGAACCACTATTTTCAGTTCGCCAGGTCAAAGGTCTGACTCACCGGTAAATTCCGTATTCTGTCTCAGATCTTCCAACACCTCAGGTTTGAGTTTACTGTTCTGCTTTCCCATTGTCTATACATACAAAGTCCTTGCACGCTGCTTCAGGGTTCAGTCTTTCTGTTGAAGAAAACGTAACATCAGTTTAATCAAGTTCTTGGCATTACATTTTGTCAGAGTACTTGAAAATAATGATACTGTAAATCGTACCTACTTATTCACTTTCTGACTCCTCTGAGCTTTATTTTTTATCCTTTTCCTATGATCCTATGATCCACATCCCTCCTGACTTACTGCCTCAGTGTATTCATTCACTCTTTCCTTCTAACCATGAATACTTTCTTTTTTTATTCATAAAACAAAGCACTGTTGTTACTTCAAAATAACATTAAACTAAGGTACAGTCTGAGTTCGAGGAGGAAGTATCCTCATAAATACTATAACATACATACATACTTATATTGAAGAGGAGAATATACCTAAAGAGGGAACTCTTGTTCTTTTTTAAGTATATAGTTGCTTTTCTGCAAAGAGATCTAGCTAATAAACAGCCTTTGCACGATCTTCCTTAAAATTAAAACTTGGGTTGTTCCATAGAGCCATTTGGACAGTCGATTACTGGTAAGATACGCGTTAAATTCATTGACATAATGCCTACCAATCCAGCAATGAAATACTGAAACTTGAACGGTATGTTAATATGTTTCTAGAAGAACTTGAATATTGAAATAAACGAGTTCAAATGACAGGAATAAATTATTCTGCTGTTCATAAAGTTAATAAGATGGGTAGGTATAGAAAACTTACCAGCGATTAATGTACATGTGTATATCAAAAACATATTATATATATGATCATATTTGCTGAATAACACAAGCTCTACACGTTAATAATAATATACTCTAAATAAAAATACAAAAAATAGAACTTTACTTGACCAAATAGAATTCAATACTTTTAACACTCAACATGCCCATAAACTTGAGGAGAGATTCAGATAATCGAAAGAGAACCAACACAATATGTATTCGCAATCCTTAAAAATACATATAGTAAGTATTATGAAACCAATAAAATATTGGTCTAGCCAAGCTGTTTTAAATCAATACTTGATCCTTCACTATCCACTGACCACTTTTGTAGTCTTAAATGTTAAAAAAGCATGGATTTTTATAATAAATATTTTTCTTCTTCAGTATGTAAATTTAATATCCGTGTAAGTTCACTATTTCAGCAAACGACCTCGCCTAAATTTTGCATTTTCTTTTCTTTTCAAATTTCGTTCTTTAGAAGATGGAAAGTATTCTTCGATTTTTATGTAGTAGATTAGTTTGCGTTTACTAGTCTGTATTTTCAAATTTTCTTTTTATTATTTTAAATTGACATGATTGTTGCGATACTTAATTTAATTTTTTACTTACAATAAAAATATACAAAAAAGTATATGTCAGTTGTTTTCATAAACCTATAAGTTTAGTTTTAAATATTTAGATGCCTGAAAAGGGGTACGGAATTATCCTCAAGATTTTAAGGACAAGTAACATAAATTGGATTGCTCAGTTGAAAATTTACAATGAGATAAAATCTGAGTGAAAGACAAGAATTGTTCAACATGAACTTCACTTCAGGACACGATTAGTGCATGACAGGGTTATAAGAGTATTAAAACTAAACACTACGAGTATATCATTTGAGTAATAAAGATTTTAAATTTTGGTTATTTTCATTTATTATTTCAGAAATCTAAAAATATTTTTTAGAAAAAAAAAGTGAAAAAGTATTTATTTGTGCGATCTTTAAAAATCATTTTAGGTCTAAGTAAGATAAATACAGTAGGTATGTACTTATGTTATTAATATTGTTTCAGCTCTTAATGCCATTGGAATATGACGTACTTTATAACGGGTCTGAATATAGCTTTCGCATTACTTTTACATATTATTTATTACTTGGATATCTTTCGGTCATATCCAATTTTCATTTCAGTTAGGACATTAAATGCTGAAATAATCTTAAAAGGTAAATAAATCAGAACTAACCCACATTTTTTGTTTACTTTTCGTTCTAAAAAGAATCTTCGCTAATCAACAAAATTTCAAATTCATCAAAATAAATAAGAAAATTTCGCATAATGGCAAAGAATTGTTCAGATTGTAGGTATGTATAATGGGCATGAGCTTGATGAGAACCGTAGTTCTGTGTCAGATACCAAATTTCAATGCACAAAATAGTTGCATGTTTTGTAAATACAGGGTGTTTACTTTCCTCACTTTCAGAAATAGATCAACTTTTAATGTTGCAGTTAATTGTATAGATTACGCTATAGATTTTTGAATTCTTTGAACACAACACCATCACTTTCTAATTATAGTCTAGTGGAAAGTTGTACAAGTCAAAAACAAACCCATGTTTATCCTATGACGCAGCTAGAAAGTAAATACACTGTATCTTATTTTTAATAATTTTATTGCTAGATGTCTTTGCTAAACACAAAAGCGAAGATAGCTTTTAAATTTAGGAGATCTTAAAAATGTAATTGTTTATTAAGGACTTAGTACAGACCTCACAACTTTAAATAAAATGCCTGGCAGGCGTGATGGAAAGTAAAACCTCTTTATGCATATGATATTATGATGCATTTATTGTAAAAAGTTACGAGTTTAGGCTAGTTCAGATAAAAGTACAAGTCACACTCAAATCTTCTAACTCAAGTGACAATGTTATTTTTCTCACAAATATTTGATTAGACCGTTAGAGGACCGTGCCTTGATCTACATAAATAGTGTGAATCTGACTTACTTGTCCAGATGACAGTAGTAATAATGTAAATGGAAACTTATGGTAGATCTGTCACATAGGGTCTCTAGGTAACATACCACAAATGATTCCAGTGGCTATCACCCCCTCATGACAAATACTATGCAGGTTGGAGAAAGATACCTAATAATTATTTGCTAGAAATAATATGAGAAACTCTCTGAAAATGGGGTTATGTTATAATAGACATGATTTATACTACCACGCTCAGAAGAAATAAGATTGACAAAGAGCGTTGTCTCCTATACAATTTACTCAAAATGGAGTAAAGATAAGTAATGCAGAGGAAGGTTTATATCTAAAATGAAATATATTAAAATCTAGACGAAAATATCATTACTACTAAGGTATCTAGAACGAGAACATTTTGGTTTTGCTTAAAGCTATGCACCATTTGCAAACAAGTAAGGCAAAATTTCCGTACCAAAATTAATTTTTACTATGACCTGACAGAAAGTACTTCTGCCGTCTGCATTCCAATGTAATTACGGAATTTCGTACAACACGGAAATTTCGATACAGGGCAACATTGGTATAAATAGACAGCTGGAGAATATAACATATTATACTAGTGGCGCATTTCCATTGAAGGAAGGAAACAAAGCTTCTAGACCAGAAGGTGCACCCTAAAAGGTCTGGCATGCTACGTTACTGTACATTTAGAATAGGAGAACTACGGTGAAAAATTCTCATGCATTCTTATATTTTTTTTTTAGAATAGTTTGTACAAAATGTGATAAAATAAATAAAAGTCCTAAAAGAGACACTATGTAGGTCTATCCTTTTGTATGTTTTTTGATTTTACAAACAAATTAAATTTTTGGTTTTAAATACATTATTACTGAAACCTCTGAGATCTTGATATAAGGAGTTTAAGAAGCATTGAAAAAATATTTTACATTCATCAACAAGCTTTCAAAATTTTACAATAAAACTAATACAATGCATCTAAAAAGACCATAACCATTACTGTTTTGTATGAGAAACGAGGCAATGAGGAGGGGTCTTACAAACGTGAAACAAATCTGGCCCATCAATTTAAATTTAAAGACATACCTACTCCTACATCACGTAAAAAATTGATTAAAAAAAAGTGAAGTGATAATAGACAGCTACTTTCCCCCTCTAGCTTTCATTTCTAATTAAAAGAGAAAGTTTTCATTCTATCGCATCAGCAACGGCAGTAATTTCCTCTTTAATTTCAATTAGAACACCCTCGCTCTCTACTTCCTCTCCATCCTCCTCCTTTCACTTGGTTCTATTTCCTGTAGGACCCCTGAGTCGTCAGCTATTGTGTCTAGTGAGTCCTTTCAGGCCTTTCCAGAACGTGGAAAAATAGATCATAGTTGTGTGTTTTGAACTAGAACTTCAGGTGAGACTAAACAAGGTTGAACTTGAGAAAATACAGAAATACACTGGGTTATGTATTGGCAACACCATTTACGTCGTAGTTTTTTCAATTATTATAAAATACAAATGAGAAAATTCAACGAATTTCTGATCCATTTGAGGAAAATGTACACGGTCCAGCAAAGAAAAAAGTGGGCGATAGGCCAAGCGAGGTCAACTATCCTATCGGAAAGAGTGCTGGTGACAGGGACTAATGGACCAATAACTCAATGGATAAACATTGAATAAATATAACCCTTATCCCCTCTCGTCTGATTGTCTTCCTTTAATCCATTTATCATCAAGTGGCAGCCTCCCCAGGACAGGCAGAGGGGGAGTTTGCTAATTATTTCATCATTAATCTCCATTGTGTAGTGTGTAGAGGCACCTATCTATCAATTTCTATCTCATCAGTATTCAGACTCCGTGAGGAACAGCCTTTTCTTTATTAAGCTTTATTCTTCCTTTCTGTTTTGTTTTAAAATTAGAAAATGAAATTCGTTAGCGTCCTATGAACACATACTGTAGCTTTCTGAAGAATGTCTCTCATGATAAAAATAATTAACTTTCACATGCTCTGTATTTTTTGAAGGTTTGACAAAGCTATGTTATCGTGTATGCCATTATCAAACTTTGTTATTTCATTGTTTGTTCTGAGGTCTGTAGAAAATGATTAATAGATGTATATAATATTTCTTCACAGGTTATATTGAATTGTATTGATCTCTCTCAGGACTAAGGAAAGTTAACTACATCCACCACACAGAAGAGTGTCGATCTTAAACTTAAAATCAAGAACAAAATAATATTGAATCTGTATTAGTGAAGGATATTCACAAGGTGATACACACACATTAACAAGTCAAATCAAGTACTAAGTGCCAAACCACCTGAGATGTCACTTGATAAGCTAAAACTCCCAGGGCCAACCAACAATAGAAACCAAATGCAATCTCTGTGATCGAAGACCTCACGAAACTCAGCATCTTATAACTAACAACCCCGCGAATTCAACTACGCTGACTCAGAGTGACCTATGGCACTATCCAGTTAGAGTGGCTCCTGGCTAACATCCTGAACCTACCAGACCAAGTCACCGGAGAGGTGACATGACCTGATGGGGGAAAATAAGCATAATATTCTACCCATTGTATTTATACATGTTTTATACGTTTATACTCACAACTCCAATGTATGAGACACGGTTCAATGCATATTGTAGCCGAACCTCCTAGTACAAATTATTATGTATGGCAGAAAAAGAACTTGTCTTTTTTATGCTTCAAGGGCGTTGAAATATGCAAACTCAATTTGCGAGTATTTTCTCTCAAGTTTTGTGACTCTGTTTGTAAATCACCCTTTTCAGAGCAAGTTTGACAAAAAGGAATATCGAAGTAACAAGCCTTTTCTGTAAATAACTACAGCAACTTCGAAGTTTTATTTTAAAATTATAAATATTTATAGTAATTAATTTCAGTGCTATCTATTGAACAATAAGAAGCTCCTGTACATTGGCTTCTGGGCGTCCACAGGATCGAAAGCCTTAGTATATCCTCCGTCCACCTTGGACACTGAAACTACAACACAAATACAAATTTTCACATTCATAGAAGAAGAAGGAGAAGGAAGGTAACCAAAAAAGACAATTATCTTCCTAACAAAAGTAATTAGGTACAAACTAGACTGAAATTGTAGCAGTCGAAAACTTTTGTTTGCACAATGGTACACTACAAATACATAGAGTCGGAATGGGAAGAGTCCCATAGCTACAAATTGCTGCTGTTATTATGGAATTTTGTCTGCATTATATTCCTTTTACTCTCAAGATTTTACGCTAGCTTGTAGCGGAATTATAGAAACAATCCTCGGTTTGAAATAAACTAATGAACCATCAAATTTAAATTATTTTGTTATTTAGAAATGAAAATACGAGAGCTTACTTCACAAACCTGTCTTCCAATACCTGACAAGTTGAGAATAAAACACAGGGATTTCAATAATATGGCAATCATACAAAAAGAGCAGAAAGAGAGGCAGACAAATGAAGGGAGACGGTAATGTTCACAATGAAGGCACACAGAAACAGAAAACGAGTTTCATGTTGAGAGAGGAAGGGAAAATATCAATCACAATGGATAACAATTTGCAAAACAAAGGGAAAAATATTGCTATGTAAAATATCCACGCGACCTCCTGCCTGAATTTCCCCTCTCTTTTTTCCATGGAAAATATCTCCATATACTTTCAACAGACAATATACAAACATGTTATGTATGTAAAATATTACTCTGTGCCTTTCATTTACTCTTTTCTTCCATCAGACCAATTTCCCCTTTGTATACTCATTACTCCTCCATTTCTACCGTTTCCAAATCTCACCAGAAGGTAGAAAGATTCTCATTCAATAAATAGGAAACCACACGATTTTGAGCAACATAACAAGTTTAGGCTAATAATGAAAGAGGTGGGGTTGATATAACTAGTAGCGTAGCCACGAAAGTAGTGGAACTCTCCTTAAAGCTCAACCATAGTGTTATAATTTAAAAGTTTTTTTTGAACTAATTTTGAAATTGTTAGAAATCTGTTTTTATCAGGTAGGTTTCACTTATTCTCATGAAAGCAACAATAAGAAATTCAGAATTAAGAATATGTAGGTACTGGTACGTACATATAAAAATGCACTTTTGGTTGAGAAAACAGGGTTGAATTCTATTACTCAGTAGTAAATACACCACTGACAAGGGGAGTATGAAGGAAGAGTAAACATGGGCAGGGGTGGAGTAGTGTAGAGAAACAGGGAGCGATAAATAAATAAGACGTATGAAGTTGTACGTACGAGGTAACGATAAACTTTTTCTTTCCTTGCATTGTGAAATTTCCCTTCGACGAGAGGAGTTGATAAATTTTCTTCCCTTAGATTACCAAGTAAAGGATGTAACGAGTGATAATGGAGGATGTTGTATGAAAAAGAAAGGAACATCTTCACTGAACCTCAACGTATTGATTCGGACGAGTCTAAAGTTAGTAGTAATGCAGTGAAATTATTTCTCGAGCAACACCCAGGGACTTAGAATTTGTTCGAAAAAAAAAGAGTTTAAAAATTAAATTCTGCAAATTAGATTACCATTTAAAATTTACCTTTGCGTCCATTTCAATCAAAGAAAGTATAACCTATACAAGTGTACAACCCCCACGCATTATTGAGCGATGTGAAGTTTATAAATTTACTTTTTATTCAACAACTAACAAGCTGATCCAATATTTTCCATTATCTAGTTGTCTCTTGCTTCTCTCGTTTCAGTTATTTTCTCTTCTTTCCCCTTCGCACGTTTCTTTTCAATTTTCCTTTCCAATATTTATTCCAAACTTTGTGAGCTAATGCAAAATTTATCTGAAATCACCATTTCCTACAGTACACTTTTGCACGAAAACGGCTGGTTAGCGAGTTTCAGCGGTGCGCATTAAGGAAGTTGTCTTTGAGCAACTAGCAACCATACGTGGGGTAAGAGTTCAATGAAAACTGATTGCCTTGTAATTTCAATAATTATGAGATAGTACGATAGGTTTATATGGACATTTGAGTTTGAGACAAAGAACCATCTTATACACGCATGTTAAGGACTTGTTCAAAACGGATTCAGAGCACACACACATGGAAGTTCAAGACGAATTAAACAACATGATGAACAATAAGTTACTTTAGAGTTAGGTCCTTGTGCCTCGTGCACCACCACACTATAGTGAACAAATATTTGTTTTTGTTATGTACGACTATATAGATTTGTTTATGTTATGTACGACTATATAGGGCCAGATTTAAAACATGACCCTAACTAGGGTCTAGGGCGTAATGTAACCTTTTTTAATTTGAAAATTACTGATGTAAGTATACGAATGATAATAAGTTAAATATAAAAACATTTTCAAGCGAAATTTCCAACGAAAGCAACCTCTTTATTATTATAGCCTCTTTTGTAACATGAGATAATTCTAGTTTTGTAATTGGAGCCATTTAATTTTAGACGAGTATGTACCAATATTTTATTTTCATGAATTCTTCTTTGGTAGACCTAGATGTGACCAAATATAAATGCTAACTTTATTTTGATTCAGTGTCAACATTAATATTTCAGTGTAAAAACTCAAGGAGCTTTAAGTACACAAATGGATTGAACTATATGATGGCGCATATGTTAAGAAAAATAATTGAATTATAAGTAGACTTGATGGAATACAGGTCTGAATGATAAGAAATTAATGTCATCAATTTGAAAGCTCTGAATGATACGACGGCGACGTCAAATAATCAGGTCGGATAACTGATTTCAACTTTAACAAAATGACATTTTTGTCATGACCAATCAAAATGACAGACAGAAATCAAAAGATTCCTGTCATTCGTGATGAGTAGATGTTGATGATGAAAAAAAAAAAAAAAAAAAAAAAAAAAAAAATGGACTGCTTCCATGGACCAGTAAAGTAGACTTGAAGCTCCTTGAGTGAACTAGTGCTTCTTATTTCTTTTAAAGAAAAAATAAATTAGGACTCACCCTTCAGACCTATTTTATAAATACATGGTCGTCAGAATGAAAAAATATATTTACAAGAATATCAATAAATTGTGCGTTTTACAGGGGAAAGAACAAAAGGTAAATTGGAATTTGATTTGTGGTACACCCAGATAAAGGGGAAATAGGAAAACTTCCTGGTCTTATTTTTTATTGAAGTATTCAAAGTGATTTTATCCCTATAAAATCAAGAAGAAAATGATTCGAACTTCAAACCTCATTTAGTGATAGTTTTAATAGCTTATTGGTTAAAGATATCGCATGTAAGCTTTCACGTTCATTATCTTGAAAGAACATAGGAGTATCGGTACTTTTGAATAATGGACGGCATCAAGTTAATGATAATGGAATATTTGAAGGATTACCCAAAGTTCTGAGCATTGCCACTTGCCAACATTCCTAGTGTGGGGTGTGGGCATACCACGGATGACAGGGAGAAAGAAAGGACAAAATCACAAGAGCTATCTGAGAGAGTGTGAAAAGGCATTGGAAAGATTCACCCCGCGCGGAAGAATTCGGAAGGGGTGAGAACATAATAAGTATATTAAAAGCGTCATAGTTTAAAAAATGTAAAAATTAATTTAAACAAAAGTTGGATTATTCTCATGCATTTGACAGGGGATTTTTTTTTTCTTCTCAAATTTGAAAAGTCCACAAGAAATGAAAAATTATCGAATCCCCATTCCGTTTGGTCGAGCTAGCATTTCAGCGTAAATGTGTTAATTATTCACACTTGTGTGCTTGAAGAATTGAGAAGGGATTCCTCGGTTGGGAGGTTTTTAAGGCGCGAGCATTTTAGACAGCTCTTCGTCTTGCAAACAGCCCTTGAGGAATTCGTCCTGTGTTAGCTGCCCGTCATTATTTTCGTCCATCTTGGCAAAGATGTTCTTAGCCCGCTCCTCAGCGGAGTCAGCTGGTCGGTTCGATGAGCAAGCTCCCAGCATGTCATAGATAGCCTGGAACACAGAATTCAAAAATGGGGTCTCATAAGTTAACTTTAAAAACTGGTGGCGAGTCTACAGTCTATAGAATTAAACCTCCAGAAACTACCAACTTGAAAACAGTAATGTCGTAAAAGAAACACAAAAACCTAGTAAAAAATGATTCCTCTATAGTTTATGGTACACGTGTTTCAGCATTTTTCGATATTCAAATCCGTTATCTAGATATTTTGAGTGACACTGTTGGCAGATGCAAGAAAATTTCATCTCTCTAGCCATACTTCAAGAGTCTTGTGACATACGCTTGTGACGTATGACGCTTGGCAATTTTTTTTTACACTTAAAATTATTTAATTAAAGAGAGATTTCTTCTTGGTTCTCACCTGAACAATTTTGGTCATTTCCTGAATGTCAATCACACCATTTCCATCCACGTCATACATCCTGAAGGCCCACTTCAATTTCTCCTCGGGGTTCCTGAGGACGTCACATCGATTGCCAACAAAAATTCCTGAAACAGAAAGCGTGTTGAGCAATAAATTTCAAGGCCTGATAATATGTCTGCAGGATTAGGTCTATAATATACAGGGTGGACCCGTTCAATCCGTTTTTTTTTTTTTTTTTTTTTTATAAATATAAAATATCAATAGCAATAAATATCAAGGCCTGATAATATGTCTGCAGGATTAGGTCTATAAATACACAGGGTGGACCCGTTCAATCCGTTTTTTTTTTTTTTTTTTTTTTTTTTCATATTTAGACTTTCTAACTATTTAAAAGTAACGAAGCATATCACTTTAAATAATTGTAATAATTTCCGCTCCTACCCAGGCTGGGTGAGGTTATTGTGGTAGCTTACAATTTCCAGCGAATGGAGGGAAAACTCCCGTCCTGATCAGGGCGTTAAATCAAAAAGAATCGTTGGCGTTAGAAAGGGCATCCATGAGGTTGAACAATGCCGACCCGAAGTACGTTTGGGAAAAGGCAAAGTGAGAGAAGAAGAACAATGAAAGAAACTCAATTCAGAGAGAAGCAAATGCAGAGATTTTCTTTACAGGGTGAGTCATTTTAAAAGACATGGTCAAATATTCGGAAACTAGGTACTGTAGATAAAGAAAATCAATAACGACTCTTAGGAGTTCTCAGTGACCCTTCAAGGTTCTTCCAAGGTCATCTTTGAATTTTATATGTTGTGTTGTTGTAAATAGCCAGCTTGGCTAATCTACGGGGGAATATTGTTGATCAGAGTAGAATATTTAATAAACGGTAATTCTGCGGAAGCGTGTATGTATAAGTGTAATACTGTATACTGTATGTCTGTATACCTATAATGCTGAAAAACTATGGATAATTAAGTAAAAACGTTTAGTTTTTAAACTATGTATTTATCTTGAGAAAAGATATGTATTATTAATTTTTTATATTAAGCCTGTGCGTAACGCCACCGCCTCAGAACATACTTTACCTCCTAATGTATTTTTTTTTCACTCTCTCCCTAGGAGATATAGGTTATACAAAATAATATATTGTGGCAGTTCATACTTTGACGGGGTGGAAATAATGTATAAGAGAGGAGGGAGGGAGAGGGAAGGAGGGAGGGAGAGAGAGAGAGAGAAAGAGAGAAAGATAGGAGGAGGCATAATATTTTTCAAGCGCGTTTAATGTATCCCTGGAGCAAAATATGGGAATGAAATTTCAATATAAAGGTCCCCCTCCCTCTCCTATCATCCCATCGAGCTCTAATCTCTCCCAGCTTTTGCCATAATATGTTTTGAGTAATGGCATCTGCAGAGAGTTATTATTATCTGCCAGTAATGCTTTTCTCTATTGTGAGGACTAACAGATTGATGCAGAATTGTGAATTTTGTCATGCTTCCAGCTTATAATATAATAATGTAAGTAGGTAATTTAAGAGACATAGCATAAAATATTCATGTAAGCAAGTAATATGTCATTCTGCTATGAGGATTATGTATGTACTAGTTTTTCCGGAAACTAAAGGCTTCACACAGATTCTTGAATCTAGATACAAAATAATATTCTCGTCATCACATACATTTTTTTTTTTTTTTTGTAGTAGAAGATTTTATTTTATTTATTTATTTTTTTCCAATTTTATTCATCACATACATGAATATTCCTAAATAAGGGTTTATAAGTATTTTTTATAAATAAGGGTTTATAAGGTTTAAAAGAACTCGTAGTATTTTTCCCTGAACAGAAGTATGATTGCACCTCGCTCTGCATGAACCAGACTGCTGGACTGACTGAGTGATACACCCGTAATAATACTGCACGATTTTCTTCTCTTCATTTGGCCAGGGAATTTTTTTTTCCTTTACTTGTTTTGGGAAAATTTTGCGCTTTCCAAAGAGCAAAGTTCAATATGTTATAGCTCCCCGTGGTCCCTGCTAAACAAACTTTCAAGGACTTCTGAGCTTCTCTCCAAAGAAATACCCATGTTACTTTTGCGAGCATCTTATTCTATCGAAATATACTTCTACCAGGTGAAATGTATTGAACTTTGAATGGGTGCCTCGTTTTTTTACTTTCTATTACCTACCTCGAAGGTATAGAAAATGTTTTTTTTTTTAAGTTATGATATTTGTGTTAATCAGTAATCACAATATTGATATAACAATTGCTCAAAATCGCTTTACTAAATTTTTGCTAAACTTTGAATTTGAACTTTATCGATCAAGTCGGTCGGTAGGTATAAGGTATAGAATGTAGACCACAGAAAGTATTGTTCATTTAAGTATGATAAATACAGAAAAGTCTTCCGTGCGTCATAGGTTATTTATAATTTAGAAAATATCAATAAATGAACTAAAAATACATAAAAAGTTTTTTTTTATTGTTTTAATAAATCGTTCTTTGATTAATGTCACCTTCGCTAAGTGCACTAGACTTTTTTTAAAACAAATTTACGGGTTCAACCCAGGCTTGCACGCAATGAGACCTGGGTTCGAATCCCGGCTGGGTAGAAGAGGCTCTTGCTTCCCCAAAAGGAAACTTATTTTACCTTGCGTTATATGAATATTGAATAACGTTATAAAAGCATCCAATACGCTCGGCAAAAACAGAAGATGAGCGGAAAACATTGTGTTAAATCTCTAGATAACACGAAGAGGATTTTATCCTTCGCACGTGTTGTTTAATTTCTCTCATAAATTTAATACGTACATCAGGTAAGTTATTGATAAGGCACAGGGTTTCTGCATCCCTTGGAGTTTCTTCTTCTTCTTTTTCTAATATTAGCTAGTTTATACCATCCTTAATAATAATAATAATATTACTCTTTAGTGAAAGGTAACCACCAGGCGAGGTTAATGTTCACAGCATTGTCTACCACCTAACGCTCTTTCTAACACCTAACATTCGTCTTTTTTGTATATCTATTCAATTTTCTTTCTATTATCTACCATATTTTTGTTACTTTATCTCCTGTGAATATCATAGATACATAATAGATATACCTATACCATGTACCTTAATCATATCGAATGGTTAAGGGGCGGGCTAGTCTGGTAATAAAGGGGATCCATTCGTAATACGGATATATCACAAAATGCACGGTTTTTTAAAGTGCTTAAGAACCAACAGCTTATCTCTGACACTGTTACATACGTACTAATTTAGTAATTTAGGAAGACAAAATGTAGTACCTAAATGAAGACACAATAAAAATGTTCTGAATAATTTCACAACATCTCCTAGGTTCGACCCTGCCTCTCAGAAAGACTCGAGGTAAAAATGGTGCACCATTTTCTCCATCCGCACTCCATCCCAGCTGTCCCATTTATTGGACGGGAAGAACATTAATATTCTCAGCATGCAGGATAGACCCCCCACCACTTCCTTTTCCCTTCATAGTCCATCCTTTCTTGCCTGGCTAAACTACTCCTCGAATCTGCCAGCCTAGGATTTTCAAGTTTTCCATGGTTAGGTAATACATAATTACTAAACCATGTGCAAAAGAGGATTGATTTATTTACCTACCGAAAATATACAAAATCTGAAACTGGCATTTTATTTTAGAAAATGGAAGCATTTTCTGAAAAGTAAAAAATACCCTTGCATAGATTTTACCTATACCTACTTATTTCAGTAATAATCCCGACTTCTTCCTGTGGGACTATCATCGCGAAGTTGAAGAGGAGCTTAGAAACAATATTAGAACAGAAATTTTAAAAATTACACCAAAAAGTTCGACAATACAAAAAAAAAATACAAATGTTCTAAAAAAATCAATGCTCACACACTTGCATGAGTCCTTGAACAACACAATTTTTCACACCTGATGTAAAAAATCGCCATGAAATATACGTACATTGCAATTTGTTTTGATGGTTGTGTGTTTTTGTTTATTATAGATTCAGATTGAAATGTTAGTTTTGGACCACCCTGTACAATCTGTACATAAGACAAGTATTGCTACAAAAATAGGTATTTAAAAACCCCTAATGATTTAATTAGTTTTTTTTTTATTGCGGCCCATTCTTCACTTAAAATTCAAAATTGTTATCATAATGTTCAATCCTTGTTCTCTTACATAGACTGAGACTCAGTCCTAGGGTATCCGATTCAGGGATTGGATACCCTACTCAGTCCCCAACCCAGACTCATCCTTCAGGAGTAACAGCATTAGGAATACAGAAAAAATAAATTGGCCCCGGGGTTCACTTCACAAGATAATGTTTATATTATTTTCGTACTGTATTAGAAAATGTTTTCTATTTCTTGTTCGGGGTATATATAGTTTTTATTTGCATTTACTATACTTGTAGCGTTGTTCATTGTTTAAATTAAAAAGAAAATGGTTAACAAGTTTATCCTTGTAAATATAAAATGGTAAACAAGATTATTCTTGTTAACCGTTTCATGGTAAATACAAGCAATAAAATTATTACAAGCCAGAGCTAGAGAACATGATAATAATAGGACGGTGGTGCTAGAATACCACAGACACAGAAAAGATTAAGCACCACTAGCGGGAATTGCAAAGAGAGAGAGAGAGAGATAGAGAGACGTGTATGGGAGAGAAATAATAAAGGAAAGATACTATAAGAAGATGGAGAGTATGGAGATGACATAGTAAGGGGGTGGAGAGAGAGAGAGAGAGAGAGAGAGAGAGAGAGAGAGAGAGAGAGAGAGAGAGAGAGAGAAGTGTTTGGGAGAGAAATAATAAAGGAAAGATACTATAAGGAGATGGAGAGTATGTAGATGGTATAGTAATGGGGGTGGAGAGAGAGAGAGATAGGTGTATGGGAGAGAAATAATAAAGAAAAGATACTATAAGGAGATGGAGAGGGAGAGTATGGAGATGGCATAGTAATGGGGGTGGAGAGAGAGAGAGATAGGTGTATGGGAGAGAAATAATAAAGAAAAGATACTATAAGGAGATGGAGAGGGAGAGTATGGAGATGGCATAGTAATGGGGGTGGAGAGAGAGAGAGATAAAGAGATAGGGAGAAAGGACGAGGGAGAGCAAAGGATGAAAAATGATACCCAGACATTTCCTCGTATCCAGTGTGTCCTGTGTTCCATTTACTTACTTCTCCACCTCCTGATAGTAGTATCCTGTCTTCGTAGTGTTTCAGCTTTCAGCCTGTTGCGCTTAGCTTGACAGAGTACACTGCCTTCAGATAGTTCAGAACGTCGTGTTGTTGTTGTAGCGACAGGGGCTTTCAGCTAGTGATTTCCCAACACCTCCGAGACTGGTAGTTGTAGGAATTGAGCTACCTCCTTGGGACTTGTCCATAGATCAGTGGGAGACTTGACAGTTGGATTGGCTGCACAGTTGAAGAGATGTATGGTGTCGTGTGGTCCTTAGTTGCATTTAGGACATACATCCGCTAAATTGTTATTGATCCTGATGTGGTTGTATGAGTTGAGCATTTCGCTGAAGCCAGATCTGAGTTGTGCCAGGGTGGAACGAGTTTGTCTTGGTAAAAGTTTTTCTCCGTCTAATATTTCTGCTGGGTGTTCAATTAGTACCCGATTAGTGACTAAACGTCGCGCCGCGTCTCCTTCCACTGTGGTTAGGAACATACTTTTTTCAATGATTATTATCACTATTTCATTGAGTTCTTCTCACCAAATTAAATTTGGAAAGCTCAATCATCGCAAACGCAAACGAAACATGGAAGTTTATTTGACTATAACTAAGCGTTGATTAAATAGTGTTACAGTTAATAAACACATTCTTAGTGTTATTTTTCCTGCATTCAACATAATCCTATTAATTGACATGCTCACAAATGATCATCAGGCAATATATATTGTTTGGCAGTAACCAAAGAGGTGATGGCTAGATGTTTTGAAAGCAAAATTAAATCCTTATACCAAAGTTAGAATGGAGACATATATCTGCTGACCGATATACTTAGAGAAAAAAGAACAAGGAAGACATGAGCCACAAACACACAAAAGCTCGAGCTAGTCTCTACACTAAACCAAATGAAACAAATACGAGAAGAGAGGCACAGTCGTAGCAAAACTCTTCTACAAGGAAATATCCAATCTGGCTTTTCACACGTATAAGGGTATAAGCAAACGGGTGGACAGTAAGTTCTAGGAATCAACCCCCACAAAATCACAGTCTCTTAGCCTGAAAAAAATATAAAAAGGCATGGCCATCCACCAATACATATAGCATTTGTCATTGAGGATTGAAGGGCCATATTGTTCGTTGGTAGGTGTTAAGCTTTAACTTCAATTATTTGATCATTGCAATATTGATTCAATATATTAATAGTCCAATGGATGCTTGAAACATGGGAAGTTAATCATTGACTATAACTAAGCGTCGATTAAATATTGTGACAGTTGATAAACACACTCTTAGTGTTATTTTTCTGCATTCAACATAATGCTATTGGATGACATGCTCACAAATGGTCGAGGCAATATATTTGGTTTGGCAGTAATTCAAAACCAGATAGCTGGATTCAAACTATCTCCGCAAGTCTTTCTTAAAGTCAACTTAAGAAGTTTAATTCCTAAACAGACTCCAAAGATTTGAATATTAAATATCATCGTCCAGACATAACTCCATTAAGTTGTACATTATAGTCTCCGGATTTGCATATCAAGATAGAGTAATAACTCAGAACTCCGAGCAAAGTTTATTTTTAAAACGATGGCTTTTCTCTTAATAAGCTTTTTCATTTGTCAACACAGCACAAACATTTCAAGAGAAGGAAACTCTCTTAAAATAAATAGGAAAAGACTCTAAACCCCATAATTACGTCAGTTTTATATTAACCCAAAAAAATCAAAAAGTTATATTCCATCCTAATTTTAGATACGTGCCGAATATGTACAATTGTAAATATTAAGTATTTGTTTGTTGTTGATGTGATGACGTCACATTTATTTAGAAAGAATTAATGTTTTAGAAATAATAAATAGTGTATAGTACCGTTGGCTTTTAAAAATGCAAGTTTTAGTGTAGTTTTGATTTTTGGTACCATAGTAAATTTTGAGCTGCTGAACATGAATCTGAGGTTTGCCAAAAAAAAAACCGGCAATTTTTTTTTAAGGCAAAAAATTGGACCTTTTTTAGTTTTATTGGACCTTTTTTACATTTTATGTTCCAGAAAAAAAATTTGTGCGACAGACCTTAATGATACTTAACGGTTAGGGAATTTGTTAAATATTACACATATTACATAACGAAACAAGGCGCGTAGGTTCTGGCCCAGTTTTAGTCTGTCATATCGGTCTTTTTTCTACGTCATTATTAGGCATTATATGACCCGCAGTTCAGGATGAAATAAATATGTGCTAGTGAATTTCCCAGCACTCTCTATTAATTTACAGTACAATACAATACAGGCTTGGCGACCATGACAAGGGTTAAGAGGCGTCTCTCTTCGTTTACCATTTTTTTTCTCGGGAATAATTAGAGGAAGTACATTAAGAATTCTCTTCTTTTCTTTGGGGCACACAAAGGATTTCTTCAGTGTAGATTAAATTGCTGTGCTTGAAAATGAGCAAAAAAAGTTGCACGCGAGCAAAATGAAGACGGAGTACACGTGTCCACTGCCTTAGTGCCTTAGAATATGTGGGTAGAATAAGATGCACTCGTGTGGGTAGAATAAGAACACAAGCTCATGACTTACGCAAAGAATAGAGAGAAAAAGAAAAGGAAGAGCAAGAAAAAGGACGAGGAGAAGAAGAAAAAGAAGCCAAATGTCTTTGATTGGGATAAACACAGAGAAAGAGTGAGAGGCAAATAATAGCGAGAGAGAGAGAGAGGAGAAAAAAAAACAGACCGACACAAAACCAAAGTTGCTCAGGAGGTTATGAAACGTTATGAAAAATTGAAATCGAAGCAAAAAGATATTTTTATTTTATACAAAAACGAACACAATACTTCCGATTAGAAATATTAGAAATTTCTCGGAAGTAATAAGTGACATTGATAGCGACAGAAAACAGACAAAGTGATGAAAAATAAAACAAATTTTGAATAACATTGATTTAGACTTGAGAGCGAAATGAATTGACAAAATCGAGATCTTTTGTCATGACTGACTTTTCTCCCCATCTAAGATAATACCCAAAATCTATAATCTATTTTGAATCAACTGAAGCAAGGCAAAGCCATTGGGATTTTGGTAATGGGAGGGGTCGATTTGCATCAATTTTTCGTTATCAAGTTATCAGTAACCGTTTGGGCTGGGGCTATTGTAGTATTGAACAGACTTAATGCACAGTACTCTTAAAATACTCTATGTTAAAGTATTTCATTGTGAGTGACTAACAATTAATATAAATTATGTTAACACACATAACACATAGTCCTCGTTCTTATTAGAAGACGGAGGAATAATAAGATTATTAGGAGGAATAATAAGATTAATAATTCAACTCGAGATTTTGCGTCCAGTATCAGTGAGGGGTTAATAACTATGGGTTCCTTGAAACTTAGATTTTTCTCGTTACAAAAATAAAAGCTTTAAGCATGAGATGCATCATGCTTTTAGAGTTACTCATTTAGAACCACCCGGGGGGCACTTAAGAGGGGTTTTTGGAAGTGGATATATTAAGCCCCGGACGAAAATCTATACTTAAAAGTGCAGAATTTTCTCAGTGCAGAATTCTCTCACATGCTCTGAAGAGCTGGAAGTGTAGTAATTATTTTGGTTGTTGTTGTTGTTAACTAGCTTGGCCAAAGCTGGGGAGTAAGGCCACCAGCCAATTTCAATTGAAAAGTTGGCTCGTCCTGAACCACATATTTCTATGTGCCGGAGTAATGGTCACCAGAA
This sequence comes from Bactericera cockerelli, assembly GCA_024516035.1. NCBI lineage: Eukaryota > Metazoa > Arthropoda > Insecta > Hemiptera > Triozidae > Bactericera > Bactericera cockerelli. The sequence continues at coordinate 25,111,508 of CM044959.1, read as the reverse complement.
ATTTCAATTGAAAAGTTGGCTCGTCCTGAACCACATATTTCTATGTGCCATCAACCATCGACATCGTGAGAACTTCGGCCTTTTATTTTTAAGCCATGAAACCCTTCGGAAACTGAAAGCTGACCTGGATTGTTAGGGCTGGCTAGTCTGTTCTCTGATTAAAGTCCTAGACACTGGTCTTCTCCCTGTTTAACGTCCTCCAGCCAGACATGTCCCCTGGCCAGACAGTTTTGGTCGATATGTTGAGTGAGAAAGAATTTTTATTAATTGCAACCTTAAACGTACCTAGAATTAAGCTAGTACTATTGAAAACTATACTATTGAAAAATTAAGCATTTAAAGGACAATTGAAAACTCTTTTAAGATGAATGTCAGCTAATCCTATACTAACTATTTTCGTGAATTTATATCAATTATTTAATATAATTCATGAAATAATTGTATTGTAAAACTTGTAGTTTGAGGTATTTAATATTATTTTACTTTGTAATCGCCCTTATTGTTGGGGCGTTAAGTAATTTTTTTTTTCTCAATTTCTGGTTACTTCTACATTATTTTCGTAAATCTCTGTGATATCGATTAAGCAACCAGAAAACATTATCAAAGATTCAAAGGAAATAAGGGCCGGGCTTTATCCATCGTTACAGTTGTGCCGAGATTTACTAATAATTAGACCATTGCTGGCGGGTACGGGGAAACGACCGGTTACATGATAGACACAATCAAACATTCAATGATAACAAGTGTTCAGTATGAAGTACCGAATCAATAAGAGTGTGTATTTATGTACGTCACACGAGGGAGTAGTATACCAATGTCAAGTGCCCCAGTCCGTTTTTTCAGAATGGGGACATGAAAACAACTACGCCTTGGTATTGTGCTACCACAAGTCTAACTGGTATCTAAATTCAGACAAAATGCAAAATAAATTAGAATTATTAAGCACTTCTTTCTCGTTGAGGGAATTTATATACAGTACCAGCAGCTTTATTTATTTATTTTCACCAAGCTTTAGCTGAAGAAAAAAGCTTGGTGACCGTGTTGGGGACCTACAGCAATTCAAAGAGTAAATGTGGCGGGAGTTGTGGGCTGTGTGCCCCAGGGATATGATTTGATTGACTTGTTTTATATATTGTAAAATAAATAAGTCTGGCTGGGTGACTATAAACAGGGAGTAGACCAGCATTGTCTTGGTTCTGGGGGCCCTTGTCAATTATTAGCCTCCTTGTCAAGACAGTGGTAGAAGTGCTGAGCCATTCCTCCACTGTCTGGCTACCATCGTTCACAATGACGCCACCCTATGATGATGATGATTATGAAAATAAATATATTCAATAAATAAATAAAAAGTTAGATAACTTACTTTAAAGTCGATGTACCCGTTTTTGTCCATGTCGAAAGTTCGGAACACATGATCACAGAATTCCTCAGCGTTGCCGCTGGGGAAGAACATCTTGTACATATCTACGAATTTGGCAGGAGTGAGTCTTCCGTTAGGACAGTCTTGCTGTGAACATAAGGGAGAAGTGAGGGGGTTCAGAGCGGGTGTGGGACATCAAATAAAGAGATAGATATGTTAGGCCGTTAGGCTCAACTGCTAAAATCACTCATTGATCGAGAAAACAAAAACGCACTATCTTCCAAATGCTCAAATTCAAAATTTCGGGTTTTGAACATATTTGGAAAATAGCAGATCACAAATAGTTTGCCGAAATCGCTCTGAGAGCGATTTCGGCAGTTAAACCTACACAGACACGTAAAAGTAATTTTATCATATTAATATCAACGGAAAACGAACAATAAAGGTCTTGCCTGGTGCACAAAACACTGACATAAAGAGAATTTTCTGGTCTTTCTGAAATCTAAGCCCATGGCTCGTGTGTTAGGTTGTCAACGAAGGCAACACCATGATGATACGAGAATTCAGAATTTAAACTAAACCAAAATTGTCAGCAGCTGAATATTTTGATTACCTGTAATAGAATTCAGAGGAAAACGTATATCCAAAAAATAACCCAAATATGAAATCAGAGAAACATACGAGTATATATGAAAAAGGTAAATCGGAGGAACTTGATATACTGCCCTTTTAAGATCTCTATATTATTATTATTAAAAACAGATTTAATCAAGTTTTATTTACAAAATATAATATATACAATTTACAAGAAATAAAGTTGAAATAATTAAGCAAAACTTGATCAAGGGCGGTGTTAATGCCTACGGCATTCTCTTCCTAAATACATAATATATGTAAAAATATAGGCTATTGTGAGTTATCTCTATATATAAATGTCAAAGTAGTCACTGACCACTGACTGATCATCGCTCTACAGCCCAAACCGTAAGTCCTAGGAAGCTGAAATTTGGTAGGTAGCTTTGTCTTATAGTCTAGATGTGCAATAAGACGGGATTTTACCTGCAATAGGACTACAACACCTGCCATTGACGAAAAAGGATTTTTTGCTTTCACGGCCATGCCTCGGCCCGCAAAGCGGGCGACAGCCCGCTAGTTGTAATTAAAAAAAAAAAAAACAAAGAAAGGTTAGAACTAGCATAAGATACAAATGGGTACTTGAGCTATTAAAACTTATAACGAAGTAGCGCAACTACTTCACAGATCTCTTACGTCATAGCCTAAGTACATTGTATAGTTTACACTATTGATGGGGTCATAAAGAAGAATCACACTTCTATGTAATAAATATTACGTGGAAATCGCTCATGTTATCAATTCCATACATATAAATTTCAATGGCTTATTTAAAAATCAATACCCTTCCAACTGAAAAACTATTTATCTTTTCCAGCTCTCAGCGGCTTAAGGCGGTATGATTTTACGACTGTAACACCTAAAAAGTCATCCGAGGCGGGGGTTTTACCAACCAGCCACTTCCATTAACTTCAACCAATATTGGTTGGGCCTGGAATAGACAGTATCAAGACGGTTTAAATATGAATGGTCACTCATCCAAGTCCTAACCTCAATGGACGTTGGTTAACTTCAATTACAGAACTAGAAATGATGTATTCATATTCAACATGATACATGACATGTAATCTATTGGATAAAGCTTGCTAAATGCCAGAATAATCAGAAACCTCAGGCAGACAAGTTATAGGCGCGGCGTGCGAGCTTCTCTCGTTAGTGTTTCTTTGAAGAAGAAGAAGAAGAAAAGGAAATACTAAAAATGCACAATCACCTATGTATTGAATTTTCGTTTCATAAACAACTTAGTTTTTTCTTTTTCTTTCAGCAAAAGCAATCTAAGGTTCTTTTACTTAACTGGTTGTATTTTTTTCATACCTCAATAGATTGTATATTATTATATTTTTTCTCGAGAGAATAAAGAATCTCATTTAATTCACCGTAACTCATATCTCAGTTTCTCACTAATAAATAGAGAAGAAAAGTGAGAAAAGCGGGAAACCCAGAGAGGTGCTTTATCATTTGAACCTTCAGTTTCCTTTCCAACGACATTTCAATAGTAAAATAAATGAGCTCAAGATAAAAAGTCCGTTGAAAATCTCATTAATCTCTCTTTCAGTTTAATTGAATTTTCAATTTAATTTCGCTCAAGCTTTCCTTCTCGCGTTGTGTATTGATCAGCATTAAAAGCCTCTCCTATATTCGTTGCAAGAAAGTTACTCAAGCTAGATATTATTCCCAAGGCTTTCTGCTAATCTAAATCTTCTGAGTGACAGATTTGTAGCTTTTTAGCATCAGCAACCACTTTGCTGGTGAAGCTGTTTCAAGCAATTTGAGTTGGGTAAATAATAGACTTGTAATCTAGAGTTGAATACAGCCCAATTTCGAAATTACCTTATTTGTGTTCATAACAATCGTGATATCACAACTACTCAAACTAGCTTTACTAAATATTTGCTTAACTTGGGACTTGAACCACCGACCTCCAGTTACAAGTCCGCCGCCTTATCGATCAAGCTACTGAGGTCGGTAGGAAATTCGAGGGCAAATTAAAGAAGCGGAGAGCACATATTAAATATATCAATTTTCCAACGAATACTGAAGTTTAACAAAGTCGAGCATGGATAGTCGAAAAGAGTGACCATCTTATTTTTGAATCCATCCGTGGCAAACATGACGCAATATGTTCTTTTGAAGTCCTGATCCTCCTCAAGCTGGATAAAGTCAACATAATACTTGGTTAGGTTCCCCGCAGAATTCTGCTTAAAGCCCCTCCCAAATGACCACCTCAGATAACAGAGACTTTAACAAACCCAACATACAAGAGCAAAAATTCACACACCGTACACCGAGCCGGTCCTATAAGAAAGTAATCGAGTAATGTAAATCCATTGAGAATTGTTACTCATGTAAGAAGATTTTTACGATTAAGATTTTATTACTCACTGACGAGGCTAACTTCTCTGAGTTACGCAGTGGCGGAAGTGCGAGTTACTAGTGTACTCGGTAAATCGCATTTAAATATCCACACCCGGCACAAACGACTATATACAATACGTCATATAGGTTAAAATGAATGAGAAAAAAAAATCTGTTGTAAACATCACACGACTTCCCTTGTTCCCCAAAAAAAGTCGAATTCCGCTACTGGTGACTCAACGGTAACAGATAGCTAAAAATCAAATTTGTAATTAGCACTTCAAAATCATTGAATTTGATATGTCACAACTCCCATCTAGGATGAATAATAAAAAAGTTAGTCAAAGCGGGCAACCCAGAAAGGTCCAAAAAGTTCAAGATATCAAAAAAATGATCAGAATAGCCCCTAATATTTTTTTAATCTAAGAAAATGTTGTTCATCAACATTTTTGGATCTTTAACCAATTCAAAGAAGCGGCGCTTGCGGCTAATATTTGCGGCCCTGCGGCCGCAAAATCCGGCCGATTTCAACCAAAAGTTTCGTGGTTCGTCTGGTGTATAAAATTAATTATAATAATAATAATAATAATAATAATAATAATAATAATAATAATAATAATAATAATAATAATAATAATAATGAGGATGAAAAACGTTTCCTGCGACAAAGAGTCGGATTTTGGATAGTTGCAAGAACGTAAAATTAAAATTCACTACTTTACTGTGAAACTCGAAATGCAAAGTAATCTCACCGAAAATGAGTGAGCAATATTGTCTCTCTTACTTTTTCCATTGGTTCCTTCTGATTTACTGAATATTAACTTGTCTAGCTTTAACCCAGCACTTACCAGTCACCCGCTCACTTGGAAGATTATTCGCTAGTGGCTGATGTCCTACATTAGAATTTCAAAAAATCCTTTTTTATTGGACACACCTACATTTTTAAGCTTTAGTTTTAGATAGGTTAGGGACACTTGTAAAATGGGTATCTCCCGTAAACTTATAAATAATAATAATAATAATAATAATAATAAAATGTTCTTTCTATGAAGTGTGAATTTCCATACATTTTGTTTTCTATCAGAATAAAAGTGACTGAATGAGTTAAACATGTCTCTTCTATTCAGTATTAACCTCCGTACTCTTGGTTTTCTATCAAAAGGAAAACACCTAGAAAATTTATTTTCAAAAAAAGTTAAGTAAAAATTTAGTCTGTACGGAAATGCATGGAGTCAAATGGAAAAACAGGGATCGTTCGGTTATTTCTGCCTGTGACCTGTGAGTGTATATCAGTGGCTTGGTATTAGCTATTCAATTTCTGATCATCTCTTAACTAAGGATCAAACTTCATTGAACCCACAAGAGCTAGTGCGCAGCCAGCACTGGAGTAGGACCTACGCCCCCACACACATGATGCTACTAATAAATATTGTTATGATTTGGTTCAAGCAAGTTGAATACCCCTTTGCTTCAAGCAAGTTGAAAACCCCTGTGAAATGTGTGAGCAATCAGCTGTTGAGAGGGGAAATTAGTTCGGTGTTTTTAATCATAGAGTGAGCTACAGGTATCGAATCTCGATTTCTCTCGAATTTTCTGAGCGGAATGTGCTGGAGTGTTCTCGCTCTTTTATGTGAGATATATAATGGTAGCACGGTGGTTGTGGGAGTGAGTTGAAATACTGAGACTGTGCGAGTGATTTGAATTCGAGATTGTGCGATATCGCGATATTAGTGATTTGTAGTGCGATAGTAGTTTCCGCGGATAGTACAGTAGTTTTTCCAGAGTGTATTCGTAAGTGATAAGAGACAGTTAAGCGTGCGTTAAGAGTCAGTTTAAGCATTAGACTTTGTGTTACGTGATAGTAGAACTGTTATAAGACATATTGTACTTTTCGAGATTTAATAATTTTTCATAATAAACTTACTTTTTATTTTAATTATTTAATAGTAAATTCAAGTGCGTTTTAAACTTTAATCCCCCGAACCCGTAGCTTGTAACAGTGGTGTCAGAAGTGACGATTAAAGTTTTATTTTATCAGTGTTATTATAATTATTATTATTTATTTAAGTTCTACTTTCCGGTTTTCCGCGCGTTCGTATCGGTTATTTTATTTCATTTATTTTTACATCGTTATTTTGCGTGTGAAGTGTTTCTTTCGCAATGCCAGTAAAGAATTTCAGCGAGTTGACCTGCAAAGAGCTTTCAGCCCAGCTAAGGAGCCGAGGGCTATCGACTTCTGGAAACAAGTCAGACCTCAGTTCACGGTTAGCTGCGGCCTTAAGTCAAGAGGCCATAGACATATCAGAGGTAACATTTGATGTGCCGGATGGCACAGATGAAGGTAAGCCTGAAGACGAAAGTAACGAAAATTCAGACAGTAATAATTTAGCCATGATGTTTGCTAGTCTGACCCAGACCATTAAGACTCTAAATATACAGACCGCTCAGCAAATAAATTCGGTAACTGAGCAAATTGAGGCTGCTAACGAAAAGACTAATAGCCGTGTTCTTGATTTACAGACCAGCTTAGAGTCTAAGATGGATTTGTTTCAGTCGGAAGTGGACAAAATCAAGCAGGATGTCTCTCAATTAGGCAACAGCGTGGTCGAGATGGAAAGGAGAATTGAAGATCGAATTGAAGATCGGGACAAAGAGTTCGAAAGAAAATTAGCCGAGGTGAGGAGCATCATAACCCTACCTGTTTCGTCCGGCCCTGTCGCTTCGTCGTGTACCCCTGCCGCTTTCCCTGTTTCATCTGTTCCGGCTGTTTCCTGTGTCCCCACGGTGTCACCTGCCCATCCTGTTGAGCGAGCTAACCCGATTAAGATGAAACCTCCCGTATTTGATGGCAAGATGGCGTGGTCTATTTTTAAGAGACAGTTCGAGGCGGCGTGTGCAAGCAACTTATGGGGTGCGAGCGAAAAAGCGACTGCTCTCATGTTGGCGCTCCGGGGACCCGCGGCTGACCTCATCCAGACGCTTCCAGCCGATAGCCAAGTTACCTATGACGAGTTGGTTCGTGCCATAGAGCTCCGGTTTGGTGATGAACACATGCACCAAGTCTACCGAATCCAGCTACGGAACCGAATGCAGAAAAGCGGCGAGACTCTACAAGAACTTCAATCAGATGTTGAGAGGCTAGCTCATCTGTCCTATTCTAATGGAAATCCCGAGTTTCTCAGTGAGGTGGCTACTGAGGCTTTCGTCAACGCCATCGCCGATCGTGAGATACAGCAAGCTGTTCGCCTAGCGGGAAAGAAAACTACAGCGGAGGCCCTAGCTTATGCTCTCGCCTTTGAATCAGCGAAGCAAGCATCCCGTAACGCCTTGCGGATCCGTCAAGTGACAGTAGCTGACGAGATTGACCACTATTCTTCATCTACCCAGCGGCGCGTGAACACCGAGATCCGTTGTTGGAATTGTAATACTCCAGGACACATTCAACGGGATTGTAAGAAGAGGAAACGAGCCTCAAATTCATTAGAGTGCTGGTCCTGTGGCGAGAAAGGTCATTTACAAAGTGATTGCACTAAGCGCCGCCGATCTGAAAGAACACGCTCACGGTTCCCCTACACGAGGGGAGAACAAGAAAAATTCAACTGGCGATCTAAGTCACCAGAGGCGCGGCACTGTAAAAACTGTACATGTATGGAAGAGAAGCAGATTGTCACCCAAGTGCGACGTATTACTGTTAGTCCGCACCCTGGCTGGACCACTGAGGAGTTGCGGAAAGATCAACTTGAAGACAGCGATATCTCTCCCGTCATCACTTGGAAGGAGCGAGAGGTGAAGCCCCAATGGAAAGACATATCCGACAAGAGTGTAGTAACCAAGAGCTATCTGACACAGTGGGACTCTTTAGTCCTTGAGTCAGGGATTCTCAAGAGGAAGTGGGAGTCAATCAATGGAAGATCCTGTCGACTGCAGATAATATTACCCCAGTCCCGTGTTAAGGAAGTGCTCGAAGAGTTACATGGAGGAGCATCCGGAGGTCACCTCGGCGTAAATAAGACTCTCGATAAGCTACGAGAAAGATTTTACTGGCTACATATGAGACAAGATGTTGAAGACTGGATTCGCCGATGTTCCTGTTGTGCAGGATCTAAAGGTCCGCGTACCCGAAGCCGTGGTGAATTACAGAAGTATGTCGTTGGGGCCCCATTTAAACGTGTAGCCATAGATGTTGCTGGACCGTTTCCTGTAACTAACAATGGGAACCGCTACATTCTTTTAGTGATGGACTATTTCAGCAAATGGCCCGAAGCATTTGCTATACCCAACCAAGAAGCAACCACTGTAGCAGACTGCCTTGTCAACCATTGGATTAGCAGATTTGGAGTTCCCCTTGAACTTCATTCAGACCAGGGGAGAAATTTCGAATCCCAAATTTTCCAGCAAGTCTGCTCCACACTTGGAATCAAGAAAACTAGGACAACCCCTCTTCACCCACAGTCAGACGGAATGGTCGAGCGGTTTAATCGCACGCTCCTTGAACACCTGCGAAAAGTGGTTGATGATCATCAACGAGAGTGGGACAAGCATATACCGCTGTTCCTGATGGCCTACCGTTCTGCGACGCACAATAGCACTGGCCAATCACCTGCACTGGTCATCTTTGGCAAGGAGATTCGTTTACCCAGTGAACTTAGATTTGGAACTTCACCCAGCGAGGACAGAATCGAGACCAATGACTATGTGGCGGACCTTCGTCAAGACCTCAAGGAGATCCACGCCCGGACCCGTGACAGATTGAATTTATCAAGCAACAGAATGAAAACTCGATATGACCAATTATGTAATTCTGTAGGTTTTCAGGTAGGAGATCTCGTATGGTTGTATAATCCCAAACGACGAAAGGGTCGTTGCCCCAAGTTACAGCAAAATTGGGAAGGCCCTTATCATGTAATAACTAGGATAAATGATGTAGTTTATAGGATTCAGAAAGGAATTAGAGGCAAGTTTAAAGTTATTCATCTAGATAGATTAGCTCCCTATTTAGAACCTGAGTTGTCCCAAGATTAGCAAGTTACTGTTCGGGACGAACAATTTTTAAGGAGGGGATAGTGTTATGATTTGGTTCAAGCAAGTTGAATACCCCTTTGCTTCAAGCAAGTTGAAAACCCCTGTGAAATGTGTGAGCAATCAGCTGTTGAGAGGGGAAATTAGTTCGGTGTTTTTAATCATAGAGTGAGCTACAGGTATCGAATCTCGATTTCTCTCGAATTTTCTGAGCGGAATGTGCTGGAGTGTTCTCGCTCTTTTATGTGAGATATATAATGGTAGCACGGTGGTTGTGGGAGTGAGTTGAAATACTGAGACTGTGCGAGTGATTTGAATTCGAGATTGTGCGATATCGCGATATTAGTGATTTGTAGTGCGATAGTAGTTTCCGCAGATAGTACAGTAGTTTTTCCAGAGTGTATTCGTAAGTGATAAGAGACAGTTAAGCGTGCGTTAAGAGTCAGTTTAAGCATTAGACTTTGTGTTACGTGATAGTAGAACTGTTATAAGACATATTGTACTTTTCGAGATTTAATAATTTTTCATAATAAACTTACTTTTTATTTTAATTATTTAATAGTAAATTCAAGTGCGTTTTAAACTTTAATCCCCCGAACCCGTAGCGCGTAACAATATGTTGTGTTTATTTTCATACATTTCCTTGGTTTATTTTAGATTTCTCCGTTTATTTTAAACTAAGCGATTCCCAATATACACACACAGTGTGTCTCAAAGCTCTTGTCGATTGCTCAACCACCTTGGTAACTTTTATCTTCACACTCTTCAGATATACAGGGTGAACGATCTACAAATCTTCAGGAAATTATGTACTTGTATGAGAAAAAAAAAGCTCTTGGTAAAATGAGAAAGCTGATTTTTTAGCTTACTATTGTAGCACGAGGTGCAATACTTTCAATTAGCTTACTATAGGTATACTTTTAGCTTACTTTTGTAGTTTATACTGTACTGCCATTCGACCGCCATTTGGCGGCGTTTGGTCGTTCTGGCTAAACTATAAGAGATATGAAATTTTTATGGGAACAAGTATTTCTTGTAATAAAAAAAATAATAGGTGTATATTCTGATTATTTTTTTGATATCTTGAACTTTTTGGAACCCGGCCCCAATTTACTGGTATTTTGTGGAGGGTCCCCTAGGACTAACTTTTTTACTATTCAAACTAGATGGGGGCTGTGATACATCGAATCCAATGATTTTGAGTTGCTGATTACGAATTTGACATTGCTTTTTATAACTGAAAGTCGTGTGGTGTCACACCAGATTTTTAATTTAATCAACTTGTAGTTACTGAGACGAGGGAAGCGGAATAGACTTGCACGCACGGTGACCTGGGTTCGAATCCCAGCGGAGTGTAATAAAAGTAAAAGTGCCAGAACCAAACAACCTCGCCTATGAGGATGTTTGGCATACCTACAACTGTTAAAGAAATATGACAAGGAACGTCCATTTCATTTTTAACACATTATTTTCAATTAATAATAATAATAATGCTTTTTCTTTGTGTTATTATGTCACAATTTTAGTGGGTAGCGCAGAATCATAGGACTTTACCACTTTAATTTACAATATCTTGTATTATTTTTTTGCCTAAGATTCTGCCACTGGTCGCTGCTTCACATTAAAGCAGCTACTCATTTTTCCTCACGAGGTATGAGTGGACCCCGAACATCCAAGTACAGAGCAGAAAAAATCCTCCCCCGCTGGGAATCGAACCCAGGTCACCATGTGTGCAATGCCTAGCGCGCTAACTCGCTCTGCCACAGTGACTACGATTTTCAATTAATATCTACATATATATGATCAGATTTGAAGAAGAAATTTTGAAACACACTTCGGTTGAAGAAAAATAGGTCCATTATTTATTTTGTACAGCATCACCCCGTATAATTGCGTTTCTGCTACCAGTAAGATAAAATAGAAGAGTTAATGGAAAGAAAATGACATTCACCCGAGCTTTCCCGTGATGGAAAAAAAGAAAGCACATGCATATTTAGGTCACACATCAAGACAAGGGAATCTCTCTCCATCTTCTTTCGACATCATATTATAATCTAATTATGTATGAATAGCATTTTCCCCTTTTCTCACTTTGCCAGATCTTATCTGTCTGAGATAAGACAGTTGAGAGGTAGGAAATAGATAAAGGTAAAAACTATCTAACGAATAGCTGTTAGGAAAGCTCCCTTGATTTAAAATTGATCATATTTTCCAATATTTTAAGCGATTTAGTCTAAATGTCTAAAAGTGGGACAAAAATTGAACCTATAGCTTACCTAAAGTTACATATAGGAAAATTCTATAGACTCGCCAATGATCATTCGTAAATGTATTAAAAAAGTTTTGGATTTGAAAATAAAAGAAGTAAATTTTCAGAGATTTTTTTTAATCCAACTTTTTATTTAATAATAGTTAACGGTGACGCCACACTGTGGTAATGTTAACACAAAGATATTAAAGGCGATATATTATATTGGTGAGCGTCTAAGGAGTTCCATGCACGGTATAGAAAAGAACATATAAGTACAGGAAGAGATATGCAGGACGGAGGAAAACAAGGAATCTGGAGGGGAGGAGGAGGAGGAGGGGGAAGATAAGAGAAACAGGAAGAGTGGATAAATGGACTTTATTAAAATCCATAAATTTAAACGAGACGACAGGATAATGAACAGTGAGAATTTTCTACGTAGTGCTAGAGAGAGAATTCCATAATTGTAGAGAGGAGAATGTTTTTGAAAGAAAAGAAAATTGAAAAAAGCGCAGAGTCGTGTGTCTTGAACTTACTTTTTTGTCGAAACACATTATTTACAATTCTGGATAGTAAGAAATTACAAGTATAAAGGTTACAGTAGCTCCATTACAATTAGGTACTACATAGTACCTTACTATAATATCACTAATATGCATAAATTCAGGTTATAATATCTGTACATAGACATACCTTTGTCACTCAGTGAGTATAGTAAACAGAAGACCTTGGTTCGAATACTAGCTGTTTCGAAAACAAATATTACTGTGTATTTGTGTAATTTGATTCTACAAACTTTACATTGTCACTCAGTGTCCGTAGTGAGTATCACACTTCTGGGTAACAGAAGATCCAGGTTCGTATACTGACAGGGTAGAAAATGAAAATTATTACAAAAAAGTTTTCTACTGAATCTTCTGAGTTATTTGTAAGAGATAGGTACATACATTTTAATAAGTCCTGTAATGTTACTCACAAGTTAGAAAAGTAAGCAACGTGGGTCGATGTCACGTTGAATTCACCAGTTATCGTTCTGTCACTGAAGTTAAGCAACGTCTAGCCATGGTTAGGACTTGGATGGGTGACCAGTCAAATTCAAACCCTCGTAATGCTGGCTACTACCGGCCTAACTCAGGCTGGGAGAGTAATTTGTAGTAGCTAGTTTGTGAGTTTCCAGCGATTGGAGGGTAAATCTTCCGTCATAATATGAGTATGATGTTGAAAGCATCGCTCAACCCATCAACCCATCGCTCTAATGAATAAAATGTTAAGATATGATACCAAACATTTATAGAACAGCAAAAAGCATAGTCGTAACCAAGGTACCAATTTCTAATCGTTTCTTTAATACTTTTTTTCTGACGGGTCATTCATAAATTATACGCCACGACCATTTGTCAAATAAAATACTCGTAAAATGAATCCCGGAAAATGAGTCTTGAGAGATCAAGACTCAAATGTGAAGTACCTAATCGGCATAACAGTAAAATCGAATTTAACAACACTAAATTTCAATAATATAAACACTAAATAGATTTTGTTATTATTATCATCTGAAAAGATTAACCCTTAATTGGTGATGTGGTCTTTTTGTAACTCTTAAGGTGATGTGGGGTCTGACAGACCCCACGTTATTTTTTGTCTGTAAATCCAAGAATAAATGGTGGATTTAATTTCTGATTTCTTTATATTAATTTTAGGATTCTTTTGGATAAAAACAGCAGAAAATAATTTTCAAAAAAAAAAAAAAAAAAAAAAAAAAAAAACAATAGGAACTCAAACTATAAGGGATGCTTACCTTGAAGCCTTTGTACCATTCTTTGATGGTGGCTTCATCATATCGCGTATGCGACTTTAGGAAGTCCATGTCTTCTTTGGATAATTTGTCTTTACTACCGAAACACCCCATCTCTGAAACAAGATTAAAAAAAAATCCTCCATTAAAAAATAGGACAAATCACATTTTAAACATTTCATCGTTTACATTTTTTCGACTACCTATATCGATTTGCTCTCAGATTTTTACATGCAAATTGAACTATAAAATGTATACGTATATATTTCACAGAAACAACTCATGCAAACGACTAGTCTAGTCATATACTGACAGGCCACGTGGACCAAAACTTTGAACCAACTTTTACATTAATTATAGCCGATCTTGTCAAAAATGACATGTCAAGTATGGATAAAAAAACGAATCGAAGATCAAAATCTAAGGTGGTAAAACCTTAAGTGCGCTTACCCAGCCCTGATAAAAGTTCTGATTGTGAAACACAGTACACAAGACCTCTAGGTAAACATTCTAAACTCTAATGACACTCAAACTTCTGTACCTGGCGATTTAAAGTACATGACTCAGGGCGAAATTAATAGACAAATTCTATACCTCAGGTCATTGCTAAGCGTCGGATTTCCCTATCATACACAGTACGCAATCCGTGACTTAGCGCCACAGAGGTATTACAAAAACGTCTATTAATTCCGCCTTCAGTCTAACCAAAACTCAAGGCAGGCAAAGAAAATTAGTTCGCAGTCCACAACAAAAATATGACAAAATTAACACACACAATCATATTCACAAGTTTATCACACACATATAATATACACATACACACAAACGTGTGCTACACACCCACACAAACACACACGAATTTTGAATAGAAAAAAGAATACCCCATCATTAGTGGGATCCTAAATATCGACATTATAACATTATATCCGTTTCGTTTCATATCTGGTATTAATACCTTGTTATTTTTTGTGACACTCGCATCTCGGCTAATTATATTAATATGTAATTCAATTCACCATACATGCGTAATAATTTGCATACATTGGTACATATTTCATACTAGTCCGGGAGCTGACATAGAAGGGAATTCAAGTCATTGAGTACCAAAGGTTTTGAATTATAAGGGTAGAAAAAGCACTGATGAGAGCATAATATAAGTCTTCTTTTAGTGACCCAATGCTCCAGAATTTTATTTTTCGTGTTTCTTTACTTCAGGAGACAATCAATACTCGTAGTTTAATATACATCCATCCATTTCTAATTTAATCTATTTCTATTAAAATTAACTGCTCTAATCTCATTGAAAAAATCCTCATAGTTCCTGACGATGTGCTCACTGACGTGAATTCCCTTCTAGGTATCCCAGCTCCCGTACCATATCTACCGATATCAATACTCTTAATACGTTTTATACTCCTGCCCATGACAATCTAGGCTAAACAACTACACATGCAATAATTATATGTACCTATGTATACTTGGAATGAAATCCAGCTGATATTGAAATATTATTTTCAATCCGTGAAAATAGACAGGCGGTAAAATGACAGGATTCAATTAAACATAGTATATGCGAGTTAGTAAGTATATGTACGTAGTAGTACATATATATTATGTACTACTACGTACATATACTTACTAACTTGAATAACAAGTTAGTAAGCGATTAGCTCAGTTCTTGGTGATGGAGACCATGCGCCTGACCACTAACTTTTTACTTATACGCTTATATCTCGTAATCGGTACACCCGATTTTGAGGAAATTTTGTATGTATATGAGTATTAGCGTTTCACATAGTGCATTTATAATTATTTTTTAATAAATTCTAAATGAGCTCTGTTATTTAAGAAAAACCAAAATTTTGGACACAAAAGTTAATCAATAAGGTCTCTATGACTTGCCGATACACAATTTTTTGTAGAATCTAGAAAGTATAAAATCTCAAAATTGCCACGTGTATCCAATGTGACCCTAGGGAATCAGATGTTGGGTTCTGGAGTATATACCTACGTTGAAAACTTTTAATTTTAAGTCTTTGGAATTCTGATGATTTTTCCCGTTTTCAAGAGTGGGAACCTGATACAATCTAGTGGTTCCATCGAAATGAGCCAGCATCGACGGCGCGTTAAATGTACCGGTTCTCGCATAATCAACGAAGTTAAGTAACGTTCAGAGAGATGAAGATTTGGTGAAGTCCAGAATGCTGGCCTAATCTATTAGGCTGGGTGAAGTTAATGTGGGTAGCAGATTTGTGAGTTTCCTGCGAATGGAGGGTAACATACCCGACGTGATATGACCATTTGCAGTTGAAAGCGCCTATAATCCCAAAATTAAAAAAAAAAAATCGAAGTGAGTTGTGTGATCATTTGGAGCTACCAGGAGCACTGGAGCAGATATCGATCTGTTAGTTGACAGCAGCATGACGGGATTTTGTTTACAGGCACAAGTCAATAAACACATCAGGCATGAGCAGATAGGTAATTCCTTGCACATTAGAATCCATACATAAAACATTAATGTTCTTCTAATAGGTCGAAGTAATAATTGTACTAGCCGAGAGAATGAATTAGAGGTTTGTAATTCAAATACATAAATAATATGACTTGAATCTTGGAGCCCAGAAAACAACAGAACTTTATTATTCCCCATACAGATTATAGTTCCATATAGAAAGTATAAATGCGTCTAGAGACGACCGAAGGAAATATCCGACAGACAAACCTAGTTAGTTGTCTGGGAGGATATGATTTGTCCAACCAAATGACTCTTTTTTTTAATCACAGCAGATTTTTAACTAGTGTTACAATAAAGAGCACAATTCTTCCGGAATTCCCTTCAATACAGTAATTATGTTCGGAAGTAAAATTGAAATGACACAGAACAGAGGACTATGTACTAGAGTTTCTTGAGAACATAAAGAGACACACAGCACACAGATGACATTTCATTCAATATGATTGACGAGCGGTTTCAGGCTAGCTTCTTGAAAAGAACTGTCGACAAACCTGTCAGTACATGGATTCCCTTGAAGTTAGAAATTTCCACTTAATCCCCATGTCTAAAGCCATACGCTAAATAAAATAATACCTTGGCTGTGGAGCAAAGTCTAGATTTTGCGTATTGTCTTAGATGGGGAAATTCGATGCTCAGTCATGACTTGAGTTCTCGATTTTGTCTATTTTTTTATTTATTTTTTCAATCATATTTGTGCTAATCACTTTCGTGATGTCACAACTACTCCAACTCGTTTTACTAAATCTGCGCTGAAACCGGGACTTGAACCACCGACCTCCAGGTTACAAGTCCGCCGCCTTATCGATCAAGCTACTGAGGTCGGGATTTTGTCTATTAATTCACCCTTAGTGAGGATGTGAGAGAGATATATTTTCCAATTTTCTCAAATCAGCAGTTTTAGAGCATCGTGGGTAGTGTCTATGTGTCACATGTGTGAGAAAAAACATGTCTGATGTGGCCCTGTGTTTTATGAGACGTGGATTGAAATAATAGTATCTATAATATTTACAGGTGTATTAATTTCTCACTAACATTTCCAGTCCAGAACACTGCTATCAGCCCGCCTCACTCACCCACACAGGGCCTAGTTTTCCCTCCTCCACCTCCACAACACCTCCATGAAGTATAACATCCCCGGCACTTGACATTTGCCTGACATTTCATTTCACTCTCTATCTCTCCTATGTATACGCATTAGAGCTTTGACATCTGGTGTTCAGCCTTTTTTTTATGAATTTTATGATGGTAATATAAATGTAGTGCTTTTTTCTATGCAATACTGGATGGTTCATATAAAGTGGGCACTTCTCAAATGTGTTATTAAAACAAAACCAGTAAACACATCAAATTTGTTTCTATTAATAATAATAATAATAATAATAATAATATAATGCTTTTTCTTTGTGTTAGTATGTCACAATTTTAGTGGGTAGCGCAGAATCATAGGACTTTACCACTTTAATTTACAATATCTTGTATTATTTTTTTGCCTAAGATTGTGCCACTGGTCGCTGCTTCACATTAAAGCAGCTACTCATTTTTCCTCACGAGGTATGAGTGGACCCCGAACATCCAAGTACAGAGCAGAAAAAATCCTCCCCCGCTGGGAATCGAACCCAGGTCACCATGTGTGCAATGCCTAGCGCGCTAACTCGCTCTGCCACAGTGACTACTAAATTTGTTTCTATTAACTTTCTTTCTCCTTTAGGTACGAGTGTGTACTAGGTTCTATAATATTGCTTGTATTTTCGGATGTACGCACTTCTTGTAATATACGTAGGTAGATCAATAAGTACCCGTGTTTAGGGACATGTTACATCATTGGTGAAACTTGTTGATACTTGTTGATGGAACGACATCTCAAATGACCACATCCAAAGTTTGAAACTAATTACTCTCTTAGTTTTCATTTATCGGTCACTTGAAGTTGTTGTCTTGCGTATAGTTGAGTGATATGGAAAAAGAACAGTACCGAGCAGTTATTCGATTCCTTTTTTTGGACGGGAAAAAATGTGATGAGATAAAATTAAAGTTAGATGCTGTGTACGGGAGCTCTTCACCTTCTATGACCACTGTTCGCTTTTGGTTTAATGAATTTAAACGAGGGCGCACAAGCATTTTTGACGAGGACCGCCCAGGACGCCCAGAAGACGTGTGTACCGAGGAAGTCGTGGAAAAAGTGAATGATATGATTCTCAAAGATCGCCGAACAAAAGTGCGTGAAGTAGCTGAGAGTGTGGGCATTTCATATGGAACTGTTTTTAAAATCCTTCATGATAAGCTGGGCATGAGAAAACTATCGGCGCGATGGGTGCCGCGATTGCTCACAATTGACAACAAACGAGTTCGGCTGAATTGTTCAAAGGCTAGTTTAGAACTCTTCAATCGCAATCCAGATGATTTTTTGCGTCGAGTTGTGACCGTTGATGAAACCTGGATACATCACTATACCCCAGAAACCAAACAGCAGTCAAAAGAATGGACTTTGGTTGGAGAATCTGCCCCAAAGAAGGCGAAATCGGTCCAATCGGCCGGAAAAGTCATGGCTACCGTTTTTTGGGATGCAAAGGGAATTATTCTTATTGACTTCTTGGAAAAAGGAAAAACAATAACTGCTGCATATTATAGTGAGTTATTGACACGATTTGATGCAAAATTGAAGGAGACACGCCCCCATTTGGCGAGAAAGAAAGTCTTGTTTCACCATGACAATGCACCAGCTCACTCATCTGGAATTGTTGCTGCTAAAATCCATCAACTTGGATACGAATTATTGCCACACCCACCTTACTCACCTGACCTAGCCCCCTGCGATTATTTTTTGTTTCCTAACTTGAAAGTTTGGCTCGGTGGAAAGAGGTTCAGCTCAAATGATGACGTCATAAGCCAGACAAAGGGCTATTTTGAGGAGTTCGAAGGGAGCTACTTTTTGGAAGGGCTAAAAAAGTGGCAGGATCGCTGGAAGAAGTGTGTAGCCTTGAAAGGAGACTACGTCGAAAAATAGAACCCAAAAATGTAAGTATCTCGCACTCTTTTTTCAAACACGGGTACTTCTTGATCCGCCCTCGTATTGATTTTTTTGTTCAAATAACCATAATTTTCACTGAAAAATACTGAAAATGTTTTTCAGAAAAATTCAGGATATGCGTAAAATTTTGATGAGATTATCTGTTTTTTTTCTCAACAAATAACTTTTATTTACATTTTTTGTTATTTATAATGCATGAAAATTAGTATCAAACTAATTTTCACCCGGTATATTATCTTTTTTTTTTGCCACCCGGTATATTATCATGATCAAGGTGTAATAGATTGTAGTATTGTAATCGGTCACTTTTTCATTTTATGATTAATGATTATACATCCAATCATAACTTTCATTACGGAATTGATTGAATTTTCGTTACGGAATTTTATTGAATTTTCGTTGAATATTGAATTTTCGTTACGGAATTTTTAGAAAACCTTTATTTTGATAAATTTAGTACATTCCCTACCAGTCTTATGACATGACAAGCAGGCTGTCGCCCGCTTTGCGGGCCGAGGCATGGCCGTGAAAGCAAAAAATCCTTTTTCGCCAATGGCAGGTGTTGTAGTGGGAATTTCGAAAAATCCCGTCTTATTGCACATCTAGACTATAAGACAAAGCTACCTACCAAATTTCAGCTTCCTAGGACTTACGGTTTAGGCTGTAGAGCGATGATCAGTCAGTGGTCAGTGGTCAGTGGTCAGTGAGTGTCTTTGACATTTATATATTAAGATACTAAATATTTTTATAACTAAAACAAACTAAGAAAGCCTTTGTGGCCTTTACAAAATAAGTTATCAAAATACAGGCGTCTTACAGGAAGTATACGAAACCATAATTTTAGAAGCTCAGCTAGTGCGTGTTTCAGGGGAGTACATTATTTTCGAGGACCCTGGCATTCTATGTATGTATATTTGTATATCATAAATATTATGTCCATAATGAATGCAAAGTGCTCATTATTTACTAACAGTAAATTGCAATTTTCCTTTGGAAAATGAAATAGCAAGGCTTTGCATGTTCGAAATTGTTCCAAGAAGATATGGAAAGAGACTCAATGTTAAACAATGTATAATAAAAAACTGTATAAGATTCAAAAGAAGGGGGATGAAAGTGGGGAAGGAATTTTGAAATATGTGTCAAGAAAAAAACTGTGCTGAATATTTTTATCTATTTGAAGTTAAATACCTGTGTGTGAGAATACTGACAGTTCGAGCTCTTCTTGCTTGTTACAACTTCAACATGAATGGCAATACTTTTATTAGGCATAGAACATAGATGTAATCTCAACAACTCTCTTTTGTTGTTACTCAACGTCTCTTGAACATCTGGATAATACGAGAAGGGGGTTTTACCCTCTATTTACTGGGAACTCATAAACCAGCAACCCATATTAACCTCACCTGGCTTGGCTTGAGCACGGAATCTAAGCCAACATCACGAGGTAATTTGAACACGAGCCATTCAAGTCCTAACCTCGCTGGACATTGCTTAACTTCAGGGACAGTACTAACTTATAGCTTATAGGATCAAAAAGATACAACTTGAACATATCCGACAGTATAACTATTGGTTCAAATAGTTACATACGTCATGCCTGCTGAGAAGGTGCGTTAAGCTGACAGCCCACCAGAACGGATTTTGACCAAATAAGGCTCAACGTTTTGTGCTCATTTTGTGCCGTTTTGTGCCAACAAAAGTTTATTTTGTACCCCTACCGTTCTCGAGATATAGACCCCCCCCAGGTGGGCTGCTAGCTTAACGTTAAGCTAGCAGCCCACCAGAACGGATTGAGTTGAGACTAGGTTTATTGGATTCGGCTCGTTTTGTGCCGTTTTGTGCCAAAAATATTTTTCTCCTGCGACCTTTCGTTCCCGAGATATTGACATTTGAAAAAGTCACTTTTTGGTGGGAAAATTTTTTTTCTTGGAATTTTTGGGATTTTTTTATACCATCGTTTTGTGCTCGTTTTGTGCTCCAACTTTTGTCATCAACACTTTTTTTGTACATCTACCGTTCTCGAGATATAGACCCCCCCCAGGTGGGCTGCTAGCTTAACGTTAAGCTAGCAGCCCACCAGAACGGATTGAGTTGAGACTAGGTTTATTGGATTCGGCTCGTTTTGTGCCGTTTTGTGCCAAAAATATTTTTCTCCTGCGACCTTTCGTTCCCGAGATATTGACATTTGAAAAAGTCACTTTCTGGTGGGAAATTTTTTTTTCTTGGAATTTTTGGGATTTTTTTATACCATCGTTTTGTGCTCGTTTTGTGCTCCAACTTTTGTCATCAAAACTTTTTTTGTACCCCTACCGTTCTCGAGATATAGACCCCCCCCAGGTGGGCTGCTAGCTTAACGTTAAGCTAGCAGCCCACCAGAACGGATTGAGTTGAGACTAGGTTTATTGGATTAGGCTCGTTTTGTGCCGTTTTGTGCCAAAAATATTTTTCTCCTGTGACCTTTCGTTCCCGAGATATTGACATTTGAAAAAGTCAATTTTTGGCGGGAAAATTTTTTTTCTTGGAATTTTCGGGATTTTTTTATACCATCGTTTTGTGCTTGTTTTGTGCTCCAACTTTTGTCATCAAAACTTTTTTTGTACCCCTACCGTTCTCGAGATATAGACCCCCCCCCCAGGTGGGCTGCTAGCTTAACGTTAAGTTAGCAGCCCACCAGAACGGATTAAGTTGAGACAAGGTTCATTGGAGTCGGCTCGTTGAAAAATTTACGATAGTACCCCCCTATGTTTGGGAGAGACTGGATCTTACGTAATTTTTCAAAACAAAACAAAAAATTTTTTTGAGCCTTCAGGGGTAGAATTTTTCTTATAAGCCATTAAATAGCTCAATACTAGAGTGACATCAAATTTAAAGGAACCGACAGGTCAATGAGCTATAAAAAATCAATTCTAAAATTTTCTCTAGACGCCTATAATCGAAGTTAGCTGAGTGGTCTTTCCCGGTGCTGGTTTTCGGAGGTCGAGGTTTCGAAACCCAGCCAGAACGTGACAAGTTACCCTCTCATTTTGGGATTTGACTACATAATAATACGTCTGGGGCTTACTGCTGCAATAATGGGACTAATTAGTCTTATAAATAAGGCGATATTAAAATTATTCAGTTCTCCTATTTAAAATCCAATTTTCACCCAGCTAATTCCTCATAAGTATTTCAAGACACGCATGAGCCGCCGTTATCTTTTCTCTTCACTCCACGAGGGGATCTGACACAAGGAAGAATTCTGGAGTACTGTCTTTTACCACAAATACTGTTTTGTTCCCGACAATTGACATCTGAAAAAGTCACTTTATGGCGGGAATTGAGGTCACTGTGCGTGCAAGCTAGTGTATCAGCCACAGTGACTACTGTGAAGATTTTTTTATGTGACCTGTTTGTAGGATTTTCAATGGAAACTTTACATTTTACACAACAACAGATCATTTCTGAACATTTAATTCCATTTGGTTTTAAAGTCCTAATTTTAGATAGTCAGGAAGATAGTTTTATCTTGTTTACTGCGATTCGTACCAGCTAACAAAATTTATCCTACTGAGCCTGAGAACGCGCACACACGCCACACACACCCCACCCACCCACCTACCCACACACAAACACACACACACGATTCCCACAGCAAATGCAGGTTAAAACTCCCATCCTGACTGTCTCAAATCAGGACGTTAAAACCAAATAGAATCAAGAGATATATGAAAGGAGCCTAGACATTAAATCTGGGCGTTCATATAATCCTCTCATTTTCGTTTTATAGGTATCTATGCTTATATTACGGACACTGAATTATTATTATACCTCACCCAGCCTGCGTTGGGCCCAAATACTAGCATCTCGAAGTCTTTATCCCGCTGGACGTTGCCTTAATTCGTGATCTTACGAGAACCGGAGCATTCAACTTTACTGTTGAATGCGGTTCGAAATGCAATCGGGACATGACAAGTTATCCTCCCTTTTGGGATTTTTACACATAATAATATGTCTTGAGCTTACTGCTGGAATAATGAGATTCTAGTATTCTTAATCGGGCAGTATAAATAAGGCGATATTATTATTTTTCAACGTGCCAGCGATGCTGGCCTAATGGCCTTATATACGTATAATTATGTATAAGGTTTGTGAAAAACAAACAAGTGGAGGGATTCTGGCACAGGGAATAATTCTCTCGCTGTGATTGTGTGAAGAAAATCCCATGATTCCGTAATATCGCGGGATTTTCCAATGATTTTACAAGTTTCCCATTTACTTAAAAGGATCACCATAAATATTGGATCATGAACATGAAGCTATAAAATACCCTCTAGTTTTGATTTCTACTTGAAGATAAGAGTGTGTTTTTCGTTGTATAAACTCTATTCAAATTTATTTACATAGATTATTGCAAAGTGTGGGATAATTGCCTGAGGCAATATCTACCTTCCAACAAATGATCTTGCACAACTAAAAAACTGAATTAATTGGTACCTACTTGAATAAATTGCAATTTACTCCCAAAATATGCAAATGGAAATAAAATTAAGATAATATACTTAATTATGTTTATTCAGAATAGAATATCACAATAGTTGATCTTAAAAGTAATGACAATACTAACAAATTTTAATATGACTAATTTTAAAAACCTTAGGACTATTACATATTGGTGCAATCGAACTCAAATCTGCCTGAACATCTATATCAGAGGAATATTATAGTATAATTATGTAGGTAGACCATAAATCACGCGGGATACTTTTTCTCACACTTCCTTGGGGATATTTTTTTGGGGGGTAAATTTGGGGGAAAAAAACAGTATTTGTGACAGTATTCCAGAATTCTTCCTTGTGTCAGATCCCCTCGTGGAGTGAAGAGAAAAGATAACGGCGGCTCATGCGTGTCTTGAAGTACTTATGAGGAATTAGTCTTGGTGAAAATTGAATTTTAAAGAGGAGAACTGAATAATTTTAATATCGCCTTATTTATAAGACTAATTAGTCCCATTATTGCAGCAGTAAGCCCAAGACGTATTATTATGTAGTCAAATCCCAAAATGAGAGGGTAACTTGTCACGTTCTGGCTGGGTTTCGAAACCGCGACCTCCGAAAACCAGCACCGGGAAAGACCACTCAACCAACTACGATTATAGGCGACTAGAGAAAATTTTACAATTGATTTTGATAGCTCATTGAACTGTCGGTTCCTAATACAAATAGTATTGAGCTATTTAATGGCTTATAAGAAAAATTCTACCCCTGAAGGCTCAAAAAAATTTTTTGTTTTGTTTTGAAAAATTACGTAAGATCCAGTCTCTCCCAAACATGGGGGGGTACTATCGTAAATTTTTCAACGAGCCGACTCCAATGAACTTTGTCTCAACTTAATCCGTTCTGGTGGGCTGCTAACTTAACGTTAAGCTAGCAGCCCACCTGGGGGGGGGGTCTATATCTCGAGAACGGTAGGGGTACAAAAAAAGTTTTGATGACAAAAGTTGGAGCACAAAACGATGGTATAAAAAAATCCCAAAAATTCCAACAAAAAAAAAATTTCCCGCCAAAAAGTGACTTTTTCAAATGTCAATATCTCGGGAACGAAAGGCCGCAGAAGAAAAATATTTTTGGCACAAAACGGCACAAAACGAGCCGAATCCAATAAACCTAGTCTCAACTCAATCCGTTCTGGTGGGCTGCTAGCTTAACGTTAAGCTAGCAGCCCACCTGGGGGGGGTCTATATCTCGAGAACGGTAGGGGTACAAAAAAAGTTTTGATGACAAAAGTTGGAGCACAAAACGATGGTATAAAAAAATCACAAAAATTCCAAGAAAAAAAATTTTCCCGCCAAAAAGTGACTTTTTCAAATGTCAATATCTCGGGAACGAAAGGTCACAGGAAAAAAATATTTTTGGCACAAAACGGCACAAAACGAGCCGAATCCAATAAACCTAGTTTCAACTCAATCCGTTCTAGTGGGCTGCTAGCTTAACGTTAAGCTAGCAGCCCACCTAGGGGGGGTCTATATCTCGAGAACGGTAGGGGTACAAAAAAAGTTTAGATGACAAAAGTTGGAGCACAAAACGAGCACAAAACGATGGTATAAAAAAATCCCAAAAATTCCAAGAAAAAAAAATTTCCCACCAGAAAGTGACTTTTTCAAATGTCAATATCTCGGGAACGAAAGGTCGCAGGAGAAAAATATTTTTGGCACAAAACGGCACAAAACGAGCCGAATCCAATAAACCTAGTCTCAACTCAATCCGTTCTGGTGGGCTGCTAGCTTAACGTTAAGCTAGCAGCCCACCTGGGGGGGGTCTATATCTCGAGAACGGTAGGGGTAACAAAAAAAGTTTTGATGACAAAAGTTGGAGCACAAAACGATGGTATAAAAAAATCACATAAATTCCAAGAAAAAAAATTTTCCCGCCAAAAAGTGACTTTTTCAAATGTCAATATCTCGGGAACGAAAGGTCGCAGGAGAAAAATATTTTTGGCACAAAACGGCACAAAACGAGCCGAATCCAATAAACCTAGTTTCAACTCAATCCGTTCTGGTGGGCTGCTAGCTTAACGTTAAGCTAGCAGCCCACCTAGGGGGGGTCTATATCTCGAGAACGGTAGGGGTACAAAAAAAGTTTTGATGACAAAAGTTGGAGCACAAAACGATGGTATAAAAAAAATCCCAAAAATTCCAAGAAAAAAAAATTTCCCGCCAAAAAGTGACTTTTTCAAATGTCAATATCTCGGGAACGAAAGGTCGCAGGAGAAAAATATTTTTGGCACAAAACGAGTCGAATCCAATAAACCTAGTCTCATTTCAATCCGTTCTGGTGGGCTGCTAGCTTAACGTTAAGCTAGCAGCCCACCTGGGGGGGGTCTATATCTCGAGAACGGTAGGGGTACAAAATAAACTTTTGTTGGCACAAAACGGCACAAAACGAGCACAAAACGTTGAGCCTTATTTGGTCAAAATCCGTTCTGGTGGGCTGTCAGCTTAACGCACCTCTGCTGAGACCTGAGAGCAAGGTAATCAAACCATAGTAATCATTATTAAAATATTATACTAATAAAAGTCACAGATATTTTTTTAATTTATATAAATCTCGTCAATATTGAAGATGTATAGATGTGACTGACTAACCGGCTGTCTTTTTTGTCAAGATATTTTGTTGTTCTTCTTATTATTGTAAATAATCAACTCACCAGTTAAGTAAGCTTCACTATTCTTTTATTTTCAAAAAAAGTTTCACTTATATTTTACAATTTTGTATTTTTTATTTAGTATGCCAACCAACCATTGTAAAATCATAATACAAATAAATGAAATTCATTAATAATCGTCACAATGAAGCTTAGTTGTTTGTAGTAGAGCTATTTAGATCATATATGATAAGATTGATAAGTGATAACGTATACATAGCTATAGATTCCATGGCTGTGTTACAAAATCCATGTACATGGAGAAATAACGAGATAACAAGAGAGTCCTCATCAAATCCAGGAGATCCTTGAAAGTAAAAGAATCAAAAGAGCTTTCATATATAACGAGGCGTACATCATTCTCCAAGATTGAAAAGAAAACTGATGTTGCCTCATCTATGTGAGTTATGCTCGAGTGTCAGCTGCATAACAATTGCCACATTCATCATCCACTAGGGAGTAGGGAGGTTTCGGAACAGATGACATCGTATCATTCAGTCACATGCACATGACGGTGGGGAGTTGGGGATATCTTGGAAACTTGAAACCCTCACTGAACGCGTGAATGCATGACAAATGCTTATAGGTAGGTATTTAAAGAACTTTTTTGTCTGGTTTGAAAGCGTCGCTTTCAAATGCATGGACATATCACGACGGGGGTGTTACCGTCCATTCGCGGGAAACTCTCAAACATGCTACCCACATTAACCTCACCCAGCCTGGGTTAGGCCGGAATGCCAGTATTATGAAGTCTTCACCTCGCTGAAAGTTGCTTAATTTCGTTGATCCTACGAGAACCGCTGCATTCAACGTGCCATCGACGCTGGCTTAAAGAACGTTTTAACTGTTTTGAGAGACTGATTCTTTAAGAAATAAATACATTTCTTTCGCTCATTGATGCTGCGAGAAGTGTACAGTTTGTAAAAAATGAAATGACTCAAAATATTGGATTCAAAAGCACTAGCAGACGAGAGTGTATGTATATATACCATTCAAAGATAGAGACAACTCAAGTATATACGTACGTATACTGTGTCGTGTTTAATCTGCTGAAGGCAAAAGCAGCGATCTACATACTTTCACATTATTTTCATAATCAGAAAAGCCTATTATGAATTGAAAGTACTGAATATCAACACACGAGTTTGTGTACAGTTTTACCCAAGTTAATATGAAAATGTAACGATGATAACATGACTAGATGCATCCACATCACAAGATGAGGATATTGCTCTCCATTAATCCATGTTATGAGAATTAGAAGCAATCATAGAATACAGTATGTTTCAGAAAAGGTGGCCACCCCCTCGTAACTTTTGAACGCGACGGAATTTTTCAATTCTGTAAAGTCCTAGGTATAGGAAGTGCCCTATGGCCCATCCTGTGGTTATATTTATTTTTGGCCCCGGTCGGCCCTTCCGGCTTTTAGGCCATATTTTTTCATTTTTCTCGCGAATTTTAAATGGAATGCTATATTTTTTATTCCTGTTAATTAAAGTCCAAGTTAGGTTGAGTATAATGAGCTTTTAAAATTTTCAAAAACCTTATCAGGGGCGGAGCTAGTAGGGTGCAAGTTAAAAAATTGTTACACCCTGTATTTCAGCGTTAGTTAGATTTTTTAGTACTTTTTTTATGTTCATAGGTTCAAAATATTGTTTTTTACCATATGAAATCAAAAAAATATTCTTGTTTACTTCTAATCAGGGTCATAGTAAGGTTTTTGTAAAAGTACTTTTTTTCTCACGTCAATTTTTCCGTAAATTAATGGTGTTCTCGAAATTGGCATTTTTAGAGGTGAAAGTCTGCAGTGACATATGTTTTTTATGCTTGAAATCGAAAGAAAACTTAACGGAGAAGCGATTAAAATCATAAAAAAAGCCATTTAACCTGCTAGTTTTTTCACGACAGTGTCCGGTAAAGTGGGTGAATTTCGTATTGGATTTTTTTTGTTGTTGAGGAAACACAATTGGCATAGAAAATAAATAATATCTAATAAGGGAATATTACTTCAATGAACATAACTAAATGCGAAATTAAATGAAAATTATTTCATCTAAATCAGTGCCGGATATTTTTTTTTCTCTCTCTCTTTCTCTCTCTCTTTTCGCCTTTTAAAATAATTGAATTGGTTTAATTTTCACCCTCAAGAGTTTCGAGATAATTAGATTTTTATTTAGAGACCTGGTATTCATTACTAGCAACACCAGTATGATTTTTTTTAAATTTGGGTTTAATATCGCGTTTCAACTGCATGGTCATATCATAACGGGGGTGTTACATTCTATTCGCAAGAAACTCACCAACCTCCTAAACACATTTATCTCACCCAGCCTGGGTTTGGCCGGAATGCCAGCATCACGAAGTCTTCTCCTCGCTGGACGTTGCTTAACTTTGGTGATCCTACAAGAATCGTTGCACTCAAAGCGCCATCGGACTGACTCCAGAATTATTGACAATGTGTTTTCTACAGATTTTACCAACTTACCAACTAAAATTGTCTCAAGAGGGGACCCCTAGGCCGACTTTAGAAGCAGCATTATCCGATAATTATTTTTGATACAACTTGAACTTTGAAAAGTGAAAAAAAGAGAGAGAGAGAAAAAAAAAAATATCCGGCACTGATTTAGAAGAAATAATTTTCATTTAATTTCGCATTTACCTAGTTATGTTCATTGAAGTAATATTCCCTTATTAGATATTATTTATTTTCTATGCCAATTGTGTTTCCTCAACAACAAAAAAAATCCAATACGAAATTCACCCGCTTTACCGGACACTGTCGTGAAAAAACTAGCAGGTTAAATGGCTTTTTTTATGATTTTAATCGCTTCTCCGTTAAGTTTTCTTTCGATTTCAAGCATAAAAAACATATGTCACTGCAGACTTTCACCTCTAAAAATGCCAATTTCGAGAACACCATTAATTTACGGAAAAATTGACGTGAGAAAAAAAGTACTTTTACAAAAACCTTACTATGACCCTGATTAGAAGTAAACAAGAATATTTTTTTGATTTCATATGGTGTAAAACAATATTTTAAACCTATGAACATAAAAAAAGTACTAAAAAATCTAACTAACGCTGAAATACAGGGTGTAACAATTTTGAAACTTGCACCCTACTAGCTCCGCCCCTGATAAGGTTTTTGAAAATTTTAAAAGCTCATTATACTCAGCCTAACTTGGACTTTAATTAACAGGAATAAAAAATATAGCATTCCATTTAAAATTCGCGAGAAAAATGAAAAAATATGGCCAAAAAACCGGAAGGGCCGACCGGGGCCAAAAATAAATATGACCACAGGATGGGTCATAGGGCACTTCCTATACCTAGGACTTTACAGAATTGAAAAATTCCGTCGCGTTCAAAAGTTACGAGGGGGTGGCCACCTTTTCTGAAACATACTGTATAATCAAAACATAACTTTTGAGAATACAATACTTTCCTTATTTTAGGATAAGGAAAGTAAAAAGTAATACATACAATTAATAATAAAATTTAACTTGTCGAGACTTCAAATTCTAATCTATACTGGGTGATCGAAACCACCCAGCCACTATCTTTTTCTCGAGAACGGTTTGAGCTAGGATCTTGAAACAAAAAATTGGTCCCCAATATGAAGTCTGAATTTTTATGGGAAAATATTTTGAACCTCCGCCCACCGCCCCTAAGGGCGTTTTCAGGGGGGCACATGTCCGTTTCTCCCGAATTTTAAATGGAATGCATATTTTTTTATTTTACATTCAAAACATGCAAAGCAAGTAAGTAACACTAGTAAAAAGAAAAAAAAATATTCCTTGGTTCGAGTCCCGAAAAAACACGGTTTTTAGAAGAAAATAGACCCAGGTTGCGGAAGTCATTACGGGCACCCGGTAAACGTTGTGAAAAAACTAAAAATGTCAAAAAATAGGTAAAGTTCTCTTCTTTACTTTCATGTACTTGTTTTTATTTTTTAAGGAAGTCATAGGTTCTTAAATTTTTGAACATCTGTAGAGGTGATTTACCTACATCGTACATACAAACTTCAGGCACGGACTCGTGTGATGACTCACGCGCACGGAAATGAACGCATTTCAGACGTTATTCGTCTGCCATTTTAAGGGAAAAAATCGCAGAAAGATCATTTTTTTTGCATTGTATGCTAATTATTTTCTTCTTTTATGTGAATGAAAAAAAAATAGGGAGTCGAATTTAAATTTCTGGACTTTTGGTCTTTTGAACCTGAAAAAAGTTTATGACCAATTTAAGGACCTATGACTTCCTTAAAAAATAAAAACAAATACATGAAAGTAAAGAAGAGAACTTTACCTATTTTTTGACATTTTTAGTTTTTTCACAACGTTTACCGGGTGCCCGTAATGACTTCCGCAACCTGGATCTATTTTCTTCTAAAAACCGTGTTTTTTCGGGACTCGAACCCAGGAATATTTTTTTTCTTTTTACAAGTGTTACTAACTTGCTTTGCATGTTTTGAATGTAAAATAAAAAAATATGCATTCCATTTAAAATTCGGGAGAAACGGACATGTGCCCCCCTGAAAACGCCCTTAGGGGCGGTGGGCGGAGGTTCAAAATATTTTCCCATAAAAATTCAGACTTCATATTGGGGACCAATTTTTTGTTTCAAGATCCTAACTCAAACCGTTCTCGAGAAAAAGATAGTGGCTGGGTGGTTTCGATCACCCTGTATACATATAATCCTTTAATCCCAGACTGAAGTTAACTGCCCATCTTTCTTTCAAATCACACTTCACTAGAGTCAGTGGTTCTCAACCATGTTGCCCTATATTAAGATACATTTCTACAAATAATAATTAATCGACCGCTGCCCGTAAATATGTATATCACTAGTTAAAACAACTACAGCTCGATGATATTTCCATTCTTTTCCTCTTTATTCGTGAAGTTTCATTAATAATTCAAAAACAAACAAAAGCCCAAAGCCCACTACAAACCGAAACACAACTGCCGAGGGAGGGGGCAGGAACCACAGGACAACCACATCCCTGGTAGTCAGGATATTTAAATCGTCCCTTTTTATACTTTATCTCTTTCTACTTTCAACATACAGTAAAATTACACATTTTTTGCATTTTACAGAGTGTATCCATTTGCCAGCCTCCGTAGCGTAACGGTTTAGACTACTGCCTGTAGTCCAGAGATTCTGTGTTCTATACCCGGTTGGAGCAGACTTTTTGCACAGAAAATCTGTTCCCTCCCAAAACGTAAAAGAACGTGCCAGAACCAAAGAACCTCAACCATGAGGATGAACAATGCCAACCCCAAATAGGTTTGGGAAAAGGCAAAGTGAGAGAGGATATCCATCTACCAATTTACATTGAATACCGACGTGTACTTTTGAATTATTCTGGTGCTGGCTGTGGTAGTAATTGTTTAATAATAATGTAACCAAAAGGAAAAGATAATACTTTTAAAACCACCCACATATGTATATTAGCTTCAGAGTGCAATTATTATACGTTTAGATGGCCATATACTCAAATAAGTAAGGAAAATATTTAATCTCGGTTTAAAATTCACGGACATAAACCGAGTTGAGACTTTGGTGTTTCGGTAAACTGTGTTACTAGAAAACTACTCTTAAGTCCCACAAGCGCGGCGGCAGTATAAATTTGTAAAGGATCCACCGGCTGGCTTGTTTGGGTATGGGTACATCACAACCTAAAGTACCAATGCTTGTTGAAATGTTGACCTAGGAAGGAAGGAAACAGATCCTCCCTTCCCAAGTCTCAATATTAGCAGGAACAATAACATGAAACATCCACAGGAATAGGGTCGACATGTCCTCCCCAGAGTACAATTAATAAGGAGACTACTCCTGTTATCGCCACCTTTCAAATAGTACGGAGAGGGAATGGTTGAATTTGTAACATTAACCCAGTAAAACTTGGAACAAAATTGAGGACCACGCCTTTTTCTCTTCCCCACAAAACTCTGTACTCAAACTAAATAGCTGACATAACACAACGAGGGAACTTACAAATTTACATATCGATCTAGCAAAAAACTGCAAACATATCCTCCCCAACTAGCTATCTCAACAGGCGTCATGGCAGAGAGCCAGGCATCATTCCGCTGCCAGATGCTTCGTTGAGACACTTTGTGCAACTTTATTCTTAATCCAATATTTGCGAGTTGTGCAAACATGATGATGTTTGATGAAATTCTACTACAAGTATTTAATAGTAGTACAGGGATATGGAAGATTTTCTGTACCATGGCATACTACATTCCATCCTCTGTAGTATGCCATCAGTTGTGATGACATACTGCAAAAAGCATACCCAAAGGCTGCTCTTTTGGATTGGTTAAATATACAAAAAAAAGTTGAGACCAACTTTTTTTAGAATAAAAAATAATAGGAGTTTATTGATATTTTGAACTTTTCGAACCCGGCAACAATTTACCGGTATTTTGGGGGCTATTGCTTGGACTAACTTTTTTATTACTAATCTTAGATGAGGGTTACATCGCTTGTAAATAAGGCCAAACGCCCTAACCCGACAGTATAAATATATTTACAAGGCTTTAAAACATTTTTGAGTGGTTTAGGTAAAGAAAACTTTAAATTTTATCCATAAATTTAACTGTCATCTACCTAACCTCATGAACTCGACAGCTTTCAACTTTACCATTAAAAATTGACAAGGCAGGGAAAGCACCCGATCAAATAGATACAATTTTAAATGTCTAAAAATAATTTTGACTGGAAAAAAAAAGTTCTACGTGAGTTGATGGAAGAGGAAGAAGTACAAAGAAATATTATACCGGGTGGTGAATAAGGTGAATTAGGAAAACGTAAATATATTTAGATGCAGGATAATGTATCAGTTTCGAAAATAATCCTAGCCTACAAGAATTCCCTGATCCAAACGGACCTATGTGCAAAATTTTCGGTTTCTCGGTCAAGCAGTGTGAATTTGAATAAAGAACATACATACATACACTTACACACACAGAGAGACACCTTTCTTTTATAGATATAGATAATAAATTATTTTTGCATTGTCATAAATAAATCGAAATAAAGGTTTATTTATTTTCATGACGCCATATATTATACTGTTTTATCCTGAAGATAAAATCAGCTCTATTCTAACATTAATTCAAACATCCTTTAGCGAAACATTTGCAGGAGGGAGCAATTAGTTGAATCCAGCTTTACAATTATCTCTAACACAGAGGTAAAACGTACACTGTTTGTTCCGTGTTCATAAATCATTTCCCATCAAGGTTAGAAATAAAAAGTGAAGCAAATGACCGGGCAGAGGAAGAGACGGGGAAGAAGTTTCAGTTTACAAAAATACCAACCCATACCTTTTCCAGGAATATAAATAACACACAACCACTTTCTATTCACGAAGAGTGGATACAGAGGATATTGTTGGAAACTAAAATGACAGCAATTTTAACCTGTTTGGATACATCGTATTACAGAAAAACGCTCTCTAATGTCTTTCTTTAATGTTGAGAAAAATGGATAGAGGAATATGTTACATGAATGAGAGAATTCATAATCCTCACTTGATTAAAAATAATCCTCAAGGACGATTTCAACTTGAGTATAGAAAGAATCCTACATCACACATTAAATTATTGGGGGTCTTATCTAAAATAAATAACACATTATCAATAGTTACTGCCTACTGGTGATTTATTGGTGATTACTGTTTTTCACATTCAGAATGACAAGAGCTTTAATTTGACACATCACAGAAGTAAGATAGAGATGAAAAAAAAAACAACAACAAAAACAAAAACAAATTACAAAGTTCGCGAAAAAGTAAGTGAAAATGTGAAATGTGAGGCGAATAAATAAAATAGGTCGAAATTTTATGGAATACCTATATGAATATGCAATAAAGTACATGATAATAAAAGAGGAAGGAAGATAGAGGAGATATCTAAAAGGGAGTAAAAAAGAGAGGTAGAGCAGACAAAATATTCTTACGTTTATGTAACACCAGCTGTATTCCCGTACTTCGCGATGGGACTCGACTGAATTAACACAACCCCTCATAGATATAGGTATGAAATAAAGGACTTATGGACATACAGAATTTTACAATGGTGCCCTGGGATAAGTAAGATCAAGCGGACGGCCAAATACAAGATAAAGAAATGAGATTCAGAAAACTGCAGGAACTAAGTAACAAACCATTGAAAACGACAGAAGTGTGTGAAAACAATATTGGAGGAGACCAACAGTGGACATGAACGGTTGTGTATGATGATTACCGTTCTTGAGATATTTTGATAACAGGCATACACACGGACCAATGACTGAAACTTTGGTTTTAGGCTTTGGGGACCCTAAAAGCTGTTTTTGCACTTTCTTTCTATAAGACAAGAAAGTAAAAAGATAAATGGTAGAATTTTCACGTCTCAAAAGAAAAAGTTAAAAAATCTTTTTCAATTCACTTTACAAAGAACTTTTTCGAGACAAAATCATTTGTTTATTTGTTCTTTTGAGTAAATTGACAGTACATATACCTAAACAAAAGATTTTGGGTAAAGTTATCCAAAGCAAAACAAAATAACTGTGTCTGTGTGAAGAAACAAGAAAAACAGTTCATAACTGAAATGCAAATCCCAAAATTTATTAATCCAAAAGGCTTTCAAAACTTTTCGACAGAACAAGTTTCTCTGCAAAACTTTTGGAGACTTAAATCCTTCAGGGGACGAGAAGAAAATGAATTTGGAAATTTTCGGGATTAATGAAATCCAAACAGAAGAAGGATCATGTGACAGACAATCAAAAAGGTATTTGGCATTCTGAATACATAATTTATACGACCTTTTAACAGTCGCGTTATCAAAATGCAAACTACATGCAAACCTCTGTTTCTTTGGGTTAGTTTCCAGATTTTGTCTCTCGCTCAAAATTTCCATTTTCATGCCATGTTAGTTAAATAGTAATTATTATTCTTTTTGGAAACGAGTGTCCATAGTATTGCTAACCGTTTAGACAGAACCCTTTAATCAGACAAGGAGCGGTCACATTCTACCACTGGTGAGTCAGCTACACCAGTTAGTGAAAAAGAATGATATATTATGAATTATGAGAAAAAAAATATATCATTATGCAGCAACTTTAAACAGTGTGTTTTGATATGGCAAAACTACCATCTAAGGTGAAATGGCTTTAATTCAAACAAATATCAAGCCTTCTGACGAGCTCATACCGTTCTAGAGATATTTCATAAACAAAGGAAAATATTAGTTCAATTTTTTAAAAATTACCTTCCTATGAGAAATAAAGTAATGAAATAAGCTAGCCGATCACCGAGAGTACAAAAGAAAACCATTTTTCGCAATCTTCAGCAATAAATTTGTTTGTGATAATGGAATATGGCCCAGAAAACTAACATAAAACGGACAGTATGTATGATTCATGATTATATTATATTTAATAAACATAAAAATGTATTTCTCATTTTACAAATTTCCAGGAAACAATTATCCATGGAATCTAAGGAATCACTGCTGAAATTTTTTCATTAGGTATTTAGAAAAATAGAATATTATTTTATTGGCAGCATTACATATTTTGTTCATTTCTGTTAACATGTACTTACTGCTACTTTCAGTCCTTAAATAAACATTTATTTGGATTAATTTAAGACAATACAAAAACAAATTATTATAATGCATAAAATTAAATACTAGCTATAATAGATTAAAGCATTTCAGGTACCAGTCCTTAGCTAAGGGTTAATATGTATAATACGCGGTATGTGTGTACGTAGGACACGTAGTACTAACTATTCTGACTAGTATACGAATTCTTGATAACAGAAAATGTTTCAAGTGATTGACGTGATCCTACAAAATGTGAACCAATGGAATGTCAAAAGTCTGAATTGTTTTTGGAGTGTATTTAATTGACAAAAAGAATGCTACATATCTCAGAAGCAAACGTTATAGCTGATTGAACTAGAAAATTTAGATAAAAAAATGTGCTTGACACTGTAGTTTAATACAACAGTGATAATGGTTGGCCCAGTTCCAACCTGATGTAAGATACAGGCATCAAACATCGAATTTACAAATTTCACAATACAGAAAGGTACTTCGACTTGTCTCATTCAGTTCAGATATTCATTTCTTCCAGATAAATAGATAGCCCTTTGTTTCAAGTAATGTCTCTTGGACGGTATTGAGCCTAAGAGCTATAGAGCTCTTAGAAGCCAAATAAAAATGACTCAGGATGGGTCCTCTGTATACAAAAAAAATATGAAAAATAAAACAAATGATTTATTTATTATTATTCTTAAGTCTGCTTTTTGAACCGTATGTTGGACAGAATTTTCATTGAATATAATTCATATCAAGACGTTAAAACAACAATTCAATCCCGCTGTCGAAGGAACTGTAGACAATTTGTTCACAGTTTATACCGGGAGTAATAATTATAGTCACTATTACTACTACTAACAGTACACAATACTTGGAATACTAATATATTGATAAGATGGGAAAATTGTCCCAATAATAATAATATTAAATCTAATAAGGGCAAATCACAAAGCTTTTAAGCCCAGACAAATAATGTTGTGATTACTCAAGTGTATCTAAACCTAAAAAAACATGGCCATGACATAAAAACAAAATGATACAGCTTTTCTTGAAGAGCTTTTAAAAAGTTTAAAATGTGAAATATTTTTGTTTGTTTTTATCGTAGTTTAATTAAATACGTAATGGCAAAAAACTATTCAGAAATAATAATAAAATTAGATTAATTTGTAGATATTACGTATGAGCAAATGTTTGTTGATTGTTTTCAAATGTTTTCTTGTCAAATTTTCTTCCAAAATTCTCAAGGCAATAATCTAATTCGCGCCGTTGGAAAATGTTCCGTGAGTTTAGAAAGTGTTATACTATAAGCGGTTTTTTTATTTGAACGAAGCGAACCGAAGCTGACCTGGTCACTGAAATTCACTTTTTTTATTCGACCGGACCGAAAAATCCTGACCAGAGTGGACCGGCTCGTTCGTTCGGTCATGGCATTTGGTTAGGTAAGAAGAAGAAGAAGTGGATGATTTCAAATGCAAAATGTAAACAAACACCGATATCTTTAATGTAAACAACCAGAGTTCCAAAAATCACTTTTTTTTTATTCTTCAAATTTTGGTTGACCAGAGCTGACTGTTCGGTCTCGTTCAGGCTTTTCGTTCAATTAAAAAAAAAAGCTTTTTATTGCGCACTGATAAAATCAAGGTAAGATGGTAGAAGGTTTATTGTAAACCAGCCCTGAAAACGTATCAAGATGAGCGCAGGCAGCATCAAGTGAGGCGAATCTAAGTGAGGCACATTAAGCCCAACGCACACTGACAGGAACACTCGATGACAATTTGACCCCCGGCCCGAGGTAATGGAAAATAGAAAGCAATTACCCACGCCAACTGTCGCATTTTTATCTCTTCTCTCAGCTGATCTGTATTAGCCTTCTATTTCAGCTTCTTTGATACTGCGAAATCTTATACATACTTATACCTACAATTTACATATAGATACATACATACTTATACCTACAATCTACATAGATACATACATACTTATACCTACAATCTACATAGATACATACATACTTATACCTACAATCTACATAGATACATACATATACTTATATCTACAATCTACATAGTTACATACATACTTATACCTACAATCTACATACATAGGTGTAATGATTTGTATCACGAGGAATTCCAGGGGGGTCAAAAGCATTTCTTGGAGAAAATGATTTTGTATGGTAATCGAATTTTGTGTGAATTCCAGACGGCTGTTTGCCGAATAAGACTCTTGAAATTAAGCATTAGGATTTGATCATTTTGAAAACCCAACATAAACATCTTTAGGCCCTATCTTTATGCCATGAGAGATAAAATATTTGAAACATAATCTGGTGGAAAGTCAGTACAGATGGCACATTGAATACACCAGTTCTAATTCGATCACTGAAATGAGACAACGTCCAACGTGGTAAGGACATGGATTGGTGTCTGTTCTAATTTGTCATACATCCATGGTCATCAGGCAATCTTCGTTCTGCTGACTTTTTTTTGTTCACTGAAACCCCTTGTTGTATATTCATTATCTCTTTCCAGCCTTTGCTCACAGTATTGTCTTGTGTTCTTCAGAACTAATTTTCAGCTATTGTTTTCTTTTTCCAAAGACCCCACAACAGTGACAATAATTAGAATGGAGGAAGAAGAAAAGTTTTCGCTATCATAAAACGAAACTTTGGCGACAACAAGAGAACCATCTCTATTCAAACTTAAATTTCAAAGAATACTTTTCAAGACTTTGAAAAATGTAGAAAAAATATGAGAGGAGAAGAAATGAGACAAGAACACGAGTGAACTTGTGTGGAGAGTTTTCATGTCTTGGGGAAACTAATTAGGAAACTAATGCCAGGACTCCGGCGAGTAGTGGTGTGCCAATGATGAGCAAGTACTCGTGCGACGTGGAAAGCTCAGTTATTCCAAGTTCGTGACAACACGAACTAGAGGAAGCAGTTAGCAGCGTGAGAGGAATTTAATATTCAGAAGAGTGGGGGATGCTACGGGAACTACGAGTATGTATATTGTACAAATTTCTGTATCAAAGTTATGAGCGAGATACGAGAAAAAACGGAAAAGAGCGTAAATGTCCTTTTTCTTTATCTTGTATTGAAGAATGCTGCGATAATTTTCTTTTCAATAAAATAATATTCTAAAACAAACCCGTCTTATACAAAAAGAATATGGTATAAGGGTGCATGCGTTCATGAATCCTAGAGTAACGTTATTTAAGTGTTATCACTGGAAAACTACCAAACATTAGACGATCAATTATTTTGAACCAAAACTGCATTGTACAAGAAATTGAACATGAAATCTATGCTTTAATAATTTATGTCATCTGTATGGTGGAAGCTAGCCTAAAATGTTAAAATCTCCCTTCAAAAATCTGGCTGGCTTGGTTCTGAGAGCCTTTGTAAATTATTAGCCTCCTTGTTAAGACAGTGGTAGAACTGCCGAGTCATTCCTCCACTGTCTTGATGATGACGCCACCCTATGATGATGACGATTATTGACTGTCTAAGAGACACTTAACTTTTTAAGTTATCGTCTTGTTAAAAATGCATTGATAATATAAAGGCAAGGTAAATTTACTTTTCGTCCATCCTGATCCTGATCAATCTGACTACACCAACATAAGAAAATTTGTTTCTTTCGATTGGTTTAACGTCACCGACAATTACTAACTTGTTCATCAAGACTGAAGTTTTAGCCTCCACTTCCAGGACAAACTACCCAGCTAAATGTTCTTCAGCAGGTTTGAGTGGGCTAAAAGCACAAAATGACTATCACATGGATGAGTGCTCATCCATTTCTTTACTACTCTCGACATGGTTTAACATTAGTGATCCAAGGAAACTGCTACATGATGTGAATATCCACCGCGGCATGAATAAATGAAAATAAATTTAAATAGTGGCAGATACATGTATTAAGTAGAGATATGTAAATAATTTGCGACGCATA
This sequence comes from Bactericera cockerelli, assembly GCA_024516035.1. Lineage (NCBI taxonomy): Eukaryota > Metazoa > Arthropoda > Insecta > Hemiptera > Triozidae > Bactericera > Bactericera cockerelli. Next base: position 25,071,824 of record CM044959.1, on the reverse strand, counting down.
TAATTTTCGATACTCATACATTCTAAGCATGTGCAATGTGCGTGTTTGAAACTTTATTCCATTACCTAACTGTCACACAACTGACCCAAGTTCAAGGCAAAACATTAGGAATAAAATAAAAAATAATGAGACCAAATTTTGATAATTTCTTATAACAAACGATATCAATTATTGGTATACTTAAATGAATAAAAAAAAATCAAACAAGTGATGAGTATTTACATAAATTATATTAATTATTTTACTAAAACGGACATACAGGTACGCATTTCAAATAATGTAATGCATAATTTTAAAATCGATGTATACTTATGAAACAAATAAATCAACGTGTGTCAGAAATTGCAAATCCGGGAAACTCAAAATTTGGGAATTAAATCTCTTACTTATTAAAACCCATTTTGATTTTCTTATCAAGGGGATGAGGTGGTGTGTCGGGAGGATCAAACATTTCAACAGAATCAACTAGTGGGTCGCAGTGGAAGTTGACCTTCTGCTTTCTCAAAGGATTGATGACATCAGATGCATGAATAATAAATAATAATATCGCCTTATTATAGTGCCTGATTAGGACTATTGAGTCCCATTATTCCGCAGTGAGATCAAGACGTATATTATTATGTGATCAAAATCCCAAATGGGAGGATAATTTGTCATGTCCTGGTTGGGTTTTGAACCCGCGAACTCTGGATTACCAATCAGACGCCTTGACCTCTGAGGTACCAGGACATACCCTACATATCCCATGTACTTTTTTCCAACGTTTAACTGTGCGAGAGCTAAGCGAAGTTTATACACTCCTAAACACTTTGATAGAATGTTCATCTAATATTTGAATAGAACTGTAATAAGTAGATTGTAATTTATACGAAGTTTCACCTGCCAGCTTTCGGAACAGTCTGTAGGTTGTAGAATTCGTCAATGAGAGACCCAACCCTCTACCTTGAAATGCTCTTGTCAAAGAATTCTGACACGGTCGCGGTGTCAAACCTTCAAGCTCTGGTTTAGCAATCACCTTCGAGTTCCAATGAAGTTCCTATTCGTGCAGTTCTGAATAGTTTGAGCTGATTGAGTAGGCCATACGTGTCTCGAATGTGTGCCAAGTTATCATTAAACAAACTCATGGAAGTTGAACTTAAATGTTACTTGTGCACGAGAGGATTAGACAATATTGTTTGTACTGTCATAAAATATGGTTATTACCCTATTCACCTTCCTAGATTAAAAGATCAAGACGTCTTGAACTATTGCCGGTCAGTACTTTAATCTACAAGACCGTTTACTTTTACACTCCCGAGGTTTTTCTTCATTATTTCAATGAATACTTTATAGCAGTCAAATACTGAAGTCCTTATTTAGCTGCCTGCTGGCTTCTCATGATAATTTCGATATTTGTCACCGTTTGGGCTGGGGTATTGAAAATAAAAAATCCCTAAAATCAATATCTATCTATCAATAGATCGATAGACACAGATTTGAGTTTTATATGTACAAAGAGAAGTATATATTTTTAGACTAAAGTAAAATATTGGTCAGTCCCAGAAGAAGTAGAATCCTGATGAACATAGATTTATTACTGATGTTTGGTGAGGTAGTAAAACAAATGGAAAAGAAAATAGGAAGCGATGATAATAATATAGAAGAAGGAAGATAAAACAGTCCCTGTGGTCTACTTGACGTTGATGCTTCACTTGAAATGGAGGTAACGATTTTTTTCCTCAACCTGTCTGGGAAATTTATGCTATACATTATTTTACTTTTTCTCCAAGAACGAAGAGAAATAAATATCTCTAAAATATTGCTCGTGATACCAGATTTTTTTTACAAAATACTACCTGTATGATTTTTTAAGTGAAATATTTTTTGAAAATATCCTGTACTTTCTCGTTACGAGAGAGCCTTCATCGTAAGCAGCATTTACTATCTGGACAGGCAAGGGTATTTTTTAAATATTCTTGGCTTGTGCCAATTATTTCAATGATTTTGTCTTTGTCAATTGGAAAAAAATGTTCATTGGAAAAAAATCCACATATCCAGGTATTCCACATATCCAGGTATTCCACATGTCCAGATATTTCACATATCCAGGTATTTCACATATCCAGGTATTCCACATATCCAGGTATTCCACATATCCAGGTATTCCACATATCCAGATATTTCACATATCCAGGTATTCCACATAGCTGGTATTCCACATATCCAGGTATTTCACATATCCAGGTATTCCACATATCCAGGTATTCCACATATCCAGGTATTTCACATATCCAGGTATTCCACATATCCAGGTATTCCATGTTGTACTTCCAAGGGCGGGACCGGCATTTTAGTTCCACATATCGAGGGATTCCACCTATCCAAGTTTGACTTTAGAAGAAGAAGAATGTTCGTTGGTTACAAACTCTCCGAGTGTCTCAAGCAATATGTTTTCAACATGATGGGGATCTAATGAGAGAGGGAGTGGAAACTAGTGGCATCATTTTTATCACGTGGGAGGGCCCCTAGGAATCAAGCAGTGTCATTACGCCTCAGAGACAGGCATTCTGATATGACTCGATTTCTTGGCAAACACCCCGCCAGCAAGATAAACGGCCCTCGACTTCTCCCTATGTGTAATTGTGTATGTTCTGCTATTATAGTGTTCATTCAAACCTCACTAAAAATTAAATACACACATACAATATTAGTAACGGATCCTAAAATTAATATTTTAAGTGATGGAAGCTGGTAGTTTTCAAAATTTGGGTACAGACGCTTTCATAATTGAGAATATGTATGTATATATTTTTCATTATCACCAAGAACCAAAATGTTAGACCCGTGATCAAATACCAGCAGAATAGAAGTTTTGAGACAAAGCCGAAAAAGTAAATCCCAATGAGCAACGGCGAAAAAGTAAATAAATAAATAAAAACTTCTCAAATTGTCTAAAGACTTAAAAGTTTCGAACCCTAAATATTATGATGGAAAGACCCCTTACAATCCACTGGGCTTGAGGGGTTGGGTCGGGAAAGCAATTATTACAAGATTCATTCTACCGAATTCCCAAAAAGCTCAGGGGGAGTGAGAGAAACACAAGCTCGGGAAAGTTTGCAGCATGAAACAATGAATAATTAATTAATTATTTGAGCACCGGGCAGGCGGTAGGGTTAACTGTACGTCATAGGGACCCAGCTTACCCCATCCTATCCTACAGGATCCCTAACAATGTGAAATTGTGAAACTTTTGTTTCATTAGAAAAATTACTATGCACCGTACATACGAGTACTTATTTGCATAAAGCGATCGTATTCTAGCATTATTGTTCATGAGCTGTTGAGCCATCCTCTTCTGTTGAAGAGTCCTTATGAGTCTCATGGCAGTGTTTAGTCTTCGCCTCGGAAATTTTATTCTTCTATGATATACTCGACAGTCGAGACCCGGAGTCAAGGCTTCTCGTTGGACATTGCGTGGTATCTTCATGTTCAATACATTTGTACTGTACATACGTTATTTACATGATAACCGTGTATATGTTCTGTATACAATGATTCTAGCCACTGGTGTAGATAAATATTTCCGATAGGGGGGTTTAGGATTTAGGATCAAAAACAGCGCAGGAAGGTAAACAATACTATTATTATTTTATTAAATAAATCTTTATTAAGAGGACAAAGTAATGTACAATATTTACAGTTTAAAATTTAAAAAAAATATATTGAAAAATAAATAACAAATGAGAAAAGAATACTAATGACCTAACTAAAGGACGGGGTTATTGTCTGCGGCAATCTCTTCCACCCAACCCTTATTGGGTGGAAGGTATTGCCCATCTACAAACTTATCAGGTTTAATCAAACAAAATCCTCCCAGGTTTTTCTTTGTTTCGGTGCATAGAACCCCATAACCCCCCCCCCCTTATCTACGCCAGTGATTATAACGCCTCATGAATATAAAAATGTAGTTATTATGCATGCGTTACATACGAGTCATACGACATAAGATATTGTGTGTCCAATAGGTCTAGCCTTTATGTTTTTTACAGGGTTAGTGCTGACCTACCACTTTGTCATGACATTTTTTATCCAAAAAGTGTAAGTTTTAAACTTTGAAAGGTTTCTTTAAATCTCTACAAACACTAAAAAATGGTGTCTATGATTACCATATTACCCTGTGCCCTATGGCAACTATTAGACGAAGATTTTTGGTGTAAAAACATTATGGCGGGTGGTTAGGGATATGGATGAAAAAAAAAGTGTAATATGAAAACCCCTTAATTTAATACCAAGTGTAATAGTTATGGATATGAATAAAACCAAGTGTAATATGAAAAACTCTTAATTTAATATCATTAGCAACTAACATGCATGAGTAATTCTCAAACAAATAATATACTTCATGTTAACCGCTAATTTCCTCAATAGGGGGCGATTACCACAATTTTTCTCCGAGCCTGGCTTCGCATTGGGACGAGGTATCAAAAAATCCTGTTGCATACCTAGACCACAAGATGAACCTGCATACAATATTTCCCCTGATGTATCACACACCGTTCCAGAGATACTGTGTTCAATGAATAAAACGAGTGTATTTAGATATTTACTCATTTAACATTAAATTTGAAATCTTATGTATTTGGGGATCTTGTGGTGAACCAGCTTGGAAATAGGAAATTGTGTCACCTTTCCAATAGGAGAGGGAGGGGGCTTACTTCGGGATGGGTAGACCATACAATAGGGCATAGAACATAATCCTCTAAAGCTAAGCAGTGGGGAAAAAAGATGCAAGTCCCTGTAAAAAAGATGTAAATAAAATATTTGCAAATTATGCAGGGTTTAGCAAACTAACAAAATGAAAAAAACCCACCTGCTGTGTTTAGTATCCTCGGTTAAATCTCTTGATTACACACTTATTAATCACTTGACCATACAGGTCCTGCAGTGGTACGAGTATAATCACTGAAACAATCCACTTGTCTGAGCGAGACTAACTAAAATGGTCAAAAACACTGAACATTTCGGAAAATAGATAGCGCAGAACCATCATCAAGGGATCCATATTACAAATGAGATTTCTGACTTGCAAACAAGCGATAAATAATTTATTATTCTCTAAATCTGAAAGTGAGCTAGACTGATTTGCTATTTATTATTTTTAAACAGGATCAGTTAGCTGGGTTACTAATTTGAAACAGACCGAGTTTATTAAAGACTTAAACTAGCAAACGAGTTTTGGAATTGACAGACACCGTTTTAAATTTACGAGCAATAAAACAAGACGAACGATAACACAGAATATTTTTACCAACGGAAAAACTTGATTCAAATAATATTTGGATTGATAAAAATGAAACACGACAGAGTCAATAGATTGGAACACAAGCTCTCCGCACACTGACTGAAAGTTACCATATGAAATGTATCTGCGCAGTCCTCAGGCATGCGCCCCGCCAGGCCAAACGTGAAAACCTTTGAGAAAATATAAGGGAATGACCTATATAAGGCTTTTATTCATAAACAAATAATACTAGTGAAAACATTTCTTTTCGGGAACAATATTTTTTCAGAGTAGGCTAAAGCTTTGATAAAATACTCGGCCGCTATGGACAAAACACTTCCTCCCGATTTCTTTACATCATTGACATTCGTCTTTCGGCTATAAAAAATGATGTTCTTTCCACTATCGATATCTTATGAGATTTTTTACAACAAGTATTTCCATGCTTCATTGTGTCTCTCATGAGAGGCTTGTACCCCCTAAATGTGTGAAATTTCTAAATGTAATCGTGGAATGTTTTACACTGAACCGACCTCAGTAGCTGGATCAATAAGGCGGCGGACTCGTAACTTGGAGGTCGGTGGTTCAAATCCCAAGCCAAGCAAATATTCAGTAAATCTTATCATTTTTTGGGTTAGTTTATAAAATACATAGAGATAAATGGGTGTTACCTCTTGTTATATGCAGTGCTTTAGAAGTATGGGTTATTGTTACACAGACCTGAGATGTACGGGTTTTTGTTATACAGGGCTGTAAATCTGCGGTTTTTCTTAGTACAGTGTTGAAGATCTATTGTTTGCAGTGCTCAAGATCTACATAGGTATAGTTGTTCTGTTCTGCTCAATCTACAAGAACTGAACCAGCCAAAATCACAAAAATAGTACATAACCATTGATAAATATTTTATTTTTTTAAAGATGAGTGTTTCACAGCCTTTTTTATTTCGTAGCCATGAAACAGGAGCTACTGTAGAGTAGACGCTTGTGGTCTTTGTTGTAGCCTGCCCATCCCGTAGTGTGCCTCCCCTCTGATGGGCGAGAAGTGACACAATACTTCCCATTTAGTTGCTTGGTCAACAACAGAAACTTGGTTTCTGTTTATACTGATACAGATATATACACGAGCGCACCGGAAGGTATCCTTTACAAACAACTTCCTCATGGCAAGCGAGTGCTTAACCACTGAGCTATTCGCGCCCTCTATCAATATTATATGGCTCTTTTCCATTATAAGAATCAATCTACAATTTAATTTAAATAATATCAGCTTATTTCACATGATTTGCGAACACTAAGGGATGCCCAACCTGCGAATTTCTTTCAAAAACGCAACAGCTATTATTTTGTCGGCGAGGCATATTTCATATTTTCAAAACAAGAAAATACGAGTATTCATACACTCTTTACAGCTTTTTTCATTTCATCTTCTGGGGTGTGAGTTTCATTAGACTTTCTCCAACGTTCCTCCCGCTTAACTCAATTGTATTGTTCAGCTTTTTCTAGAGTAACTCGGGTTGTTTGTCTTGTACGCCGGTTCTCTATATCCCTGCCATTATCTTCAATAAAATGATGTTCAATTTTCTTTTTATGACCAAGTAATGCTTCTCTTATTCTCCCTTTAGTGAGTTTATTCCTCTAGTCCTTTAGTCATCTAACACAGACGAGTTGACTAGAAGGCTTTCACTTCTCAAGGCACAAATGTGTTCATTAATTCTTTTACCTACATGCTATTTTTTTCACCATTTCTTTCTTAATCTCTAAAATTTCTGTATTCCATTCCCGAGTTAGAATTTTAAGAGCTACATAAAGTCTACAATATTATTTTAAATGTACAACATAAACCCGCTTGGTGGCTCTGATATAAACTGCAAAAAAGCTATGTAGAATTTAGTATGACACTATGTAAAATATGTATATGTAAAGAGTACAGAAAAAAACTAATAAAGAGCATAGTTACGCTATTAAGCGCAACTTACAAGATAATGGAGAAAAAGGCAGATGCGAAATTACTATTATTACAATTTTACCTAGAGTAGGTAACTCCCTATGAATTAAACTTCGAGTTTCATTGTTATATTTTTGGGCATTTCTGTCAATTACCTTTTTCTGTGGTCCTATAATATTTTGTCAATTTTCCAATTAGGAGAAAACTTTCTGACACTGACCGTCCAAAACACTCCTTTAAGGAGCCCGATAATTTTGTAAGTTAAAATGACGTGACGGTCAGAAATCGGATGACTGGACACAATAAATTATTCTACATATACATCTCCGACGTGAATCTGGAACCTGCCAATCCTTGAGCACAGAAAATACGTAAACTTCTCAGAATTCGACCAAAATGCATGCAGTTCTCAGAGCAACAGAGGTGTGTATAAGAAGCTCGCAGAATAATCTTGTTACTCCAGGAAGAGTTGACTAGTTGAATCTAGTAATGAAATTATTCAACGCCGGCAAACCTATTTACAAGAGAACAAGACACGGCGAGACAGAGACAGAACGGAAGGGATGAGCTTAGCTGAAAACAGGGGGGCGACATAGCGACGGAAAATATTTATTTATGCTCAAGAACAAGAGAACATGCTTCAGATACGAGGCAGGAGGATTTGCAAACTACGTGTGTAGATACACATTATTATGTTTAATGTGGAAGTGTGGAGTAAATCCACATCAGACAGAGCAAAGAAAATACACTGCCAATTATGGACACAATACTTCCTCGTGATTGTTTCACATTGTGTACACGTGCGTTTTTTGAGTTTTTATACTAAATTACTTGTATCTCCGAAACGGCTAAACCGATTTTCTTCAAATTTGTTTTATATGATAGAAAACCGTTTTTTTTTACATTCTAGATTCTACAAAAAATTCTGTATCGGCAAGTCGTGGTTCTTATTTTTTGACTTGTCGTGAATAAGAATAAGTCAAAAAATAAGAACCACGACTTGTCCAAAATTTCGGATTTTCTTAAATATCAGAGTCAAATTATAATTAATTAAAAAGAAAATATAAAAAGCCTGTGTAAAACAATAATTTGCATATACATACAAAATTTCATCAAAATCGGGTGTACCGTTAACGAGATATAAGCATTTAAGTAAAAAGTTAGTGGTCAGGCGCATGGTCTCTTTCACCCAGAGCCGCTAGTACGAATTCGATGAATTTAAAATGGGACCATCTACAGAATGTCTCCTAGATGTGTGCAAAATTTCATCAAAATCGGTCGAGTAGTTTCCGAGATTTGCGCGTTACAAGGAATCGTTTTAACAGACAGACAGACCGACAGACAGACAGACCGACAGTCCGACAGACCGACGGACCGACACAAAACCAAATTTGCTCAGGAGGTTATGAAACGTCCAGAAATATGAATAAAATTGAAATCGGAGCAAAAAAATATTTTTTTTTACAAAAACGAACACAATACTTCCGATTTCTAATATTAGAAATTTCTCGGAAGTAAAACAACACTGTAAAAGGAATTGAGTACCAAAAATATAAAAGCTTTTCTGTTGTGTTTCTTAAAATGTTATACAAGATGCTTTAAAGTAAAGGCGGTGTTGGCGTTTGGCGTAATGGTATGTGGTATAAATTGACAATTTAAGTAAGACATTCTACTCGTAAAGCAGTAGCTGCTCGTAGTAACATTTACTCGTAAAGCGCGGCCATGCCTCAATACAGCGAACTGGCAGGAGTGCTGTTGAGAGCTGATGACAAGGTGCGGAGTAAGTTATGAGTGGGGGATAAAAAGGACTTTGAGGATATACTTGTTTTACAGTAGCATATCCCGTGTGTGCTTGCATGCATATTCTACAAGTATGGATTTTTTGAGGAGAGTGACAACAAAGATAGCAGACTCCTGTATTATGCATGGAATAATCTATGTATAACGTCAGTACTGTCCAGTTGTCTTTCGTTTAATAGTGCCATAACTTATACATTTTTAATTATTATATACATATGTATAGTTGTATGTAACACGTAGCAATTAGGTAACCAGGCAAAAGAAATAAATCTACACATTGAAAGAAAAAGGAACGGCCCTCTCCACACATTTTCTCTTGCGCCACCACCCTGTATGAACTTTCTAGACATTTTTGTAACAAGTGGGAACCATAAAAAAGCTTTCCCTGTAAAAGTGTTCCTTTCCAGCAAGGACTCTTCCACCATTCCATAGCTCACAGCCATTGAACCCTGACCTTTCCGCCTGAGATGCTGGTGTGAACTGTGGTGACTCCGCGCTCTCATGCCTCTGCCGATACAGCACTTGGATTTTACTCATTTTTCTGGACAAAAGCCAAGTTTGATAACCTAGAAATGGCCTTGAATAGAGCCACATTTCATCAATTATTATAATAAGGTCAATGATCTTAAATTTGACACATCGTCCTGAAATCAGCAATGTTAATAAGAACAATTCTGACTAACTTTATTTCAACAAAAAATCTAGTAATAATAATAAAATAATATCGCCTTCTTTATACTACCCAATTAGGACTAATGAGTCCCATTAATTCAGCAGTAAGCCGAAGACGTATTATTATGTGGTCAAAATCCTAAATGGGAGGATAACTTGTCATGTCCCGGTTGAGTTTTGAACCCGCGACCTTTGGATTACCAGTCAGACACCTTGACCACTGAGCTACCGGGACCGACTGCGCCTGTTGTTAGCTTTTAAAAATAGGTATACGAGCATGCATAAGATGAACTTGGATTTGCCTAATATGTCCTTGAATTCAGGGAACTACCAGGTTGCATGAAGGTCGGAGGATTTATCATCAGAACACAGAAAACTGCCCATTATCAAAATAAATAGACTACTGAATAAGCTCAGTTGCTAACCCGACACTGAGGTCAAGATGTCAAGAAGTCAAAGCTAAAATAAATCTTTTAAATTTATCAATTCCACCCTGTAGATTTGTACAATCTGTACATGTAACGGCTGATAATGAAAATAGCTCCTAGAAGAGAAAAAAGAAGTAGGTGTTTATTTATATTTAGTAATTAACAATACATTATGTGTATCTATATTGAAATGAAAACTCGCCAATTCAGTACATAACCTAACCTCCAATGCGAACAATAAATCAACAGTGTTTGGATTAGACCAGACATACGTGTACTCATTCAAATTCATTCTGAGTTCATAGTTCACACAGCATCGTCTCGTTTCAAAGTATGTTTCGTGTTATGGTGACACAGAAGTCAAGCAACGCCGAAAGTAATGAATGATTGAGATACTAAGTGGTAGAAAAAGTTTATGGCAAGATTCGAACTTCAAGCAACTTGCAGAAAGATGGTTCAATGCCTGGAATCTAGCTCGGCTGATTTTTTAAAAAGAAAATATTTATCAAAACCAAATGCAAAAATAACGAAAATCTTTTCATTTTTGTTTTTTGTTAAGTACTTCTCCCAGGTATGAAGAGAGACAGCTCAGTGTTGCGAGTTATCCTAGTTATCGCAAGTTGCGAGCATACTAGGATAACTCTTCTATTTCATCCTCTTCTTTTTCTTATGGGCATAACAGAAAATCCGCGTATTAAATGTACAACAAAGTAATGTAGAAAATAAAATTTTATGCCAGAGTAGCTGCCTGCAGGTTATACGATTTGTTTTCCTCGAAAGAAAAAAACATCCATTCCTCTCTTATATCCCATTTCCACTTCGCTTACTCTCACTTTCCCATGGAACAATTATTCCTTGTATTATGTAGTTCAAAAACCGGGAATCGAATCTCTCATACAAAGCTCATCGGGTTAGACTTACTAGTCAATTAATAACAAAAAATCATAGAGTACAAATCAATACGTCATTCGAAAACTACAAGAATGTTAGGATAGGATCGTTAGAAGGTAAATTTATGTGCGCCTGAATTTTGTATGCATATGCAATGTGCAATGGTAAATATTTATGATATTACTCAGTTGTGTTTTTCAATTTTTCTGAATGTTTGACAAATTATTGTCTATTTACTAATTTTACAAGTAACTTACGAACACGTGTAAAATTTTCATAGATTTTATTGAAAAGAATGTAAATATGTAAGGTCCAGGCGGGCATTGCGCGTGACTAAGGCATGGCCAATCTCTCTGGAAAATATACCTACCTCTTGAAATCTAAACTTGAAAAAAGATCTGAAAGTCTGTTATATAAAGTTCCAACTACATTTTCCTTATTTTAAAAAAATTGCCTTCTTTTACAAAAACTGAGCAATTTTAATATGTAGGTACCATTGTACCTATAACCACTTAGGAGTTTTAAGGATCAAATGTACAAATTTCACGTAACTCTGTTTAGTGGGTTTAAAGTTATAAGCTAGCAAAGAAACAGATTTTCTATTAGTATAGATTCAAAAAAAAAATTCAAAGGCTTTTTTAATGTGGCAGGACTCTCACTCATGTGAGCTCTTCCATCCAACCACAGTACCCTATCTATCAGATCTGTCAAAGCATTATTCTAAATTCAGGGTTCGAGATAGTATTATTGAATTTGTCTTACCTTTGAGAAAATTGAGATGACGATTTTGGAAACATTGGATCGTGGTGAGGCGGTAACATTGCGGTGGTCTGACAACATGGCTATCTGCAACACAAATAAAAGTCTAATTGTTAACATCAAGATGCTGTGAGAGAAGAAAATATTGTTGGTGGTTAAAATTAGATGAATTTCTTCATAGTATTATTACAGGCGTGAAATTATTGGAATTCTTTTGTTAGATATGGGACACCGAGCATCAACTACTATAGGATAAGGGATAGAAAAACAGAAAGACATATTTGGTAACAAATATCAATATATTTTCGAAGAAAACTATACTAGCAAGACCTGCGTTAACGCGTACTTTTATTATTATTATCTGACCTGGTTGTAGGGTTTTCAGTGAAACCCTTACAATTAACACTGCGACCTAATTAGATCTATTGTGACCAGTTGATTCTAATTGGTTTTAACGTCCTGACTGAGATAGATAGTCAGGACGGGGGTTTTACCCTCCATTCGCTGGGAATCGTACCAGCTACCCACATTAACCTCACCCAGCCTGGGTTGGGCCGGAAATGCCAGCCTCACGTGTTTGGATGAAACAGAATTTTCTTCGAAAAGTCTGCTCCAACCGTGAGTTGAACTCGGGAACTCTGGACTACGGGCAGTAGTCACAACCATTACGCCACGGAGGCTGGTAACGCGTACTTTCAGTATTGGGAAAAATAAATTAAGTTAGAAGTTATCATATTTGTGCTAATCACTTTCGTAATGTCAGAACTACTCAAACTCGCTTTACTAAATCTTTGCTGAACTTGGGACTTGAACCACCGACCTCCACCGCCTCATCAATAGAGCTACTGAGGTCGCGGTCGGTTGGAAAAAGAAATTATTGCTAATATTGGTGTTAATTCTAATTTTTTTCCCCCTTTTAAGTGCTTTAATCTTGTTGACAGACAGGTCGTTCGCGCCGAATTCTAATTTTAAAGTATACGGTCATAATCTACTAGTCTTTCGGGCTTTCATATTACGTAAATAGGCCCGAAAGAGAGAGAGAGAGAGAGAGAGAGAGAGAGAGATAGGTTTCTTTTCCTAAAGAGTAATAATATTCTTTGTTCGGAATGTTTCCTTTCTCATTTCATCCCATCTAATTTAAATACGAGACGCCATCGGAACACTTCTGTCATGGGAGTGAATTTCACTTTATGGCATCTAGAATTATCCCCTCTTTCTTAAAATGGTTAAAAAAAAACAGGACTAAAATAAAATCATCTATCTTTTTCGACAGGAAATTGAGTTTCACTTTCATTCGTCTTTTGTCGCTATTCTTTTTCTTTTTATTAAAAAAACCTTTAGGTTCTTCTCTTCCTAGTTTCATTTCACTTTAAAGATCTCGAGTTCAAACTGTTTAGGGGAAATGAAATAGCTCAGTCAAAGCACTCGCTTGACATGAAGATGTACCATGGGTTCAAACCCCCGCACCTACTCAGGGTCTCAAACCCGGTACTCTCCGCATGACTCATACTCGTGCCATAGTCTACGCAGAGCTACCCCCGGGTACTTATTACTAGACCACACCCACCATACTTTTTCTCCCTACAAGTTCTTATTTGGAATTCTCTGCTTTCGTTCGTATTTCTCCTCGGAATGAGGTTTTATTACCTACGGAGTACGGAGAGCATTTGAAACGGTAAATTTCTTTGTTTTTTAAAATTCGAACACGCTGAATGGATACATGCAGAGAGGACGTAAGTAGAAATGGGAGCGGGGGGGGGGGATATGCCCAGGGGAATGAGAAGGATAAGAGAAATTCAGGGAAGGGAGGCAGGAGAAGGAAAAAGAGGAATACGTGATAAAGAGAGAGATGAAGAGAGCGATAGAAGAAGAAAGGCAGAGAGAGTGAAAAATAAAAAGAGAGGATTTGTGAGTGCGAAAAAACGAGAATTCTTTGACTCTTGTGCTCCAGTGTGGTTGTATGAGGGAGTGGTAGGGAAGATTTTGAACAAGGCATTCAAACCACTGCTGTTGTGAAATGCATGGGAGTTTGGAGAGTTTCAGAACGAAGAAGTGGTTGAGAAATAAGTGAGGCAGAATGGAGAGAGGGAGAGGAGATGAATTTAAAACCAGAAGGAGAGAGAGAGTGGCAAACAAAGAGGAAGGAATTCTCAACAAAAATGTGGAAGTGTGAAAGTACAGTTTGTGTCGTGCTTCAGTGATCTTGTCTCATCTTCACTGGACGTTTACACGTGTATAAGAGTAGCTGAGATCGCACGTTGAATACATCAGTAAAAGTTAAGCAACGTCAAACGTGGTAAGGACATGGATTGATGGCCGTTCTAATTTCAAATACATCCATGGTCATAATGAAAATCCACGTTCTGGTACCTGTTTAAGGCTATGTGAGGTTCATTTTAGTAGCTGGGTTGTTTGCCCAACAAATTATGGGTAAAATTCCCGTCGTGATAAATTATTGCCGTGTATTAATTTTTAACGTTTGCTTTCATATAAATGCAAACTCACCAAAATGCGTTGAAGTGAAATTAGGACCAAGATTCTAAAATAAATCTAAAATTCTATGATTTTCTATTAAATAAAATTATATTCCCTTATTTAAAGGTACTAGGTATTCCACTCTTTTTTCACATGGCCAGTTCTCATCATATACAGGGTGGACCAAAAAAACGTTTACACCCGTTAATGGTAGATTACTGACGACATTTCCAGCCCGGATCTGCAATCCGTTTTTTCGGATTCGTCTTTGTAACTGCACAAAGTGATTTTTTGCAACTTTCTGAAAAAGTCCGACTTTGGCTTATTCTTCAGGTCAGAACTTTTTTCCTGTTTAATATGAGGTGATTTTGAACAATTCTGCAGAAAGCCAACAAAATTTCGATGTTTCTAGCTACACTATTTTGTTTTTTACGGTTTGGTTTGGCATCTTTTTTGACACCTGAATAGAAAAAAAATTCTCAAGTAAGTTTTTTACACTTTGAAACACTCAAGATTTGCCCGAACAAACTTTGGCACAGACACGGGCAAGTTTGATAAAAGTTGGCGGCCAACCCAAGGATGCTAAAAAATAATTTTACGATTTTTTATCACATGATCTTCTGGGAAAACGAACCAGGTAAGTCTCAAAAAATGATGTTCAAAATCTTAAAAGTGTTGACCGTGTAGGGTCGTCTTGTACTCAAAGAGTAATTAGCTATTTATGTCTGATAATTATTTTCCTTGGAATTAATTAAAGGCCAGTAAAATGAATGATTGTTTGTTTCTCGATGATAGTTTTCAACCATATTACTTCCGAGAAATTTCTAATATTAGAAATCGGAAGTATTGTGTTCGTTTTTGTAAAAAAAAATATTTTTTTGCTCCGATTTCAATTTTTTTCATATTTCTGGACGTTTCATAACCTCCTGAGCAAATTTGGTTTTGTGTCCGTCTGTCGGTCTGTCGGTCTGTCGGTCTGTCTGTCTGTTAAAACGATTCCTTGTAACGCGCAAATCTCGGAAACTACTAGACCGATTTTGTTGAAATTTTGTAAACATCTAGGAAACATTCTGTAGATGGTCCCATTTTAAATTCATTGAATTCGTACTAGCGGCTCTGGGTGAAAGAGACCATGCGCCTGACCACTAACTTTTTACTTAAATGCTTATATCTCGTGAACGGTACACCCGATTTTGATGAAATTTTGTATGTATTTGCATATTAATGTTCTACACAGGCTTTTTATATTTTCTTTTTAATTAATTATAATTTGACTCTGATATTTAAGAAAATCCGAAATTTTGGACAATAAAGTCAAAAAATAAGAACCACGACTTGCCGATACAGAATTTTTTGTAGAATCTAGAATGTAGAAAAAACGGTTTTCTACCATATAAAACAAATTTGAAGAAAATCGGTTCAGCCGTTTCGGAGATACAAGTAATTTAGTATAAAAACTCAAAATTCGCACGTGTACACAATGTGAAACAATCACGAGGAAGTATTGTGTCCATAATTGGCAGTGTTTTTTTCTGTATTCTATGAAATATTATCTTTAAACTTCTTGAGTTTTTTTAGTACAAGTTACATAATTATTATTATTTGGATGCTGAAATGGCGGATATGCATTTAACATATGGAGCTGCCAACGGGAATATTAAATTTGGGATCACGTGAAAAACATAGTTTACGAAATACCAGAGGAGGGAAACACAAGAGTAGCAGAATCTGGTAGCAAGAATTCGATGACCTGACAGAAGTGACTAACTTACCACTGAGCTAATCGTGCGCTTCTTATCGTTTCTCATTGAACATACTAACACAAAATGTTTTTTTTAAATACCTTTTTGTTTATACCAAAATAGTATAAAACATAATAAAGACTGCAAAAGATTATTCATTTTACAAAATATTATCTTGGTTTTTTTTTTTTTTTTTTTTTCAAGATTTCTATTAAGAGTTGGAAATCGGTAAATATTTGTTATTCATTAGATCATTAGTATTGTTTAATTGTTTATGATAGAAGAACCTACCTACATATTTACCTGGCTTTATTTTATAAACACTACTTTCGTTAGGAAAATTCGCTAGTTTTTTTTTTCTCGTAGGGAAGCATAAGAAAAACCATCCTTACATTATCAAGGCAGTCTCTCAGGGGCTTACATGAATAATAATTATGTGTATTGTGTGTGATACCAATAGTACCAATAGTACCCCCCAAAAAAACCATAAGTTGTTGGTGTTACAACAGGTCAGATACAGGTATGAATAAAATATTCCATCAGATTTTTTTGATAATTAAAATAATATTGACCGCCGAGAATTGAACCTCGGTCATGCGACTAACACTCTTAGCACTACCACATCTAGCTAACACCACTGACAATTTGTAAAGCATGAAAATTATTATTTGAATTTTCCTAAACTGGCTGATGAAGGCATGTGAGACCGCGGTATTCAAATAAAGCAATGTAAACAATTTTTGTAAACAATACAAGACGTCCTTAGACAGTCTACAGTTAGAAAACTCTGAGGATTTTTGAAGAGTTTTTGGCAAACATCTAATAATTTTTCCCAGAAGATCACGTGATAAAAAATCGTAAAATTATTTTTTAGCATCCTCGGGGCAGGCGCCAACTTTTATCAAACTTGCCCATGTCTTTGCCAAAATTTGTTCGGACAAATGTCGAGTGTTTTATTTAGTAAAAAAGTTTTTTCGTGTGTTTTTTTTCTGTTCAGGTGTAAAAAAGTAATGCAAGCCAAACCGTAAAAAACAATGTAGTGTAGCTACAAACATTGAAATTTTGTTGGCTTTCTGCAGAATTGTTCAAAATCAACTCATCTTAAACAGGAAAAAAGTTCTGACCTGAAGAATAAGCCAAAGTCGAACTTTTTCAGAAAGTTGCAAAAAATCACTTTGTGCAGTTACAAAGGCGAATCCGAAAAAACGGATTGCAGATCCGGGCTGGAAATGTCGTCAGTAATCTACCATTAACGGGTGTAAACGTTTTTTTGGTCCATCCTGTAGATTATACCTTGGGTTTTTTTTTTCTAATACTGAGCTTTTTACTATAAGCTTTAAGCTTTTGGTAACAGTTAACTGTTCTAGATACAAAGAACCTTATTTTACTATAAGCCCCTGACATAAATACTATATATTACAATATGTACTGTATGAGGACATGAATAACAAAGTATATTTACACAAATAATATTAACATGATAATCTTCTCTTCATTGGAACAATAGAAGGCAAGCCATGGAGCAGAATCAAAGAAGCTTTTTGACTGCTTAAAGTTTTTTTATTGCTCAAAGGCTCATTTCACGGCGTGAGTATTTTCCATTCCATCAGCAAAACGAGACAAACTTTCAACTTTTAATATAGAACTTGGCTCCCTCTTGCATGCAAAAACTACTTCCATAGAGGAAAGAATAATAATTCCATGTTCTAGACCTAGGCGCACGATTCCTGTACAACAATGGCTCTGATTTGCCATACACAGAGGGATATGCAAATTCTCCATTCATTGCATTTGTTCACATTGTTGTTTCAATAATAATGGACTTATGCCCCTATGGGTACTGTGGTTTGTTATGTTTGCAAGTTTTGCATCAGGAATCAAAAGTAACAAGAGTTGTATTTTCAAGAGAGCACTTATTTTTGAATGATTTGTCAAATGGACTATAGGCACAAGATACACAATAGCTCGCGAACCGCAATCACAAGAGAAGTGACACCCTTCATAATGATAATGAACTTCATAATGACAATTGAAAATGTACCAAATATTTATAGGTAACCGAAAAATAGGTAACGCATATTATAACGTCGCGTCGTGTTGAACCAGTTAAACACATCAAAATTTCACTTTCTTCAAAATTAGATAGCATTGTGTGATTTCAACTAGAATTTTTGGAGATTCAAAGGACCGTATTATGAAACAGGATTAAATATCTAGGATTTGTAAATCTAAGCCACTTTCACTTAACAGCCAATAGAAATGCGCTGTGAATGGTTGAAATTCCCACTAGAGGTCGTGTTAAGGGCAAAACAGCAATAGATTAATCTCATCCTGTTTCATAATTCGCACCCAAGTATTTGCCGTGCAGTGGAAGCCCAATCAGAATGAGAAGGTCATATTTTTTTTTTCAAAAATTTTGACATTAATTTGTATTTTTCAAGTCCATTATTTTGAGCCCAATGGTACCTATCCTATTGGGATTTTATCCATTATTTGACCAAGGAGGTCATATCAAATCAGTATAATCAGTCAGATAAACACTATAAACAGAAAAGTGAGAAGTTGTACTAGAAATAATTTAGCAATCCGTCGATGGAAGAAACTGAAGAAACCCATGTGACAAACATTCGTGTTCAGTTCAATCGAAATTTCTTGTACTTTTTCACATCGAGGAACAGAAATAGAACGTTCATAAAGCTGAGGCGACAGAGTCGAGGAGCAGTACAGCCTGGTGCCATACACTGAAATATCGACAAACTATCATCCACTCATCAGTGTCGTAGAGAAAGCATTTTACATCAAGTGTCATTTTGGCTTTTTCTTGCAAACTGTAAGGTAAGCGACAATTTAGTTATTTTATTTAGTATGAAGTAAGAGAGAGTGTAAGTGAGTGAGAGAGAAAGAGGGAGAGAGGGGAGAGAGAGAGAGAGAGAGAGAGAGAGAGAAAGAGAGAGAAAGAGAGAGAGAGAAAGAGAGAGAGAGAGAGAGAGAGAGAGAGAGAGAGAGAGAGAGAGAGAGAGAGAAATCTAAAGACCTAAAAAAGTGGCACGATATAAGATGGTTCAAATGCAAAATTATTTACATGCAATATTATGCATTTCAATAGTTACTCGCTATACATATATTAAAATAAATAACCAAAAAATGTTTCAATTTATTAGTAGACATCGTAGCCGAGAGGACTAGCTCACTAGGCTTGTACGTACGGTGACCTGGGTTTGATCCCGGCGGAGTAAAAAACTTCTACTCTGTGATTTCTAAAAATAATAAGTTACTTACCTATATGAGTCGAGACAAATGAAAAGTTACTTGTGTGAGTTACAACCAGAGACAGCCTCAGAACCAGAGTAAAATCAAAATTAAGTTAAATTTTTTGAAAAGTGATGTAGTCTCTTCTCTTTGTAATGCAATGCTAGCTACAAATATTGTGAAGACACTCTTGCTTCCTCACAAATAATTCATTCTTATAAGTACTTTGTGATAAGTACTTTATTTACTGTTTTATTCATTCCCAATGGTGAATTTTCATAGTGAATTAATATTCATCATGTATGTCAAGATTTCAATTTCAATACACATTATCAGATTTTCAATTCAATGTACTCAACACAGTCTTTTGATATACAGCTTGCGAAAACTATACTCCCCCGGGGTTCGACACTACATGGGAAAACTTCAACATTTCTTTACTTTTTTTAAAATAAGAAATTTAATTCGGAATTCTGAACTTCTAGCTTTGTCACACGAACCCACTCATACTCAACTTAGCTCTAGCAATATCTGGGAGGAATTAGAAATCGGGCTGTCTCTCTTAGACTCAGAGGTACTAGAAAAACTTTAAGGAGTCTACCTTATGAAGATGGAGCTGGATTACCAGTGATCTACTGTTAATATGTATACTATTATTTCTTCTTCATACTGATGTCAGTCTGTTGATTAAATATAAATTATATATTTCATATTCCCCTTCCAAAAAAAAAAGAGAAATACCAGCCTTATTCACACGGAATAATAATTATAACCATCCAGTTTTAAAGCAGACAACATCAAAATTTAAGAATGTTTTCGCAAGTGAATTTTATCTACATAAAACACCACACAATACACCAAAGGACACGGAAGGAGCCCAGAATCTTGCTTCTGGGCCTCCACAGGGGTTAATACCCCATCAATCCTTCTACCACCATGATAACACTCATGGACACGGAAA